>CM052802.1:31781918-31908613 GCA_028533885.1 Nasua narica
GAGGAGTTCTTTATAGATCTTAGATATCAGACCTTTGTCTGTAGTGTCATTTGCGAATATCTTCTCCCATTCTGTGGGTTGCCTGTTTGTTTTGTGGACTGTTTCCTTTGCTGTGCAGAAGCTTTTTATCTTGATGAAGTCCCAAAAGTTCATTTTTGCTTTTGTTTCCTTTGCCTTTGGAGACATGTCCTGAAAGAAGGTGCTGTGGCAGATGTGGAATAGGTTACTGCCTATGTTCTTTTCTCTAGGATTTTGATAGACTCCTGCCTCATGTTGAGGTCTTTTATCCATTTCGAGTTTATCATTCTCTTACCCCATGTCCATGATTTTATAGTTGCATTTGTGGCATTGATCTACAAGTTAATGAGATGTTTATGTGCTTCTTTTTTAACCTGACAGCCACTCTGTACAATCATTCTTGTGAAATCATACAAATGTGTATCTGCTTGCATACTGATAGTTTTACATTTAGATACCTTGAAAGTTAAATTGAACAAGGTCGAAATAAAATGCCTAATTTTTTAAAAAGACAATGATGATAGAGCTTACCTTAAAAAAAGGGGAGGGGAATATTTAAGGACATACCTTTGTTACCTACCATAAATCTTTTTTTATACTTGGATGAGTTAGAGTTGGATATTGATTGCTAAAGCATCATATGTAAGATGAGAATATTGCTTATTTTCTGCCATTTCTTTGTGGAGAATGTTTGCACAACCCACAATTTAAAGTTATAGTACATTGATACCAAAGGTTAAAAAAAAAACTTTAAAAAAATGTATCTTGTTATGCTCTATGGTTTCTTCTAGCATTCTGTAGGATGATGGAAGAAAATGTATATTTTGTATCAAAACATGAAATATTAAATGTATTGGAAACCTCATAATTCTTGTTCATCGACAACTCCATTGGTTTCTCAGTATAAACCCAAAACTTGCTTAGACTGAGAAGCAACCAGTTCCTTACAACATTTAATTTGAAAAGTATTTAGGTTATCTTTTTTTAGGGAGTCATTGCCTATCATGTGCTATAACCTCAAATTGTGTTGTCTGAGTCTAATGGGTAATGATAATGCTAATGCCAGATATAATTTTGGAGCATTATGTGTTCCTGGAAGAAATGTTCTGTAGATGCTAACAGTTTTAGAGAAAAGATACCTTCCATACCAGCAACCAGGATTTTGTTAAGGAGGCCTTTTGAAAACAGTGGATGTGATGGAGTTTTAGGATAATCCTTAGCCTTATTTCTTGGGCAGATTCTCCAATTAGTTGCAAGAATTTCTGGAAACATGACCCTACATACATATTTTATTAAGAAAATATGAATATTCCCTATACTGTCAACAGATAACTTACAAAGAATTCACTAATTTGAACAGTTGTTACCATTCACTATTCCTTCCTCATGTGTTCTTATTGTATATAGTGCTGTTCTTCCCCAGTCCCTAAAGCTGTGTCTCAGATCCCAAAGCCCATAATGCATTGCTTTCTTCCGTCTTCTTAATAGAACTCTCCTCCTTTTTTTTAAACCTTTGTCCCGAGTTCCAGGGTTACTTCATGATTAAGTTAAGGCAATTTCCCTAACAAACCATTATTGGTCTGGAGATGGGCACATGATGCAAGGTTGCCCAGGGAGACTGAAGGGAGGACGTTATATTCCTTAGTTGAGGAAGAAATTTGCCTGTCTTCCAGTAGATGTGAAATAAGAAGCTTTTTGCTGAGTTGCTACTGGTATCTGTCTTGTGTCCATGGGGGAATTGGCCGATGGACAAAATTGACATGCTAAAAATGACAGAGTGGAGAGACGCAGACTGGAGATGGGTGTATGACAGCATCGCTGGACCACAGCGTCCTGAGTTTCAACTTAATATACATTTCACCATAAGAATTATGTGTTAAATATCAGTTTAAAAATATTTGTACTGAAGTTCAACTACAGTAAAGCAACAGTTGTGAAGAAGTCCCAAACCCTCAGCATATGCTTGAGAATGCTTTTGAGGAAAAATTCTCCAAATCACTTTACTCAACTGTGGGAATACAATCCCTTCACAAGTGGGGGACTGCTTCCATAAAGCACTTAATTTGTATAGCGTTTAAGTAATTTAGACATTTGTAAAGCACTTAAATGATGTGAAATGAATATTAAGCAGCTACTTTATAATATTTTAAGTTTTGCATAATTTTTAACCATTAATTTAAAATTATATGAGTAATTTTCCATTCAGTCTTAGAGTGGACAAATTTTTCCTGTCTTAAATCAGGTAAAAAGATCTAGTGTGGTCATATCCTTGTCCACTGTTTGGAAATCCAAATCCAAATGGGTGTTAGATTAATGATGCATTGACATCCTGGTTTAGAATTTGTGATCAGACATTAATGAAATTGTACCTGTAATTAATTAGTTGTTTTGTGTTTTCCTTTTCACATTAACCATACAAAATACTATGTGAGGTATGTATAAACATAGATAAACAGAATTAGTGCTTGAAATGTGTATGTGAAGGGATACTTTCCATATAGGCCAAGGCTATGATAAAAAATTATGCCTGGCTCAAAAGAATGATATCTAAACTAAAATATGTCCTTGTTTTTCTCCCACTTGAGAGAAAATTTTTTTTTCGACAGCAGGTGATCAGAACATGCTATTAGTTGGAAAAAAGACAACTGTAATTTTTCCTCCTCCTTGTGAGGACAGCTTTCTTATCACAGCCCAGGTCCAATAAAGTTTGTGGGCTGAGGCCGAGACAGAGAATAGTAATATCCTTTAATAACAGTGATTATAATGAGAACACTGACGCTTTGTTTATGCAGAACATTTCTGATAAGTGTTTTCAAGTGCTCTAGGAAACTGTGCCCCTCATTTTATAAAGAAATGAATAGAGGTTAGGAATGGCTTTTTATTAGTGCCCCCAGAAAATATCAAGCAAAGTGCTTTTTTATTAATACGTTGATCTACTCAAAATTCCAAATCTATCTCTATATTCTGCAAAACTCATGACATGGTATTATTGTGGTCAGTGGAGCTGGCCGCAGCTCTCCATGATGTATGATGCTCTAATAAACTTCCAGTTCAGCTGCATGTGCAGGGGATGAGGCCCGTTTTATGGCTTAAACTTCATGTTCAATCTAGGAAGGTCCGGAAACATTTAACCCTGTGGCCTGGTAGTGCTTTGTCGGGGTCTTACAAAATACGATTACTTAATTGGAGTCTTAACCTCTTTTCACAAATTCTCCAAAAAGTCTCTGGTCCTATCATAGCATCCATTTCAGACTCACCTGTTATTTCCTGCTACGTTAGAGATGCCATTTCCCACGAAGGCATAGGGGGCATGCAGCAGAAATCCTAAGGGAGAATTGAAAATGTGATAAAGCCTCTTTGTGAATATGAATCATCTTTTTCTGTTTCAAATCCTCTTTCAGAAGAAGCTGGGGATGTGCAATGCTTCATATCTAGCTTCACGAAGACTTTTCTTCCCCATTAACTTGACACAGACAGCATCAATCCTGGGGTTTGAATAAATATCAAATTCAGTTGTTTGGCTTACAGTCAGTTTACAATCACCATATATTTTTATGCGCTTGTCATATTTGAATAAGAGAGACTTAGAGAAGTTATACATACCATGAGGGGCACAGACTGAATGATTATGTGCTTTTCCAGATAAAGGAAGAATTCGTTTCACACTGTAGTGAGCTCTAGATTCAACAAGGCATAGTATCCTCAGAGCTGGATAAGGTTTTACATATGAGGAAATTTTTGCCAATGGCAATATTCTGACATATGAAATAGTTATAGAGGGAGGGTATACTCAAGGAATCATGGAATATTAAACTCAGTGATGACTTTGGAGTCCATCATATCCTACTTATTAATATACAGATATGCTATTGGCTCCTAATACATTGTCTAGCCTAGAATCAATAAGAAATTAGGACTGGAACTGAGAATGGATATTTAATCTCCCGGCTTTCAGTCAAGGCTGCTTTTTATATGAAATAATTTGAAGTACGAATCTCAAATTTTAATTCAGTGGGTATCTAAATATCAAATAATTGGTTAATATGAAAACTAGGTATCTGAGAAATTGTGACTCTCCCAAGGCTATTCAGTAGTAGTAACAGAACTGAAATTAATATCCCTGTTTCCTTCTTTATATTGAGGTATAACTGACAAAAACGTTATATGAGTTTCAGGTATACAATATAATGATTTCCCATTTGCATATACTATAACAGGACCATGACAATAAGTCTAGTTAATATCCATCACTATACATAGTTACACATTTTTTCTTGTGGTGAGAATTTTTAAGATTTACTCTCCTAGCAACTTTCAAATATGCAACACAGTATTATTATAGTTATGTATTTTATAACTGGAAGTTTGTACTTTTGACTCCCTTCACCCATTTCACCCACTCCCCAACCCCCATGCTGGAAACCACCAATTTGTTCTCTGTATCTATGAGCCTAGTATTGGTTTTTTATTTTTTAGATTCCACATGTATGAGAAAAATATTTTGAAAAAGAGATAAACAAACATGAATATAAGATTGCCTATAATTCATTACTTAATTACCTTAATAATTTCAATAAATCTCCTTTCAATTTCTTTCCTCTCTGCTCAGTCTGATTTGTAATCAGCTCTTTTCAGTTAATTTACTATCAAGCCAAGATTTCCCATGTATAGTATTATGTTTTAGGGCTATTCAGCAATTTACATAATCAGTCGTATATTGTTGGTCATTTATTATTTCCCATTTTTTAGCCTTGAAGAAAATATTTAATAAGGAGTGTGTCTTATTAAATTCTTAAGCACATCCTTGATTTGTTACTTGATATAAATGACTAGAAGTGGGATTCTAGATCCTATTCCCAAGTTTATGACTGATTGATAATCTCCATCAGTTGAATTTAATTTTAAAAATACTATGAATGAAATACTCATTGTACGTCTGCCTTATGCAAAGCACTGTGGTAGGTGCCATGAGAATATAGTGGGGAGTGTGTGGCTGACTGCTGATTGTTTTCTAATTGTTCTTCTGCACTTCCTCCTCAGTAACCTAGAATCCCTGGTTTTTAGGGTATGGCTGCCAGTTTAAATACTATATTTCCCAGGTTTTCCTAATAGCTAGATTAGTTATGTGGCAAAGTTACGACCAGTCAGATAGAAGCAGGAAATGGTATTCATAAATGCCAAGAAGTGTCTCTAAAATGGGAGGTAGTTACTGGAGTGACAGTGACCACTCAGAGCTTCAGCAGGCCTTGAGGAGGAAGCCAGAGTTTGAGGGTGTTAAATGAGGGAGAGCGAGAAGGAAAGAGAGAGACGGAGACGCCTGCAAGCCTGACACTGTTCAGTTCATATCAACCCTGGTCAATCTACCTCTGTTGTATTTTCCTGTGAAAAATAAATAGTCTCTCCGTTGAGTCACTAATATTTTGGGTTTTCTCTCACTGGTAGCCGAACCTATTAATTGCTCATAGAATATTACCTGTTGGAAATAGAAGCGTGTAAAAGAATAACTTGAGAAGAAATGGAGAAATAGCTGAATACAAACTGAACTTGAAACAAATAATTTCAGTGTTCTAAGTATGGGTATTAACGTTAAGCATTTTATACTTTCAAATCTTATTCTAATAGTTTGAATAATCTTTGACCATTCTACCCGTATTTGTAAATTAGGAGAATTGACTTAGACAATAAGTTAAAAACTTTTAACGTTAAGTAACATAGTTAAATATGTTGAATTAGAATTGGGATCCAAATCCACAAGGTGAATTACTAATCTATTATGTTCACACCAACAGGTCAGTACTGATAATTTGATACGGTAATGCAAATGCATTCTATAATATTACCTGCACTGTTATTTGCTTTTTTTCCATATGAATTATAGCATAAAGATATTTGTAAGTACTATAGATCCTCTTGTTAAGTGGCTTTCAATATATACCATATGGATTCACTATAGTTTCCCTAGTTACTCTGCATTACTTGGGATTTTAATTGTCTTTTGAATGATTATTTCTAATTTTTCTGTAGAACACATTTTGTGTTTAAGATTATTACTTAGGCATATTTCCCACAAGTAGAATTATCAGTCAAAGGTACAGTAATATTTAAAGACCTTGATACATATTTCCAGATTGCTTTTAATAAAGGTTGGGGAATAATGTAAGCTGTAGGATGTGTAAGAGTGCTGTTTGGTCACTTTGGCTGATTTCTTTGTGAAGTTAAGGACAGGTTTCTGTAAATATCTCTAAAGCTCAGGAGCCATCCAGACGGTAAGTACAACTGTGTTTTATTTCTTTATCTTATTCTTTCCCTCTTATATTTTTCAATTATACGTTTGATACAATATAAAGGGTCTGGGATAACATGAAGATAATAAGGGGATTTGGGGAATTGAAGGAGGGAGAATGAGCAAGAAGAGAGACTACTAAACACAAATTTTCTTTCCACTGAAATTTCTGAAAGATCATTCCCTCTTTAACTTCCTGAGGTAAGTCCAGATAATTCTGGCAAACCCAATAAAGACATTTGCAGCTTCAGTAACTTTCTGGAGAATAATTGCCTGGAGCAGGCAATGAAAAATCCAGTGTTCAAAGGGCAACTCTGGTCATTGCACATGTATCAGATATTGGAAGGTTGGTCAATTTCAATGTACATGTAATAAAAGTTTTATTTCAAAATCTCAGTTATTTGTCTTTACTATCTACCTTTATTTTTTTCTGAGCCAAAAGCAATCTTTAAAGGGTAACATATTAGATTGTTGGAAGTAAAACTAGTGAGCTGTTGTTCTTTTACCTAAGGGAACACCTGTAGGCATAGTATAGAAATGACTAAAATAATATTGCAAAACATAGATTTGCTTTTCACTATTTATACATTGTTTTCAGTGGAACTTATTCTAAATACAAGAGTTGTTTTTTTGATGTATTATGTACCTGGAAAATTTGGGCTAAGATTTATGAAAGGAATTGATTTAATCATTATCTTCATCATCACGTATGGCAAGTAGCCTGGGGCACAATAAGATAGATGTCTGGAGTTTTGTTTGAATTCAGCATCTGCCCACAAAGCTAATACCATAGCAACTAGGAAACATGAGTACGCCTTTCCTTAAGAGACTATACCTTAAGAAACCTTTTATACTCCATCCCATTACATTTAAGGACTGAGTAGCTGATCCTCTGAACAATATAATTCTGCTCTGTTCTTTCCCCAAATATCTCATTAACTCCTCTTAACCACCAAGCATATTTCTAACATGAACTTCCTTCATTCTATGCACATCCACAAATTTCTAAATGCCAAGCCGACTTTTTCATTCTATTTGGCTTTGGGTGGGAGAAAAAATGAGGGTGATGACATTTTCTCAGGCTTAGACTTCATATCTGGAGTGTTTGGTGCTCTGAAGATTAGCAGCCACGTGACAAACTTGAAATTAAGAGACTGTAATGTAAAACTGACTGCAGAACTGAGATCTCATTATTTTAATCTGGAGAAGATAGTCACCTAGGGATGCTTCTTGTCTGTAGCCCTCTCTGGACCATTTATAAGCATACGGACCTTCCTCAAGAGAATGGCCCACTTTCTCTTTCTCTCACCTTTCATATCTTGTGTATTGTTTTTAAAATAATTTGTTCTCTTATATGGTAGCCTCTTTCATAAATCAGCTTTGTAAAACCCAGGAAGAAATATTCTTCATTGTGATAAAATATACACAGTATAAATTTACCATTTTAATCTATTTTTGGTGTAAAATTCAGTGGCAGTAAGTGGATTCACATTGTTGTACAACCATCACCACCATCCATCTCTGGAACTTTTATATCTTCCCAAACTGAAACTTTGTATCCATCACTCAGTGGCTCTCTATTCCCCCATCCTCCCAGACCGGCAATTTCCATCTATTTTCTGTCTGTATGAATTTGACTACTCCACGTACCTCATATAAGGAAATTATATAATATTTTTGGGTCCTTTTGTGTCTGGCTTATTTCACTTAGCAGACTGTCTTCAAGGTTCGTCCATGCTGTAACATGTGCCATAATTTTATTCCTTTTTAAGATCGAACATTATTCCACTGGATGGATATTCCACATTTTGTTTATCCATTCATCTGTTGATGGACACTTACGATGCTTCCACTTTTGGCTGTTGTGAATAACGCTGCTATGAATATTGGTGTACAAATATCTATTTGAGTTTCTGCTTTCAGTTCTTTTGGAAATATATATATCCAGAAGTTGCATTGCTGGTTCATATGGTAATTCTGTTATTTCTTTAGGAACTACCATACTGTTTTCCACAATGACCTGTATCCCTTCCCCTTCCCTCTCATAAGTAATGTGCCTGTCCTGCGAAGACCTTCTTTAAATTGTTTTCCCTTAATTTTTCTGTGGCAGTCATTTTTGGGGCCACTTTTCACTGGTGTTATTATTGTTTGCTTGGGGATTAAGCATCACCTGACAGAAAATATCTAATTTCCAGTGATCTCTTCTTCTCTTATCTAGCCTGACGAGCCTCCTGTAACTTGACCCATTATCTTGGCCAGCCAGTAGCTGTTATTTTCATTTTGCAGATTGAGAAACAGGTTAGATCAGCACGTCTGTTATGAGAATTAATTGGTAAAGGAGTAACTGAAAAGCAGAGTAAACATAAGTGACTTCCAGAAATCACTTAGGGAATTGGAGAAACTGGTTATAAGCGTTTCTGAATTCCCAGCTGACCACTTTCTGCTGGGTCTCTAGGGTTTTTTTATGCTTCAAGCCTTAAGAAATCATTCCTTACTTAGCTTATCCTCCTCATTGATTTCATTTGAGTCTTTATTTTATTATGGAATAAAATGTGTATCATATCTGGGAGTGTATTCCTCTATGATTGTAAGTCAATAATATTGCAAATGGAATTTGATAATCAATAGCAAACAGTGCTACTTAGGGGAACTATTTTCAAGATTTCAAGAAGAAATACAAAAGGAAATTAAAATGATAATTTTATATTTAAATGAGGTGAAGGTCATTATTTGACCCTTAAAAGTACTGAAAATACACCAGAAAACTTATTGGCAAAGTTTAAGGAAAATGATGATCTTGCCTATATGATTAGAATTTATGTATTGTACACTGTTATCTTTTGCTCCTTCTATGTCTATTAACTACATGTTTATTGAGAAATAGTGAAGATGGATAGTAGATTTCTAGATTTAAAACTGAATTTTCTACAGAGCTACAGTATTTGTAGGATTTTATTGGTTTCTCATAGATGATATCTATAAGATTTAAGTACTTTTCAGGTATGGGAAAACAAACGTGCAAATATCTGTATATATGTGATGAGGGGAAGGAAGGTGGAAATATTTTCAAATGTGATTATAAGAGCAAAAATTTTAAAAAGGCTTTTGATTTTTAGTTTGAACACTAGCTGGAAATATGTGTGTGTGTGTGTGTGTGTGTGTGTGTACACACAAAATGCCCCCTAAATTCCTATTTCTTTTCTCTTAAAAAATACTGTGGTAAATGGTTTATAGTTTGTATATTGGAGTCCTGGGAACTCATAAATGCTCTCTGGGGGAATAATGCTAAGTCCGTCACAGACTGCTTCAATAAATAAGTCACCTGCTTCTCCACAGCCATTTGTAACTACATACTTGCTTTATTTTCAGATAGCAAAAGAAAAAAAATGGGAAAAAATGGTCAAATTGCTTATGATCTCATGTCTGTTTGCAGCAACTCAGCAAAATGGGGCTGGCCTTAATGGTCACGATTTTTTAATGACATTGGGAGGTTTTAGACCAATTAAGAGATACTTTTAAAAGAATCAATTGGACTTACTATGCAACCAAGTTTGATTAAAATCACCTAATTAATCACTTTTGTTTTATTTTTTTAATCACTGGGCTCTACAGACAGTTTGAACTTTATATCCAATAGAGATTTTAGTAACGTTCAAATCCACTAGAGGTTTCCAGACTAGTAGTATTTGTCTGACAGGATACCGTCATTGACGAGGGGGGACAAGCTGGTAACTTCAATCATGGAGTCAGTCACAAACACAGTCCTTACTTTTTCTTCTATTATCTGTCTTGAGCCCTGCTTCATGTTTGAGTTTCCAGAACCTAATTACATGGGCATTTTAAATGATTTTAGATGTCTGTTGTGATAAAATATTCCCACCTGCCCAGGAAAAAAAAAAGAGTTTCCTATTGCCAACACTCTGATTATTTTCATACTTCTTCCCTTGGAGGAATCAAGGGTGACTCTCTGTCGGGGTCCAGGGGACCCTTTTCCAGTGGTTCCTCCTGCAACCCCATCCTTACATGGCCATGCTTCCAGAGATAACACAAGAAAAAGTCGGTATGGTCACTAGCTGTTCAGAACGTGCCTTGAAACGAGACTGGTCTGCTCGGTACGAATGTAAGCCCTTCAGCGAACGCTAGCAAAACCCCGTTGTGTTTTTAACTATTAGTATAACGGAATCTCAGAATACAAGAATATTGGCAAAGTGGCAGGCAGATTGCAGACTCATATAAGACCTTATTTTAGTTCTTGTTATTTGGAGCAATTTGTGAGGCCTACGGCACTGAAGAGGTCGCCCAAGCCCTCCGCATTTGACATGGCACTTCTGTCTTCCCACTGGGTGGTTCTTCCTTTGTTCTGAGCCCTTGGAGGTAGCTGGAAGTAATTTTTATTTATTTTTATCCCACAGTTTGCTTGCTCTTGCTCTATCAACTCTTTTGTTCCTGGAAAATGAAAATTAATTTTTCATCTTGGGCTTCTTATGTACCTTTTGGGTCTAGCTTCCAAATGATTCTCTCTGGACTCTCTGCATTTGAGGTCTGCATTCCCAGACATTCACAGCACTGGCCTGTCCAATGTGCAGGGCCAGAGGGCCTTGAACAGCTCTGTCTCCCAATTTACCCTTTATCACCAGAGTCTTCTCCACTTTTGTCTTCTGCATCCCTTTGTTCTCTAGGAAATGTCAGTTTATTTAAAGCTCCCTTCACATTAGCAATCCACCTGAGTACTATATGTAAAAGTTTCATATCAGAGGTATAGAAACATCTGGGTTTAGATCTCAAAGAAAATACTATGCTGGTGATAGGTACCCTGAACCCAGTTTAACTTTGTATCCTCACAGTCTCAACTATTTGCTCCCAGGTTGTGGTGTGTCACGTGTGGCCTCTAAAAAGTAGCCTACACCTTAATCACCTGAAAATCTGACTGTCATGTTATATGGCAAAAGAATGAATATTTCCTTCTCTGGCAATGAGGTGATTAAGGTAGGGATCTTGAGAGGAGGATTTTATCCTGCGCAAAGTGGTGGACCCTACGTGCCATTATGCATATTTTATAAGAGAGCAGGTGAAAGGGTTTAGACCCGCAAAAGCATAGAAGAAAAGACAATGTGAAGATCGAGGCAGAGTTTGGAGTAGTGTGGCCAGGAGCCAAGGAACGCCATAGAATGTCAACAACCAGAGACGCTAGAAGAGGCAAAAAGGGTTTCTCCCCCAGAGCCTCCGGAGAGTACCCAGCTTTGCTGATACCTTGTGATTTTAAGCTTCTGACCTCCTAAACTTTTAGAGAAGAGATTCCTGCTGCTGTAAGCCACTCAGCTGGTAGTAGTTTGCCACAGCAGCCCCAGGGAACTAATACAACACACAGGTATACCAGGGCTTTCAAGGGAAAAATGAATAGGCATGTATTTCCAGGGGTTCTGATATTTTACAGAAACAGTGTAGTCAAAAAACTAGCCGTGAGTTACTTAATTGATTAATGAAGTCATCATATATATATCAAGGACTCACTGGAAATTTCAAAGGTAAGGAAGCAGAAGAATAGCCAGGAGCATACTATCTAGCAAGACGAACTTGAAAATAAGAAACTCATAGCCTGGCAGGAAATTACACAGGAAAAACAGGGAAGGGGAGCCATGAAATGGAGTTGTGGACTCATCTTAAAGGTCACAGAAAGTGGTTTGGAATTAATCCTTTGGGCTACAGGATAGGAGTTATAGAGGAATTTTAAATAAATTTTAAATATAGAGAAATTTTAAAAAACTAATTTATAAGAAAAACCTATGACTTTTCACTTTTGAAGTAGAACTCTTTGTTTTCAACTAACATGAATAATAGTACAGCTTCTCCTTATTGCATTGTTTACCTAAGTAATTTTGTCCCAAATTCCCCATCCATAGAAAATTTCCCTTTTCTGTGCATAATTGTATTCACGTATGCTACATTACTTGGCAACTGGATTATAGACCGGTTCTCTGTGAATGGCTGTGAATTTAGTTCCGGGTAATGAGTCCTTTTTTTTTTTTAACCAAAAGTTATACTGAATTCTAATACTTGCATTATATTATATATATGAAATATGAAAAATAGTTTAGATTCTCTAGACCTGCAGCATACTACATTGTGTGGAGTGGGGTTGAGAGGAGAGAATGAGAAAGTAGGGCAAGGTAGAATTTACCCCTAGTTTTGCTCACTAGCTCGTGCCTTTCTTTGTTAGGTATAAGTTGTGCAGGTGAAGGATGATAATTTTTCCTCTCCCCTTCTGAGTTCTTCGTTGAGACCCATACAATAAAAGACAAATTAACAAGAGAAAAACAGAAGTTTACCAACATGTAGACCTGATGTATAGAAGGGAGAGATCCAGGGAAACTGAGTAACACAAAGCAGTAGCTTTAAATTCAGTCTTAAATACCATCTCAGTGGTCAAAAGGGTTAGGGGATTCAGGCTTCTTGGGGGAGAATGATTTTTAAAAATAACTTTGTGGGGAAAATGAATGGGCCTTTAGAAAAATAGGTGGGAGGTGTGGCAATTTGTGACAAAGTTTGTCTGGGTGTGATGTCACCTTCTAGTCTCGTCTGTGGTAGGAATCAATCTTCTGGTCGATGGAGGATCTGTCTCTAGGCAGATAAAGGGAGCTCAGTGATAGTCTCTCCTTGCAATTTGCTTTTTTTTCAGTGCTTACAGCTCAGAGTAATCAGTGTCCCAAAGTGGCACCTTTTGGGGTGGCCTGTCCTGAGCTCCTACAGTTGTCCTATTTGGAGATGACATTTTCTGCTGCCCTCCGGGAGGAAAAAGCCAAGGTAACAAGGACCAGAGTCCCACTTCCGATGTGCCTCCCTGAATCACCATCATGTTCTCCCTGCCTGAGAAGTCTCCCCAGAGCCTCACCTTATGCCCCGTGCAGCACCCTGTGAGAATGTTCCTAACTTGCTCCCTATCTAAGGTATAGATAGCATGTAGCCTTGTGTGAATTCCTGTATTGAAAAAGTCCGCTAAGATTGATCTGTGTCAGGGATATGAATTTGTTAGAAATACAAATTAAAAATAAGTTGAAAACGCATCAGGTTTCTCTCTAGCAATATAGGGAGTAGATGAATTCTCAATTGCTTATAATTCCTGGATGCAAATATCACTGATCATTGAGATAAGCCTTTTATTCCAGAATTAGTTTATGATATATTTGTGCACATGTAGTTAGAGAGTAAAATTCTCAAACCCAACACATTAGTCAAAATGTCTCAAGGACATATGTAAAAAAAAAAAAGGTAAAGTTGAACGTATTTACATAACTCCTTGCCAAGAAAATGAAAATGTTTTAAGTAAATACTCTAGGAGCCGAGATTAGATGAGAATACTTGAGATATGGGTGGCATTTGAATACTTCTTACTTGGCTCTGCTTTAAGAAATACAATACTCTGAAACATTCACTAGTGCATTTACCAGCCTCTTGGGGTGTTGAGCATCAAGAAAAAGTGCCAACTGAGATCCTGAGAAGCTCAACTTAAGCCTGGAGTTTATGTAAATAGCCTTTGTCCCGAAGATAATATGTATGACTTAAAAAAAAAAAAAACCCTCTGCCCATGGAAGTCTCTTTTCAAATAAGAGACATTTAATCCCGGAGCCACGGAGTCCTGGCAGATTTCCCATATTCAAACCGAGTACATAGATAAAAACTCACTGCTTTGTCAGCAATGAATAGCTAGATTCTGGCGGCAGCTTCAAAGGTCCGGGGAAGACTGCCATCTGGTGGGAACATGCAATTGCTGCTAAAATACAGTCATAAGCTCCCTGTTGCTTTGTCAAGTATTTGTTTACAGCCTACTGTTTAACGCAAAAGGAAATGATATATTAAATCAAACACCACATGAGTCAAGTTTTAATTAATAACCATATGATTATCATTGTTGTCTTGTTTTTTGTTCCGTTGTTTTACCTTTCCTCTAACATCGGAAAAAAAAAAAAAGGATCTGACATATTTTGCTTTCATTCTATCTGGTTATTCAGCTTTCCTTACTCATCACTTTCTAGTTTTCAGAAACTGAGATAAACCCTGTAATTACAATAAGGGCAATGTAATACACAACTCTGATGACTTTGGGAGATCAAGAATATAGAGAAATGGGGCCCCTGGGTGGCGCAGTTGGTTGAGCGACTGCATTCGGCTCAGGTCATGATCCCGTAGTCCCGGGATCGAGTCCCACATCGAGTCCCACATCGAGTCCCACATCGGGCTCCCAGCTCCATGGGGAGTCTGCTTCTCACTCTGACCTGCTCTCTCTCATTCTCTCTCTTTCCTAATAAATAAATAAATAAATAAATAAAATCTTTAAAAAAAAAAGAATATAGAGAAATGAATAAAATGGCAAGTAAGAAAAAGAATGTGGACATAGATCTGAAAACAATGAGCCTTTAGCCTTGACTCTAGTCTGGTTTGCATTTGAGGATATTTAATCCTTTTTCACTTGAGTTTCATTTCTCAGTTTTGACTGTTATAGTTTCTCTGTCAGCTAAATTTTAATTTGGCAGATGATAATGACAGATTGTACACATAACTTGTGTAGAGATTTTAATGTATTTAGGGTGCTTATATGATCCTGAGGCTAGATTTCAGTGTTATAAAGATGTCGATAAATGCTTGGCTCTTAAATATCCCTTATCATCACTTTACTGGCTACTGAATTTCTCTCTTTCCAAAGTAACGTGGGAGTGAGTTGAAACATTTCTGTAGAATTTTAAATGGTATGTATATATATGCATTTGGGGCGTGTGTGTGAATGACACTTCATAGTCAGTATTTTCTAAGCATGAATTTAAAATCTCTCTGCTCAATATACAAATAACATATAATAAAATTAATTTCTTCTCAATACAATGCTTTAGATATGCACTACTACTAAAATATCAAGAGATAGGTCTAAAGTTTTAGTTCTTTATAAAGTGAGAATTTCAGATATAGATGGGAAAAGACACCTGGACCCAAACATTCTTCTTTTCTCTCTTTATTCCCTATAGTTAACCAAAAGCAAATGCCACATTGAATGGTGAGTTTGGTCACAGGGGAGGATCTGGTCTGTATTATTGCCCACCAGCAAATCCCTCCAGGCCTTTCAGCCTTGCTCCTACCTGGCAGCCTTACTCTCCGATCCCCTCCCCTTCCCAACTCATGCACCGTTGTCAGACTGCAGCTTCTCGTGTAGCTTCTGGAGAAGTCGAGTCAAGTCTCTGAAATGCTCCTCTGAGAGGATAAGGGATCCAGCAATGTCGTACTGGCCAAGTCAGTGCTAACCTAACTCCAATTTTAGGCAGATGAGATGATTTAAGAAACTGTAGCTTATTTTCTGCCATACAGTATATTTTTTGTGTGTCCTCACATTGTACATAGTCTATTGTCTTGGTCTCAAGTCAGCCAAGCTATTTTTTAACTTTTTATTCTGGAAAATTGCAAGTACATACAAAGGCAGAGAGACTAGCATAATGAACCTCCAGACGCCATCACCCAGCTCCATCAACTATCAACTCAAGATTAATTTTGCCCTACCTACATCCCTCAGTATTCAGCCCCACTGGCTATTTTGGGGAGAAGACAAAAGCAGACATCATTTCATTTAATTTTATCAGCGAATAATTCACTGGATACCTCTGAAAAGTAAGGATTCTTAAAACAAACCATATAGTTATCATACTTGAAAACATTAGCCATAATTCCTTAAGGATGTCAAATATCATGTTAGAATTCAGATTTGCCTAGTTGTCTCATAAATGTTTTCTTACGGTTTGAATCAGGATCTAAGTAAGGTGCACACATTGCAATTGAATGACACGTTTTAAGTCTCTTTTAACGTATAGAATTCTTCCTTTTTTTTTTTTTTCAAATTTGTTGGAGAAACTGGCTTCCTTCTATAGAGTTTCCCAAAACATAAATTCTGCTGATCGTGGTTGCCAGTGAAGAGGAGTGGAAATGGTTTTTCTTTTGTGAGTTATTTAGAGCAACTTATGTAGAAACTGGACTGCTATGTTTTCATGCACTTTGCTGTTTTCCGAACATGTTCTATTCCTCAGTTTCTTATACTTCACATATTATTTTTTGTCTATCAGTTTCTTTCCTGGTCTATCACATGCCATATATTCTAGAAAATATATATTCTTTATGTCATATATTCTGGAGTTTTTTGCCTGTGAGTTGCTTCCTACTGAGATGTCCTTCTGACTTGTTATCTGAATTGATAATTAAATTTTGAAGCTTGATAGATTAAGGTTTGACTTTCTGGGAAAACTACTCCATAATGAGTGCTGTGTATTTTCTATCAAGAGATACATAGCATCTGGTTAGTTTTTGTTGTTGTTATTTGTTTGTGTTTTTTAAACAAAGTTAGCAGCTGTTGATGATCATTGTTACCTCAAAATATAGGGCAATTCTGGCCACTGGATCTTATTTTTGTTTTCAAAGAGTAAGTATCTCTGAGAATGGGAGCCTGACCAGGCACTCTTCATTTGAGAGCATTGTATTATGCTGTAGATTCAAAGAATGTGGTCAAGTTGTTTGCAAATTGTATTTTCTACTTAAAGAAAATTGAATCTGACAAAATGGACAAGTGTCTTTAAAAAATACTAAAAAAAAAAAAAAAAACAAAAACCCCATCAATCAAAGATTGTACTGTTAAAGACATCATTAAGAGAGTGAAAGGGCAAACTAGAGTGGGGAAGCTTATTTGCAAACAGGTAAATGATACTAAAAAGGACTTGTATTCAGATACATAAGGAACTTTTACCAATGAATGACAAAAATACAGCCAGCACAATAAAGAAAATGGGCAAAACACTTGAGAAGTAACTTCACAAAATTGGGTGTTTCTCAGTGAAAAATAAAACACTGAAAAGTTATTTAATCTTGTTACCTAGGAAATGTAAATGGAAACCACAATGAGGTAATACTATAGAATCATAGGATGATTAAGTAAAAAGATGGACAGTACCAAATCATAGCAAGATTGTGGAGAAACTGCAAGTTTGTGTACTCCCGGTGAGAATATATTCTGGAAAACCTCTTTGTAGAATCTACCAAAACCGGGCATGCATACCCACTATCATCCAACAATTAAAAGCCTACAAAAAAAAATGCCTGTAGAAGCTTATGCATATGTGAAAAAAATGTGTACATACGTGTACAAAAGCACATGTATGGAAATAGTCATAGCAGCATTTTTTATGATAGCGATAAAGTGGAAACAGCTCAAATGTTCTTCAGTGGTAGAGCAGATAAATAAATTTTGGTGTATTCATACAATGGAATACTCTGACGTTAGAGATAAATAGAAAGAAGCCAGACACAAAAAAGAATATGAATTAAAGCATATAAACCTTGCAAACAAGAGAGAAATCTAATCTAGGATAGAAGTCAGGATTCTGGTTAGCTTTGGGGAAGAGGGATTGGAAATGTGACGGGTTAAGGCATGAAGGAGCTGCTGGTGCCTATTAATACTCTACTTCTAGATCTCGGTAGTACTTACACAGATGTATTCAGTGGGTATCAAGTCATTGTGCTGTCATTATTCATGCCTTTTTCTAAAAGTATTACAGACTTCAGAAGATAAATTTATTAAAATATTATATTTATAATATGAGCAAAAGGCAACAATGATAAAAAAGAAAAGTAGAACTGACAGTTCTCACACTTCTCATATTTCTCCATCAGCCACATTAAAAGGAAAAAACTATAAGAAGATGAACTAATCATACCCATCAAGATGTCAGCCAAAAATTTGAAAATTTCAAGATAATTGAAATGAAGATTTACAAATATTCTCAGAGACAGTGAATTTCACCATAGTATATACTGTGTTATGTGATGTTAGCAGCTAGGAAACTGAAGCCTTCATGATTAACAATATATTTTCAAACTAAGCAAAAAGAACGTAAAAACAATTGTTTACAGTTTTTCAGTGCCGTTTGTAATTATGTTGTAACCAATCCAGTACTTCATTACATGTAAACCTCACTAAAATTAATGTTCAGCTCTTTTTGAGTTTCTTAGAGACAAAGAGAAAAAAAACTGCATATTAAGTATACCAGTCCTTCCTAAAAATGGCTAAAGTAATACAAAGAGGCAATATGGTGAAAAACAAAACCATTTCTTTTCCTGAAAATACTCTTGGAAAGTGCTTGGAAAAGAAATGCTGAAGAATTCAAGAAGCTCATATATGTAAAAGGCACGACATGGTATCTGGCACTTGGTAAGCACAAAATAATTATTAGCTGTTACAATTATTGGTATGAACTAATGGCTCAGTAAGGGAGATTTTCTGCAAAGTTGCATGAGAGCTCGTTTTTTCCCCAACATATGTGTTTATTGTATCTGCTAAATTATGCTTCCAAAATAAAATCCATGAAGTATTTTTTTTATGCATGAGAGAAACCCCTCTTCTATCCCTTAATGACCTCTTGCGCAGAAGCATCGCCAAACGGATGAACTGAGTTAGCACAACCACTGTTAGAGCTGCGGCGCTGCCTGGACTTTTAAAGGTGATTCTAAAGGGAGATTAACGACGTGACTCCACCTATGAAATGTATTCCCAGGGTCATATGGACAAGTTACTACAGCAAAGAAATAATAGCCAGAAGTTTACCAAGTTCTGACCAATGTTCTAAATATGAGGTTAATTTATAGAAACAAAAGTGTGAAGTATGGTAAGATCCTCATGATACTCTGTGAGATGAGGAATAACTGTGGTACTCTTTTGTACCATTTAAAGATTTGCTGATTGACTTGTGACAAATCATTTTTCTCCAAATTAAAGATGTGCTAATAGTAAAATTTATATTACAAAAAGGTGAGTGTTCAAATTTGTCTACGTTATCCATGAGGGCCTGTCAGCAGTCTGCCATCTAGAGGAATGCCCACGTACGTGCTGGAGCTGACCCTTCAGTTAAAAGGAGGAAAGCAGACTCATCCTATATAGAATATTTTGAAAATGGATTGTTTTAAAATGTTTCTGGTGTTCTATGCTTCCATAGCTGAAAACAATGTAACTTCTCATTTTGCAAACTTTAAAAACTTGCAAACAAAATTTCTAATCATTTATAAAATCTTCCACAGAATTTCAGTGTTTTTTATTTTATTATTATTTTTTAATGTATTTGACAGAGAGAGAGAGAGAGAGAGTACAAGCAAGGGGAGCAGCAGGCAGGGGGAGAGGGAGAAGCAGGCTCCTGGCAAAACAAGGATCCCAATGTGCGGCTTGATCCCAGGATGCTGGGATCGTGACCTGAGCTGAAGGCAGACACTTAAGCAACTAAGCCACCCAGGCATACCTTCACTGTGTTTTAAATCCCATAGTTAGGGGCAACTGGATGGCTCAGTTGGTTAAGTGG
This sequence comes from Nasua narica, assembly GCA_028533885.1. NCBI lineage: Eukaryota > Metazoa > Chordata > Mammalia > Carnivora > Procyonidae > Nasua > Nasua narica. The sequence goes on from CM052802.1 coordinate 31,801,590, forward strand.
CTGACTCTCGATTTCCACTCAGATCATGATCTCGGGGTCCTGTGATTGAGCCCTGTATCAGGCTCTGCACTCAGCTGGGGAGTCTGCTTGTGGGCTCTCTCCTCTTCCCTCTGCCCCCTCCACCCCGCTCAAGTGGACACACTCTTTCTCTCAAATAAATAATTAATTTAAAAATCCAATAGTTAGGGATGCCTGGGTGGCTCAGTCAGTTAAGCAGCTGCCTTCTGCTGGGGTCATGATCGCAGGGTCCTGGGATCAAGTCTTGTGTGGGGCTCCTTGCTTGCGAGGAGCCTCCTTCTCCCTCTGCCTGTCACTCTCCCTGCTTGTTCTCCCTCTCTTTCTCCCGGAGGAATAAATAAATAAATCTTTAAAAGAAAATCCAATAGTTAAATATTAGTTAATTAACCATCACTTTGACATCAGGGAAGATGGGGATTTACTAGCCAATTTCAACAATATCTTGGCAAAATTAGTATGCTTCATTGAGCAGATGTATCATGACTTAGAGCAACTAACAATATACTTTTTCCATTTGGATCCATGGATCTTTGTGAAGTATCATTTTTAGCAGTGACAGCCATTAAAACCCAGTATATCAGTCCACTGAATTATGAAACAAATAACTGAATTCCTGGATTGCAAAGTGTTAAATCAAGATTTAAAAAATAATGAAAATGATTCAACCATGTTTCTCAATACCAGTAGTAAATAATTTTGCTTAAAATATTTTTTACTTCAACTTTAATTGACTATTATTTTTAAATGTCTACTCTGAATTTGTTTTATTATGTGCATGATATATTATTAGTAGAGCAAATATGCATAATTGCATATATGTTAGAGTACATACATACATAATTTTATGTATATATACATGTGTAACATTTATGTTTTATTTAAACATTTGTTTTTTATTTATTTAACATTTATTTAACATGTTATTTATTTATTTATTATTTAACATTATGTTTTATTTAAAACATTTATGTTTTATGCTTCAAGTTTTTATCAGGCACATGCATTCAGAATGGTTCAGAAATCACTGATTTAGAGGTTGGCAGGAAAAAGAAAAGATGGCAAAACAGATGAGTGAATAAGGATCCAAGAGATAAAACGAAGATGAGAGAACAGTGTCAATGGAGATTGAGGGGAAAAAAATTTATTTTTCAGATGATGAGATGGTTATCAGAGTGAGGTTCTACAGAAAACTCAGGAACTGTGAGGTCTGAGAAAAAGGCCATGGGATTTATGACTGATGGCTGAAAAGTTATTGGGGAAAATATGTTCACTCAAGTGGTAAGAACAGAAACCAGATTGCACTCCGTAAATACCCAGATAATAAGTGAGTGGGAGGGAAAGAAAAAGAGCAGGAAGAATAGATTACTCTAACTAAAGCTTGGCAGAAAATGAATGATGCAATGGAGAGCAGGGTCAGAGAATACAATGCAAGTGGGCAGAGTAATTATATAAGTCAAAGGAGGGGGAGTGTCACAGTCAAAGGAGGAGGCACTGACTTTAGACTTTAAAAAGAGGACAGGACCCTTGGTAAGAAAGTGCATTTCTAAGACGAGACAGGGAAAGCTGTGGGAATTGATTTCAGATGGCCATAATCTCAGTCAATTACATGATTAAAGAACTTCCTAAGATTGAGGGACTCCAGGCTGTGACTGTAAGCTTGCTAAAAGAGGAAAAAAATTGAAATATTGTCTCTGGACCCCTCACAAGGAACTCAAAGAGAGATCCTCAGATAACTGAGAAAACCTGAGGACCTAGATATCACCAGGCAACATAAGAGTGAGATGAATCATACGCATCAAAATCATTTCTAGCTCAAATAATAATATAGCAGTGTTTTACATCAGGTTGCCAGGATAGATACCTTTCAGAGACCTACATGGAAGCCTGTGTTTTTCATACCCAGAAGGTTAAAATGATTTCAAATGTAATTTTTTAAGAAATGAACTTAGAATCCTTTTCCTAGATACAGAACTAGTATATGGGACGCTGCTATTCCCATCTGCCATCTGCAGCAAGTATTGCTCTGCTGGACACTTTTCAAATGCTGTGCATATGTCTACTGATTAAAAACTAATTCCACGAAAAACTAATCTAAACAAAAAATATGTCACATACTTTATTCCCCTGTAATTTCTGTTTCTCTGATTCAGACCAAGATTAATTTTCCTGTCCTTTGGCCACAGATTGCCCCCACGGCGTCTAAGAGTTATGATTTTCCAATAAAATAGGAACTATGAAAGTTCTAACAATAGTTATGGGAATTAGTAATTTTACAGTTTGCAGAAAGGCAAAACAAAGAGAAAGAAGAAAATTTATTTATATACAGAATTATTCCAGTGTCCATGAATCATTATAAGTGAGCTGACCTTTGTATTTTGTAGGGGATGCACTGACCATGGCCACTCTAATAATAGCAAACCCTTTGGCATGCTCGTCCATTATCTGGAGTGACATTGCTAACATCTTTGAGGGCTTCAGGGCAGCCGGACTTCTCGTTTATCTCCTTAAGATTAATAAATGTACAGATTAGTTGCCTCTTCTGGCCTCATTTTCAAATAAAGATATATTGGTTAAGCTTTGCTTCAAGTGTCCATTTCATTTTTGGCTAAATTTATAGAAGATCAGAATAGCAAGAGGCAGATTGAATTGAGCTTCACAAAAGGGTGTGAAGAGGTTCTTTACCCTGAGTACTCTGAAGGAAAATTCTTAAACTTGTTTAAATCAAAGTATGTGATTATATTGAGTTCTTCCTGCTCTCATGATCTAGGATTTGCTTTTTCCCAAGAGGGTGGTCAAATCAACATCAAATCAGGATGCTGGGACTTCTAGAAGTCAAATAATCTAGTTCCCTGTTTTCAGCAGGGAAGATAGAGGAAGAAGCAACCAAAATATATGCATACTTATAATATCTTTCTTTAATACATGATATGTTCTGGAAAGATGTCTTTCAAAATTAAGATTTAAAGGAGTCTTAACAATAAATGATTTCTTTCCCAGAGAACATGGTACAATCTTTGATGTATGATGCCTGACGAGATCTCTAATAGTTCCAGCAGGGAGGGATTTGTTTTCTTGGATCTAGTCTCAGTAAATTCAGCAGGTAGAAGATCTTAAAGGGCTGAGATGGAAAGCTGCCATTTTTTTTTCCCATCGGAACAAGTAGAGACGCAGATACAGGCATATTTCTTTTCCACAGGCCAATTACCTCTTTCTGATCCAAAGGAAAGAGCAGGGCAGATAGAAGACCCCAACTCTTCAATGTCCTGAACTTCTGGTGGTACTTGCAGCAGGGGAGAGAGGGATCTGTCCCACTTGTTCACTACAGTTGGGCTGAGAGTGTCTAAGTGTTAAGCCACATGCAAACACCTGTTATTGCTGAGGTCCTCAGTTAGCTGCCAGTTCAGAACCCAGCCACCATGGTCCCATTTGAAGAAGGTGTGCTTGGTTAAGCGGGGTGGGGGAAGCCCTTGCTGAAGAGGGTAAGGGATACCAGCGAAGAGTCTCACATGTCGGGGGCGGGGGGCAGGTTACAGCATGGAACTCTGGGACGAGTGGGAGAGGTGGCAGTAGGCTTCTGATGGGTTGATGAAATGAGGCCTGCCAACCCCAGCGCTGGGCAGACCCTCTAAGGCTGCAAGGGACAGGAAAGGTGCCAAAGATGGTTTGTCGGGATTGGGAGGAACAAGCTCAAAAGGACTGTCTTGCAGTTGGTATAAAGAACATACTCTGCATAAAAAAACAGTTTATTAGTATAGATGGATGATTTTATGAAACCTCAGATTATTGTCGAAATAGAGGACTGTTTATATGGATGATCAACTTCAAATTATTTTTCAGTTTAGATTCTTGCTTGTTTAAATATTTTCCTCAGAAAAACCAAACATTTGCCTCCATTTAATTGGGTCTTTATGATGCACCATGAGAAATTTATTAGTTTTTTTAAGCCACTTAATAATCTTCTGAATTATTTATGGTTATTCATCCATATAACAAACAAAAGAGAAAACACACACACACACATTAAAAGACAGATGCATAGAGGATTACGTGTTCTCCTGGAATGATAATTTGAATATGCAAACCTGTGTTTCTTATGATTGGATTTGGAATTTCATTTATTTATTTTAATGTATGTTTCTGAATTACTGTTACCGCTGTTCTTAAGTGTAATTTAATTCTGAACAAGGAAGTTACTTAATGGGAAATTTCTTCCCAAATAACACTTGAACTATCTTCCCATGTATCCCTTGAATTCACTTTTCTGAAGTGAAAAAGTACAGGCTGTGGAAAGGAGCAGTTGTTTATATAAGCAGAGAAGAGGACGCTTTTTTAGTCTGTTAGGAGAGTGATTTTTTTTTTTTTTTTTTACCAAGTAAAAAGTAAAGTATGTTATCTAGGATACTTCGTGTTGTTTAAAATGTGAATGATGTTTAGTCCCTGGACTAAGCAGGCCCTGTGTGACTTTCTAAAAAAAAAAAATGAGTTTCACCCTTGGGAAGAAGGGACACGAATGAATGTAATCATGAACCAGGAATCTCAATGAATTGTGTGGAAAAGGATGATTTTTTTTTTCTCCGAACAACACGGCCATGGGTATGAGATGAAAGATGTATTTGAAGAAAGAAAGTACTTTTTTGGGTAATATTTATTTATTCCTTTCTTCCTTCATAAGAAAAATATTCAGTGTCTTGTAATTGGATCATTGCTTTCAGCAGGAACCCTAAAAGCAATATACAAACTACAAGCTAAGAATAACATGAAAAATAATTTAATAGTCATTTTATATTAGCAGACAGGATTATAATGACTCATTTCCAATGACTAGTTAAGTGGAAATTACACAAAATAAACAGTTTATTTTTGAACTACACTTATAGAGTGGTCAGAAAGACTTGATGCATGCCAGTTCAAATTTATCTCTATTCGTCTCTATTCTTTGCGCACGTTTTTTTTTTCTCGTTTTCCTCTGGATCTAATCTTCAGGTTGAAGGCTTGACATCATTGAAGCAGTACCTGACAGAGTTTTATTTCTTCCATTATTGTCAGGTCACAATTTCATGCCTAGGGAATATGGGGCCACTGTGTATACATACTAAGTTCTCAATTTCCCTAATATAACCATTCTTTGATTTATAATTTTCAAAGAGAGTAATCAATCTAACCTGAGCCACAGAAATAGATGGGATACTGTATAACTATAGTGTTTGCAATGATTGCAACTATGAATTTATTTGAAACCACAAAATTTGCAATGTGTGTTTTTTAACAGATCAAACAAGTTAAAATATGTGTTCCTTTCAAATACATATTAAGTGTTCCTGTTAAAAGTGTTTGCAAATCACTTCTAACATAGGAACGTGTGATGATGTTGTATCCATTGATAAGCTAGCCAAAGAAAAAGTCATAAAAATTAAGTCTATACTTATTCATGCTTTTCTCCATTAATTTAGTATGTAGTTATTTAATACCTACTATATTTAAAACACTGAGATGGGGCGCCTGGGTGGTTCAGTCAGTTAAGGGTCTGCCTTCAATGCAGGTCCTGATCCTGGGGTCCTGGGATCAAGTCCCATATATGCTCCCTGCTCAGGGAGGAGTCCGCTTCTTCCTCTCCCTCTGCCCATTCTCCCACTCGTGCTCTCTCTTTCTCTTTGTAATAAATAAAATCTTTTTAAAAAATAAAAAAGCACTGAGACCTTTTGTCTCAGTCTCAGGACTGAGAACAATGAATAGGACAGACATAGTTCTTATTCTCAGTGGGTTTATATTTTATTTATTTATTTATTAACATATAATATATTATTTGCCCCAGGGTACATGTCTGTGAATCATCAGGCTTACACATTTCACAGCACTTCAGTGGGTTTATATTTTAACCAGAGAGATAGACATTAAATACTAAACCAGGTATTATTTAATGATGTTGTGAAAACTGCATCACAGTGGAAGTACAAGGTACTCAAAGACTAGAGAACAAAGGTGCTGGCTAAATGCTACATGATGAGGAAAAACCTGCAAGAATTTGAGACTTACTTTGTAAAATTAAGGAGGAAGAGTTTGTGAAGAATGTTCTAGGCAAACGGAAGAGCTAAGTCTTAAGATAGAAAGAAAGAGTGGTGGAATTGTAGGGCTAAAGGACATTAGAATCAGAATCTAGAGTGCTGATCATGGCACGCAGGCCTAGAGTCATTTCATTTAATAAATCTCTCCTTACCCCTGGAGTCATAAACACATAGACAGTAAATTTAGCCATGTGATTGTTGGAATTATCCAGGATGGCACAAAGAAAACTGGGTCAATAACAAAACTTTGAGAAAGTCGTAATAGTCATTGTTTAGGTAAAGAAGGTCAAACCAACAAAGGGGACTAAGAATGAGTAGTCAGAGGGGTAGTAGAGACACCAAAGCCAAGGAAAGGGAGTGACTAGACATGTCAAATGCTGCTGAAGGGTAAAAGCAGCATGAAGTCTGACATGCTACTGGCCAGATGAAAGTTTTCAAACTGAGATGGATGCTGTGCAGAGAACAAAGGGAAATGAACCTAGAAGGCTGGTGGATATAGAGAAAGAAAAGGGGTCAGTGGAGCTCGGATTCTGGTGAGGTCCAAGAACTGTCCTAGTGGAAAAAACAGTATTGGCGATGGGAGCTTGGCTGGGCTACAGACAATAAAGGATCGGAGATTAGGTGAGAGAGGAACACAGTCATTTTGGAGGTGGAAAAGGTTGTTATGATAGGTGTCAGGTGTGATTCTGGGGGTGAAAATCTAAGGTAGAGAAATGAAAAGTTCATTTTTAATAAAGAGATTCAGTCAGGGTATTGAGTAGAATGTCTGTATAGATGTGTACCTCAACCAGGATCATGGGGCTAGAAAGGCAAACAATAATCTAGTCTTTTTATGAAGGATGGATTGTGACTAGAGATTAGTAGATGGATGATTCTAGCAAGAGGGGAGATGGTGCACAGCTAGCTGGCAGGCATATCAAAAAACAGCAGGGATATTTAGCAAGGAGGGAAAGATGCAAGGGACAGTACATGGGCAAGAATATCACCAACCTGAGAGTATCTAGGGTGTGGAGGAATAAGCAGCCATCTTTGTTTGCAGGAGAAATACTGTCTTCAATGGAGAATGGAATTTTAGTCAAAGTAGGGAGGTAGAGACAGTGTTCTGAAACAAAGTTGAATATGTAGTGAAAATTGCAAACGACAGAGCAAAGTTCTGAAGGCACCATGGAGGAATCCAAGGGATAAGAAAGAAGAAAGAGGAAGGGATTGATGGTTAATGCAAGGCAATTGAGCAGTGAAGAATGGAGTGTTGTGAGGAAAATCATTATCTGTGAATGGTTTGGAGAACCAGGGAACTGGAGGGAGGGACTAACTATAAGTAAACAAGGTTGAGAGAATATGGCAGGGTCAGTAGCTTAAGAGACATCTACTTCCCTTTACATTAGGACTAGGGAACAGGAGCCTGTCTGTACCAAGTAAAGCTAAGGAGAAACTGGAAAACTTGACATAGCTTGACTAGATTGAGGAGACCCCAATGTGGGGAGTGCCTCTAGAAATATGGGGTTCTTAATTATGGAAATGCTAATGTTTTCATAAAATGCCCAATCTGCCACAGGTTTGCACCCAGATGCACCAGGCCCGTGTAGTACTTGATCCATTATGATCAGACAATCAGCCTTGATCTGCTCAGCCTTTCATGTTATAGATTTCAGGTTTAAGAACTCTATTGAAATTCTGTGTTTCTTCTTTGAAGTCTGGGATATATTATAATACACATAATTCTTATGACCTTACATTTTCCCCTCAGTGTTTTAATATTATCATTGAAATTGCTATGAAAAAGCAAGAAACTACATTTTTTGTTTAATCTAGTTTATTGCTCAGTACTGAAAAACTATGATTTAATAGTCATCTAATAATTTGAAATAATAATATATTTTCCAAAGGCATCTAATATCAAAATCAGGAAAGTACTTCAGTGCTGGTTGAATCTGCATCTTTTCAAAGCTGTGTACTAAGACAAACTATATGTCAGGCCTGACAGTAAATTTAAAAATTCAAACTGAGTGTTGTACTTACATTTTTGTGGGCTGCAGATGAATCAAATATAGCCAGGTGTAGTCGTTTTGTTTAGGTCAATACTGACATTCAAATTCTGATCTTTTGGTTGCCCTCTGTAGTATTACCTGGATCCCAACTTTTGTTATTAGAGAAAGAATTTGAGAATTATCTACAAATGACTTACCACACTCTTTTTTAAAGACTTTTTTCTATTTGTGTGTGTGAAAGAGAGAGAGCACAAGCAGAGGGAGCAGCAGGCAGAGGGAGAAGCAGGCTCCCTGCTGAGCAAGGAGCTCAATGTGGGACTTGATCCCAAGACCCTGGGATCATGATCTGAGCCAAAGGCAGACACTTAACTGACTGAGGCACCCAGGTGTGCCACACACTTTAGTTTAATTCTCCACTTAAACAATTTAAGAAATTATGTTTAAACAATTTAAAGTCTGAGACTATGTCATATTTACATTTGTATTCTCATACCTAGTATCTGGTATTCTATAGATAAATGGATCTTGGAGATATCATTTAACTATTGCCACATAATGCTGCATACTCACTAGAAAAACTTAATGCATATAGCTGAAACCACACTTATTTAGTCCTTGAACCTGTGGGGTTCAGCTGACCTGACTTAGTTTCAACTGATCTAGGCTGGGTTGTGTGGGGTTCCACTGGCTGTTGGTTGTCTCAGCTCTGATGACTAGGGTAAACCGAATTTACCTTCTGTCCTGCTCAACTTCCAGCAGTCTAGTCTAGGCATGGCATAGTAAAAGGACAAGAATGATCAAAGTCAGTTGTGCAAGTATCTTTCAAGTCTCTGTGTCCATGTGCCAATATCTTATTAATCCAGAAGAAGTCACATGGATAAGTCAAAAGTCAGAGTAGGAGAGCATGGCAAAATTACGTGGAAAGGACATGGATACAGAGAGTGGTGAAGAATCGGGGCCATTAGTGCAACCAGTCCACCACGTTGAATGGATAAATGAATAAATGGACTGTAGAGTGGCACTCTAGAGTGCCATGACTGTAGAGTGGCATGAAGAGCACTGGTCTCTTAAGGGTTGGGAGACATATCCCTGAGGCTCAGCACCATTCATTCTGTTTATTTGGGTCAATTATGTAATTATGGTGGTCCATAATTTCCTTATTGGCCCTTTCTAAGCTTTAAAAGCCTTTCATTCAAGCTTCTAATGAAGCTTTTAATAAATTTAATGCTATACATGGTCTGTAGGATGAACTTAAGGAAAATGGTTCATCATCCTAGCCTTTAGTGAGCCAAAATGGTTAATGTGGATGGCCAAAGTTGACTGGCTAACTTTGACTGCATGAATCTTTGAATATTATGTAGCCATGTTTAAACTGAAAAATTTCTAGTCTGAATTTGGATATGAAGCAAAGTGCTGAAAGTTCAATTTCCTACTTAGGTCTTTAGTTTTTGCTCCTATCTGATGATTCTTTTAAAGCATACAATATGATAGAATAACATCAAACATTATGACATCTCATATATGGAGGATGTGTTTTTAAGGTCCACTGGTGTTGTGCCTTAATAATTCATTGTTAGGATGAATTATTATTCTTAAACTGACTGGAGGAGCTTGGTCAAGTTTGCATAATGCTGATATAAATGTGGGTTAATCTAAAGTAGATGTTATGATTTGGTTTATAAAAAGGCAACAGATAATGCAGAAATGAAACCTGTTCTCCATTATACAATATGTAACTATGTGATATATAATGAAATGCTGGCTAAGTTAACTATAAGAATAAAAACTGAGTGAAAATGTTTTAAATGAAAAGTATCTTCTAAGTTTCACAAGAAGAAAATGATATACTCAGATGGGATTTGAAGATGATTTTTGGAGTCTGAGATTACTTATTCTGATCATTTAGATCATCTCAAAATTCCATGCCTAGATTACCAAAATATGTTGATGAAAGTGTAATTTGTAAGTCACTTTGACATGTAGAATGTTCTGATTCAGATATACAAACATAACTTGCCCTATGATAAATGTTTATCCTTGTCATATCTCGGGGAAGCATTTATTTTGGACTGATAATTTACTCATGAAATCAATCACTCTGGCCTGTGTCATTTCAGAGACTCCATGTAGACATATCCAAGAAACTGCACTCAAATCAAGCTGGCCTGAATTCAAAAGTACCAGTTGGTTGTCAAAGTGATTTGGCCAAATTGGAGAAAGAGAGAAGCAAAAGTGGGGCAACTCAACTAGCAGCCACCAGTGTAACCACAGGTTGGTGAAGCCACACAATACTGGTTTTAACTGTCTACATGCCACATGCCTAATTACAGATTCTAACTTCCACTTTGCTTGGAATATAAGGCTCCGTCAACATGACTGCCTCAACTGCAAACGTCACTGAAATAATTTAGGGGTGCCTGGGTAGCTCAGGCAGTTAAGTGGTCAACTCTTGATTTCAGCTCAGGTCATGATCTTGGGATACTAAGATCGAATCCAGTGGCGGGCTCTGCACTCACTAGGGAGTCTGCTTCAAGATTCTTTCTCCCTCTGTCCCCCACCCTGCCGTGTGTACTCTCTCTCTCTCTCTTTCTCTCAAATAAATAATTAAATCTTAAAAAAAGGAAATGTAGTTTTAAGTGCAGTGTATATTGCACTTTATTTGCACGATATTCAATATAATGATAGGTCTATTCATTTTTCCTTTTTATTAGAGTTTTCTCGTTTATGGTTTTCATGGCCAAGAAGTTTTTAATATTGCTTGTATTATCATGAAAATAATGTTTTTAAATTTTTGCTAGAATTAACCAAAGGATTAATGGCTTGAGAAGAGGTTATAGTGATCAAGATATCTTTAACTTAAAGATGTGTCAGATAAATAACCTAATGTACATGTGAATTGTGATAGTTTTGTTTCTAGAGATGATCTGATATTTTTCATCTCTACTAAAAGCAAAATAAGAGCAAATGGACTTGTTGAAAAGTTGATAGCATTCAGAGTAACTTCTATATTATAGAAATCTGGGATGAGTTAGCAAGGGAAATGAGAATTTTCTTTCTTGGCAATATTTTAGACACACCAAAGCAGCTCAATTTCTATTACACTTTATCTTTGAAACTTCACATTTCATTTGCAGGAAAATGGAAACTCTAATTATTCTTAAGCATATGGTTTGTTCCTTTCCCCTCCTTATTTGGTTTTGTAGCTAGCACTTTTTCTTTCCTCCAAGGGCATGTAAAAGTCAAAATACTAGATATAAAGTCTCTGAAGTGTTTCTGCTCAAACTCTGTCTGTACAATCTGGGTTCTTTCATGTAGTTAGCTTACTGGCTTTTGACACTTCTATAAAAATATCCCATAGAGCTTTTCTTATTGCCTTTTCATTGACTCTTGCGAAGTGATAAAAATGAAATCTTGGAAAGGGCTTTGAAAACCACGCATATTGCAATTCCTGCAAATTTCAAATACTAATCCAGCATGACTATAAAGAAACAACTACTGCAATGAATATTGCTAGAGCATGTTGAGTCTCAAGCCATTATTAATTCACTGAAAACTTTTTTCCCCCCTTAAGATTTATGGATCCTAAAAAGTACCAGATAACGAAATTCCTGAGATCAAAGTTTTTGTCTCAATCATGGGAAAACTTATCTGATCCACCCTGTGTGTGCATCTTTCCGGGATGGTGCGGGATAGCCCCAGCTTGCCGCCTGGATGAATAGTGTTGAGAGTGTTCCAGACCAGGGCAGCACCAGCTGGAACATGTTGCCTGTAAGTGGTGGCTTAAGAAAAAAGAAGACCTGGAATACAGTAGTGGTGTTTGTTTTTTTTTTTAAGATGTTATTTATTTATTTATCTATCTATCTATTTATTTATTTAAAGCACAAGCAGGGGGAGCAGCTGAGGGAGAGGGAGAAGCAGGCACCCTGATGAGCAAGGAGCCCAATGTGGGACTCGATTCCAGGACCATGGGATCATGACCTGAAGCGAAGGCAGGCGCTTAACCGACTGGGCCACCCAAGCGCCCCTAGAGTAGTGATTTTAAGCAAGTGAGACTCCTGACTTTATTCAAGAAGAGTGAAATGACATCTCTGTCTTTAGGTTAATTTCGACATGCATTTATTTAGAAATTATTTATCATGCTCATCTGGGAAATAGCTTCACTTTCTTTCCCATTTGCAATTACAATCAATTACAGAATCTGTCTTCATTAGGAATTAGAGGGTGTAACAATTCCATATGTAAAAATACCAAAGTTAGGTGTAATAGAAATGTAATTGTTCAAACTTCATTTTTATCTTGTACAATATAATATATGTCTCTTTATTTGGCAAAAAAAAAAAAAAAAAGACTCTTTGGATCTCTGTTTAACATTTATCATGTTCCCTAGTTCGCTCATCTCAAAATATTCAGCAGCCACCATGGAGTTCAGGAGGGGCAAATGATACCCTTTCTGAACTTCCCCTCTTTTTCATCCTTAGACATAAGTCAGTTATTTCCTAAATTTTCCTTGGGTGAGAATGGCAGTTTTAGCGTCTTTGTAGTACATCACAGACAAAAACCAAAAAACAAAATTCTTATTAAGACAGGGGTGCTGCTTCTCCAGGTTTGCTCCTTCTGGACAACCAGATCTTATTCTTCCAGTTAGATCACATATATAATAATTATACCAAAGGAAATTCTTTATTTTGGAATCGAACGTAGTAGATAACTAGAAGCTTCTCTGTAAATGGCCACCTGCACATCGTGTGAAGAGAGTTTGCTCTACTGCAGCCAGAAGGGCAATAAATTGCACCTTGGGATCAGTGCTGTCAGGCCCGGCTCCCCTTCCCTGGGCGACTGATGAAAAGGCTTCACCCGATCTCCTGCTTGACCTTCTTCTGTGGTTCCTTGATTCACGCTGGTTGCTTGGCAGCTTGGCAATGCCCACATCTTATTTTAGGAACCCTGTTATTAAGTCTGTACATTGTTTTGTCCATAAATTGCTACAAGAACAGTCCTCTGAAAGTAGGATGATTAAGTGGTTAACCTTTGGAGTCTGAACTCAGACTGCTGGGTTTAAATCTCGGCTCCCACTTGCCAACTGTGTACCATGAGCAATTTGTTAATGTCTCTGTCTCTTTATTTCTAAAATCAGGTTAATAACAGTACTACACCATAGGCTATTTTGAAGACTACATTAGAGGAAATGGGCTAAAGTTCGTATAGGACATCATAAACTCCAGTTGAATCATAGCTATTAGAACTAACTTCTGCATCTTTATGAGCTGATTGCTAAAAAGAACTTTGCTTCTAGAGAGTATCTTTGGCAAAGTGCTGGCTGCGCCCACCTGCTGCAGCTCTTGTAGTCCCTGAGTTTCTGCTGGCACTTTTCCCTTTGAAAACTATATCCTCCTGGGAACTTTGTGGCCCCTCTGAATTCCATGGTCATGGAGGTCGAATGGAAACCTTCTTTAGAGATGAGTTGCTGACTTCTCTGAGTCCAAGAAATAGAGCAGTTTTGCAGAGGCCCGGAAGCCCTGAACTTTGCTAATGGACATCTCCCCCACCTTCCCTCAGCCACAGTAGCTCAGGACTCCAATGGTTATTTGGTTTAAGCTCTATTTTTGGTAGACAACATGTATGAAGACCCAATGTTTGTTTTAAGTGATTTGTTTCATGTCTTGGTCCCTGGGTGGAACATTTGTTGGGAAGTGATCTCAGAAACAACACATAAAGCAGAGGCACAAAAGCGGGTCTAGGCAGAGGGGGAAGTTGAATCATCATACAGTCACGACAAAGATCTTTGCTTCTCTTACTGGAAGCCCTGGAGCTGGTGTGGCTCGTTGGAGTTGTCCTGTCTTGGGATGAGGCGGCCAGGCCTTTATAGCCCCTGCATCACACAATCACTGGATACTGTGGCTCCTGAGAAGGGGACTGGACTGTGGATGAGGTGGCTTCCTTCAGCTGAGGGCGAAGTCTCATGGTATCAGAATATGACCAGAGAGTTGTTATTATGTTGGTTATTATGTAAGTCACTCATGGATTGCAGAGATTGCATCTGGTGGTCTGACTGGATGAACAGGGGTTTCCTCCTTCTGTATTTCTTAGAAACTGCACTCTTTTCCAGAAAGGATAGTCTTTTAAATATGCTTATTTGTTTTTGCCCTGTGTTACATAAATGTTCTCCACTGAGCAAATTTTACATTCTATCCTGAACAAAGTTATCTAATGGAATTTCCTTTCTTTCAAAACTTCAGGTATGTCCTTCTAATTATTCCTCCATCTTTTGATTAAATTCATGCCATGACTCATCCTTCCTAAATTCAACTTGTCAAGTAGTGAGCAGAGCCTTAGGCCAGAAAACAAAAAGCAGGTAGCCTAAGGTCTAGTTCCCGCTGTGCCACACCTAGATGTTTTGCCTTTCATAGGCCATTTCATTTTCCCGAGTTACACTTCCCTCACCCAGATAGGAAGCATTCCAAGTAATCTTTGTGCCCTGTCAGTTCTAAATGCATGGGATTCTGTGGCCTATTTTGATAACCATCGAGCAATGCAACTGTTGTTCATCTTTTTTTTTTTAAAGATTTTATTTATTTATTTGACAGAGAGAGCGAGAGAGGGAACACAATCGGGGGAGTGGGAGGGGGAAAGGCAGGCTTCCTGCTGAGCAGGGAGCCCGATGCGGGGATCAATCCCAGGACCCCGGGATCATGACTGTTGGTCATCTTTAAGCCCAATTCGTATAGAAGTGATTCACCACATGTAGGAAGCTACATATTGTGGTACATTAAATAGGGGAGAGAAGACAAGCTTCATGGAAAAACTCATCACTGCTGTCAAAGTAGAAGCTACAAATGAAGAATGGTTTTATAAGAAAATAAAGAAATTTTAAAGATCTTATTTATTTATTTGGGAGAGAGTGAGCAGGGAGAGGGAGAGAGAGAGAGAATCTTTAGAATCCCAGCTGAGCACAGAGGCTGACTCGGGGCTCCCAACCTACGACCCTGAGATCACGACCTGAGCCGAAATCATGAGTCAGATGCTTAACTCACTGAGCCACCCAGGTGCCCCAATAAATTTTTATATTGGGTTTTAATTTAGCCTTAATATTTAATTTAAACTTTAGATTTTACTTATGAGAAATAAAGCATGTGGTGATTCTCTGTGAGAACTACTTTGAGAATTAGACAAGATGGGTGTTCTGTCTTTAAGACCTTGACTGATGAATGACAGCATATAAGCCATCAAGAGACAGGTACTTTAGATATCATAAAACATATTCTTGTTTCATAATCTTAAAAGCACACTTCAATAATTCAGCATTATTGTAAGTAGTGTGTAATTCTAAGCACAATAATTACTTTTACTCCAAAGACTAGAAAACCTGTTACATAAAACATTGGATAATTTCAACCTGGTAATCAAAAAATTTGATATATTATTCATCCTTCTATTTAACATCAGTGCAGATTTTTCATAATACAAACAAAACAACACTGGTAGAATTTCTTTCCCATTTCCAGGGAATACTATCTTAGCTTGGAAGTACTGACAGCCTAAAATAAAATGTTATAGATTGCTCTTCATTTTAGAGCAACTTACTTCCCTCTTTTCAGAAGGTTTAAATGTTAAAGAATATGCTGGAAGGAGAACCCATAGTCATTTCATTCTTTCAACAATCTTGAAATATCATTTCCTATTAGGCAGTTGTGTGAGTACTGACAGCCTTGCCCCTCTTCTTCCCTAGAGATTAATTTATTTCCTGCAGTGCTTGCTTTTCATGGAAAATCTGACTCGTCAGCCTTCACCAATGGGAGATCTCATCAGCAGAATGTTAATTATAAAAGTAAAATCATATATCATAGTGAAAGGGAAAAATAATTCTCTGGGCAAGGAAGGCTTCTTTTTTTCTCTTCTGTTCTCTTCTGTTCTCTTCTCTTCTCTTCTCTTCTCTCCATTCTCTCCTCAAGCTGTGGCTAAACAGGAACATCAACCACTAGGGAAACATTCTGCTGGATAGTGAGGTATAGAGGGAAATATGCCGGCTTTGCAACCAGGAAGACCCAAGACTGAACAACTCTTACTTTGAAGAGTGTCACATTTTCTTGTGATTTTGTTTCTTTATCTGAAAAAATGAGTATAAAAATACTTGTCTCACATGGCATTGTGAATGAGACTGGCAGAGTAGACACTCAAAAAATTATTATTGTTATCATAGACTCAATCAACAGCTTTTGTTTAGCAGTATATTGATTGCTGTGGCATCATTTTAACTGTGTCTGTGGGTTTACCAAAGAATCTATTAGAGATTTGAAGAAATACAGCTTCCAGCTGTTAGGAGTCAGGAGTGTTAGACCAAGATGGATTATTGAGTAGCCTGCTTGAAATCCTGTCTCCCTCTCCACTTCCTTTATCTGCTCACTCCACTCCTAGTTTTCATAATGCTCACTAAATGCTTAGAAACCTATTGTGTTTTTTTTCACCAATAAATTCTTAAGATAACCGAAAGGCTATTTGCTAGTAGTTTTATATCTATCAGTTAGGACTTGACACTGCATTTGAGTTATATTTTCAAAAATCATTTTCTCTGAAATAAATATTGTCAATTTCTACTTGATTCAGTCTCAGGAATGAGAGTTAAATCTTGGTGAGTTAAATCTTGAGACAAAAAAGAGAATGAGGTGACAGCAAAGCAGGGATGAAGTTGAAAAAAACTAAATGAAAAATCAAAGTCAATTTTTAAGTCCAAAATGATCACTATTTTTGTACTATGATTATGATTAAGAGATCTGTTTAAATAAATTAATATTTTTTCTTGTTTCCCCCATATTTTCTTATGATTTGAGTGTGACACTAGAGAGAAAGAGCAATCAAAGCATTAGATGACCAAGTGAAAGAAAGAGATGCTGTGGTGCAAACTCATATACTAACTGAGACCTAAACCACAAGCTCGCCTATAAGTGGAGATGAGCTACGGGCATGGTGTGCAAATTATGATAGGTGGTATTCTTTCATAGGGCAAAATCCTACCGTTCTCCAGACCAAGGACCAAGTGTCTTAACCTATGTAGAACAGGGAACTGGATCCATATGGTGACCTCTGCCTTTGACTTCTATGGAATCATGCACAAATCACTGATTGATCCTTTTTAATGATAAACACATTTTTAAACTATAGTTTACTTCTAAAAAATAAGTTTTTGAGTCTTTCCCCAATTCCCTAATTATTTTCATAATTAACTTTCAGTTCCTTTCTCTTTTCTTCTAACCTTTTTTCTTGTTGGCAGATGAGAATCTTGCTTTTACCCATTATTCCAAACCAATTCTGGTTCTTGTTTTATTAAAGAAGTCTGTCTTTATTCTGACCAATGAACAAAGCAAAAGAAAAAAGAACAGATGACAATAATTCTCAAAACTTATTGCAGTGATTCTCTGAGTTCTTGTGTATAAAAAAAGTCACTTAATGAGCATGTTAAAAATATGTATTCTTGGAATCTGCTCTATAGAGAAAAATGGGCAAACTAGCAGTGGGAGAGTCTGTCCCATTGCCCGTTTTTGTATGCCCATGAGGTAAGAATTTTTGTTTTTTCATTTTTAAATGTTTGAAAAAGATTAAAAAATATATTTCTTTTTTTTAAGATTTTATTTATTCATTTGAGAGACAGAGAAAGTGAGAGAGAGCATGAGAGGAGAGAAGGTTAGAGGAAGAAGCAGACTCCCTGTGGAGCTGGGAGCCCGATGTGGGACTCGATCCCAGAACTCAAGGGTCATGACCTGAGCTAAAGGCAGTTGCTCAACCAACTGAGCCATCCAGGCGCCCAAAAATTATATTTCTGACAGATGAAAATTACATGAAATTCAAATTTCAATATCTATATAAAGTTGACTTGCAACAAAAACCACAGTCATTCATTTAATGTTGCCTAATGCTGCTTTCATACTGTATCAGCAGAGTTGAGTGATTTTGACAGAAACCATATACAATGCCTAAAATATTTACTGTTGGATCCTTTAGAATAAAAGTTTTCTAACCTCTGCTCTTAACGATCTGATTTGGTAGTTCTCAGGTAGAAACTAGGAATCCATTTTGACATGTTTTTTGCAAGCCTGTGAGGCAGGGAGTCTTTGGATCACACTTGGAAAAACAATGAGGTAGAAGAATTATGAATAACTTTCTCTTCCCACTCATCACACCCTCTCAGCAAATCCTATTGGTTTTATCCTCAAGCAATATCTAGAATATGGCTTTTTTTTTTTTTACCATGTTTACTATTATCAGCCTAATCCAAGTCATCATTATTTCTTGTTTGGATTCGTGTATTACAAAGCTTCCTTCCTAGTGAGTCTGCTTCTGCAGTTGCCTCATACCATCCGTTTTTAATACAATAGCCAGAGGGAATATGTGAAAACCTTAGGTCATATAACTCCTTTCTTCCAAACCCTCCAATGATCTACTTCTCCCCCTTTCTTGCTGTCTACCCACACTGACCTCCCAGCTGTTTCTCCAAAACTTGAGCTGTGCTCCATCCTCCACACCTACCCAGACTGTTTTCTTCAAGTGGTGTAACCTTCCCCCAGAGAAGACATGACTTCCAGCTTCATCTTCTGTAGGTCTTTCCTTAGCCATTGCCTTCTTAGTGATCCCCTCTGTAGAGACTTTACTTAAAATTGTAAATTTTTGTCTGGAGCTGCCTGTCTCCCATATGCCATCCAACATACTGTACATTTTACTTCTTTACTTTGATTAGGGGTCACCTTTCCCACATGAGGGCACCATGGAAGCAGAGATTTTTATCAATTTGCTGTATCCTCAGATTCTAAGAGTGCCTGCCTTGTTGTAGGTTCTTGATAAATATTTCTTGACCAGAGAAATGAGCCCCAGACTCCCATTTTGCACTTGACAGATAATGTGTGAGAACTATCAAACATTTCCTGTGTGCAGAAACAGTTGCCAGGAGTGTAAATTTAAGACTCACCTCCAGAAAATGGTGCGATAGGATGAGAGGAAGAATAAAGCAGCTATTTCAATCTCAACCCATGACTTAATTACAAAAGGTCCTAAGGAAAGGCAAGGAGAGGATGGATACAGATGTGAGAGTGGGTCCATGGTGAAAATCCAGTTGAAAATGTTCAGAAGAGATTCCAGAAAACCGCACTTTGCAATCAAACTGCCCCCTACAAGAAATAGATGTGCTTGCTTCAGGTTCTACTGTTCATCATCAGCTGGAGTAATTTGAGGAGACTGGATCCCAAAGTTCCCAAAAAGGAAAGTGAGCAGGGTGTGACTAGCGATGGTTCAAATTCTCTTTAGGAAGCATCAGCTCTAGAAGAGAATGTAAAGCAATTTTAGATATACTTGAACTTGATTTCTTTTAAGTAAGAGGAAATGGAAGTTGTTCTTTCACCTTAAACTTCTCATTCAAAAAATTCTTTGGATGTTACCTATATAAAGCTGTATTTTGTGGATTGAATAGTAGGCTATTCTTACAAAGATGTAGATTTTAACTACTAAAGGATACTTTTTAGAGAGAAAAACAAAACTAAACTGCATTGTTTATCTGTCCTCCTGTGGATGAAATGTTTGGCTTGCTCTCCAAGGAGTGCACTCGATTCACACCCCTCAGTTAATTTGATCATTTAAGTAAATGGGAATTCAAGAGCAATCAGTGAATATTCAATTCAAGATAAGAAACATCGCCTCCATGTTAGGTTTGTGACGTTTCCAAAAGGAATAGTTGATGAATGCCGAAAGAGTTGAAGCTTTTAAATCAATCTGAATTTTAAAATCTAAACTATTGTCAGAAAAATCAGTTCCTGCACACTTTGAGATTCTTAAAAGTTAACACAATAAAGAACTCAGTTTCTATTCAAAGTAAAATCTACTCTGTTAACTTGAACCAGCCACGAGAACACAGGTGTTATTTGGGGCCTTCTTACACTGGACGGAAGATTGGGCTAGATCAGGCAAGGAAAGGCAACTCGTAAGGTTTCTTCCAAAATGAAGATTATTTAAATCCCATTATTTTATATTGAGATAATCGAATTATTCTGATCCCCTCACCTCCCATTTTTCTGCTTGACTATGTCCTATCTTAAATCAGTTTATTGACAAGGGAGAGGGAGACTAATAACTGTCAGGATGACAGATTGAACTTTCAGGCTACAGGCTGATAATAGTTTTATGTGAATATGAGATGATAATAACAGGTAATATTTCTGTAGCACTTTACATTGTACAAAGCACTTGCAGGACCATTATTTCATTTGATATTTCCTCAATTCTATGATTCACTTACTACTATCACAACTCATTCCCTGATAGCGAAATGGATTTCAAACATTCCACCAGACATACAGCCTGTAAGTCTTAGAATCAGACCTAGTTCTTCAGATTCCCTTTCTCTGTCCTACAATATCTCAATTTCATTTGCCCTCCTCCTCTTCCCCTCCCCTAAGAGAAGCAATACTGTGGGAGAAATAATGTTGTTATCCCTTTTTACGGATAAAGTCACAAAGATAGTAGGTGATAGAAGTGGGAATTAAATCTGAGTATACTGCCTAAAAAGCCTGTGTTCTTTCATCTATAATGTATATTTAACAGTGGGTAGTTTTATTGCTGTTTATGATGTGAGGAAGACCTAAAAATCTAATGTAGTGACTGGGGCTAGCGGATAATGAGAGAGAATGAAATCAAGGAGGGCATGGAATCCAGGCTTTCTCTCATTAGGCCACTGACTACCCCCATCCCATCATGTACCCCCAGCCCCCAGCCCCAGTTAGCACTAGGAGATGTTGACACAGGAACATAAATTGAGACTTCCAGGGAAATAAGCATGATGTGTGGAGAAATTCCACTTTTTTCTGCTTTGACATCTCTTTTCTTCTTTCCCAGTTAGTCTATGAGCTCCTCAGAGGTCACAAAGCTATATTTTGTCTTTGTATTTCACACCTATAATAAAAATAGCTAACAGTTGGGGAGACAGTGAACTTCTTAGTGTTAGATGTAAAATTGTTTACATCTATGGGTTCGTTTCATCTTTGTCATAACCCTGTAAAATAGGAATTATTATCCCTTCCTTCTTCTTCTTTTTCAAGATGAGGAAATGAAGTGCATAGGCTAGGTAACTTCCTTAAGATTATGGAGCTAGTATATAGCAGAGAAGGAAGGAAGGAAGGAAGGGAGGAAAGGAGGAAGGGAGAAGGAGGGGAAAGAGGAGAGAGAGAAAAGGAGAGAGGGAGGAATAGAAGGAAGGAAAAAACGAAAGGAAGAAGAGGGAGGGGGAGGGAGGAAGAAAGGAAGAAATGGAGGGGAAAAGAGGAAGAAAGGGAAGGAAGGGAGGAAGTGATAAGCTAATGAGAGCTCAGAGTCGAGAGCCTCAGACTGTTCCTCTTCAGGGTCACGTGGCTAGCACTTAACAGATCGTTAGTACAGTGGAAGTATGGGAGAGCAAGAGATGACTGGTTTTCTGTATGCCTTGACCATTATAGTGCATGCTGTTAGAATTTTTTTAAACCACCCATTCCCCATGTTCCATAAAAACCATAATGGAAAGGAATGAAGTGTCTTGCTTGAATGCACAGAATTCCTCTCCGCAGTGTAGCTTGCTTTCCTTGAGGGTTTGCTATGATATTACTGTACGTTAATGTCAAGTCCATATACGGTCATTAGAAGGTAGGTCACTCTGCTTATGCTTGAGACCTGTTCAGTTTAACATTCATAGGTACTTTTTTCCTCCTCTGCAGTCTTTAGAACTCCACTGGGTTTGCTCCATTCTGTAGTCATTGTGTCACAGCCAAGGTGATGGGTCTGCAATCCAGCACTTTCAGAGCACAATCAAGCTTCAGTCTCATTTGCTGCGTGATTGCTGGGCAAGTCTCTTCATTGCAGATTCAAGTTTTTTACCTTACGCTACCTGTATACTAGAGTTTTTATGAAGATTAACTAAAATGCACAGAAAAGCACTTTGTAACCAGAGAAACACTTTGCAAATTTAAGGTATTATGTCCTACCTCGTAGAAATATCTGCCTTGTTCCTGAAGAGTTTACATTTCGTCCTTGTTTGGTTTTGGGTTGTGTGTGTGTGTGTGCGTGTGTGTGTGTGTGTGTGTGTGTGTGTGTGTGTGTGTGCGTGTGTTTAACACAATAATAATAACTCGCAATTATTTTTTAAAAAACATATATGCCTGTGAGTGTACTATAAACAGTATTTGAAAGCACGTAGTTTCTTTTCTGGCTAGCTACTTCCAATACATATTTCTGATGAACCACTCTTATTTGTCTTTATTTACAGAAATCTTCAAAAGTAAAAAACATCAAAAATAATGAGATGCAACTGAAGCCAGCTGGGCAGTGAACATAAATGTT
The DNA here is from genome assembly GCA_028533885.1 of Nasua narica. Taxonomy (NCBI): domain Eukaryota; kingdom Metazoa; phylum Chordata; class Mammalia; order Carnivora; family Procyonidae; genus Nasua; species Nasua narica. The sequence continues at coordinate 31,824,001 of CM052802.1, forward strand.
GCAATGGAAAAGTAAGCTTAGCCTTCAAGTGAAAACAACTATTCCCCAACAGACCTCAGAAGAAACTGGCCACTGCAAAGGAAAAAAAAATTTAAAGTTTTAATAGATAATAGAGAGAAACCTATGATATGGAATTCAGATAGTCTATTCTGTTGTTTCCAAATCTGTATATATTGCGTTATTGTTAGGACATATTTATTTAATGTGTATACTTTTTTGCAGTTCTTATTTTCCCTTCCAACCATGAGGCAATTGAAAATTAATTTTATATTTCAATTTCTGAGTAGAAACCACTTGAAGTAAGATGAAAACTAACCAAATATTTTCAGTTTTTCAGAATTTGTTTTGCCATTTTTGTAGAATTATCATTTGTGCTAAAAATAACTTTAAAAAATAATTATATCTAAGAGTAATTTAAAATACCCAAATTTCTTATCTGATCTCCTTGGAGCTGTGAAAATGAGTTTGATTTCACATTTTCAGTTTGTTTGTAAATAAGTGTTTGAGGCTTAACAGCCAAAGCTATCATGAGTCACAGGAATTTTCTATAACTTTGTTCCCTGACTTCTAACAACCAGAGTTTGTAACTGCAGTATGATCAAAAATCTAATAATATGCTGTATTATTTTATGCACTATATACTAGATAACCCTTTAGATTGATGCTTGTTAGGATTATAAGAAAACCATCTCATTTATGTATCATTATGTATTAAGTATAGAGGGACAATATTATTTTGCCGCTAGCAAAATGAAGAGACAGAGAAGTGATCTTGTTAGTTACACAGGAATTTAATGGCAAGCTTTGGGCTTTGTTTATAGGTCATACTCTGTACAAAAACTGTTGACTAATCTCCTATCTCATAATTATTTTGTATTAGATATAAAAGGTATTCATTGGTTTAGTACCAAAGAATTTTAGAAGACAGCAAATCATGAAGCATCTTTCCAACAGAAAAAAAAAAACCTACAGTAAGAGATCTTCCACACAGTGTTTATATTCTGATTATAGCTTACTTCCTCTTACCTTTTTTTAAGTAGAAATGAATTCTGATTTCCAGTACTCAAACAATTGTTTAGTGACTTGATGTGATTGTTTATTATTTACAACATCTGAATTTTCTGAGATGGTTTCACCTTTACTTATTTTGCTGGTTTGTGCCCATAAGAACAAGAACTTTTCAAAGCTTACGTCCCCACATTTGAATTCCACAAGGAATCCTTTCTCAATTGAGCAATGTTGGTAAATTCCTAAAACTCATAGGCCAATTTTCTATTTTTCAAATAACAGTGAGTAATTAGTCGTTTTTATTTGGTATATGAGAACAATTAAAATAGTACTTTTAGTACATACAGCTCTTTGATAGGTAAATCAAGAGAATGCATGCTTTAGGTTTGGTCATAAACCATCAGGGTCTTTCTAGTGGACATCATCTATAAACATTTCTAACTTAATACAAATCCTTTTAGGTATTTTGCTTCCAGTGCTCTTGCTACTGAAAGGTGTTAATGTCAGGTTCATCTGTGGAAGATTTTGGAAGGTTGAAAATAAATTTTCTAACTTTCATTTGTGTTTGTGTGTGTGTCCTTTATCATGTTTTACTGTGGAATGACTCTTCCTATAAAAACTAAGTTAAAATTATTTAACTGGAATTGAATTCAGTTCTTCACACAAGAAGAAGGACTCCTATGTTAAAGAAGCCAAGAGAAGAAAGATACTATCCTCCTGCCCTTCTGCCACAGGCAGGGACCCAGGATGCTGGACACAATGACCAAAGTTCACAGTATGGTCAGGATGTATAGATAGCTGCTGAGACTTCCAATTATTAATGTTGCCCTCCTCCTGATGGAATCCAGCAAGCAGTTTTATGAAGGGAATGGAAGGGAGTGAGAAATGGAGAAAGGTAAATGTTCTTTTTTGAGATGTGTTTGGCTCTTATAATCAAGACCTTAATATAAAAAGTGTTTGTTTTAAGATCAAGGTCAACATTAATGAGACTTCTGGATGTTTTTCCAAAGGCTCAAGATACATGTACTTCTACAGGGAAGAGGATATATAAAACTTGTGGGAATATCTTCCAAGAAGCTGGAATACTAACAACTGAATCTAATACAATGAAAGTATAAAAATATTTCCACAATTTTACCACTTATACTGCTTCCACTTGTACTAACCCCATAGCTAGTCTCCTATTCTTGCTGCCCATCAATCTATTCTTAATGAAGTAGCCAGTATGATCTCATTAAAACACATAATATTTCACACCACATTGCTTCCCGCCTCACTCAAAAATAAAAGCCCAAATTCCTAAAATGATCTACAAAGTCCCACATGATTTATTGCAGTTACTTGTCTGGCCTCTTCTCAGTCACTGAGCTCAAGTCGTGCCACCTCCCCACTGCTCATCAAACATGGCTTCTCTTCTCAGTCACTGAGCTCAAGTCGTGCCGCCTCCCCACTGCTCATCAAACATGGCTTCTCTTCTCAAGAAGTCACTGAGCTCAAGTCGTGCCGCCTCCCCACTGCTCATTGAACATGGCTTCTCTTCTCAGTCACTGAGCTCAAGTCGTGCCGCCTCCCCACTGCTCATTGAACATGGCTTCTCTTCTCAGTCACTGAGCTCAAGTTGTGCCGCCTCCCCACTGCTCATCGAACATGCCATGGAAGTCTGGCTTCAACTCCTTTGCATTTGCTTTCTCTCCGTGAGAAATGCTTTTCCCCCAGATATCCACACACCTCACTCCCTTGGGTTCTGTACAAATGGCTGCCCAGAAGACACTACCTCAAATTATAATCTCAACCCCACTTGGTTCTTTCTATCTCCCTCCACATTTTATTTTCCTCCCTAAGAGTTGTTCCTTTCTAACATACTATGTATCTTCAAATCTTTGAGGGGGCACTGATTTCTGCCAGTACACGTGGGATATGATTTGTTTTATGTTCACTATATTGGTCAGAAGAAAGTGAAGAAGGGATTCAAAGGATTCATCTCAGCTTTTCCTACTAGAATAGCTCTTTCTCCACCAATGAACCATTGCTACTGTTCCAAGTGCTACTATGTCTATTTTGATTATAACTTGAGAAATGAGGGAATAACCACTGTAGTTCTATGGAACCAGTAAACTTACTGTGAAATAGACTTGACCAAAAAGACTCCATCTATTACTTGACCTACTTTATGAAAGGATAAACTAAAGCACTCCGTGCATGGCTATTATTCTTATTTATTACATATTCTGTCATTAAGGTACAGAACACTCGCTAAAGAATGGGAACTAGCCAAAACCCCTTAAGGTGACTAGAGAGATACTTGTACTGAGGGGCCCTAGCCTCTCTGGCTTCCCTGTTCTGATGTGACTGACACTCTTAATCTTCTTGTCATTTCTTAGAGCAGTGCAAATGACTAGGCACATGAGATGGTGTACCTGGATGTCTGAAGCTTCCAGACACCCTTATCCTTCTCTGTGTAGTGCTCCTATCTGTTTTCTCCCCTTTATTAGAGCTAAATAAACTTGATGCTGGATGAACCTATTGTGTCTTGTATATTTGGTGGACAACTTGAAAGTGAAATTCAGTGGTGTTTTCCTTGTAAGAGTACAAAGGAAACAAAAAATATATAATAATTTTTTTAAAAGTGAGACACAACAGAAGAGAAAGTTGATGAGACGGTAGACCTTAAGTTATGCAGAATGGATCAAAGCAAGAGAACAGAAAATGTTAAAGAGGTGTTAAAAGATGTTGAGATGAATTTAAGAAGGCATTGCATTTATGTAATTAAAGCAGGAGAAATTAAGAGAGTGGTACAAGGCTGAGGTGAAGCAATATTCAGAAATGATATGTGAGAATTTTCTAGAATTGATAAATGATTCTAGTTCTCAGATTTTAAAAGTATAGCATATCTCAAGGAAGATAAAAAAATAATTTCCCAACACATTATATCATAGTGAAATTTGAGAAGATGGATACAAAGATAAGGCTAGGGCAATAAATGGGAAAACAGTAGCCTTTTCTAAGGTCAAAACAGACACTAGAAGCCAGGGTGCTAGGGGGAAAACTCTCAAGAATTGTGAACCAAATTAAATAATTTTTATAAATAAGAACAGAGACTTTCACAGGTAATCAAAACCAAGATTTGCAGTGACTTGAATTCTCAAGATTATATAAAGGGTGTACTCTAAGAAAGAAAATAAATCCAGATATAAAGATCTGAGAATCAAGAAGGAATGGTATGTTAAAAGAGAATTTACAGAATGGGAGAGGATTTTTTGCCATATATACATTCAACATAAAAATTATATCCAGAACATAAAAATAACTCCTACAAACCATTAAGTAAAATGCAGACAACCTAATTTTAAGAGAAGTTAAAGGACTTAAGCAGGCATTTCATGTACAAGGATATCCAAATGGATAATGAGCATATGTAAATGTGCTCAAAATCACAGCAGTCTTTAGGAAAATGCAAATTAAAGCCACAATGACATACACCATTACAAACCCACCAGATGGCTAAAATTTAAAAAAAAAATGAAAAGAATAAGTTTTGAAGCAAGTGTGGAGCAATCAGAACTCACACATATTGCTGGTGGGAGTTTAATATGATACATTTACTTTGGCAAACTACAGTATCTACTAAAAGTAAGCATATACCTTCCTCTGACCCAGAATTTCCACTCTTAGGTATAAATCCAACAAAACTGAATACATTAGCCTACCAGTAAGACCTGTACAAAGATGTTTGTATCAGCCTTAATCCATGCTCATGAGCAGTAGACTAGACAAATCGTGAAAAAGGAGGCAGCAACAATGTGAGTACCATGACACACATAACAATGTAAATATATTTCAAAGCCACAGTGTTAAATAGTAGAAGTCATTATATGCTGGGGGTACCTGGGTGGCTTAGTCAGTTAGATGTCCAACTCTTGGTCTCTGCTCAGGTCATGACCCGGTCATGACCTCAAGGTTGTGAGATCAAGCCCTGCATTGGGCTCTGTGTTGGGCATGGAACCTGCTTAACCTCTCCCTCTGCTCTTTCCCTACCCTCTAAAAACATTATATACTGTATTATTCCATTTACATTAATTTTAAGAACAAGCAATACCGCTTTATGTTCATAGAAGGGAGTATATTGGGGGTGGTAATGACTGAGAGGAAATACCAGAAGAGCTTTCTAAGGTACAGGAAATATTATATATCTTAATCTGTGTTCTGGTTACATGAGCGTACACATAGATATAAAGCCGATGAGCTTTACATGTAACAGTTGTGCACTTTGCTGCATGTATATGATAAAGCAAGAGAATGATAAGAATAAGCTTCAGAATAGTACTTACCCCGGGGTTAAATTTGAGGAGGGATTGGGATGGGAACCTAAGGGCCTTCAAGTATATTGGTAATGTCTATTTCTTACTCTTGTTTGTGTGTCTGTGGATGTTTTTTATTCTTATATGTATTTATATGAAATGTATATCATGTTATATATAGGTTTTTGTATATATGAAATATTTCATGATAAATATAAGAAAACTGATATAAGAAAAATGCTGCTCTTTGATGTGGCCAACAGAGGAAGTAGATATTCAGCAAACCTCCTTCAAAGTACACGTTATAATTCACTGCAAGCACTTTATTTTATCATATGTAATGCTAGTATGCACACACTTTTGCTCTGCCTTTGCTCTACTACTCTGTTAGTAGGCATATACTTTTATCTTGCTGGAATGCATTTTTCCCTTGGGATAATCTCATAAATATTTTCATATATTTATCCCACATACTAATAAAAGATAAGAAACACATTTTCTTCAGCATGTTTCTTAAAATGCCCCCAAATCTTTTTGTTAAAAATAAATGCCTCCTACATTGTATGTCAAATTCTTATCTTATGGAGTATTCAAAAGTAAAAGCGAAACTCTCTAGTCAGTGTTATCAAAGTATTTAACAAATAATGGTATTTATACATTTTTAGACATAACTCTGATATTTAAGTGAATTCATTTTATATCCTTTTGTGCAATATGAGGAAACCTCAAGCTTGGGTTGAATACTTACAATGCATGTTAAGATACATGACGAATTCTTATTTCTAAGTTAGAGGTTGATAGTGAAATAGTGGCAAAAATGTTTTAAGTGGTGATATCCTTGACTAGACTCATAGTGTGCCATTGGAGGAGAATGGCCAAATCATTTCTCATCTCTCATTACACGGAAATATTTCCCTGATAATAATTTCATCTGGATTACTGGTTCATATACTTAAAGTATTAAAAAGTAAAAGCTATCCATATATTTTTTCTCATTTTCTCTAAAAGTCTAAAATATTAATTCACTTTATCGGAGTCTGTTACAAATATGTTGCCTTTATGAGAGTGAGAATTAGACCATATATTTTGTTTTATGTTACTTTGGGTGATTTTTGTCATTGTATGTGCTTGAGTAACTGAATTATTTCATTTTGGTGTGGAAAGATGTATTCAAAATACTACTATAGCCTAGTCTCACAACAAAGTCATAGGGAAGGGAAATTTTAAACGTGGGTTTACAAAGTCTTGAAACAACTTGATAACCCAGGACTACTAACCCACAAGCCATGGAAATTCAAGGTGAAGCTAGACTTCAAATAAATCTATATATACAGGACTGTTAAAGTGGGGAATAAAAAAAATTGCTAACAAGGTGCTTTCAAATTCCGTAAAGATACTAATACGGGGGGTTTGGACATAGGACACTGGAATTTGTGGGGAATCTGGGGAATTCTCCAAATCATAAATTTTTCTTATATTTTAAAATGGTAGTTTATTAATATGCTTGAAAATAATGATAAATGCCCATAATAATAAATAGTGAATCATTTTGTGTGACAGAATTTTAGTTTCAGAGGTTTTCAGTTAAAAGACAGAGAGATGATAATAAATGCATGATTTATTATTCTTAAGAGACAATAATTGTGATAAAATGTAAAAATGATGTCTATTTGAAATAAATATTTGATTATTAGAAAAAAGTTAAAGAAGGGAACATTAGTGAAATAAATGTTAACTAGAAATCATTAAAAATTAAATGATAATAACACAATTATTTACTATTTAACACTATTCTTAAAATCAAATTTTACAACACAAAAGGCACTAATTGTCCTCAACCATAATCTTGATCTTTGTTCTGAGACAAATATTCCAGGCATAGAAAATGTTGCATTGATGTTGGTTAAATTATTAAGATGAATTTTTAAGGTACATGTTATTTCCTATAGGCTCATTTCCATTTTAACAGTGAAAATATTTTGTCGCCTTGATTTTGGTCTTGCCATTGATATTCCTTAGGCTGTATTAGATTTAGATCAATTTCTGATTTATGTTGGGGTATTCAACAACATTCCTGTCTTCTTTTTGCATTTCTTCTGTTAAAGTAGCTACGAAGAACTATAGCCTAGAGCAAATATTTAATCACTGGAAATGCCAGGCAACATTACTAAGATACTGTAACATTCCAACCTCTGAGGGAGGTTAACAGCACTCCACAGAATCATATGCCAAAACTGACAACTAAAAGTTTTTTTTTTATATAATTTTTTTTTAAAGATTTTCCTTATTTATTTGACAGAGAAAGAGAGAGAGAGATGACAAGTCGGCAGAGAGGCAGGCAGAGAGAGAGGGGAAAGCAGGATCCCACCAAGCAGAGAGCCCAATGTGGGGCTCCATCCCAGGACCCTGAGATCATGACCTGAGCTGAAAGCAGAGAATTTAACCCACTGAGCCACCCACGCACCCGACAACTAAGTTTTAAGGCATCTGAAACTTGATATTTTTGGAACATTATTCATCAATTTACATAAAGTAAGCTATACATGTAAACTTGTTAATTTTAATTTTATTTGCAAGAATACCTCACCATTAACAGCAATCAGGGTCACAAATAACCAATTACCACCTGGCAACAAAAATAAGAATGCATGAATGAGGGCGCCTGGGTGGCTCAATGGGTTAAAGCCTCTGTCTTTGGCTTAGGTCATGATCTCAGGGTCCTGGGATCAAGCCCCACATCGGGCTCTCTGCTCAGCGGGGAGCCTGCTTCCCCCTCTCTCTGTCTGCCTCTCTGCCTACTTGTAATTTCTCTCTCTGTCAAATAAATAAATAAAATCTTTTTTTTAAATAAATAAAATCTTAAAAAAAAATGCATGAATGATTAGATTTTGCCCCTTCTCTCCTTACTGCTCCTTTTCTGATTCATAGATATGTCTGCCTTAAAGTTTAACTCAGTTATGTCAAAATATAGGATTAAACATAAATTATGAGGAATGAAGGAGCAGGCCTATGTTTTCTCCTGATTTCTGCAAGTATAAAACTTACCGATATTTATTTTAAAATATTATTTCAAATGTCTTGCTCAATAAATTCATTTTAGGATACCAACCATTTATGCCATTTCTGGAGAGCATATTTAAACCAATCGTAAATGAGAGTTTTAGTAAAAAATTTTTTTCTCCCCAAATATGTTTATTTTAATTTTTCAGTGTTACAAGTTTGATTGTTCATGCACCACACCCAGTGCTCCTTGCAATACGTGGGTTAGGGTTAGGGTTAGGGTTAGGGCTAGTAAAATTTTTAATTTGATTTTTAGACTAAAAATAAACCCAGAAGTATAATCTATATTTTAAATTATCCTAATTTATTTTCTCTAATTTAATTGAATAACTTCCCCACTGAAAAAAAGGAAGCTCAATTTTTATTTTTAAGTGTTTCTGTGACCAATTAGGTTCCTATTCTAACAGCTGGGAGCTCTATCAATTACTCTTAATGATAAAATTACACCGATCTATTTAGCCATTCAATTAAGATAAAAAGCTTAAAGATCTCTCATATTTCATTAACTACTTTTAATGATAAAATTACACTGATCTATTAGTCACATAATTAAGGTTAAAGGTCTAAAAATCTTTTAGATTTCATTACCTAATCTTAGAAATTTTCTGGATAATAAGAATGGCATGGAACTTAAAATACATTGTGTCAATAATTAATTCTTTTTAAAAAGATATTTATTTATTTATTTATTTATTTATTTATTTATTATTTGACAGAGAGAGAGTGCTCACAAGTAGGCAAAGAGGCAGGCAGAGAGAGAGGGGGGAAGCAGGCTCCCCACTGAGCTGAGAGCCTGATGTGGGGCTCGATCCCAGGACCCTGAGATCATGACCTGAGCCAAAGGCAGAGGCTTTAACCCACTGAGCCACCCAGGTGCCCCAATAATTAATTAATTCTTGTCTTATAACACAAAAGATCAGAACAAATTTTTGAAAAAAATGTTAAACCAAATTTATTTTATTTTATTTACCATATCATTATTTTTAATGTCCAGCATTTATAATACAAGAGCCAGAGCTTTCTCCCCAACTCAAGTTTACACTTTTTCAATTGGCTTGTAAAGCCAATAGGAATACTTCTTGTTTAATTTGGTTTCTGGGAAGACTTCCTTCAGGTCCTCAATGGTCATCTGATCAAATGAAATTATACTCTTCATCTTCCCCAGCTCTTTTTCATTTTCCTCAATTTTGGCCTTTGAGAAAGACAAAAAGTCAGCACAACTGTTCACATCTTTTTCTTCAGCATCTACCCCAACAGTATATTTGTCCTTGGCACAGGAACCTTCAGGGCATTAAACTTCTCAAGGTCATCTACCAAGCCAGCCTTTGCTACATTGGCCTTGTAGTAAGCCCAGTCTATACCAGGTGGTTTCTCAGAAAGAGTAGCCAACTTGGACTTAAGTATCTCGTTCCAGGATTTCAGGGAGTTAGCAATGGCCTTTTGGTTTCAGGATATGATCTATCCAAAAGTTACCCAGGCTATGACCTTTAGAACAAGTTTTCACCCAGCCATCTTGAGATCTTTCACCGATGGCCCACAGTCCAGAGCAGCAAGGAATGGCTCAACCAAATTTATTTCAGTTAATTTATGTCACCTTTAAACAAGTATAAAACAATACAATTTTAAAATATATGCAAAGTTAATGACAGTAATAGAAAAGACAAAGAAAAATGAAGTATTTTTTTGTATTTACTTTTACAACAGTTTTATTGAGATATAATTGGCACACAATGAACTGCTCATATTTACAATGGAAAATTTGACTAATTCGGACATATATTTAAACCCTAAAACCATCATATCAATCAACATAATGAACATACCCATAATGCCGAGAAATTTCTTCATAGGACTTTGTATTTGGTCCTCTTTTCTCTGTTGCTTCTTTCTGTCCTTTTCTGACTGCTTTCTGTCCGCTTTCTATTACTATGAATCAGTTTGTATTTTCCAGACTTTTTAAGTGGAGTCACAGAGTCTATACTTTTTTCCTTTACTTTTGTGTTAGTGTAATTATTTTGAGAGTCATACATGCTATATTGCATACATAAATTGTTTAACCTTTATTTTGCTGTGTTCCACTGTGTGGCTATACCACATGTTGTTTATTCATTCACCTATTGATGGACATTTTGATTATTTCCAGTTTTTGGCTATTACAAATAAAGCTACTAGGAACATCTGTCTACAAGTTCTTCTATGGATATATGTTCCTATTTCTGATGGGTAAATATCTAGGAATGAAATGTCTGGGTCATACAGTAGGTATATATTTAAGTTTTCATGAACCTCTCAAAATGTTTTCCAAAATTATCCTATGTTCATTTCAACCAGCTGCGTATGAGATTTCCAGTTGTTCCACATCGTTGGTGTGCTTAATCTTAACTCTGTGTGTGTGTGTGTGTGTGTGTGTGTGTGTGTGTCTTGCATTGTGCCGTTATGCACAATTTTCAGTTACCATGGTTTAGTTAAATAACACCAAATAAGAACAGTCCCCTAATAACACGGTTCAAATTTTAGTATCACAATGAACTAAGTTTACAAAGTGCAAATAGGGCTGCTAGCTCTTCATTCTACCAATCTCTATGTACATATTGGCCAGTGACTAATCACATCATTTCTTTTGAAATACGTTGGTGGCTGCTCACTCACGGCACATCTGTTATTCCCCTGTGTTCACACAGGAGAGCCAAGCATGTAGTTGTGTTGCTCCCTTGTCTCCTAGTGATAAACTCAACTGACACTTTAGAAAATTAGATAGTTCAAAATGGGTGTCAAAGAGGCCAACAGAAGTGAAAGTGCAGCAAAGAAATGAAAGGCAGTAACACTGGCAGTGAAATTTGAGTCAGACATGAATGCAGTTGGGAAGCAGAGCTGACTATGGGAATGTTGACACGGCTGCCATCAGAGACTCTAGGTATGCAGCCTGAGCAACCTGGTGACGGCCAACTGAGTAGCATCAAGGAGGATGAAGAGGAGTAGGTGGCGACTGCACAAACCTGCACATTAGAGGAACTCTCTGGGATATTTCACACCATTGCATGCATGCAATGCTGGAAGCCATTCAAACTTAGAAAGGAAAATTACAATTCACCAAGGTAGGCTCACTCTATACTGTAAGAGACATGGGGAGAAGAAGGCAAGGACTGGCCACGCTATGGCCACACATATTCTTGATATGTCTTTTACAAAGAAACAGGACATCTTAATTCTCAATGTTCCCAATGCTTTCACTTGCAGTGTACTAGATAAATATGAGTTTTACTATTGTTTTTCATTTCCTTATACATTTGTAACTGATAGTAAATTGTTTTCATGTTTAGACAAAATTTGTAAAGATCATGGAACAGTTTTAAAGCTTCTCATTGACAGTTAAGATTACTGCGTAATGTCAGCTTGTACCGTCATTTTTATGGTTCCTTGCCACTGGGCAAAGCAATGACTGAGGGTCTAAATTATAGAGGTATATAGATTAACTTTGGCCATAAATACACTACAATTTCAAAACTAACTAAGGGACAGTGGTACAACTATATTAAATAGAAAGTGTTGCCGAAGTAGGAAACAAATGATTAGTAACTCCTTGGGAATGATGTCGTGGAAAGGGAACGGGTCAGGTTAGACCAGCTGATGTGTTAGGAGTCAACAGCTTCTTCTCACTGCACCAAATTCTCCTGCACTCCAGTGCTGATGTCTATTTCTCATTATTCCAAGGCCATGATGAGTCATTACCCATGATGTAGTTTTACCTTCTAATTATGTCTCAAGGCCATGTACTTTTCTCAATTTCTTTCTTGCCTTCCCATGTACTCCCCTTTCGTTCCATCTCAGTTGGGCTAGTGCACTGCAGAGGTCCAACATCTCTTTATGTTCTACAAGACTCATTCAAGCAGACGCCATCATTCCCACCTCTTCTCAACCACTAGATATAGTACGTAGGGTACAATGTGTCTTCAGTGTAGTGCATATTTGTGAATATTTTCACTGGGTTCCTGGTATTCAGGTCTTTGTATCTGCTGTGACACATTGTAGATACACGAGACATGGTTTTTTTTTTTTAAATAAATGAATCTCTAATGCTGTATAAATTCAATTTGCTATGTTGTCTTTAACTTAGATTTGTATCTTAAACTTTCTCTAGTCTCCTGAATGCTTAACATAATAGCTGAAAGTATGAAACGAAGAAATTTGTTCACTGATGAATAAAAGTCAGACATGAGCAGTACAGCATCTTTCAGGACAACATGTGACCTAGGAGCCATTTTTCTAAGGCTTGTGAAAAAATGAGAGAACTAAAAAATTGCTGATATTGTATTTAGTGTATTTTGCCCAGAGTATACATTCAGTGTAGGTATATGAAAATTTGATAAGCACTGAAAGCATTGATTTTTTTTCTTTGGATGCTAACATAGCTTTATTGGCATTAGATTTAAAAAAAGATTTAAGGCCAAATCGGTGCCAAAGTTAAAATGGTTATATGTTATAATAAAAAATTAGACTATAAATTTAACACATTAACAGAAATTTAACAACTCTAAGTACTTTACCCTCTATGTCTTAGATTTAAAATAGATAAAGCTAAAAATTTCACAAGAAATTTTAAAAATAGGCAATTCTACAATTACAATGAGTGATTTTTAATATACCAATCTCTACTGTAGAACAAGCTGATTTAAAAAAAGTTTTAATTAACTTAATCAAATGGGCATATAGAGAATACATTTTATGTAAGATTGTCTACATACTAGCTCATAAGGCAATCTTTTAAAGGGTTGAAATAATACATATGTTAATTGTACTAAGATCAAATAGAATTACACTATGATCCAGACTACTAGCAATTTACCCAAAGAATACAAAAATACTCATTCAAAGGGTGACATGCTCCTTGATGTTTATAGCAGCATTATCTACAATAGCATTGATTTTGAAGTCAGAGTGAACTGAATTCAGATCCACCTTTGTCACTTACCAGTTGTATGATCACAGGAATGGGAGTCCATTTCTTTACCTATAAAATGGGGCAGGTGGCACAGCTGTTGACATCTGTCCCCAGAATTGTCATGGAGATGAAGAGATAGCAGATGCACACGAGGATGCATTTTAAGTCCGGCACTTGAAATGTACATGGTCAACATTAGTCTCTTTCTTCATTTCCCGTCTGTTTTTAGCTTGCAATCCTGCTAAAATGTTTTCTGTATCAATAATATATATTATCAATATTTGAAAGAAATAATCTTTTAAAGCATTTGTATTATTAGTAGCAACCATCCATTTCCTGATAATTTTCCATTGGCATTCAATATTTTATTTGTAGATTGACCATGAAAAATATAAAAATATACTTTGTAGCCTAGTAATTATCAGCTATTATTATTTTTTTGTATGTGTATGAGCCCGAGCTGTCAGATTATGTGTATTCAGTTATTGAAACCTGCTGTTCCTATTGCCTAATTTCAAACAGTTGAGTAAAATAAACAATGGTTCAAGATCCTTGCATGCCATTTTAATCAGTTATAATACTGGAACGTCTATACCAGGAGTCTTAAAATATTAGTTTACCTTTTAGGGCTAAAGTTGGCAAAGTTAAGTCCAGTCTCCTGTGTTTAGCAAAGTTACCACCCTTCTCATGACAAGTAACACTCTTTAGCATTTCAAGGTATTAAATTCTATAGCTCATATACCAAAAGCTGTAAGTAATAGCATATGTATTGTATATCTATACTAAATAAATGTATTAAAACTAATTCTTAGATTGCGGTTTATGTTCTCATATTTATTTATTTTTTCATTTTTTAGAAGATCTATTTATTTATTTTATGGGGGAAAGGCAGAGGGAGAGAGAGACGGAGAGAGAGAGAATCTCAAGCAGACTCCCCATTGAATAAGGAGCACGGCCCAGGGCTTGATCACGACCCCCAGATCATGACCAGAGCTGAAATCAAGAGTCAAATGTTAAACTGACTGAGCCACCCAGGACCCCTTATTTTATTTTTTATATTAAAATATAATGTAAAATACACAATTTAACTATAAATATAATATCTTAAGAATTAAATAACATTAGAGGGGACACCTGGGTGGCTCAGTCATTAAAGCCTCTCCCAGGGTCCTGGGATTGAGCCCTGCGTTGGGCTTCCCACTCAATGGGGAGTCTGCTTCTCTCTCTGCCCTCCCCACTGCTTGTATGCTCTCTCTCTCTCTCTCTCTCTCAAACAAATAAATAAAACCTTTAAAAAAAAAGAATTAAGTAACATTATTATTTTTTTTTCAGACAGCATATACTATTTTATTGAAGCCCTGGAAAGCTTTCAGTACAGAAGTGAATGGTCTGGCAAGGGGGAGACAGCAGACATGCTGGGCCTTGAGACCAGAAATACCAGAGAAATCACGTCATCAACAGCTTAATTTTCTAATTTTACTTAATTCACAATACCTATTGATTTTTTTTTAAAGATTTTATTTATTTAACAGAGAGAGAGATCACAAGTAGACAGAGGAAGGCAGAGAGAGAGGGAAGCAGGCTGCCTGCTGAGCAGAGAGCCCAATGCAGGGCTCGATGCAGGGCTCGATGCAGGGCTCAATCCCAGGACCCTAAGATCATGACCCGAGCTGAAGGCAGAGGCTTTAACCCACTGAGCCACTCAGGTGCCCCAATACCTACTAATCTTTTGTCATATGACTGAATTCTAAGCAACAATGGAAACGAACAGGGTTGATTACAGGAATGGCCACTAGGTGTTGCTAGTCATCTAGTTTATAAATCGAAGCCGACCTATTTCTCAAAAGCTTGCTTCTCCTTTTTCTGCACCCGTACTTTACTTTTTTTTCTTAAAGTGTAGTTGGCATACAATGTTATTTTAGTTTCGAGTGTACAGCATAGTGATCCGACAATTCTATACCTTATACTTCTTCACAAATGTTTTCCAGACACAATATCTAATCTGACACTTTCGGTGACATCGCAACGTTTAAAAAGCTAAAGCTTGTAACATCTCAAAGTTAAAAAAAAAATACTTCAAACTTTTCACTAAATCTCTTTTCATTATATCTTAAAAGGTAAGAGTTTGTACCATCCAAATCTGGAATAGAGTTATGATATCTAAAAAGTGATTCTTAATATAAATTTTAACGTATAACCTCCACCTTCCATATCAATATTAATTCGGATATTTTTGCCATTAGGATTACAAATGATTCAAATCTATTTTAACTTGGTTCAATAGGGCACATTTATTCTGGAACTATGGTAAATGAGTACATTTCAAACTTTCAATTATAGTGTGCTTCTATTTCTTCCTTTGCTCCATAACCCAGGGGATGGGAAGGCCTGGTACAGAACACTAGGATTTGGGAAAAGGATTTTTGGTTATGTCTGAAATCTATAGAACTTGATGGGCAAAATTCTGATAAAAACAATTGTAATTATTGTTTCCATTGTTCAGGCAGGGTTTTGTGTTTAACTTTTTTTTCTGTTCACCAGCAATCAAGGCAGCAAAAGTAATGAGCCCCAGGAAAGGAATAGAGAGGCTACATATTACCTCCCGGTCAGTCAAAGGGCGTATTCCAGGGGACACACTGCCTGCACCCCACGGAGAGAGCAGGATGGAGAGCCTTAAAGGTGCCTGGGAACTATCGTTGCAGACATCGGATGACATTTCTAGAGGAAGTCACACTTACTTTTTTAAAATTATGTATCACAATGATTTATATCTGTGATTAAACTTCTAATTTGTTACCCATACATGACATACAATGTAAAATGTATCAAAGAATCTGGAGAACGTGTAGAATTAGGCATTTTGTGGAGAAAACTTAAATCGGACCACACTGTCCTTTGAGGTAGCAAAGCCACTATTTATTTCCAGTAATAAAAACCCACTGTGATAGGTCCTTTAGAAAAAGATTTTTTATCAAAATAATAGGAATGAGTGTTTTAATCCACAAAGATAGGCCAGCTTTTTGCTTATTCTGTTTCGTAATATTTGAATATAAAAAAGGTAGAAATAAATGCAAACTAATTGACTTTTATGAGTCTCACCTTCCCCAATTTTTGAGTAGGAAAATGAGATAATACCTGCCATAAAATCAAGTGTATGAGTTCACTCAATAGAATGAATATTTTGGAAGGTGTTGGTGATGTAAGCTTCCTTCTTTGGAAATATGAAATGAGATTACGAAAACTTTACATTTCTAAAGATTTTCTCATCAAATGTTTAATTTTTACTTATTTTTTTCCCATATAGTAATGCTCAGCATAATGGAATAAAACCAATGTTTAGAGCCTTGACTAAAGAATGCTGGAAACCTAGAGTTAAAAAGCAAAGAAGCTGAGGCAAAATTTCTGCTAGAATCTGGTAATCTTTCAAGTAGAGCTGCTCTGCTAAAATCAAGAATGTGAAGCACCATTGAGCAGAACTTGAATTCCTTCTTATACAGTTTTCAAGTGGCAATGCACCCAAAAGCTAGCTTTTCCAATCCATAAAGACAGGATTTCTTCAAGGGAAATCTTAAGTAAAAAAAATACTTATTAAGGTGAGTGAATAGTGTTGCAACTATGTAAATCCTTACACGCGTTCACTTGATTGTCTAGGCATGCAGCAGGAGCTTCCCTGTAAATTGTTTTGTGTGCTATTATTTCTGCCATTAATTTCCAACAGGATGAATCCTATTCATCCTTTAACACTGGGGATATCTGACATCTTTCAGGAAACTTCCTTGTGCCCCAAGAGCTGACTTAATCATTTCCTTTTCCTCCATATTTCTCACTCCATAGGGACTATATATTTACCTGTTTATTTTTCCCGTAGGGGAAAAAAATCTTTTTCCTCTATTCTTTCAAATTCTCAACTGCAACCCCTGTAGCAAAAGACAGGAAAATAAAGAAAAACATGTGATTTTATTTTTAAGATTGATTGATTGATCAATTGATTGATTTTAGAGAGAGACTGAGAGTGCAGGGACAGGGAGGGGCAGAGGGAGAGGAAGAGAGAGAATATCCAGCAGCTCCCCGCTGAGCCCAGAGCCCAGTGCAGGGCTCAATCCCATGACCTTGAGGTCACGAGCTGAGCTGAAACCAAGAGTCCAATGCTCAGCTGACTGAGCCACCCTGATGCCTCAATGAGTTTATTTAATATCAGATTTATGTGACATGAGAACCTTCATAAGGGAATGAAAATCCAAAGAAATGGTTAAACCTGAGTGCTTTTATGCTAGGTCTGATGAAGAATGGAACAATAGGACAAAAGATATGAAATAAAGATACTAAACTGAGAGAAATTTCTTAACAGAATATTCAGATTCCTCTCTGTCCCTTGTCTTCAGAGATAAGGATGTTCCTTTCCTCTTGGTATAGAAAGGGTCCCTCTCACCTGAGGGCTGTGTGACCTGCTTTGGAGGGAAAGTCAGAAAGTCCTTCCTGCCACAGCCATTTCTCAAATTCCTTTAGCCTGAAATATTCAACATTCTAAGGTGCCATATTTTGGGGTAGTGTGTCCTGAACCTCACCATTCCATGTAGCGAACAGGATTCGATTCTCATTGCTCTCCACATTTCCAAGTCTCTAACCAGCCAGCACTGTATCCCTCACACTGCGGCAGCTTAATTCCTGCTTCTTAATGTTAAATAAACAATAACATAACCCGATGACAGTGTTTGTTCTCCCTTTGGAATTTGATGCTAATAGCAACATTCTCTGCCGCCCTTTAGGAGAGGCTTGGTGAGACTTCAGTGCTCACTTTTTCCCTTTTAATACACTCTATTTTTAAACTCTAGTTTTAAGTTCACAGCAAAATGGTTTGGAAAGTACAGAGAATTCCCATATACCCCCAAACCCCATAGGTGCATAGCCTCCCCCGTTATCAACGCCCTGTACTGGAGTGGTACCTTTTTTATAATCGATGAACCTATACTGATAGATCATTATCACTCAAAATCTAATTGAGACCAAAAGGGTTACAGTTGATGAACTTACACTGATACGAAACTATCACCCAGAATTCATAGTTTACATTAGGGTTGACTCTTGGTGTTGGACAATCTATGAATTCTGACAAATGTAAATGACCATTAGAGTACTGTATAGAGTAGTTTAATTGCCCTAAAAATTCTCTATGCTCCACCTATTCATCCCGGCTTCTACCTTAACTCCTGGTGTTTTACATTTAAATCCATTTTGGCTTAATTTTTGTCACGGGTGTAAGATTTGTGTCTAGATTCATTTTTGTCTATGTTAATTCCAGTTATTTCAGCACTATTTGTTTAAAAAGGCAATCTTTTTTTTTTTTTTCATTGTATTGTCTTTGCTCCTTTGTGAAAGATCAGTTGCCTTTATTTACATGGTTCTTTCTGGGCTCTCTATTCTGTCTCATTGATTTGTCTATCCTTTCAACAATACCACACTATCTTGATTACTGTAGCTCATAGTAAATCTTGAAGTCAGATAGTGTCAGTTCTCCAGTTTTGTTTTTTTCAATACTGTGTTGGTCAATGTTGTTGTTATTGTTGTTGTTTTTTTAATCTACCACAGCTGCTGATCAAACACAGGAGAGTGGAAAAGTGAGTCTATAAGTATATTTAGTAAGGACAGCACAGTCTTCACAAAAGCATTTTGAGACAGAGTAAGTCACAGGGTTGTTGGCAACACAGGAAAAAGGAAGATGTGAAGATGGCAGATACAGACCAAGACACAGAGGACGCAAATGCAAAAGTGAAAATCTGCAGAAGTCTTCTGAAAGCCACAACTGGATAATAAAGGAGATGGTCAGTGATTGGAAGAAATTGGATAGAGAATCATAAACCAAATAGATACAAACATGATTTCAGTATTTTATTCTAACTTAAAAATGTCCATATATCAGCCAGCATTCAGTTCCCAGCCATAGACTTCCCTTGGCTTGGTTAGTTAGAATTCAACTTTGTCCTTCTCTTAACCACACAACACCTTGTGTTTTCCTGTATAAGTTTTTGCAAGTGAGGTAAAATTTAAGGATTCTTCAAAAGTACTCTGAGTGAAGAATTCTTCTAGAATCCACCTCCCTAAACTTTTATAGTTTATTTTTAGTATGACAGCATTTTTTTGAAATTGTCTTCTATTGACTTTCCAGAATAGGACCAAACACACACACACACACACACACACACACACACACACACACACACACACCATCTATGTATAAAATATTTGATTACATTAAATGAATCATTCCTATGGCAAATACAATTAGTATTAAAAATAGGTTCAAAGGGGTGCCTGGGTGGCTATGTCAGTTCAGTGTCCGACTCTTAGTTTCAGCTCCCATCATGATCTCAGAGTCATGTGACCCAGCCCTGCATCCCCCTTCGTGCTCAGAGGGGAGTGTGCTTGGGCTTCTCTCTCTCTGCCTCTTCCTCAACCCCCTCAAAAATAAATAAATAAATCTTTAAAATAATAGGTTCAAAGAAGTCGATATAAGAAATGTAAGAACTGCAAAGATAGAAACTTTCTTTTTGGTATAATATCCTTCCCTGGCAAATTCCACGATAATTCAATGTAAATACGCTTGTTTGCTAGATTTAATCAGCTAGGGCAAATTAATGACTGATGATTATGATTACATTTTGCAAGTATGTTTTTCTGTATAGCTCGAGGACAACTGAATGTGGATTTCAGACCCCATGAACACCATGCAGTAAATCTCAGCCTCAAAAGGCAGCCAAGTCAAAGATGCCCTAGATTCACAAAGCTGTATATCTTTCTATATAGTGTCTTTTATTCAAATAAGTCACCCTAAACTTCGTGCTGATGCATATATTTGTCATTCTTTTATTCCTTTTGGTAAATATTTCCATTTTAACTTCTATAACTTTAATTTTCTTTATGTTATTTGAATTTATGAATGGTATGATATATTTTTAATTAACATTTTTATCATATTGTGTTTTAGTATTAGAAACTATTAATTTCTATCATGATTTTAATCTTGTTTCTTATGAATTTATTTATCATTTAAACATATTATGTAATCACTTGGCTCATTTACAAACAACAACATGTATCAGTATTGTTCAAGCATTCATGCCTGGATTTATATATTCATGCAAGCAGTAGTACCTCTTTTCTTTGTTTCTTTTGATTTAATCCAGGTTATGGCCTAGAGTGATGTATAACTTCTCCTCCAAATCTGGATACTTTGTAAGTGAAAAGTTGCCAGGCAAACTCCCTGTTAAGCAAACTAGGATGTATGGATACACTATTTCTAGTGCATATCTATCTCACTTTAGAGAGTTGATGGCCTGCTCCAGGTCAGGTCATTTATCAATACCTAATTTGATAGCACACACACTTCCAGTGTTATATGCTAACAAGCCGTTTTGTATTGTGTTTCTATGTCGTATGTTAGGGGGTGATTTTCCAGGTAAACTTGTTTGGCTCTTGTGCATTGCCTCATTTGTCCTATCACAGTGTTAATTTTTATTATCCAAGAGTGTTCTGATCATATTATAGTTCTGTGATCAAAAATATTGAGATATGCAGACATTTGCTTTCCATTGGATCTTCAAGAGCAGAAATTGGTGATAAATGGACTTAAAATGTCCTTGTAATTTTTTGCTTTTGGAGGGAGAGTATGACTGCTTTTTCACACATTATTTTCTGCCTATTTTAATTTCTTAATGTTATGTAGTATTTTCTGCATTTTGCCTCCTCAACAATTATTATATAGGTAAATAGGAAAATTTAATGATATTGCTGCAGAAAAATTTAAGAATGAGTCTGTTTTTATATCAAGTTGAAATGGTGATTTAGTGTATAGGAATCCAATATTACTCATCATTAAAAATGTTGCCAGCAACTTCCACAGACAAACTATATGCAGTCCATTAGTTCCTAATAGGTCATCAAATTCCTAGAAGATGCCTGTGAATGCTAAACCGAGGGGGAGAATCTGCGTAATATTTGTGCAACAGTAAAATCCCTCTCACTGAAAATTTTACACATATAATTTTACAATGTTATAAATGAGGGAAAGACACCATTTGTAGTTGTCACACACACACACACACACACACACACACACATATATATATATAACCTTTTATGTTTAAAACACAGGAAAGAAAAAAAAATAAAAAAAAGTAAAACACAGGAAAGAGTTTCAGTAGTATTAAATATGTATCTAGAAGAATGAGCTGAACTGCTTTTAAAGTGAATCAGTATTCATGACAGATAGAATCAGATTTTTGGGGATATGCTTGTGGTTTTTTTTCCACTAGAAGGATAGCACTTATGAAAACTGAGGAAAAAATATAGCATTTCATCTAATAGTATCCCCCAAAACAGGGGCGCGTGGGTGGCTCAGTCGTTCAGCATCTGCCTTCGGCTCAGGTCATGATCCCAGTGTGCTGGGATCGAGCCCCACATCAGGCTCCTGGCTTGGCAGGAAGCCTGCTTTCTCCCTCTCTCATTCCCCCCTGCTTGTATTCCCTCTCTCACTATGTCTCTCTGTGTCAAATAAAAAAATAAAATCTTAAAAAACATATATCCCCCAAAACGTGGTCATTAAAAAAGTGTAATAAACCTATGTTTTCATAATCAAATTTAGACCTTGTCCACTTTCTACTTTTGGACTACGAATGTTCAGTGTTAAATCCCACAAATTGTTTCTGATCAACTCTACAAAAACCAAGTTCGCCGTCACACACAGAGTGTCGGTGGATTTGAAATTTCAATTAACCTAAACCCTCTTTCTCTACCCTTCAAGATGTGTGGCTATATGTTTAATTTGTGAAGAAAGGAATGGATGACTTTGTGACAATACTTTGTTGAAAAGAATTAATAATGATTCATCACACCACAGTAATGATATTACTCTAATAATAATTTATATTTTCATTATGGGAGTCTCAATTCTTAGAAAAATGTGAAGTGCAATACACCAAATATCTTACTCATTTTTAAATACAAGTATTCTCTTAAATTCAAAAGTAGTTAAAATGCATTTTGGGTTTTTTTTTTCGCATTTTGTTTTTTATTGTTGTTGGGAAGAATGAATGGCAGCTGATTTTTGTTAGTTTGGTTGTATATACTCACAGTTAACCCTCGTACAACATAGGGATTAGGGGTGCCAACCTCTTGCATGGTTAAAAATCCACATATAACTTGACTCCTTAAAAACTTAATTACTAATTGTTTACTTTCGATCAGAAGCCTTGTTGATAGCATAAACAGTAAATTAGCACATATTTTGTATATTATCTGTAACAAATACTGTATTCTTACAGTAAGCTAGAGAAAAGAAAATGTTATTTAGAAAATAATAAGGAAGAGAAAATACATTTACATTTACTGTTCTGTATTTATCAATACCAGAAGTTTACATCATCTGTTTACAAGAAAAATCATCTGGCAGTACCTACGACAGTACTGTCTATGATACAAATCTCCATCGATGTCATATGTATTACAAACACTAGATATAAAAAAATGGAAGATAGTATGAAAAAGAAATTTAAATTTATTTACAGGTAAATGATTCATGCATTGATAATGAAGAGAAAGCAATATTGTTGCTTGATGGTAGCCTCATGTAATTGATACAATTTCTTCATGGTAGCCTAGCGTGTACACTAGTGAATGAATCATTATGGCATACACTATTATAGACATATTCATAATACAATATTGGAAACATTGTTATACTTTTTAAAAAACCACTTACCCTGTGAGGGTAGGCTGATACACAGTTTTTCCAATTATACGAGAGAGACTAATACTGTACAGTAATGTAAATTCTTTAAAAGCAAAGATATAAAACAGTAAGAAGACTGGTACATTATTAATTTTATATTAAATATTACACACCTTTTACCTGTGTAAGGGTAGGCTGTGCACATCCATACAAGCCTTACACATGATGTCTACATGATGAATACTCAGGTGATGAAAATGATGGTGGCACAAAAATGTCCCATAGAGTTCTTGCCATGCAGTTATTAGATTTTCATACAAAGACAGTCACACACACACAGCAGGTAAGTTTACAAACAGATAAGTTTATTTATAGGTGTGGCAAGATGATTATTTACTCCTTATTAAGCAGAAGTGGCTCATCGTAAAGACCTTCATCGTCCTCATCTTTGCACTGAGTGGGTTGAGGAGAAGAAGGAAGTGGAAGAGCGGGGAGGGGTTGATCTTGCTGTCCTAGGGATGGCAGAGTAGGAAGAGGCAGGAGAGACAGGCACATTTAGTATAACTTTATAGAAATAAATCATAATCTTTGTCTGACTTTTTGCTTTTTCATTTATTTAAAAACATTTCTAGATACCAGTCCTTCTTGCATTGTCTTCTTTAGTTTCAGCGTCCATATCATAGAAGAGTCCATGTCATAAAAGAAGGCAAAGCAGTCTTAAACAATCAGAACCTGTCTACCAGATTGTCTAATGTCTGTTTGTTTTCTCGCACTGTTTCTATGTCTCCTTCCTCCCCATCTGGCACTGGTTTGGAAGCCCTCAACTCCACCAAGTCATCTTCTGGTAATTCCTCTGTTGTGGTGTTTATTAGCTCTTGAATTTCTCCAAGATTTGTATCTTGAAACTCTTCACTAACCCACTCTTTTCTTTTTCCATATCTATGATCTCTTTCATAAAATTCTTGATTGGCTCCATCATAAATCCTGTGAGGACATGCACAGCATCTGGACACAGTTTTCTCCAGCAATAATTTGTTGTTCAGGGTTGATGGTTTTCATGTTTTTTTTTTTCTATAATGATACTGGCATCTTCAATAGTACAATCCTTCCAGACTTTCATGATATTCTCTCCATTGGGGTTCTGTTCCATAATATTGACAATCCTTTCCATAAAGTACTGTGTATAATGAGGTCTTCATGACCCCCAGATCTAGAGGCTGAAGTGAAGACATGATGTTTGGAGGCAAGTAGACCTCTTTGACATCCTTGGTGTTGAACTTTTAAGGTTCTGAGTGGTCAGAGGCATTGTCCAATATCAAAAGACCTTTAAAAGACAGCCTTACTGGCAAGGTAGTTCTTGACTTCAGGGGCAAAACATCAATGGGGCCAGTCCAGAAACAGTGTTCATATTGTCCCAGCCCTCTTGTACAACCACAAGACTGGCAGCTGGTGTTTATCTTTTCTTTCAAGGCTCGGAGGTTAGCAAATTTTTAGATAAAGGCAGTCCTGATCATAAACCCAACTACACTTCCACAAAACAGTAGAGGTAGACTATCCCTTCCTGCTTAAATCCTGGTGCTCACTTCTTTTCCTAACAAATATCCTTTGTGGCTTTTTTTTTCTAGTATAGGACTTTTTTGTCTACATTAAGACACTCTTCAGGCAGATATCATTTCTCTTCAATTTTTTTATGTCTAGCCCTTCATCAATGATTTTCTTAATAGCATCTGGGAACCGTGTGCTGCCTCTTGGTGGGCAGAAGCTGCTGCTCTTGTTATCTTGACATTTTTTAAGCCAAACCTCTTTCTAAAATTATCAAACCATCCTTTGCCTAGTTCTAGGTCTCAACAATTTTACTCTATGTTTGTTCTAGAAGTTTTATAGTTTTATATTTATGTCCTTGTTCTACTTTGAGTTAATTTTTATATATGGTATGTGGATCAGATTGAGGTTCATTTGTTTGACTATGGATGTCCAAATGCTTCAGCACAATTATGCAAAAACCTATCCCTTCATTATTAAATTCCTTTTGCAGTGTTGTGAAAATTATTTGCACGTATTTGTGCTGATTTATTTCATGTTTTCCTATTCTGTTCCATTGATCCATATGTCTATTCCTCTAATAGTACCACACTGATTTGATTACTGTGGCTATGTGGTAAGCCAGGAAGGACTATTTTTCCCACATATTCTTCTAGTTCAAAAGAGTCTTTAGCTATTTTAGGGCTTTTTCCTTTCCATATAAGTTTTAGGAGAAGATTGTATATATCTAGAAAGAAACTTACTGAGATATTGATAGAAATTGTGTTAAACCTATAGACAAATTTAGGGAGAACTAACACTTTTACTATACTTAACTTTAGTATACTTTACATCTATTCTATACTATACTTTAAGTTTTCCAAACAGCGAATATAGTATATCTTTACAAGTATTGAGGTCTTTTTTTAAAGTTTCTTTCATTATACGTGTTCATTTTATATGTAAACTTAAGTATTTCATTTTCCTTAGAGTAATTGTAGATGGTACTTTACCAAAATTAGTTTACATTTCTTAGTATATAGAAATGCAATTGATTTGTGCTTGCTCATCTTCTATCCTGGGTGATTTTCCCGTTGTCCTTATGTTATTGACTTCTATCTTAATTTACCTGTGGTCAGAGAATATACTCTCTGTTTTAAAAGTTCTTTTAAGTTTGTTAATGTTAATTTTATTGTCCCGGCAATGATCTATTTTTGTGGCTGTCCCACTGGCACTTGAAAGGGATTTTTACTGCTGTTGGGTGGAGTGTTTATAAATGTCCCTTAGGTCCTAGATGATTTTGATGATAGCTGTTTTAAAATTCTTGGCAGATAATTTCAACATCTGATTCATCTCAGTATTAGCATCTCTTAAGTGTAGTTTCTCATTAAAATGGTGCTTTTCCTGGTTCTAACTCTGTCCAATGATTTTGATTGTATACTAGATATTCTGATTATCATGTTAGGATACTCTTAATCCTATATAAATCATTTTAGCAGGGAACCACCCTGTTTAGGATTAACATATGGATTCCAGTCTACTTTTGTGGGCTTAGTTCCAATGACAGTTTAGCTTTCCCAAGTCTTACAAAGTTCTGCTGGGCTGTTGTGTTCTTCTGATGCTATTGGGCTCCCACTCAATCTCTATTGGTCTTATCTACAGGAACAGAAGTCACTTCTTTGAGGCACCTAATGTCACTGCGGCACCATGTACGTGGGTGCAGATGCTGCAGGTGTGAAGGTCATAGAGACACAGAGGGGTTTCATGTCACAAGCCTATTGGAGGATGGGACCACCCACTCATGCCTTATGGAGTGGGAGCTAGAATGGCCTGGAATCTTCTGCCACTGCTCCTGCTCCTACCTGTACATTAGACTGCCTGGAAGTGTTCAGGTTATGGAATGAGGGGCTGGGTTTCCACTAGGTCTCTGTTGAGTTTCCCCTTTCCTAGTGCTTGTCCAGAGAGAGCATCTTTTCTTGTTGTTCTTGTGTATTCCTGTTGGCAGTTCTAGGTTGCAGGTCTCCCCCTATGTGGGGGTTACATAGGCGATAAATGAAAACCCATGGAACTGGGTTTAAAAACTCACAATGTCATTTCTAAAATCCTGAAGTCTCTAGTCAGTTCACATTCTACTGTTCAGCTTGTGGGGTTTTTTCATGATCTTTGGAGTAATTTCTAGGCATTTTATTAGATATAGAGGAGCAGAGAAATGTGTTTGTGTTCTAGAACCACAAGTTCCTATTCACTCATCTTTTGAATCAGCAATCCCTCTTTTGGGAATTTACCTAAAATATTTACCTCTTATGAAATGGAAGACAAAACAATATATATCCAACATTATTCACCATGCTATTATTTGTATTTGAAAAATATTAAGAA
The DNA here is from genome assembly GCA_028533885.1 of Nasua narica. NCBI lineage: Eukaryota > Metazoa > Chordata > Mammalia > Carnivora > Procyonidae > Nasua > Nasua narica. The sequence continues at coordinate 31,850,930 of CM052802.1, forward strand.
AAAACCTGAATGGCCATACATAGGATATTGATTGGATAAAGTACTGACTGCCCATACAGAGGAGTACTAAGTATTAGCAAAAAAAACAAAACTTTTTTTCAGTGGAGCAAAATCTTTATGAGGACCATAATTTCCCAGAAAAAAATTTAAGTGAAAAAAATCAGGGTGCCGGGGCGCCTGGGTGGCTCAGTGGTTAAGCCTCTGCCTTCAGCTCAGGTCATGATCTCAGGGTCCTGGGATCGAGTCCCACATCGGGCTCTGTGCTTATCAGGGATCCTGCTTCCCCCTCTCTCTCTGTCTGCCTCTCTGCCTGCTTGTGATCTCTCTCTCTGTCAAATAAATAATTTTTAAAAATCTTAAAAAAAAGTTTAAAAAAAAATCAGGGTGCCAAGAGTATATATAGTATGCTACATCTTGTAGGAAAAATAAAGGGAAAATAGAGATAAATATATAAATACAGAGATAGATAAATAGATTTTTTTTACAAAAAAAACCTCAGAATGGTTAAAACAGAAACTATGTAGTTGGTTATCTGCCTTGTGTGGAAATAGGTTGGGAAGAGATAGGGAAAGGAACGAAACCTTGAGTCTATCTTCCCACACTGTTTTGGTGTTTAAAATATTAACAATATTTTAATATTAAAAATAATTATATTTTTATTTTATAATAAGATGTTTAATTTATTAAATATATTATTATAAATACAATATTATTTATAATAATATTGTTATAAATACAATATATTATTATAAATACAATATATTAATTTGTTGATAATTTAATATGTTTAATTTTATAATAATTATAACAATATAATTATATTAAAAATAAAATTAAGTTAGAGAGGGAGACAAACCATGAGAGGCTCTTAACAATGGGATACAAATTGAGGGTTGCTGAATGGAGGGTGGGGGGAGATGGGGTAACTGAACTCTACATTTGAAACTAATGATGTACTATATGTTGGCTAATTGGATTTAAATTAGAAAGTAAATAAAATTAAATGAATTTGGGTTGAAGAGCAAAACTGAATGATGACATCAACAAATGAACCTAAAAGCGTATAACACGCACACACATATGCACACACAAACACACCTGCACACACCTCTGATGGAAGACTGTGCCATTACAAGCAGGTTAATTACAGTTTTATACTATCTCTATTCAACTTTACAACAGCGACATAACCAAGGTGAAGGAATTCTAGTTTGTGCTTGGTATCTGTGAGAGAGTAAACCACTTCATGTCCTAGAAAATTACGGTGATGTCCTTAAAAAAATGTTTGGCTACTTCTGTTTCAGGGTCAGCATGAATCTATATCACTATGTCATCCTTTTATACAAAGCACCAACTTCAGATACATTTGAAGACATTTCACCAGAAGGAATGATAGAAGGCATATTGGATTTGACAAGGACTATGTAGTTGAAAATATTTATTAGGTGTTTATTGATAGTCAACCAAGAAAAAATATTGGCAACTAAACAAACTTTCAACTGATTTCACTGCCAAGTTATATTAAAATTCTGCATAAGCAAAAGTGGTTAACAATGAGTAGCCAAACTTTTCTTGGCCTGTGTCATAACCCAGTGCAAGGACCACCACAGACATCAAGTTTCATTTTAAGACTTGTGAAACTGTCATATATCAGGAGAAATAATAACCCTGGAGGGCAACAAAAAACTTTAGACATAGTTTTTCTGTCCAGAACAATTTCTTTGGAACAGAAAATTAAGTTATTGAGTTTTCTCTGTCTTTTGTTACTGGCTTACTTATAATATATCCAGAATACATTCTCATTTGCTAATGGCAGGTGCAATCAAATACATCGAATGAAGGCCTGTTTGTGGAAGTAGCAATATAGTGTGTCATGAAAGCTTTGTGGAAGAGCAGAAATTTGAGCTAGTATCCTACCAAGCTCCAACTTACACCTAAAACTCAACTGAACACATTCAAATAAGTTCTCCCTCCCACTGTGCATATCACTTCATTCTTCTTACTACAATCTATTTTCAACTGCTTCTGGAACATGTCTTATCAGAGTTGAACAAGTTACATGGACAGAGAAGCTATGTGTATAAAATGAAGCTATGGTGTGTAAATAAAAATAAAGCTATGTGTGTGTCCAAGAATTATTACATGTATAAATGTGTGTAATTGTGTGTCCCACTATTTTGTGTATATACAGTTTTTGACACAAATCAAGATGCTTCTGAATCAGAAGACAGACTGTTTATTACTCATAGAATTCAGTATATGAGTTCCAACTCATACACCATCTCCTCTTTAAAATCATCTCTTTTTTTAAGATTTTATTTATTTATTGACAGAGAGAGAGAGGGAACACAAGCAAGGGGAGTGGGAGAGGGAGCAGCAGGCCTCCTGCCCAGCAGGGAGTCTGATGCAAGGCTCAATCCCAGGACCCTGGGATCCTGACCCAAGCTGAAGGCAGACGCTTAATGACTGAGCCACCTAGATGGCCCTAAAATCTTCTCTTATCTGGTGATACCAATGCTATCAGAAAACTACAGATATCATTCCCTTTTCTGAACTTCCATAACTCCTTGCTCATAATTTTCTCAAGCTTTTTTTCCCTGAAAAAATATGAACCAATTCCTTTAAAATTTTCATTCTCCATAATATATTACACTTATGTTCAGTAAAGAGATAGTTAGTCAAAGAATAAATGAAAAGATAAAGCAACATCCCTCTCAGAATGAGGTTAAATGTTATTTAAAATGCCATCCTGAATTCTTAGGATTAGTAATGCCAACATTGCCTAAAAGGCTAAGATAATATTATTAAATATATCATAATTGAAAAAAGATTTTTGGACCTAATAGATGACGCATAACCATTCTTACTCCACTGTCAAGATTCTTAGACATTAAGATGTTTGCTCCTCCTTTTTAGTCTTCCAGCACTGCATATGTACTTAGTTCTCTTCTATTAAAATATAAATTGTAAGAACTTATCAGTGGAATATTACCTAGTCACAGAAAAGAAAGGTATCTGTGATCTGTGACATCATAGATAAACCTGGAGGACATTATGCTAAGTGAAATAAACTAAACATATGGAAGGCAAATATTATATGATCCCACTTACATGTGAAATCTAAAAAAGTTGAACTCACATAAGGTGAGTAGAATGGTGGTTGTCGGGGACTGGAGGGTAGAGGAAATGGGAAGATGTTGGTCAAAGGGCACAAATTTTCAGTTATAAGATGAGTAAGTTCTGGGGATCTAATGTACAATGTGGCAAGTATAGTCAATAGTACATTTTATACTTGAACTCTGCTAAGAGAATGGATCTTTAGTCACCACACACACACAAACACAACAGTAACTATGGAAAGTGATGGAAGGGCTATCAGCTCAATCGTAGTAATCATTTTATAATATATATATGGACCAAGGTATCACATTATGTATCTTAAATATATACAAATTTTATCAATTATACTTCAATAAAACTTGAAAAAAGTCAAATTGAAGGTAAAGTTCATCTATCACAAATCAAATTACCTTCTTTTTTGAGACATTAAATTTTTATAATAATCCTTTGTTAAACATCTGTTGGGGCAAGACATTGAAAAGACACGGGGGAAAAAAATGTAACCGCCAGTTGACCCCTGAGCTGGATTCAGGCCCTCAGCGTTTCCTCAGCCCCACCTCTGTCCCTCTGTCCTTGGAATATGGATTCCACTTGCCTTTCCCACTCCCAGAGACTACTCCAAGGATGTTACCTGAGAAAGGGATGTGGTGTTGAAATCACCTACATGGTAAATGTGACTAAATCCTGTGAAGGCCTCTTCATAAATTTTAAGATTTGGTAGGCAGGTACAGGGATACATTTATTTTGCTGCTGTCCAAAACAAGCCTCCTGAGTAAGTTTCCATTGTTTAGGAAAGCTGCCATCTACCACCCTGGAGTGGCCTGCCTCTTTCTTCCATCTCTCCCTGCTCTCCTCACATGTTTCAGAGGATACAGGGGAAGTTCCCAAGAGGGTTGTGAACCAGCAACATCTCAAAGACAGTCATCTCTGCTACCTTGTTCACCATGGCAGGCCGGTGCTGAGATAGCACCAAGAGTAAAAGTCACCGCTCAATAAATACCTGGGTTTCTTACAAACTGATCTGTTATCAGTTCAACTCAGCATTTCAAGGGACCCAATCACTCTTGCAGGACACGGGGTTACCTCCTACCTGGGAGTTAGGGAGGCAGGCACTGGCAGGTGGGTTAGACTAGAGGTGATGGCTGGAGCTGTTGGAGAAGCTTTTTGTCCCCATTGGTTCTTCATTTATGTCCTTCTCAGTGTCTAGATAGTGCCCTGGTGCAGAAGCTCTTTATTTCTGCTCTCTCACATGGTACTGTGGTTTCCACTCTAGAGTCCATGGGTTTGGCCACCTCTGCTCAGCATCACTTTTTCATATGAGACTGAGCAAGATGGTGACTTGGGCCCCAGTATCCAAAAGAGCTATAAAGAGTTCAATCCCTCCCCGCCTTTGGCGTTCGTCAGTATATGTAGGGCCTTTGGTTCTATGAGGGACAAGGAGACTTTGGCTCCATCTCTAATTCTTGGAGCAGCTGAAGTCAGTACAGAGAGGAAGCAGGGGATAAGTGGGATGCAGGGAGTGGGTCTCCAAACCAGCAAGAAGTCGTATTTACTTTCAAAGTGGAGCACAGTATCATACTTATAGTTTTCAGCCCACTTAAATCTCTCCGTTTAGCTTTTTGAACTACTTAATCTGTTTCTCTATCTGGAAAGAAAGTATAACCAAAACCAACAAAAACAAAAACAGAAAAGCCTTCATAGACTTTTGATATTTTAGCCCATACAGATCCCTATACGAGCCCTTGGGACTCCCTCACCTGTTCTCCAGCCTGAGGAGGAGCACAAACAATGAACTTCTAATGTTTTCTTTCTGCATAAGACCAACACTAACTTGGGTATCTGTAAATGTGTTCTTGCCCCACTTGGAAAGAAAAACCAAAAGTCTCACTTAGGCCACTTGTTTTAACCACCTTCAACCACTTTCTTCCATTAAGGGGAAAAAAGTAGAGTTTCAGATATTGCCCAGTTGAATATATGGTTTGGTTGATATGTCCACTTTGCCCATCAGCTCTCTGTCCCTTACAGAATCTCTTCCTTATATCCAAGAATTATTTCATATGTATAATTGTGTATTTCGTTGTTTCATGTATATGCAATTTTTGACAGGAAACAAGGTGCCTCTGGGTCAGAAAACAGACATTCATTACTCAGAACATCTTGGTGCGAGTTCCTCATGCCCTAATTTCCAGGGCATGTTGCAATGAGGAGGGCCAGGTGTTCACCTCGGCATGCAGTGAGTTTGCATCACAGGAAAGGAATGCTGAGATTATAAGACTTGAAACTGACATAGAGCCGCTGGTGTATCAGCCCATCATTCTCTTTGCTAAGGCATGCAACAGAGAAAAAGAGAAACCCCAACTTTACATTGAAGGGAAGGGCAGAAGGGTGAGTTAAAAGAAGGTAAAATTCTTTTATTACATATTCAAATTTCTTGCATTCATTAAAGATTAATTTTTTAACAGTAATCCTTTGTTCGACTTCTCAAAGACAAGCATCTCTCCTACGTTGTTCACCATGGCAGACCAGTGGTGATGCAGCACCAGGAATAAGGACACCGCTCAATAAATGTCCACTGAATGAAGTCCGAGGCTTGGGATTAATTATCTGATAAAGAATTCCCTGACAACTTACTGTGATTATAGTAAACACACAGAACATGCATATAGAGAAGGGCTGGGCCGGCACGAGTCCGTGGCTTGTATATTCCCAATGATGGTCCATGACCAGGTTATATTATAGTGGTTCTAAAATGACATCTGTGCCTCACCCCTGAATCCTCTGTAGTTACTGCTGCTAGGACGGTTCCACACCGAGCTCTGACCAGCTTCACATAGATGCAATGTGCAGCTTAAATTCAGCATCTACTTTTATTTTGTATCTACTCCCCTGGGTTCCTGTACCACTGCTGCTGCCTGAGGTACCTGCAAGAATCCACTTACCTCACACGTGTGTATAACCAGAATTGCAGGAGTGTTTCTACCTTTGAGTCACCTTTGACCAGGGAATGATAAGAACAAATGCTTCTCTGGGGCGCCTGGGTGGCTCAGTTGGCTAAGCATCTGACGTTGACTTAGGTCATGATCTCAGGGTCCTGGAACCTAGCCCTGCCTCAGGCTCTGCAGTAGCAAGGAGTCTGCTTGTCCCTCACCCGCTGCTCCTCTCTCCACTTGTGCAATTTCTCTCTCTCAAATAAATGAATAAAAATCCTAAAAAAAAAAAAAAAAAGGACAAATGCTTCTCAATTCCATCCTCAAGGCTAGTGTTCCTCATTAGTTTCTAGACAACATTAAGCACCCCATACCCTTAGTGGAGGCTAATTGATAGTCTCTCCTTATATTTACTTTTCCTCCTTTCTTTCTCTCTCTCTCTCTCTCTCTCTTCTACTTTTACTCTATAACCACAAACCAACCGCTGACACAGAAGACTTTGGCTCAGATCCTGCTAGTGTGGAATTTGGATTGACATCTTTGACATACAAGTCTGGTCTTACACATGAACTAAAATTTCAAGGGAGATCTGATAAAGCCCCAAATATCAATTAAAAGTCTTAAAAATTCTGTCAAAAATTGTTTAGAAACAGCTGTCCTTTAAAATTCAAGAAACTGGGGCACCTGGGTGGCTCAGTTGGCTGAGCGACTGCCTTCGGCTCGGGTCATGATCCCGGAGTCCCGGGATCGAGTCCCATATCGGACTCCCGGCTCTGCGGGAAGTCTGCTTCTCCCTCTGACCTTCTCCCCTCTCATTCTCAATCTCTCTCTCTCTCTAATAAAAAAATAAATAAATAAAAAATAAAAATAAATAAAAATAAATAAAATTCAAGAAACTCTGGGAAGGACATACAATTTATTATGATGATTAATATGAAAAACAGACCAGAAGATAGACACAAAAATAAGTCTTACTAAAAATTACTACTAAAAAATTACTAAAAATTCTAGAGACTGATACATAATCAACAATTTTTATTTGGGAGATGATTAACAAGGGAGGTATGGCTAATCTGTTTGGTAAGACATTTGTTTATCTCCACCTTCTTATTGCCATGGAAGGGAATTTAAAGTGTTGATTAGTCAAGGTGCAGAAAAACAATATAACTTCCTCCTCCATTTCCCAATGAAGATCTTGCCATAATGTCAATCTCCAGGCTAAACACCAAGGCTTTCAATCTTTCTTGGGCCTGTATAATAACTGGTTGTATTTTTGCTTCTTTAACAAAAGCATCCAATATCTCAGATGTGTATCCCCCTCTGTGGAAAGAGAGTCCTGGTCAGTTCAGTGACTACAAGATAGAAAATGGAAAATACATCATTAACTTCTGGCATTACCCTGATAGACTGGGGACGTATAAAATCCTACTGAATAAGACAGCCAAGTATTTTGAAAAATTTTCATCAGAAAATGAACAAAATATTTTATGGGGACTGCCTGTACATCATGGATGGCAATATCATACAGGTAAGAATGTCTCTTTTTCATTAATATGACCCTTTGATTTATGTGTGAATTAATTAGGAAGTAGTACATGCACATTTAGCATCATGTTTTTGAAAACGGATTTTGTCTCTCACTTTCCTATGCCTTTTCCATCTATTTGCGTAATCTCTCACTTAATTTCTATCAAATATTTATGGAATACCCCTTGCATGCATGGTTTTTCTACCCAGAAATGTCAAAAAAAATTGTACGCAATGCTGAAATTTTTCTTTTTGCACTATTCAGTATGAAAGCGGCAGCCATACTGTGTTCTTATAATCTTACATGTGGCTATTAAGCACTTGAAATGGTTAATGCTTTTGCACAACTGAATTCTCGATTTTGTTTAATTTCAACTAACTCAAATTTAAATAGCCACAAATGGCTGGTGATTACCACATTCACTCAGGTACAGCATATTAGACCTAGTTCTTTAATATCAATAACTATTAGTTGATGTGCTATTGATACCAAGCCTAGTTCTAAGCACTGAAAAGTATATCCAGGAACAAAACAGTTAAGGTGATATACATTAAATACACATGAGTGTATAAAATTAATTTGCATTCTATAGTTCTACATTTGATTAGCTACAGTCATATAGATTGGAATGACAAAGGAGAAAAAAAAAAAAAACTCTGCAGGAAAACCTCTTTCTACCTAAAATAGCATCTACACTGAGGAATGAAAATAGATTTTGTTTTGGAACAAAAATATTGTAAGTGCCAAGCTATCTTGTTCAATGGATTTCAAGAAATATGAGACCTTCACTAACAACTTCTAGAAAACAGTATTAGAAGAAAGGAATCAATGAGAAAATGATAGCATTATAGACAATACAGGGGAAGAGACTACAGATCTGGTCTGTGATGACATTCTAAGCTAGCATTACAACCAGGCTTGTCAGAGAATCTCTGGACATCGAGCACAATTTCCACTTAAACATAAGGTCCACTGGAAATAATAACCAATTCCCCCAAGGGGTGCACACACCTACTCCTAGGAAAGTTTTCAGCCCTGGGTGCAGTAATGAATGAATAGCAAAGTAGAATATTGGACAGGATACTCCCAAAATTTCATTTTCATTTTAGAATACAGTAAATGAGATTCTGCTGTTTTTTAAGTGCTGATTTTACTTTGTATTTAATTGAGTTGAACTCTGTAGTATAACTAGAGAAAACCAAAACAGAAATACAAGTTATGAAATTAGCCCATAAAAGTATTTCACCAACAGTATGTTAAGTCTCAAAGATGAGATGAGGATTCTAAATACAAAAGTAGCTCAGGGGCGCCTGGGTGGCTCAGTTGGTTGAGCGACTACCTTCAGCTCAGGTCATGATCCCAGAGTCCGGGGATCGAGTCCCACGTCGGGATCCCAGCTCCATGGGGAGTCCGCTTCTCATTCTTTTCTTTTTTTTTTCCCCCCCTTTTTTTTCCGCTTCTCATTCTGACCTTCTCCCTTCTCATGCTCTCTCTCGCTCTCTTTCCTAATAAATAAATAAAATCTTTAAAAAAAAAAAAGTAGCTCAGGAAAGAGAGTGACAACCATGGGCTGAGAATATCATGGGAAGAAAGTAGGGACCAAGAGCTTGATGGAGACATTGCTAGAATGTAAGTGCTGGAATACAAATTACAGAGATGGCAATGATAGCAGGTTGAACCAGAAGAAGATTATCACAATGGCAGGAGAACTGGGATGTGAAAGAGTGGTGGGTGGTAAATTTAAGAAGATTGATCAGTTAAAGAGATGTCTTTTAAGCCAGACTGGGCAGTTTTAATTAGGCTCTTAAACAATATAGTTTAGTTTAGTAAGCGTCTAAGGCTTACAAAATACTTAAACACTTTAAGTGCCTCTAGGTTGCTTAGCAGAGGTTTTTAAAAATATATAGTTTTATTTATATACAATAAACATACATTAAACAGCACATTTAAAAATGTATTTTTGGTAAGTTTGATATATGTCCATAGCCTTGAACCTGTCACCACAGATAATGGACAAATATATCATTCTAAAAATTTTCTTTTCCCTTTTGTATTCTCACTGTCAGGAATTTTCCTAGTCTGGTCTCTCCCAGCCCTCCCCTCTCCTCTAACTTCTCATGCCTCTCACTCCCCAACTTCACCAGTAACCACTGATCAGCTTTCTATCACTGCAGTTTAGACAGAATTATCTAGAATTTCCATGTAGACAGTTGAGTGCTCTTTTTTTAGTCTGTTTTTATTTCAGTTGTCATGATTATTTCGAGATTCATCTGTCTAGTTGCATATGTCAGGATTCATTCATTTTTCTTGGTTAGCCAAAATTTTAATTAGAATAATGTTTGAATTGGGAAGAGAATACTGGGAGTCTGAGGCAGGATAAGGCAGTGACACCAAAGAGAAAAATAGATGAAAAAAGGGAAGACTATGGCAAGTATACAAGAAATTGGTAATAGATATCATCACTTTCCCTTGAAGCACTTATAGCATGGCTAAACAGGCATTAAGGAGGGTACCTGATATGATGAGCACTGGGTGTTATACACAACTCATGAATCGTTGAACATTGTATCATAAACTAATGATGTATGTTGGGTAATTGAATTTAAATTCAAAAAAGAAAAAGAAAGAAAAAAAGAGTTAGAAATGATACATCCGTAAGACAAGAAAGAGCTGAATCATTAGACACTAGAATAAAGTGAGCTGGGGTAATCTGGGAACAGAGTAAGATTTGAAGTAAATCTTTTAAAAAAATGTAGAACATTGATGGACTTAAAAAAAAAAAAAAAGCAATCCATGAAGAAAGAAATAGAATGAACCAAAGGACAGAGCTTGGAATTAGTGTGGTACATGTGAGAAAAAGACAAAAAGAGAGGGAAATGTTGGAAGAATGGGATATACATAATGTATGCTACAGAACTAATATAATCGGAAAATACAGTAAATTTACAGCAAAAAAATTGGATTTGAATAGTAATAAATATAACATTAATTTTGCTCTGGAAAAATGGAGATGACAGAAAACAATTTTAGTCAAGGTTATTGAGGATGATGTGTTTATTACCATGGGAAGGCAAAGAAAAAAATTTCCTTAGAAGGTAAAACAACAGCCCAGTTTGACTGTAAAGAAGGGGAAAGTGCTGAAGATGTCAAGAACAGTGGTAAAACTCTGCTGACAAAGAACAGGAAGTACAGGGTCCAATCTTCCTTGACCACCAAGGTCAAGGGCTCCGTCCCAGGCAGGAGCAGTTGGAGGAGATATGGAGTCGCTAATAAAAGAGGTCTGTGGGGGTGCCTGGGTGGCTCAGTGGGTTAAAGCCTCTGCCTTTGGCTCAGGTCATGATCTCGGGGTCCTGGGACCGCATTGGGCTCTCTGCTTGGCGGGGGGCCTGCTTCTCCCTCTCTCTCTGCCTGCCTCTCTGCCTACTTGTGATCCCTCTCTCTTTCTCAAATGAATAAATAAAATCTTAAAAAAAAAAAAAAGAGGTCTCTGGGAATTTGACAGAAAAGGAACTGAAGCATAGTCGAGTACCTGGAGGAAAAGACAGGGAAATTAACAACATAAGGAAATCCTTAGATTAGCATCTAATGCTAATTTTTGAGGATGTTCACTCAATGTTTTGAGGGTGAACATTCTCAAAGACACAGTGGTTTTAAAAGGACAGAGAGTCTTAGAAACAGATTTCAAAAAAACTCCCAGATGAAGCAAAACCTAAGAACCGGGAGAGGTATGTTTCACATACTTGGATCTTATTCCAGTTCAAAAGAGGAATGAATAACAATTTTGAGAAATTTCCATGCACTTACAGAATTACCCAGGTTTTTCCTCTTGCCCACTGAAGGGTAAGCAGGCCAAGAAGAACCAAATGAGAAACCAGAATGAGAAAGTAAAAGGAAAACAAAAGAGGTTCATGGGAAACAGAACTGGTGAAAGGAAATAATATAGTGAACACAGCGGAAGGAACAAGAAAGAAGAGTAAGTGAATGTTGCAGGAAAAGAGCACTGGGAGAAAAGAAGGGGAGGTACCTGGTAGCTGAGCAAGGACTGAGCAAGAGAGACACTGGAGTGGCAAGTGAAGAGCCACAACAGTGTGAAGGCAAAGCCAGAGAAAGCAGAAAGTTAGCAGGAGTAAAGAGAATAAGCCAGTATGAAAATGGTAGAAGCAGAGAAAGAGATGGGCTTAGAGTCAGAGATAGTTGAAGGGAGTTGCAGGGAGTTTATGCAGAATGTACAAAAAACTCAAATGTGAAAGAAACAGACTGGGATGTTTTGGAAGTAGGAGATGAGAGGGAATGACGAAAAGAGATAAAAATACAATAATGGCTAATGTTTATGAAAGCACATGTTCTCTGAGCTAAGCATTTTTTTGTGCCCTTCTTCATTTAATAACCCCGACCCTCTATGAAGTGACTATTGCTAGTCGCTGACTATTGCCGGTATGTACATGAAAAAAATTGAGGCTTGCAGAAGTTACTTATTCAGGGTCAAACAGTAGGTAGGTAAGCAATGAAAAAGGATTTGATTTTAAGCAAATAGAGCCTGGATCTTTCTTATTATACATGAATATTCACTCTCTAATATTGAAGATAAAGAGTAGTTAGTAATTAGAAGACACAGACTACAGAGGCTAAAAAAAAAAAAAGAGCCTATGAGAGAGAATAGAGCATTGTACGAATGTCAAGGAAAAGGAAAATATATGCATGGGAGATGAGAAGCAGAAAGTCATGAAGTGAAGGAAAGACAACTATTGAAGGCTGATGCAATTCTTTATTCCTGTAAACATATTGTATCTAGTTATGTTTGGTATCTACAGCTTAGAAAGGGCCCTAGTAAACCCAACTCTGGATTTCCTCTCTTTTAGGCAGATTAGCTGATCCCACCCAGAGCACGGACTGTGGCCATAAGTCTGGGGATCATCTCTGTATCTCTGTGGACAGTTGGTGGGCTGGTGAGTTCAATGTGACAGTCAAACCTCAAATTGATGACCTTTCCACAAAAAATCAATTAAACCGAGGATCCCAATTAAAGAAACAAAACCCCAAAAAACATCTGTTTGACCCAAATCTGGATGTTTTGAAAATGAATCTTGAGTTAGATATTTTTTAAATTTACTGATTATTTTATCCAATTATAAAAATATCAATTAGATCAAATTAGTAACCTCAAAACTTGATTTAATAACATAAGACAGAAGTAAGAATTTGTTATATCAGATAAAACCTGTTTACAAGAGAAATGTCTAGATTAAATAATAGAATATTTTAAAGCTACATCATATTTTCAGATTTAAAGTAAAAACTTAGAAAAGTATAGAATTCTCTACTAATTTTTTGTTCTAAGCTTTTATTTAAACTCCAGGTAGTTAATTCTGTTACCAATTTTTAAATTTTTCACTTACTATGACTTAGAATTTAATTAGTATTTTAAATCCCAGTAAATTATTATCTGGGATTTAAAATAATAAATCTGCAAGATAAATCTATTTTGCTTTATGAAAGTAGGGTTTTGAAGAGAAGCATATTCAAGTTGTATAAAACACTAAGGGAAATTTCTTGTAAAATTTCCAAAATTCCCAAAATTACCACTTAAGTTTTACCACATTTCTAAATCTTTAAGCTTACTTTTATAATAGATTCCTTTACTTTGAAAAGAGCCTCTTTTGTGTGTTAACAATATTAACAACTTTTTGTTTATACAGACCTTAACTATTATCTCTCTGCAATGCCTTTCCTTGCTGCGGTTGATTCTGGCGTAATGGGGATATCATCAGACAATATCACCTTTCTGCCACCATCCAAGGATCAGATGAATTTTTGTTACAATGTTTCTAACTGCCATTCATCATTTCCAGAAGCAATGAAAAAGTGGAGTGAATTTTACCAGGTTTTTTTTTAGTGTTTTAATTAATACTCTTCAAGGGTAGCCAGATAATTTTTGAATAGCTCTTTGTGTATTTTTTTAATACATTGAACAAATGTTCCTAAGGAACAAAGTTGCTAATATGAAAATATTGTGGTGACAACAGTATTAGTATGAGTGGATTGCTACATGACATCATAGCTCATTAGCATCCTCATTATCAATACTGTATCAAGGTCATGCGATCTACTATTCTCATGCCAAATAAATTATATACACACATGTAAACCCAGAGAAATTATGACTTAACAGTGCATTAAGTATCCTAGCTCATAATAATTTCAGGTCAACTGAGCAACAACTGGTCTAGAAATGCAATTGTGTAATAGGTTGTGGTGAATTTGAATAGCTTATTTCAACTGTCTTGATAAACAAATCACATATATGAGTTGACTGAATTAGCATTTGTCAGTCAGAAGCAAATATTGATGTCCAAAGTAATGTGTCATGGGTGAAAGAGTATATGACTAAAGATTGGGTTTCCCTTTAGATAACTTGTTCATTACATTGCATATGATTAGATAAAACGCTCTTACCCTTAACACTTGGTGGGAAGTTCATTGCATGGCAAGAGAAAACCAAAGGAATAAAATACTAAAGGTCCGGTTCTGAGCAGTGTAAAATCCTGAACATTTCTAAAAACACCTGGTTTATTCCTTTCATATGGATTCAGTATCCATAGTAATTAAAATGCTTGATATTAAGCTTTTTAGGGAGCATTTAGCATTAAGTCTTTCATACCTTAACTCTTAGGAAAAAATGTTCTCCCCTCATTTAGAATGTTGAAAAATTATATTTGTAAATAGAATTGATTTTTAAGAAGAGAGATTGTTATAATTGCCGATAATAATAAATATCAGTAACATTTTTTGTCTTTGACAGCATGTAAAGTCACATTCTAGTAGCTTTGATGACCTATTGGAGTACTTATGGGCTGCACATGTCTCCTCTTTAGAGGTTGCTCGTAAAAATTTTCAAAATAGGTAAGAGTGGGTCTAAAGTTATTTTGTTTGGGGCACCTGGGTGGCTCAGTTGATTAAACACCTGGCTCTTGATTTCTGCTCAGTTCATGATCTCAGAGTCATGAGACTGAGCCCCATGTTGAGCCCTCATAACCTGCTGGAGAATCTCTGTCTCCCTCTGCCTCTCCCCGCCTGCTCACATTCTATCTCTCTCTCAAAAGAAAATAAAATAAAAATTTTGTTTCAATATGGTAAAAATCTTTCCATCTTACACTATCTTTTTCACTGAAGTCTTTTCCAATTTACCTATTCGCCAATATGTTAAACATGAGGATGTATTGTGATAAAGAGAAAACTGACAGGAAGATGTTTTACTGGATAAAGCTCAAAACCATGTTATAAGCAGCAGGGGAAAATATGTGGAAAAGTACATGTGTACCACAAAACAGCAATAAAACAAAATGAATTCAGAAGTGCAAGATTTTTTTTAAGGCTGCTTTAACACCAACTGGTGTCTGTAAAGAAAAAGGAAGATGTGATGGCAAATAATTATAGGATCTCTTCGATCAGAAAAACACATATTTGGAGGGGAGTATCCAAGAAGCATCTTGGTTACCATGCCAGTTGGCTAAAATATCAGAACTCTCCCCATTTTATAGCAAATGAGATTAACTAAGACAGCATGACTTAGTATGGAAGTGAATGACATTGTATTGGAGACGGTATCTGCCACCCAGAGTGAGACATGCTGTAGAAGGAACTAAAGAATGGGTGACTTGTTTAAAGTACACAAAAAATACAGGCACTCATGTATGAGGACATCTTGTTGACCAAGTAATGTTACCTTTCCCACTGACCTCAAATCCAGTAAAGACAAACAAATCACCGAATCAGGAAACTTCTATTGCTTCGGATATTTTATTTCTTAATAGTGCTTCAGAGGCTGATTTTTGTATTGGTCAAGAGAAGAGTTCATCCTCTTGGCATGTCTGTGGGGTGAATTAGGATTGTAGCCATCGTAATATCTTTTTGTCGTGACTGAGCTGCTTGATTCTGATCACTGCCAAGGAAAGGGGAGATTATCAGTTAGTGAAGTAAACAGGAGTTGTCAACATCAAAATTGGAATTGAGATCAAGTCATTATAGCTTACAGAAAGTAGTTTATAAAATATTTATTTTTTTGTAGACTTTCCCAAAGACATGCAAAACTAAATTCCTATAGAAAATAGCATTTTTCATAGGAACGCTCAAAGGATGAGATCGGCTTTCTGTATCTGAAATAAAACAACAAAGCAGTATTTATTGCAATTCTAGGAAGGGAAAGTTATATTGTCATGCACAGTATCACTGAGCAGAGCACTCTTCTCATCTTTAGACTGGTTATTAGGAGATGCAGAGTTCAGAGACTGGCAGAATTTTAAGCATTTAAGTGGCTTCAGTCATCCGTACAAAAGGGCTACTCAGGTCAGACAGTTGTCAATTGGCATTAGAGATAAATTTATGCAGGGAGCCCATTCCTGATTGGCTGACTTTCAGAAATGAGCGCATGTCACTTATTGGATGCTTGCAAAAACTGGTCGCTGAAGCAAGTTTTTGTTGATGGATTGAAGGAGGTCTAAAAATGGTTTTGTGGCTACTTGTTACTATGTCTACAGAGAATTTGTCTTTTTCTAGGACCCACAAACATGAACAGAATTGAGGGCATACCCAGGCAAGAACTGAGAGGACCCCAATGTCTCACTTCTGGCTACCTTGAGGCTCTGAGCGAATAGGAAGTAAAGGCTTGGGCAGAATTGTAAAAGTCCTAAGCATTGAAGATGTACCCCAACATGTACACAGAGTTCCTCAGCAAAGGGTGGAAGACTTAAGTTCAGGGAATTTAAGAAAATCTTTTTTTCATTTTTTAAATTATTTTTTTATTAGCATATAATGTATTATTTGCCCCAGGGTACATATCTGCGAATCATCAGGCTTATACATTTCACAGCACTTACCATAGCACATACCCTCCCCAATGTCCATAACCCAGCCACCCCATCCCTACCCCCCCACCTCCCAGCCACCCTGTTTGTTTTATGGGTTTAGGAGTCTCTTATGGTTTGTCTCCTTCCCATCCCATCTTGTTTCATTTCTCTCCCCCACCCCCCAGGACCCCCCCGCCCTGCCTCTCAAATTCTTCATATCAGAGAGATCATGTGATAATTGTCTTTCTCTGACTTATTTCACTTAGCATAATCCCTCTAGTTCCATCCATGTCATTGCAAATGGCAAGATTTTGTTTCTCTTGATGACTGCAGAGTATTTCATTGTATATATATACCACATCTTTGTCCATTCATCTACTGATGGACATCTAGGTTCTTTCCATAGTTTGGCTATTGTGAACATTGTTGCTATAAACATTTGGGTGCATGTGCTCCTTTGGGTCATGACATTTGTATCTTTAGGCTAAATACCCAGTAGTGTGATTGCTGGGTCATAGGGTAGCTCTATTTTCAACATTTTGAGGAACCTTCATACTGTTTTCCATACTGCATACTGTACCAGCTTGCATTCCCACCAACAGCGTAGGAGAGTTCCCCTTTCTCCACACCCTTGCCAACATCTGTTGTTTCCTGAATTTCTAATTTTAGCCATTCTGACTGGTGTGAGGTGGTATCTCACTGTGGTTTTGATTTGTATTTTTCTGATGCCGAGTGATGTTGAGCATTTTTCATGTGTCCTTTGGCCATTTGGATGTCCTCTTTGCAGAAATGTCTGTTCATACCTTCTGCCCATTTCTTGATCGGATTATTTGTTCTTTGGTAGTTGAGTTTGAGAAGTTCTTTATAGATTTTGGATACTAGCCCTTTGTCTGATATGTCATTTGTGAATATCTTCTCCCATTCTGTCAGTTGTCTTTCGGTTCTGTTGACTGTTTCCTTTGCTGTGCAAAAGCTTTTGATCTTGATGAAGTCCCAGTGGTTCATTTTTGCCCTTGCTTCCCTTGCTTTTGGAGATATTTGTAGGAAGAAGTTGCTGTGGCTGAGGTCGAAGAGGTTGCTGCCTGGTTCTCCTCAAGGATTTTGATGGAGTCCTGTCTCACATTGAAGTCTTTCATCCATTTTGAGTCTATTTTTGTGTGTGGTGTAAAGAAATGGTCCAGTTTCATTATTCTGCACGTGGCTGTCCAGTTTTCCCAACATCATTTGTTGAAGAGACTGTCTTTTTTCCATTGGTTAGTCTTTCCTGCCTTGTCGAAGATTAGTTGACCATAGAGTTAGGGGTCCATTTCTGGGCTCTCTATTGTGTTCCATTGATCTATGTGTCTGTTTTTATGCCAGTATCACACTGTCTTGATGATTATCGCTTTGTAATAGAGCTTGAAGTCTAGAATTGTGATGCCACCAACTTTGATTTTCTTTTTCAACATTCCTCTGCCCGTTCGTGGTCTTTTCTGGTTCCATATAAATTTTAGGATTGTTTGTTGCATTTCTTTGAAATAAATTGATGGTATTTTGATAGGGATTGCATTAAATGTGTAGATTGCTTTAGGTATCATAGACATTTTCAGAATATTTGTTCTTCCAATCCATGAGCATGGAACATTTTTCCATTTCTTTGCATCTTCCTCAATTTCTTTCATGAGCACTTTGTAGTTTTCTGAGTACAGATTCTTTGCCTTTTTGGTTAGGTTTATTCCTAGTCATCTTACGGTTTTGGGTGCAATTGTAAATGGAATCAACTCCTTAATTTCTCTTTCTTCTGTCTTTCTATTAGTGGAGGGAATTTAAGAAAATCTTTAATGTAATCAGTAGCAGACCATTAAGGTTCTGAGCAGGGACTTTGGTGATGACTCACTACAGAGAACATAGAATATCTAACAGAATTTGTACAGGCAAATCAATAAACAAACCACAACAAACCCTGGTAAGGGTGAGAATCTGATTTTTAGAGTTTCCAATTTATAGTGTCTGAACTGTCCAGTGTTCAAAAAAAGAGAGAGAGAAATGTACAAAGAATGGGGAAAATAGTGCATACACTGCCCTCCCACCCCCTGCCACATACACACACTTACACAGAGATAATCAGTCATTAGGAATTGTTACTCTGAGTTCAGATGATGGACAAAATTTTTGAATCACTTCTTATGAGCATATTTAAAAAAATAAAAGAAACTGTGTCTAAAGAATTTAAGGAAATCTGTATTGACAACAATGTTTTACTAAGTAGAATAAGGAGATAGAATTTATAGAAAAAATAGAAATTCTGCAGTTGGAAATTATAATAGCAAAAATGAAAAATTCACTTGAGGGATTCGAAAGCCAACTTAAGCTGGCAGGAGAAAGAATCCATAAGCTTGAATATAGGTAAATTGCGATTACCCCGTGTGTGGAACAAAAAGAAAAAAGAATGAAGAAAGATTAAGAGTGCTTCGCAGACCTGCAAGAGAGTGGAAAGGGAACTAAATTGCAGCAAAATTTAAGTAAGTGGTTGGAATATGTCACTATTAATATGAACTACATTGTTTTAAGATAGTAATTGTAATCTTATCAGCAAAGAGGAGGAGTTAAGAAATTAAAATGTAGATAGATTAGAGGGAGGTGATAGAAAAAAAGCATGGGGAATAAACATTTATGCTAGAAAATATCCATTTAGCACAAAAGAAGGCAGTAATGAAGAAAAAGAGGACAAACACATAAGACATAAGAACAGATACAAATTGGCAATATTACTCTGATAGTAAAACCAAAGACATTACACAAAAAACTTTATGCCAACATTTCTTGTGAATATAGACACAAATATCCTCAAAGTAATGTCAGTAAACAGAATCCAGCCACAAATAAAAGGACAATAAGCCATGATCATATGGGATTTATTCTAAGAATACTAATTTCATTTAGTATCTGATAATATATTACATCATATTAATAGAATAAGGGGCAAAAATAACAAAATCATTACAGTAGACATAGGAAAAGCATTCGATAACACTCTTTTATGATAAAACATTAAAAAAAACTAGCAATAGAAGAAAAGTCTCTCACCTTGTTGAAGGACATCTACATTAGATTGTAAAGGGCAACCTACAGCTAACCTCATATCGTGAAAGACTGAATGCTTTCCCCTTAAAATGAAAAACAAGACAAGGTTGTCCATTCATACCTCATCTATTCAAGATTGCACTGGAGGTTTGAGCCAGGGAAATTAGACGGTAAAAAGAAATGAGAGTATTCTAGATAGAAAGAGAATAAATAATACTTTCTCTCTAAGAAATTCACTAAAAATATTATAATTAATACATAAGTTCTTCAACCTAGCCAGATATAAGGTCAACATCCAAAAATTAATTGTATTTCTGTGTAGTAGCAATAAAAAAAATCCTAAAATGAAACTAAGAAGACTGATACATTTACAACATTATCAGGAAAAATAAAATATATAGAAATAAAGTTAGCAAAAGAACTGCAAAACTTGGATACACTGAAAAATATAAAATATTTTTGAAAGAAGTGAAAGAACGGTTTAAAGGAAAATCTTCTTGTGCTCATGGATTGAAAGACTTAATATTGTTTAAATGGCAACTAAACTTACTTACAGATTCAATGCAATCTCTGTTACTCTCTTACTACAAAAGTACAGTAATCAAGACAGAGTGTTCATACATGATAATAGATATATGGATCAATAGAATAGAATTGGTGTCCAGAGACAAAAGCTGATTTTCAAAAAGGGTATAAGACAACTTGATGGGTAAAGAATAATTTTTTTCAACAAATGGTGCTGGGAGAACTGGCAATCCACATACAATAAATGAAATTTGTCTCCTAAAACAACAAAATTAACTCAAAATGCATTATAGACCTAAATATAAGAGCTAAAACTATAGAATTTAGACTAAAGCTATTGGCCTTTGGGTTAGTCATTTTCTTCTAAGATGAGACACTAAAAGCACATGGGACAAAAGATAAAAATAGATAAAATATATCTCATAAAAGCTAAATAGTTTTGGTGCTGTGAATGATACCATCAAGAAAGTGAAAGACAATATACAGAATGGAAAAACATATTTGCAAATATTGTATCTGTAAGAGTCTTGCATTTGAAATATATTTTAAACATTTCATAATTCAATTTAAAAAGACAAATAACCCAATTTTTTGAAATGAAAAATTTATTTGAGGAGGTATTTATCCAATAAGTATGTACAGAGATGCTAAAAATCATTAGCCACTAGGGAAATAAAATTCAAAACCATAAGATACCACTTTACAAACACTAGAATGGCTAAAATCTAAAAGATAAACAGTAACAAGTGTTAGAGAGGGCGTAGAGTATTTAGAACTCTCATGTATTGCTTGTGGGTATGGAAAATGGTGCATCCACTCTGAAAACTAGCTTAACAATTCCTCAAAATGTTAACTGAGTGTTACTTATGACTCAGCAATTCCACTCTGAGGCAAATATTGGAAAGAACTGAAAATCTTATATCTGCATCTCTTTTTTATGTCCTATTGGCTCTCTCACAATCTACACAATGTCTAGTTGTGCTGTTATTAAAATTGTGTGACCCTTAATTTAATATCCTTATGTTTTCATGTTTTCTCCTTCTTAAATTTGAGAGTTGGCTGCAATTTGACAAGAGCATGGAGAGCCAACTAATTTTTCTATAATCAAGGATGGCTAGTTATTTTATCCTCTATACTCCCATAGCTCTATATGACCCATGTATATACAGGTATGTTTCTTTCACAGATGTTAACCGGAGGATATGTTCCAGTTACTTTCTGAATCCATAATACCTAGACCCTGATGTATGTATTACTTAGAGTAATTCCAGGGGGAATGTAACTTTCATAATAAGCCTTGAAGGACATAGGGCAAGATGAACAATAGCATGTAAAATGGTTCAATAAGAACAAGCATGGTTCGGGGCGCCTGGGTGGCTCAGTGGGTTAAGGCCTCTGCCTTTGGCTCAGGTCATGATCTCGGGGTCGTGGGATCAAGCCCCGCGTCAGACTCTCTGCTCGGCGGGGAGTCTGCTTCCCTCTCTCTGCCTGCCTCTCTGCCTACTTGTGGTCCCTCTCTCTCTGTCAAATAAATAAATAAATAAATAAAATCTTAAAAAAAAAAAAAAAGAACAAGCATGGTTCAAAATAGCAAGTTGCTTACATGGTTAGAAGATTGCTAGAACAGGTGATACAGGAAATATAGATATATATATCTATATATCACAGGATATATATATATATATATATATATATATATCACCCCTGTAGAGAATAATTATGTGTTGTGTGTATATATACACATACAGGGGCATCTGGGTGGCTCAGTCAGTTAAATGTCTGACTCTTGATTTAAACTCAGGTCATGATCTCAGCCTAGTGAGAATAAGACCCACATCGGGCTCGGAGCTGGGTGAGGAGCCTGCTTAAGATTCTCTCTCTCCCTCTCCCTCTGTCCCTCCCCGACCCATAGTTGCTCTAAATAAATAAATAAATAATAAAATAGATAAAATTATTCACTAAAAATTTGAAATTAAAATTTTTTTCTCAGTAAGAAGAGAAAGCAGGAACATAAATTGTTGCAACTACCATGGAAAAGAGTGTAGAGATTCCTCAAAAAATTAAAAATAGAACTACCATATGATTTAGCAATTCCATAGCTAGGTACTTTTTTGAAGAAAATGAAAACACTAATCTAAAAACATACACATGTTCGTTGTGGTATTATTTACAATAGCTAGAACATGGAAACAATCTAAGTATCCATCAATGCATGAATAGATAAAAATATGTAATATTATCATATATATTATAATGGCATATACATATATAGAGAGAGAGAAATGTGCTGGGTGAAATGGGTGAGGGGGGCCAAAATATGTAAATTTCCAGTTATGTGTAGTTCATGGGGATGTAATATATACAGTCACTGTAGTCAATAATACTGTACTGCATATTTGGAGTGAATCTTAACATAAGAAAAAAATTTTGTAACTATGTTTGGTAACAAATGTTAATTAGACTTGTGGGAGTCATTTCACAATATACACAAAAATCAACTCATTACATTGTATACCTGAAAGAAAGAAAAGTTAGCTTTCTAGTATACATCACCAGAAAAAAAAAAAAATACCCAGCTACCTAAAAAGCAAGAAAAACTCTGTTACTTCATTTTTAGTGGTTGCCTGAAATGAAAATTATATGTTCTTTGAGAGAAATCTAAATTCAGCAGAAATTTTGCCAATTTTCTTTGACTTTTATCTTTGTATTTTATTTATTTACTTATTTTAGAAAGAATGAGAGAAGGGGTGAGGGGAAGAGAGAGAGGGAAAAGAATTCCAAGCAGACTGTCTGCTGAGTGTCCCACGACCCTGAAATCATGACCTGAGCTGAAATCAGGAGTGGGAGGCTCAACCAATGGAGCCACCCAGGCACCCCATCTTTACATTTTAAAATAATGAGACTTGGTCACATTTCAGAGTTTATGTAAGTAATATAAATGCTTTATGAAAAGGGAAAATATGGTTAAAAACACATATGTTCTGAGATGGTAATTTCCAAATTTAAAATTCAAATAACATCTCTTCAGATTTTCAAATCTAAGCGGTAAAATCAACACTAAGTTTCTATAATCTATATTCTAAAAAGTAGAATAATGTCATTTTGAACAAATTATCTATTTTGAAAATTGTGTTGGCAAAATTCTGAGTAGACTAATTCAAAATACATACTTTTCCCCACTTGTCTATTAGATTAAAATATTATTCTAAACAAGAAGCTGATTTTGCAAGAAGCTGGGCTTTATTTGTCGATTATTTAGCTCCACCACGCTTTCCTACAACCTTAATTAGAACATATGAATTCCAGAAGGAGCTGCCAAGACGCATCCTTGTTAGTGGAGATAAAGTCCCCTTCATCAGTGATTTTAGTGGCTTTCAGAACACAGTCCTGTTTGCTCTAAATCTTCTCCATGAAGTGCATAAGTATACAGGTAAGAGAAACAGAGAACTTTTTTTTTGTGAATTCTTTATGTTGTGTTGATTTCATACATAATGAAATGAAATACCATTAGAATCATAAATCATTAAAACAGACTGTGTAAAGAAGAAAATGTTGACTTCCTAAAATATGTTTCAAAGTTTTAACAATAATCCTTGTGAGTTTACGACTGGCTTCATTTAATGAGCACATATTACAGGCCCTCCCTTATTTAGCATGTCCTCTCCTCTGGGACACTTGCACAAAGCAGATCGATATCACCACATATTAATTTGACAAGGAGACAATGAAAATTTCTATTCCTTTCTTGGATAAATTTTGCTCTTTGATCTTATTTTTGTTTTTAAATGAGAAAGATACTAAAATAATGACACTTGCCATGACTAACAGAAGCATGAAATAAATTGTATTTTATGAGCTTCCCTCATCCTCATCATCTATGATTGTAGACAGAAAGAAAAAAACTTGACCCCCCCCCCTCCAAATTCTGGTTTTGAAGAAGGTATATTTGTTCAAAATTTCAAAATCCTAGGTTTACTAATAGTGGAAAACATAGAAGAAATTACATAATGGTAAATTTGAAAATTACTTTGTCATTCAATTTCCAAGATACCATTTATCCTTATTCTACTGAGGAAAAAAAATTATGTGTGGGACATGTATGCATGTGTGTTCCATTTATATTCCCTAACGCAGAATTCAGAAATAAGATATGAGTCAAAATAAAAATGAATGCATTATATTTTAAATGTAAAACTTATATGTGTGTTACATAGGGTAACACTCACTGTTTTAATAAACAAACCTTCAATTTGTATTTGGAAAACTCAAAGGATTCTATTTCTGGCTCACATAATGATGTAGGATATTAACTCAATTGGTAGGAGGCTTTCTTCCATGGTAATTCAGAGACCTAGGATCTTGCCATCTCTGTCTCCATTCTCTTTCACAGCTTCACTACTTTATCCTCCTTATAAAGTAATTCCAAAGAATTAGCTTAAGGGGGTCCCTCTTTGAAAAGCCTAGATTAGAAGTGGCAAACTTATCTGTATCTCACATACCTTTGGTAAGAATAGTCATACAGCTCAACTAGATGGTGCATAGGAGAGACTTGGGAAAGTTAATTCTTGCCTGAGCCCCACTGTTAGGAGAATCATAAAATGTATTGATTGCCAGTCATCTTTGCCACATTGTCAGATATAAAAAGTATAATCTAGGCTCAGATGATATGAACAAACTCTACTGGCCTAGTATGTAGAATGAGGCACTGAATGGATGGTTAGAATTAATTACATTTTAAAGATTGTATACAACAGATTTCTAGATTTTTTAAAAATTCCTGTTTTACTAAAATTAGCTTTGGATTTGTTAAGGAGCTTTGAATTGACTCTATACGCTACAATAAAAAGAAACAAAGTTAGAATGTCATTAAACTAGCTACCTTGTTTCCTATCTTCCTTTACTAATTGCGTGCACTCACTGATACTCAGAATTCACAAACAGTGTTTTAAGCCTTGGCAGATATTTTTAATTAATTCAAGTATAAAAAAAATAGGATACCATTAAAAAAATAGTTCTACAGTTGAAATGTCTGATGTATAGTCAGTATAGCTCAACATACATTGAACAAACTTTTTAGTACAACACTCAGCTATGTTTTTGACATCAGAATATTTCAGCTTTTGCTTTACACTGGAAACTGGACTGCATTTCCTTATATTTTAGCTGTTGTGCCCTGATATTTTTAAGACTTCAAGTCTCCATATCTTGGCATTTAAAAAAATATTTATTTATTTACCACAACCAGACTTGGGAAAAGCCACGTAGGGAGAGTTGAGTCTGCAAAACAGCCTTTCTGCCTCACTGCTGGTGTGGAATAACAGGGAAATAAGTGATTCTTGAGTCTTGAGACTTCTGACATGTAAGCTCCAACCACTTGTCCGCCACCAATTAGGGAGAGCCAAGAGTCCAGGGATATTAATGGAAACAGTTGCACATAAAATAAAGCATTAGGAAATAAACATGCTTTTCCTAACAGAGAATCAATAGAAGAAAAAGGGCAGTAGCTCCAGGATCATGACTTCCGTATATTCCTTTTTTGCTCATCAATTTATCAATCCATTCTGATACAATCTGTCTTACTGAAAATTCATAACATTACTAAATACCTTTTCTCCATGTCCTAATAATATTTCATTTTTTGGCTATAATTTCCCTTATACTTATTTTAACAATATGTCCAATATATGCCTATTATTAAATATTAAAACATTGCAGAGTTATTAGATACATGTAAAACGTATCCCTTCTCCATCATCTTTTAACTTCCATATCTTAATTCTTTGCCTGATTATATTTTTTTAAATTTTAGGCCTATTTCTACAAAAAAAAATTTATTTGAAGTAGTGAATAGATATAAAATAAATAAATAAATGGATTAAAAACCGTGCTGTTTGCATAAAAAAGATTATATTATGGCACTGCTCTGTGCTATAAATTTTTCAGTAGCTGTATATATTTGAGATATTAGCAAATCAGCAAATATTAACACACATTATTCTCTAAATAATATATGACTTTCCATTGAATGGATTGATATTCTTTTTGGTTTTAGGTACTGCCTAAGTGAAATTCACTGTGTACTTTTATTAGCTTAATTTGTTGGGATAGTGACAGAGTATATTACTAGGAATGAATTCATGGATCAGGTATTGCTAAGTGACAATTAAACAGTGTGCTACGGATTACATTCTTGTCAGAACAAGATTAAAAAAAACACAAATAATTTATTAAAGTTCATATTTCTTCAAGACACCAAAAAATGAATACTAACAAACTTTCTAATTTTTAAGGATCTGATATGAGAAAAATGACACCTCATTTTTCATGGGTTTTCATTGCTTCAATCACTGCTGTATCCATTATTTTCTTTAGTTACTTTGGCATAAGTTTGAATATGAAGGCAAAATTTAAAAGACATAATTTTAAAGAGCAAAATTGTTTTATTAAAGAATGTATATGAAAACATGCTAACATCATACTAATTATATTGAATTTTGTTTTAGATAATTTCAACATTTGGGGTCAAAATTGAAATTTTACCTAAAACTCTTACACATCTTTACTATTTTTCTAGGAACACTATCTTTAATTTTATGGAAAGCTTTAATGAAGTCAACAGTTGCAAGGAAACTATTTCTAGAGGTTTTGGAATTCGTCCTTCACTTTTTTAATTAAATGCTTCTGGAAATCTGTATAAAACAAAAATTCACAATGATAATTTCTCAAAGAACAGTATTCTCAAAAATAGGTCCTTGCATGTTTGCATAATTCTGTTATTGTCTATGCCAATATTTTAAAGTTTGAATTATTATATTGCCATTAATATGCTTAATTAATAATTAGTGGATAAGTATCAACAATTAAAATGTTTACTTTTTAATGTAGATTCAGTTGAATAACTGACAAATGCTGATAAATTAATAAAATTATAAAACCTGATGGAATTGTGGATGTTTTTCTATCTAATCAGTTTTGTGAAATTTGGAGAAATAGATTTTCATGGTCAATAGTCAAGAGGCAGAAGATGTTAAATAAAATTTGGATGATGAATTTAGATGTCTAAAATATTTAAAAATGAACTATTAGTTTAGAATGTATTACTGATCCATCAATATCTTGGGAGATTGTCATTTTTCTCAAAGTTAGAAAAATTATGTTCCTCGTATCTTTTTTTTTTTTTTTTAGTTAATACTTATTATGGAGCACTTTAAGGTCACTGAGGGTAAATTTCTCTCCCCCTCTTTTTTTCTTTTTCAAATTTATCTTCTTTGTTTTTTTTTTTTTTTTTGCTTCATTGTCTTTTATTTTTTTTCTCCCCAAATATGTTTATTTTAATTTTTCAGTGTTACAAGATTGATTGTTCATGCACCACACCCAGTGAAGAGGTGACAACGTGTCCTGACAGGAAGATGGCTTTCCTCCTGATTGTCCTCTTGGTGAATTTCTTTCCATAGCTTTTATGCAGCTTGCTGACAGGATTTACATTGGGCTCCAACCACAGGCAAAATGTATCCACTAACAAAGTATTTGGAAAAATAAAATGAATAAATTGAGCCAAAAAGTAGATGGTATGGTAAAATAACACAGCATTGATTATCAGAAAGACGAGTTTAAATCTAAGCTCTGACATTTTCCAGCCTATATCAACTGGTTAATTCTAAGCAATTTATCAGATTCTCCTGTACTTCAGTATACTTATTGAAAAAATGAAAATTATGGAAAAGAAATGAAGATGAATGAAGAGTCCACAAGATTTTTGTTATAAAAATTGGCTAGTTTGGGGCGCCTGTGTAGTTCAGTTGGTTAAGCGTCTGCCTTTGGCTAAGGTCACGATCTCTGGGTCGTAGGATCAATCCACACATCAGGCTTCCTCCTCAGTAGGGAGTCTGCTTCTCTCTTTGTGTCTCCCTCTGACCCTTCCCACTGCTCGTTCTCTCAAACATAAATAAATAAAACCTTTTTTAAAAATTCGCTAGTTTAATAACCAAAAGGCAATGAGTATCCAGTCTAAAACCTATAACACAGTAATTTGTGATACAAAATATAGGTTTGATGAACAAGACACCAATAGGATAACTTGTATCAAAACTCCAGAAAACCCAAAGCATGAAACATACTCATAAGAAATTACAACTCTACCATTCTTAGAAATCATATTCATTTGCTAATAACTTTTAACCATTTGTATTAGTTTCCTTTTGCTATTGTAATAAATTGCCATAAACTTGGAGGCTTCAATATAACACAGATTTACTATATTACAGTTCTGGAGATCACAAGTCAAAAATGGATTTCACTATACAAAAATCAAGGTGTTGATAGAGTCTAGTTTTTTTTCTGGAGGCACCAGGGGAAAATTAATTCTCTTGACCTTTGCAGCTTCTAGAGGCTGCCCTCATTCTTCAGCTCATGGCCTCTTCCTTCATCTTCAAGCCAGTAGTACAGCATCTTCAAATTTCTCTTTGATTCTGACTTTCCTGCCTCCCTTCTTTAACTTATAAGGATCATAGTGATTATAATGAGCTCTCCCAAATTATCCAGGACAACTTCCCATCCCAAGATCCAAATTTAATCACATCTGCAAAATCCCCTTTTTCATCTAAATTAACATCATCATGTGTCCAGGAATTCACACATGGACATCTTTTGGGGGCATTATATTAATACCACATTATTCATAATACTATCACTTTACTGTGTACATTCAAAGAGGGTTACAGAAAGGACATGGGTGGGGAAATGGGGTGTAACCAGGTGATAGGTATTATGGAGGGCATGTGTTGAGATGAGCACTGGGTGTTATATGCAACTAATCAATCAATGAACACTACAACAAAACTTGTGATGTATTATATGCTGGCTAATTGAACATAATAAAAAAAAACATAGATGTAAGAAAATGGCACATTAATAGTTGCATAGCAATAAACACACAATATATTTCTGAGTATATCATTACAAAGTAATAGATGTGTTTTCTATTGATGGTTGTAATACAGCAGGAATTTATTCTATATCAGAAATGGTGGTTGGTAGTATCCAAATTGTTAACAATATTACAGTTAAAAATTAGAGTAATTTAATTTCATGGAGGGGCGCCTGGGTGGCTCAGTGGGTTAAGCCTCTGCCTTTGGCTCTTCCCCCTCTTTCTCTGCCTGCCTCTCTGCCTACTTGTGATCTCTCTCTGTCAAATAAATAAATAAAATCTTTAAAGACAATTTCATGGAAAAAAAATAATTTCATGGAGTGAAATCACAAAAAAAAATTAAGCAAAAAGGGAAAAAGATTTACATAAAGAGTCACAAATACTGCATGGAAACAGTGGGCTGGAAGAACAAATGGTTTTCATTGGCTATTAGAGCAAGAGCTAAAAAATCATCACAAACCTAATAAAGTAGACTTTATATATTTCTTGAGTTTTATGAGAACTCACTTCTTTTTCTCTCTGGGCATTATATTTATTCCTCCCTTGCTATACACAGACTGCTTCCCTTTCTCCATCTGTACATGACTTACCATTTCTGCCTAACACTCTAGGGTCTACATCAGTTTACAAGTTATGGCTGTGATCCCATATTCTTGTCAATGTACAGACTCCCTGGAGATAGATTGCATCTGGTAGAATGTACCCCTGTACTGATTTTCCTGTTATTTATGCACACTAGCTCCAATGAGCTGTGGACAAAAGCTAATACAGTCGCAGAGTAAAATTACGATCCATTTTATGTAGAGAGTGAGTGGGTTGTTTTTGCAAAGGCACATATGCACTCAACAGTTATACACAGACTATTCACAGATGGCCACCCACACCTGAAGTTCAGGTCAAATAATGAAAGATTTACAGGGAATATATACAAGTTATATTTAGAAGACAAATCTATAAAAAAAAAGAAGACAATTCTATATATATTCTAAAAAATCTCTGAAAGATGACCCCAAAAATGCATGTTTTTTGTAATCTCATATTTGCATTATTACTGCAAGAAAATAAAACTTTTAGGTAGAAAATTTTTGAGGCTGGAATTTTTGCCATATTAATCTCCTGATTATCTTATTTTCTTATATTACCTTTATCTTTATCTTATGTTTATACCCTACATAATTGGGTCTTGATTTTTCTATCCAAACAATGTCTTTAACTTTTATGATTAGACCATTGATTACTGTACATTAGTTACTATAATTTTAAATGTTTAAATTAAAACTATCCATAGCAAAGGATGAATACCCAACTTTTGTATCAACATGAACGGGACTGGAAGAAATGATGCAGAGTGAAATAAGTCAAGCGGAGAGAGTCAATTATCTTATGGTCTCACTTACTTGTGGAGCATAAGGAAAAACATGGAGGACATTGTAAGAAGGAAGGGAAGGGTGAATGGGGGAAAATTGGAGGGGGAGATGAACCATGAGAGACTGTGGACTCTGAGCAACAAACTGAGGGTTTTGGAGGGGAGGGTGTGGGGGGTTGGGCGAGCCTGGTGGTAGGTATTGAGGAGGGCATGTATTGCATGGAGCACTGGGTGTTATGCATGAACAATCAATCTTGTAACACTGAAAAAATAAAATAAATGTATTTGGGGAAAAAAATTAAAAAAAATAAAACTATCCATAGCTAAGAAGTATGTCCCTTTGTTATCACACGTGCCTCTTGTTACCTTTTTATTTTGGCAGTGATTTTTTTTTATTATTTCATTTTATCTCTGCTATTTGCCTATTGTTATTCATGCCACTTTGAAAATAAAAATTATTTAAAAGTAACAAACTGTTGTGCTTAAGATGGTAGCATACAACTTTAATTAGTCTGCCATCAGATATTGTGTCACTTTATGGGCAGTACTAGAGAATATTCTCATTTCATCCTCTTCTTTGCACTATTGTCACAAATTTTACTTATACATATGGGATAAACAAATGGCCATAATTTTTGTTTAAATGGCAATTGTCTTTTAGAGAAATTACTAGTAAATGCAGACATTTTATATTTGCTTTGCTTTTTA
Source organism: Nasua narica (assembly GCA_028533885.1). Taxonomy (NCBI): domain Eukaryota; kingdom Metazoa; phylum Chordata; class Mammalia; order Carnivora; family Procyonidae; genus Nasua; species Nasua narica. Next base: position 31,881,936 of record CM052802.1, read on the forward strand.
TCGTATCTAGCAGTGTTTGTTTTTGTTTTTGCTTTTTACTTTCTGTCTAGTATTAAATTCCTTCTGTCTGAAGAGCTTCCTTTACATCTTCTGTAATGCATTACCGTGGGCGATGGCTTCCATTTTGTTGTTGGTAGTGGTAATGGTAATAGTAGCATGTTAGTCATGTTAACTTTCATTTGTTTCACTGAAAATCTTTATTTCTCAATTTTTTAGTGCATAGATTTCGCATTATAGTCTAATGACTTGTACGGTTTCTGTTAGGATGTCTGTTAGAATCCTTACACTTATTTTTCTTTACGTAATTTGCCTTTCTATCTAACAGCCTTCACTATGTTCTCTTTATCTTTGGGTTCCATCAGTTTCAGTAAGTTGTGTCCAGGTGTGTTTGGGGTGAAAATTAATTAATTAATATTAATATTAATTCTGCGTGGTGTTCCTTGAGATTTTTAGCTCTAGAGGATTGATAGTTTTCATTATTTTTGAAAAAATTTCCACCAGTATCTCTTCAAACATTACCGCACCATTTTCTCTCCTTCCTCCTTCTGAGATTGCAAGTACACGGATGTTAGATTGTTTAATCGCAAAGCTCCTCTATTCTCTGTTCTGGTTTTCTGCTCTTTTCCTCTTTAGTTTCATTTTGATTAATTTCTGTTGGCTTATCTTTGAGTTTGCTAATTTTTCCTGAGCTATGGAGATTCTACTGATGAGCCCATTAAAGGCATTTTTCACCTCTATTACCATGTAATTTAAAAAAAAATTTCTAATATTTCCCTTTGTGTCTTTCTCATGGTTTTAATCTCTCTGCTGAAAATACCCCTTTATTTGAGCAATTGTCTGTCTTTTCCACTAAAACCTTTAATATCTTAATTATAGTTTAAATTACCTGCCAGATAGTTTCAACATATGTGTCCTAAGTGACAGGTTCTGCTGATTTCTACGCCTCTTACTCTTTTTGTGTGACTCACAATTTTTGGTCAAAAGCCCAACACTTGTGCAAGACCAGAGAAACCAGAATAAAGAGTGTTTATGCTCAGAAGTGGGGAGGGAGGAGGTGAGCAAATCTAGCCAAGGTTTGGCTGGTTTGTTTTTTTGTTGTATCATCACTCTATAATGTACTCTTGTGGTTAGAGTGTAAACAGGATTGCTGGAAAAGTCTTCTCAACAATTCTCTTCCACCGTCAGCTTTAGATTTTTTCTGCATCAGCCTGTGCCACAATGAGGGTCTCTCTATGCTTTTTCTCTTCCTCCAGTGCTAGAAGTTTGTTATTATTTGATGCTTGTTAGCCTGGGATAGGTATGCAGGATCATTCTCCATTGTCCTGGTTCATCCTGGGCCTTAATCAGGCCCTGCATTGCTGGCTCTCCAAGCTAGCACTTGAGCAATGACTGCAACCCCACTTAAAGGTAAGCATTTTGGGGTGCCTGGGTGGCTCAGTGGGTTAAAGCCTCTGCCTTCAGCTCAAGTCATGATGATCCCCGGTCCTGGGATCGAGCCCCGCGTTGGGCTCTCTGCTCAGTGGGGAGCCTGCTTCCCTTCCCCTCTGCCTGCCTCTCTGCCTACTTGTGATCTCTCTCTTCTCTGTCAAATAAATACAAATAAGTCTTTTTTTTTTAAAAAAAGGTAAGCATTTCGAATGAACTAAAGTCAGGTTGATTCCCTGCCTTTCCCACAGGACTAGGATTTTTTTTTTCTTTGCCTTTTCCCAGCTGAATAAGGCAGTCAAACTTGCTGTCTCTCTACCAGCAGATTAAGGATTTTGTACCATTGAGTAGATATGGGGAGAAAGCTCTGAGTGGGATATGCCTTTCTGGCAGTTCTCCCTTCCTCTAGGCACACACCAAGAAGGAGCCTTTTTCACTTCCTGCCTTGTCTCCAAATTCTAGCAAATACCCAGGAAGACCCATGGAGAAGAATATTCTATTGCATAAGAAGTGCCTTTAAATCTGAGACTCCCATGGATTCTATTCTTTCATGCTAGCCTGTGCTCAGCAATACTCCCTCCCCAGATCCCTTTTGGGTTGGCTGTGGTTTTGGAGGGCCTGCACCACAGTTTGCCTTATATCTCTGTCCAATTCTACTTACTTGCCTTCTTCCTTCTGGGTTGTTGATCTCTATAAATATGTTGTACCCCAAACTCCGTTTCAGCTTATAAATCCAGAAGACCCAACTCAAATACTATATGTTGGCTAATTGAACATAATAATAAAAAAAAAAGAAAAAAAAAGAATTTAAAATTTTTAAATTATATTTTTAATGTTGAACATTTTCATTTTTCAGTATGATTGAATAAAAATATCTTTGCCTTCTCTATTCCCTATCAAAACTGAGGCCTTCTAAGGATTTTTTCCAATGGAAAATTTTCTGATTTTTCTGACACTAGGATCTACTTAAAATCACACCACTTACTATAAGAAAGGAATCTGATGGAGAGAAAATAAACAAGAGAGAAAGATAAGGAAAGAAAACAAAATAATGAGTCTTTCTTGTATCAGTAAAACCGTTATTAAATGGCAGTTACAATAAAATCCCTGGACCCTCACTGATGGATACCGCAATGTGTCAGAGAGGCAAAGACTATAAGAAAACACAGCCTTGAAATCTTACCAAATGTTACAGAATTTAGGAGATGATGTTTCAATAAGTCACCAATTTAAGGAGGTATTGATTGACTAACAAATAAATAAATGAATAAATAAGTGCTATTGAATGATGCAGTGTTGTTCTAATTATGATGAATTTGGAAGGAAAAGAAATGAATAATACATTATCCCTTACCTGGAATGATTTTTGATTTAATGATGAAAGAAGATTAGATAGAATATACTTTGTATTTTAATATATTTATGCATCAAAAATTTATTTCATTTAATACACACAAAAATTTGTTTATTCAAAAAAATACTTATTTGTACCTGCTATACAAGAGTCATTGTCTTTGGCCATACTTGTATGGAAACAGGAAAAATAGAAATCTGTGACCCCATAAAGGTTATATTCTCAGTCATGAATTAGATAATAAACAAACCTCATAGTCTTAGTAAATATTAATGCAAAGAAAAAAACAGTAACTTAGGAGAAGTGATAGGAAATGCTCAAATACATTAGGCATCTTAAATTTAAAAAGATCCATCAGTGAGGTCTTGGTAAGGAGGAGGTATTTCAACAAAGATGAAGGTGAAAGGGAATGAGCTTTAAGGATATCTGGGGTAAGACAAAGAGGAAAAGCAAACACAATGGTTGGATATTGGGAGCAGGCCAGGTACTTTTAGAGGAGCAAAAAAAGACCATTAAACAAGGTGAGAAGAAGTAGGAGGTATAATTAGAGCAATATTGCATTTGGGAGGACAATGGTTAGGACTCAAGTGTAAGGGCAAATTATGTAGTTTCTTGTAGCTCACTGTGAGGATTTTTTTTTTTTTTTTAAACTTACAATGGAATGGAGAACAACGAGAAGGCTTTTGAGCAGATGAGTGACCAAACTAGCTTCTCTAGTTTAAACTATAGAGGTAATGGGAAAATAAGGAGGCTACTGAGATCATTCAGAGGAAATATGCTGTCATCTTGGACCATAACAGCAATGGTAATAAGTAGTTGTATTCTGGATATATTATGAATATAGTGCCAACATAATTTGTTAGGAGATTGGGTGTGAGGTATAAAAGAAAAAAAAATGTTATAAATGACTCCAAGCTCCTCTTTCCCTTCCTTTTCTTTTCTTTTTTTTTTTTTTTTTCTGACAGTGCAAAATTGATTAGGGAAACAAGGCAAGATGGGAACTTAGCATAGGAGAAGGGGAGTCACAAACCCAGTCTGAAGATCAAGAACCCAAGTAAAGTGAAGAAAGTGTACTCACAAAGAAGAGTCTCAATGTAAGAAGAATCTGGTTAGAAAGGCATTCCCAGAGAGGAGAGGCCCAGCATAGAGAGCAAGAGTTCAAATAGTGTGAGGAGGGAATTCAGTGAGAGGACACATAGCATGGGGATATTGGAGCCCAAATGGGGTGAAGAGGTCATCCATACAGAGGACAAAGTTATGACATAGATGACAGATTGACTTACGTACAGAAAAATTAATAATGGAAGTGAACTTTTTCATTATTGGAAAAGGACATTACAAATATCAAAAGTATGATAACTAAAATAATCCCTATGTTATTGGGTTAGAATTGGAGGTATTGGAGGGAACTCATGATTTTCAATATAGATAGATTAGATGAGGCACATGAAATGGCCTATGAGTAGAGACCCAAAATTCCCAAATGGTAAATACATCTACCACTCAGATCTTGACTTCAAAATATCATTTTCCAATAAATGGAATAAGTTTCCTTCGAGAAATGGCTGATTATGATTGAGGCAGGTATGGAAAAAGATAATGTCTCCATGGAATGTCTTGGAAAATTCTAGAAAACAATGAAGTGTTCTAAAATAGATGGATATATTGTCAAAGGGGCTTCCACTGGCCAATACTGAGACAATGGAAAATTAAAATAAATAATATGGTATTAAAACCCATTGAGTAAAATAACAAAACAAGAATATATAGAGATATAAATAAATGAATGAATACATTTAAAAAAGATATTTACAAGGTTCAAAACACCTTCCAAATATATATCTATAAAATATACATGTGTATATATAATGTAAACATATCATACTTATATATGTAAATATGATACATTGCATAATATACAATATATCAAAATATATAATATATAAATATTAAATAAAATAAATATAACAAATATAGGAAACAAATATGAAACATATACAACAAAACAAATAAGAAAGTAAAACATTGATATGCACATAAATATATAATAAATACAAAGAAGAGTATGAGTTCATTGGCGAAATCTAGCAGACACAACCTTAAACAAGTGAAACATGATAAGTAATGAGACAAATTAAAATTGCGTTCTTACCTGATGCATTGAAAGAATATAGTATCGAATTAAGTGATATTTCTGCAAAGATGCACAACCTAAATCAGACATCAGACAATCCAAGTTGTGGAACATTCTACCAAATATATGGCCTATGATTTAATGAACAAGTTATGAAGATGAAGAAAAAGCAGCAAATTAAAGTGGGAGAAAAGTGAATTGGCTCAATTGACTATAGTGGCTACAGGAAAGTGACATTTCATAGACACTGCTTTAGAGAAGTGGAAAGTGTTGGGCTCAGTGAGGAAGAAGTGGGCAAGTTAGAACTTATTTAGAAAAGATGACAATGTTGTTGTGTATGGAGGTTGAGGAGGGGAGTTGTGGTTTATTGACAATTTAAAAAAAAAATTATTTTGGAACCACAGTCATTTATTGCAATGATTCAGAGAAGGATGAATGAACACAAAATTTTTTGTAGTTACTTGAAACAATCGCCTGGCAGCTGTGATTCCATTTTTTCATATGCTGAATTAACCAATGGGTTTAAGCAAAATTTGCAGTCAAAAAAAAAAGAAAGGTAAAACCATATAAGTGTGTCCTTTAGGTCTAATCCCCTGTACTTGCTTTGTTTCCTATTAATTGATCTGTTATTAGTCCAATTCAGGACATCAGGAGATTCAATATCCTTCCAGGAGACTGTATTACCTTATACCTGGGAGTTGGTGAAGCAGGAACCAGCAAGTGCCTCATTATCCCATCAATTCTCCTTCCCTTACGGAATCTCTCCCTTATACTCGGGAGTTATTTCATATGTATAGTTGTGTATTTAATTGTTTCATGTATATACAATTTTTGACAGGAAACAAGGTGCCTCTGGGTCAGAAAACAGACATTCATTACTCATAGAACATCTTGATGCCAGTTCCTCATGCCCTAATTTCCAGGGCGTGTTGCAATGAGGAGGGCCAGGTGTTCCTCGGAATGCAGTGCGGTTGCACCACAGGAAAGAATGCTGAGATTATAAGACTTGGAACTGACATAGAGCAGCTGGCATATCAGGCCATTGTTCTCTAAGCTCATGCATGCAACAGAGAGAAAGAGAAACCCCAACTTTACATTGAAGGGCAGGGCAGAGGGTGAGTTAAAAGAAGGTAAAATTTTTCTAGTACATATTCAAATTCCTTGCATTCATTAAAGATTAATTTCTTAAACAATAATCCTTTGTTTGACTTCTCAAAGAGAAGCATCTCCCTTACTTTGTTCACCGTGGCAGACCGGTGGTGATGTAGCACCAAGAATAAGGTTACTATTCAATAAATACCTCTCAAATGAAGTCTGAGGCTTGGGAACCATTTTCTGACAGTGTTCTCTGTCAGCTCACTTGATTATAACAAACAACACAGCACATGCATATAGAGAAGGGCTGGGCCTGCATGAGCCCATGGCCTGCATATTCCTGATTATGGCCCATGATTCAGGTCACAGTGCAAGGGTTCTGAATTGGCGTCTTCTTTGCCTCACTCCTTAATCTTCTTTTTATTTTAAAAAGAGCATGAACTTATATTAATTTTGCCCTAATTAAATTAGAAAAATTGAATTTTGTTTCCAAACTTTCAACATTTGAAGAAGAAAATTAAATCTTGACATAACTTTTTAATATCTTTACTATCTTTCTAGGAGCATTATCTTTGGCAATATAGAAACTTTAATGAGGTTCCAAGGTACAAGAAAATTTTTTGTAAGAATTCTGGCCTGCCCCTTTAATTAAATTCTTCTGATAATGTATAATAAAATAAACCAAAGGGTAACTTTGAACGATAATACTTATTTAAATTTATCTTTGGTTTATTAAAATTTTGTTATTGCATCTGAGTATTTCAACTTGAAAAATGCTTAATGTCACTAAGGATCAGGGAAATGGAAATTAAAACCATGATGAGAAATCTTACTCCTGTCAGGATGGCTATTATAAAAAAAAGAGAAAAAAAGACAACAAGCACTGGTGAGGATGCGGAGAAATTGGAACCCTCACGCACATAGTGGGAATGCAAACTGGGAGGTCACCATAAAAACAGTATGGATATTCCTCAAAATATAAAAAATAGAACTGCCTTGTTTCCAGAAATCCCACTTCTGGGTATTTATACAAAAAAATTGAAATCAGGATCTCGAGATATTAGCACTTCCATGTTCATTACAGCATAGTAGCCAAAATATGAAAATAAGCTAAGTGTCCATCGACAGATGAAAGGATAAATAAAATATCTCACTCATATACAATAGTATTATACAATGGATACTATTTTACCTTTAAAAAGAAGGAATTTGGGCGCCTGGGTGGCTCAGTTGGTTAAGCGACTGCCTTCGGCTCTGGTCATGATCCTGGAGTCCCGGGATTGAGTCCCGTATCGGACTTCCGCCTCTGCGGGAAGTCTGCTTCTCCCTCTGACCCTCTCCCCTCTCATTCTCAGTCTCTCGCTCTCTAATAAATAAATAAAATCTTTAAAAAATGAAAAAGAAGGGAATTCTGTAATATGTAACAGCATGGATGAGCCTTGTGGACATTAGGCTAAGTGAAATAAGCTAGTCACAGAAAGACAAACACTGCATGATTTCATTTGTGTAAGGTATCTAAAATGGTCATAGACTCAAAGAATGGAATGGTGGTTGTCAGTGACTGAGGGGAAGGAGGAGTGGGAAGTCACTAGTTACAGCAGAGTTCTAAAACTACAACTAGTTAATGACCCTGTATTGCATATTTAAAAGTTGCTAAAGGTATAAATTTTAAAAGTTCTCATATAAGAAAAGAAAATTTCTGTAACTATGTATGGTGATGGATGTTAACTAGACTTATTGTGATCATTTCACAATATATACAAACATCGAATCATTATGTTGTACTCATGAAATTAATATAATGTTATTGGAAATTATACCTCAGTTAGAAAGAAAGAAAGAAATTCCAAGTCATCTGAAGGAAAAAGTTCTTTCTATTGTCTTCGAGAATATAGACTTTTTTCATTTCCTTTCTGACTTTCTGGCCAAATATGTAAACCCCAGGCCCTGACATTCCCACAAGAATCAGTAGGCGAAGATCATCCTGTAGTCCAACTATGACAGCCATTATCTGAGCCAGCTGTTAGGAAACATGACCTATATACACTATCATTTCCCTAAGGAATTTTATAATTTGGGTTTGAGGTAATAAAATCCCCTTACTCTACATGTATGGGTTGCTGTATCAATTTTTAATCACTGGGTGGAGATAAGTTACGTCATCTAGAAGAGAAAAATAAAACAGACATATGGGCTGGGATTTAACTTACTAGCAATCTGGAAAATTATGAGTTGACAGTACCCTGGCTCTCTTATTCCCTCTCCCAGCAGCCAATGGCCTATGATAATAAGTCATAAATGACTAGTCATCTTGAGATGTGAGAGAATTTTAAACTTTAAAACAGGAAATGACATGAAACAAAATGAAATCCAAAACACTCATTTTATGTCCTAAGAAACTGAGGTCTAATCCAGAGACATGTTTGATTCGCCCAAAATTACATATTGAGCCAGGAATATAACCAGACCTAGAACCTAGATATTACAGTCCTTTCATCTGGCACATTTGCTTGCAAGGCACATGCCCTACATTTAAAAGGCTATAGCAATGGATGAATGAGAAGAGTGAGCTAGGGGTGGTTCTGGCCATATGGACCAAGAAACAGTCAAGGGAACAGATGGGCCTTTCTACCAGCAGTGTCCAGAGTAGAGAGGCAATTTGCCAGCAGAGGGCACACAGCTGCCTACTTGGGAAAAAAAATCTGTCAAAGAAGTTACCAAAAAGAAAAGTCCTACCAAACACAGTCTGGGTCACTAAAAACTGTCTGGGGACCTTTTAGAATTTTAAGAGGTTAAGTTACTTCAACTTGGAGCAGACTCTCTCTCTCTCTCTCTCTTTCTCTCTCTCTCTCTTTTAAGTAACACTGTAGTTACATATCAACTTCCATATAATTGAAAGTGTGGGTGGTCAGGGTAAATGCCCAGGCTAATTGGGGCAGAGTATTATCAAAATAAGTATTTAGTTTCGAAAAAAGAATACAGGCCCCTTATACTATCACATTTTTTCTATTTTATGAATTTAAATTCAATTAGCCAACATATAGTACATCATTATCTTCAGACGTAGAGTTCAATAATTCAGCAGTTGCATATAACACCCAGTGCTCATCACATCATGTGCCCTTCTTAATGCCCGTCACCCAGTTACCCCATCCCCCCGCCCACCTACCCCTCCAGCAACCCTTAGTTTGTTTCCTATAGTTAAGAGTCTCTAATGGTTTGTCTCCCTGATTTCTTCCCATTCAGTTTTCCCTCTTTTCCTCTATGATCCTCTGCACTGTTTCTTACATTCCACATATGAGTGAAAATATATGATAACTGTCTTTCTCTGATTGACTTATTTTACTCTGCATAATACCCTCCAGTTCCTCCACATCACTGTAAATTGTAAATGGTAAGATTTTATCCTTTTTGGTGACTGAGTAATAGTCCATTGTATATACGAACCACATCTTCTTTACCCATACATCTGTTGAAGGGTATCTCAGCTCCTTTCACAATTTGGCTACTATGGACAGTGCTCCTATGTACATTGGGGTGCACGTGCCCCTTTTTTGCACTATATCTGTATCTTTGGGGTAAACACCCAATAGTGCCATTGGTAAACACCCAATAGTGACTATCCCAATAGTCACTGGATAGCTCTATTTTTAACTTCTTGCTTGGAGAGTGGTCACCTAATCATTCCCTGGTTTCTAATTTAAGGCGACACTTAGCTGAGAGGCCACTCCAAGGCTTACTAAGTATAGTCAGCTTTTCTGCTCTAATGCTTACGAACTCTACTACACTAAGGCACCCCCATTCTTTCTGTGACCCCAAGGATCCTGAGACCACACTGTCCCACCAAGGATTCTGCCCTGCTTTGCCATCTGAGCACATCTCAGGCAGGGCTGTCCCTCACAGAAGCAGACTTCTAAAAGTTCTGATTTTGCATTCCACCGCTATATCACTTTCTGGTAGCCAGCTTACAGAGACTCCCTCCCTCTGCAGTTTATCTTCTGACATATCGTCAGATTCACATCTCCGAACCTCCTACCTTGCAAAAAGTGGTCACTTTTCCATTTGTAGAACTGCAGAAATTCTTTTCTTAGATCTCAGGTTGAATTCACAGGTGTTCACAATGAGATGATAGATAACTAGCTGAATTCAAAGGACCTGATGAAACACAGGTCCCCTATTCTTCCATTATCTTCTCTCCATACTATCACATTTTTGGCAAAGAGCCATAATAATGGGAGATTATAGCATAAAGAAAAAGAAGACTATGCCTAGATTTAAAAGTAGTTTGACAGATCAGCCAGCTTTTACCTTGGAAATCAGGGACCTAGATCATAGAAATCTGAGAACTAGTAGAGTAAAATAAAGAAATATCAGGCGAGTATGTTGTACACTCCAAACTAATGTAACATTGAGTGCTCGCTTCCGCAGCACATATACTAATGTAACATTGCATGTCAAATACACTTCAGTTAAAAAAAGAAAAAGAAAAACCAGGAGATATTTTGAGCATAAAATTTGTGAAAAATTGACATGACTAAAGCCATCTTGAAATAGAGTTGGAGAGACCACTGTGGAGAAACCGCCTTACCCATCTTTGTTTGAACTGGGCCAAAACCTTTGGACTGGACTAACTGGCAATTGTTTTAGGCAATTGTGTGAAAAGTCAACAGGACATTGGCCATCCTGAGTCATAATGTTGATCGTAGACTTTCTGAAGAGGGAGTAATTAATGCAGACCAGGAATAGTTTCATTTGTTAACAAAATCTGTGTGTCATCCAAAGTGGCTCAGCCTCTTAATACCAACAGATAACTTTTTAAAAAAAAACTTTTCTGGTTACTGTAGAAATCCATACTCCCCAAGTTGTGATTCTTTGACCCCAAGTAATTGCTCTTTGCCTTTCATTGCAGCTCTTCATTATCAGGTTGACAACTTTGTAGGTAAAACATAGGTAAAAAGAACTCCCTCTCTTCTCTCTCAACCTCTGTTGATTCCTTTTTTTTTTTTTTAAAGATTTTATTTATTTATTTGACAGAGAGAGAGATCACAAGTAGGCAGAGAGGCAGGCAGAGAGAGAGGAGGAAGCAGGCTCCCTGATGAGCAGAGAGCCTGATGCAGGGCTTGATCCCAGGACCCTGAGATCATGACCTGAGCCCAAGGCAGAGGCTTTATTTAACCCACTGAGCCACCCAGGCGCCCCAACCTCTGTTGATTCTTAAGGAATGTAACAGACCACTATCCTGCCCAAAATGTGATTCAAACAATGATGACATTTCACTGTGAAAGACAATGAGCACTAGTGTGTCTAAACATTGATCAGAGTATGAAATCTTTCAAAAAATCAGGCACTAATATGTACAAACCTGCAGTGGTCCTATTGGGTAAATACTTGTTTTTCACAAATAATATTAAGAGTTGTGGTTTTTTTTTCTGATTAGTGTACAGTGTTGATCTAAAACCCCAAATTGTTTCTTAGGAAGTTTCTTTGTCAACATAAGAAAAAAAGAAAAATAATTTGTAGAATAAATGGAATGAAGAGCACTCCTTCAACATAAGTGCTTAGTTTTCAGTTTTCAGCTGTGTTTGTTTTTTTTGTTTTAAAAAGACGACCTATTCATATACGTATTTTCACTCTGGAACCAAAGCTCTTAATTAGTGTTAATTAAGCCAAGCAGGATAACAATTATGAAGGAGCTATCATCACTGATATGTGGTAGGAGCTGAGTTTTAATGCATCATTTCCATCTGTCTGTATTACTTAAGGGAGGACTCATTTATGCTTCAATACTAGAGAATTGAATATATTTTATTTTTAAAATAACCATTAACTGGTCCAGTTGTTGATTGAACTGAATTTTTGACTAAATTCTCATTCTAAAGGAAAAGAAATTAGGGAAATCAGAGAAAGATGACTTCAAGCAATATCTGAAAGACATGATATTGATCAATTAACTTGGTGAATGGCAAACTACCCAGCAGTTCAGCAGCCCACCTGGAAAGTCAATGGACAGTTTTCAGAGAGATCTGAATCGCAATTAAGTTCCAAGGTGCAGGGAATGCAGACAAGCCTAGCCTAAAGCTCGGTGGGTGATGAGTGAAGAAGGGAAAAGAAGTTCTCAACGTTGCCCGCACACATCATATACTAAGTGCATGGATGCTGATACAGGCCTCACAGGCTATCGTTCACATTTAGCATTTGGCCCAGAAGGTATACAAATAAATGAAAGCAATAGCAAATATTTGCCTAAAGCAAAGGCAAACCAAAACTAAACCATATTGTACATATTTAAGCTGTGAAGAATGTAATATAAACACAATAAGACTACATAATTGCCTGCTATTGTTCAATATTGTTTAGGGAGTTTTAGCCAAAGAAGGAAGGAAGGAAGGAAGGGAAGGAAGGAGGGTGGGAGGGTGAGAGAGGAAGGAAATCAATAGGGTATGAATATGGAAAAGAAAGAATCAAATTTACGATTATTTACAAGTGATAAGATCATGTACCTGAGAAGTCAAAGATAATAAAAGAACCATTAACACAGATGAAAGAGTTTAAACAGCCACTGCTTCCTAGAGTCAAAATAGAAAATTCAAGCCCTTCCTATATTTGAGGGGGAAAACAGATAAACCCAAAGAAAGTAATCAGAAAACTAAACAAAATATGTAGCAATGGTGAAAGAGTAGATAAATGGAACACAGACAGATAAAAAATTGGCCCAAGTATGTGAACCAATTTGGTATAAGATAAAAGTGATGCCTCAAATCAGTTTGATCTTTCAATAAAGTGTTAGACTTTATGACTAAAAATCACAGTAGGTCACTACTTAAAAAAAATTAATCACTAGGGCGCCTGGGTGGCTCAGTGGGTTAAAGCCTCTGCCTTCGGCTCAGGTCATGATCTCAGGGTCTTGGGATCCAGTCCCTCATGGGCTCTCTGCTCAGCAGGGAGTCTGCTTCCCCCTCTCTGCCTGCCTCTCTGCCTACTTGCGATCTTTCTCTCTCTCTTTGTCAAATAAATAAATGAAATCTTTAAAAAAAGTTAATCATGTATCAATGCAAAAAATTAAATTTTTGATGATTCAGAGAGTTTGAAAAATATATAATCATAGAAATAATAGAATAAATCCTGATGAATAACCCCAAGTTTAAAAAACCTTTCAAGTTAATGTCACCAAAGGTAGAAAACAACTATGAGCTGCTCACGATTCTTTTTTTCATTCAAACAAAGCAAGAAACATGAAAGTAAAGTTGGAAAATGATGTGGAAATCTACTGAAATCCAGGATTTAGTGGCTAATCTTAGTATGTTGGAGCTCTTTTCATTGCAAGTGAATTAAGATTTTGTTTTGTGTTCTCCAGCTGATTCAAACAGAGGGAGCAGTTCAGGGAAATTCAGGTATAGTCTTTCAGATATATGTTTCTCAGTTTGGGTCCAAATATGGTGCTGCCCAAAATACTTGGTCCAGGAGCCATGCAAGGAAGCCTTGTCAAATGTGTTATTTAGATAAACAGTGATTTCTAGATGTTATGAAAATCATGCCAGCTCTAGTATGTCTGCTGTCAGAAGAAACCAGAGCACAAAATGTACCTCTAGAAACTTGTGTTATTCACAAATTTCTAGGAGTGTGTTTCTCTTTATCTCTTGGATATTAATGTAATTCTGCAGTCCCCAGAGGTCTGGCTTCATAAAGATCAAGGTGTCCGAGAGCTGGTTTAGGAGAAGATTAGTGAAACTTGTTGGTAGTCTTTCACGACACAACAGCAAGGCTGAGGAAAAGCTGTTAGAAACATAGTTATCCAGTTTTCTTCTTGGCACGCACTGGAAGAGCCCAAGAGGAGATGGATGGTACATAACTGATAGAGCGTTGTATGAAAGTACATGTATAATCTGGTTCTGTGGACTAACTGTGGAAAAGAGGGAAGTAGACTCCCATATTTTTTTTAAAGATTTTATTTGTTTATTTGAGAGAGAGAGAACCCATGGAGGAGGGGTGCAAAGGGAGAAGGAGAAGCAGACTCTCCACTGAGCAGGTAGCCCAATAACACAGACCAAGGGATCCCAGGACCCCAGGATAATGACCTGAGCCAAAGGCAGATGCTAACCTGCCCCGGTGCCCCTAGACTCCCATATTGAACAAACTGTTTCTTTATCACACACTTGGAGTCTAGAGGAATGTGTAAAACAATCCTTGGATTCAAATTTGAATCACATCTTCAACATCAATATATCTGAAGTGCTTTTCTACTCTGTACAAACCATGTCCAGTCCCAAAGGGCTTGGGACTTTGGGTTTTAGGGCTACTCAACATGGACACTACCCTTGTAATTACTAGAGAATAAGGAAACTTCCTCTCTGGTTCCATTGACCATAATTCCTTATGTCCCTTGAATCTTCTGCTTCCTCCCAAGTTCATGCCTCTTCTCCTTAGCCGGCTATGGTACAAGTTGTTGAATCTTTCATTTCATCAATTTCCAAGGACCTAGAGTTATGGGTGGAGCAGTGGGGGAACAAGTAGGGACAAAAAGGGGCTCTTTCTAGTATAATACCCAAGAGTTTTTATGCAAAAATTATCTCTGCCTTTTCCTCTGATTTACATTACATTTCCTAAAGCTAATTTTCTTCTTTTTTTAAGATTTTTATTTTATTTATTTGACAGAGAGAGATCACAAGTAGGCAGAGAGGCAGGCAGAAGGAGAGGGGGAAGCAGGCTCCCAGCTGAGCAGAGAGTCCGATGCGGGGCTCGATCCCAAGACCCTGAGATGATGACCTGAGCCAAAGGCAGAGACTTTAACCACTGAGCCACCCAGGCACCCCAAAGCTAATTTTCTATCCTTGGCTTGTCTTACACTAGTTCCCAGAAGAAAAATTAAGTTATGGGAAAAATGAACCATAGCCTGTTGCAAAAGCCCTAATCTCAGTCTCTGGGAACTAGTACAGTAGTTCAGTAGATAGACTGGTCTCTCCATTGTACAATACCTTGGTGAAGAATAATCTTCCACATCTTGGTAGAAGACAGAGTTAGAAGGGGTTCCAGAAACTTAAAATGGAAGAAAAGTTCAAAGGGAGAATCAGGTGGGATAGAAATATTTGTGCCTGCAGGAAGCATGGCAGATTTCACAAAAGTACAATTTACAAGTTTTCCTGTAGGAGGTAGTCCAGTGGGTTTCCAATAAGAAACATAGTATTGAGGAAAATATGGGAAATGGATACAGAGATCAAGGCAATTTTGTGATGTCTCCCATACAAAGATCCTCAGGGGAGTTTTTATCAGTATCAGGACCCTCATCTAAAGGCACCCACCAGCAGAGTCTACTCACTTGGGGTGGTCCTACAAAGAGGGACACCAAGGCCACATTGCATCAGAGATTTGGTTCATAAAATGGATTAGAACACGCCCTCTCCCTGCCTTATTCCCTGCTTCAAATTATCCTACAAAAGGTCTGGGGAAAGAAGCCAATGTGGTTTCCATCATAACCCAACTCCGCGAAAGCCTGGGGTCCTGTCAGTATTGTCACCAGACCCGATAAATCTGTCCTTTCAAATATTGGCCCTCAGGGCACCTGAGTGACTCAAGTGCATCTGCCTTCAGCTCAGGTCATGATCCCAGGGATCTGGGACCGAGCCCCACATCAGGCTCCCCGCTCAGCAAGGAGCCTGCTTCTCCCTCTCCCTCTGCCTGCTGCTCTCCTGCTCGTGATTGGTATCTCTCTCTCTCTCTCTCTCTCTGTCAAATGGATAAAAAAAATCTTAAAATAAATATATATATTGGCCCTCATGATGAGGAGTCAGAGGCAATTGTGTTTCTAAATCTTTAGGTCAGGTAAGAGGAAAGGCCAAGCACAGCTGACTCAGACAAGGAAAATTCCACTGTACCAGAGCTTGGAGAAGGACCCTGATGGTGTGATAAAGATGGGCAGATAATCCCAAGCTCTTTGGTACACCTGCTTAGATCTTATTCTAACCATACCTGAGATGACTTGTCTCTTGTGTCCCTGAATAATTTCCCAAACTGCTCCTGGTCACTGCCAAGAACAAGCTAAGTTATGTCTTGCTATAAAGTATTGGCAAATAATGGTGCTTAATGTGTAAGTTATGGAACATGCCTAGAGGATGATCAAGAATCCTACATCTTGCTTGGACACAGGAAGGCTTTCCAATGTATTTTCCCTAATCGGGAGACTATGACTAAATCCCACTTTTTTGGGCTTCTTGAGGCATTGAGCTCTGAGTGTGTGTGTATGAATGTTGATCTCTGATAAATCTCAGGTGATTTCTTGCTCACTTCCAAATTTCTCTTGAAAGAAGGAATGGGGTATAAATGAAGATATTGGAAGAGTTGCTGCTTTCTACATCCCAAGGAAACGTTTTCAAAATTTTTATTAAGGTGATACATTTTTAAAGAACTGCAAGGATACCAGCTGATTCTGTGATATGACAGATTTATTTAATAAAATACATTATCATCCAAACATTTATATCAACTAAAAAATATATTGATGACACATGTATATATTTTCTATTTAAGGCCCCTGTAAAAAAACCCTCAATTTTCTTTTGACACAAATGAGATTTACGTTCAAAATGTATCAACTTTTAAATGTTGCAATCAGTGGCATTCATTAGCTCTTAGTTTATCTGTGCCACAAATAACTGTTCCTATACTGACCTTTAATACAGGTATTGATAATTAAACTAATTGTAGCAAGCTAGAGTAGCATCTTTTTTTCACGTGGGGAAGTTATCAATATCTCAAGGAAAGAGAACATCATGTACGAGCTACCTGCTTTCTCTTTTTTTTCTCCTTGCTAACTAATAGTATCAAGATCTTAAAGTCCTCATCAAATATCTAGATGAATGAATGTTAGACAGATCCTAAGCTTCTAGTGCATGGTATGATGAATTCTCTAGATATAAAAGCTCTTGGTAAATGTCTAGTGCTCCAGGGAAAATTTATTGATCACATACCCTATGAAATATTATTTCTTCAATATAAATATAAGTTGCTACTAAAAATCATCGGGTGATGTTGAGCTAGATATAATCTTTAAAATATTCAAATCAAACAGTCAATTTTTTATATAAAGCTGTCAGGTATCACATTAAAATTGTACTGCACTGTGGAGAAATGATAAATGCTAGAATCCTGCTCTTGTAATCCCCACATTTATAAAAGAGAACAGAATGGCTGCATTGTATCAAAATTGGTTGTGGGACCGAAGTGCACAGGTGGATTCAAAACCAGGTTGACTGGCCAGCTCTGCGCCCTGTGGCTCTTTCTCTCCTATCCTAGCTGTGAACTGCAAAGCAGCTCCAGTGCCATCTGTGGGGTAAGTAAGCGCCTCCTCAGGAGGAGGCCCTAGTGCTTATCTACTTTTTACTTCATCCTTACTAGCAATTATTTACTTCCCTGAAAGAAGGTTCACATACCAACCACGGTGTTGCAAACCTTGACATCTGGCTCATTTAAACTGCAGCTAAGAGCAAATACCTATTTTCTGCAAGAGAATGTACACCAGTGTTTTTTAAATTTTAAAGTTATTGCAACATCAGCACTGGGAAGCTGTTTTCTAGAACGTTAATTGAAATGATCCTTTAAATTTGTGCTATTTTCTTTGTTGGGCTGGTAAAATATGTAAACAGGTCATTGTAAATATATCGCCAATTTATGATACCTGTTTAAAGACTGCATTAAGCAAAATAAAATATCCTTAGCCATTACATATGGTGAAATATGTAAAAGGATAAGATTCTTTTGATTATTACTAGATGGTACAATAAAAACCTAAATATAGCATATTCTCTCTTTTTTTCTGTTCTCTGTTTCAGGTTCTTTCCAAATGGCATCTTAATGATTGCAAATCTAATCATAACTAATATTTATTTAGTGACACTGGCCCAGTAGTACTGTATTAGTTGAGTGACCTAGACAAGACATTTATCCTCCTTGCTCTCAGTTTCCTCATCGGTAAAATGCAAATAGTAAGTGTAACTACCAACGTCATAAGGGTTGTTTTTTATTACCGAAAAGTTTCTATTCATTCACTTTTTCTGCATCATTGCAATAAGGTGTAGTATGGGTTCAAAATGATTTTTTTAAAATTATTGGTAGGCTAGGGATGGCCTCCCACCCCCATACACAGAAGGGTCACTTCTCAAACAAGCATGGCTTCCTAAATTCTTCTCTGTGGGAATGGCCCAAGTACTTTCCACTTCTCAAAAGATCACAGTATTAAGTGTGTCTATGAAATGCTACTTCCCTTCACCCACTATTAGTTAATTCACTCAATTTACTTTTGGTCCCATTTGATTTTATTACTTTTTCTTTGCTTTTGTGACTATTTTCCTAAACAATATACTATACTAGTGATTAGACTGGATATCATCAATTCCTTGATTATTCTTATTTTGTCTTTCAAAATTTATTATGCACTTTGATTATCAGGTAATTTTTACTCTTTTCTTCCAGTGGCCATAGCATATGCCTGTGGCTTTCATATTAAAACAAAACTCAGGTTTAGTATTTGGAACTTTCATTTAATTCTTTTTTATTTATTCAAACATTCATTTTTTTTTTCATTTATTCATCCAAACAAGACTATAATTGAGTGCTTACTAAAACTTCTGTCCTGGGTCCTAGGGATACAGCTATTTTAGAAAATAAAGCTCTACCATCATGGAGTTCCCATACTAGTGTAGGAAAGCAGACAAGAAACAAAGAAACTATTAGAGCACCTGATGGGTAGAGATAAGTGATATGAAGAAAAAAATAAATCAGGATAAAAAAGGATAGAGATTATTGAGTAGGTACAAATTTACACAAAGAAGTCAAAGAATATCCTGACAGTCATAGAAGGTGACATTGGAAAAAAGACCAGCAAGAGGTGGAGAGATGAGGCAGGCAGTGATTTGAGGGAAGAGCATTCTTGCCAGAAAGGAAACAATGTTCCAAAAATCATGAGTCACAAGTGCATTTTAGTGTTTGAGGAAGAGCAAGGAGGCGTTTGTGAAAGGGGAGAGTGGGAGGAGAGCAGGGAAGAGGGAGTGAGGGATCCAGATCCTGTCAGCTGCGTGAGCCACGTGTATATATGCTGGGGGGTTTGCTCTGGGAGAGATAACAGGCCATTTTAAGTTTGGGCAGAGGAGAAACATGATCTGACTTATAATTGAAAAGATCCCTCTGCTTATGATGTGGACATTACTTGTATCAGAGAGAGTAAAGGTAGAAGCATTTCCTTTTCCAACAGTTAGAGGATAGATTTAGTCTGTGGATGAGGTCCTGGGAAAACCTACATAGAAAAACTTCATTTCAACTCTGGAAGTCACCACCTCCTGGCCAGAGTAGTTTCTCCTGAGAGAGAGCAACACTGACAAACTTGACACTGAAGGGTTCATTGCCAAGTGTGGACTCGAGGAGGGAAAAAACACACAAAAAGACAAATCAGGTGTGTATTCTATATGTCAGTTCTCTTTTATGAGTTTTAAAAATTTTGGTTGACCTTCAGTATTTATGTTCTGGATTTTGGTTATAAATCAGTAAGACATATTGCTCTAAATTTCATGTAACTAGGTTATATAGGGTAACAACAAAAGAGCCATATAAATTTAATGTCTGTTTATTGATTTCACAGTGATTTATGATAGCTTAATATAATTTTCTTTAGATCCTAAATATTTGTGTATTGATAAATTAAAAACTCAAGAATTATTAATCAAGGAAAATAATCATAGCATTAGTTTGAATTTTAAAGTTAGAATGCATGGATAAAATCCTAACAAATGAGCATAAATCAAAAATATCAAAAACAAAACTATATGGTTATGATCATATTAAAATTTTGAAATTATTGTTGCTCAACAAATTAGAGCTGTTCATCTTTAGTTCATTAATTAAAGATTGGGAACACTCGGAAATGTTGGATTAAAGATTTCAAGAATTATTTGAAAAAGCTCTGAACTTGCTTGCATACATGATATGTCTTCATTTAAATTTTCCATGCAGTCAATGAAAATAAACCTGGAAAAGATATAAAATTATTACATGTAAATTCAAGTTAATACTTAATTGTTAAAATGTTTATTTTAAGTAAAATTCTATGTATTTTGCATATAAAATTATATAGTCATTCCTTGATAATTACATACATGAAGTTTTTAAATTTAAATTTTATTGACCAATTCACATAAAAATTAATAAGAAATACAAATAATCAGAAAACTAGGGAAAGTGCACAAAAACACTAAAGAAATTGTAAATTCATCAACAAAACTAAAAAAACAACCTGCAGAATGGGAGAAGATATTTGCAAATGACATATCAGAAAACCCAAACACCAAATAATCCAGTCAAAAAACAGGCAGAAGACATGAACAGACATTTCTCCAAAGAAGACGTACAAATGGCTAACAGACACATGAAAAAATGTTCAACATCACTAGCCATCAGGGAAATACAAATCAAAACCAAAATGAGATACCACCTCACTCCAGTCAGAATGGCTAAAATGAACAAGTCAGAAAACAACAAATGTTGGTGAGGATGTGGAGAGAGAGGAACCCTCTTACACTGCTTGTGGGAAAGCAAGCTGGTACAGCCACTCTGGAAAACAGTACGGAGATTCCTCAAGAAGTTAAAAATAGAGCTACCCTATGACTCAGCAATGGCACTACTGGGTTTTTACCCCAGAGATACAGATACAGTGAAAAAAAGGGGGCATGTACACCCCAATGTGCATAGTAGCAATGTCCGCAATAGCCAAATTGAAAGGAGCTGGGATGTTCTTCAAAAGATGAACGGGTAAAGATGTGGTTCGTATATACAATGGACTATTACTCAGCCACCAAAAAGGATGAAATCTTACCATTTACAACTTACAATGATGTGGAGGAACTGGAGAGTATTATGCTGAGTGAAATAAGTCAATCAGAGAAAGACAATTATCATATGTTTTCACTCATACGTGGAATGTAAGAAACAGTGCAGAAGATCATAGGGAAAGAGAGAAAATGGAATAAGAAGAAATCAGAGAGGGCGACAAACCATTATAGACTCTATAGGAAACTACAGGAAACAAACTGAGGGTTGCTGGAGGGGTAGGTGAGTGGAGGGATGGGGTAACTGGGTGATGGGAATTGAGGAGGGCACATGTTGTGATGAGCACTGGGTGTTATACACAACTAATGATGAATATATAGCCCAGCTATATGTTGGCTAATGAATTTAAATTAAAAAAAGAAAGAATTATAAATTCACGCAACAGTGAATTAGCATTTTCTACATAAAAATCTGATGTAAGTTAGAGAAATTGCTATATGATAGTGATTTAGAGAAAACAAAAACCTTAATTCAGTTTTATGACAAAAATGAAACTCCTGAAAACTATTTTAAGTACCACTCAGCAATATATGACTCATTGACTTTAATTCATTTCCTCTTTACAAATTTATTGGTAAAATCATAAACTATGCCAAGAAAAACATACATAAAGTGCCATTGTTACATTATTACCAATAGTTTATAACAGAAAATAATGCCTAGCATTATAGTAAATTTATTAAATGAAACATTACATATCCTTTAAACAGAATGAGTTGGATCAATATGTCCTGATATCAAAGAGCTTCAAGAAAATTTTCTAGTAGAAAAATGTAGTGCATAGCAGTGAGTATGATTTCATTTGTGCAAACAGCACAGGTTTTTATTTATCCATTTATATACACTGTTTTATGTCCAAACACATTCTAGGAGTTTGCACCACTTTTAAAAATTGGGTGAAGAGCGAAGAGGTATGAATGAAGAGAGGTGGGGAAGAAGACTTTAATTTTCATTTAATGTGTCAATACACTTAGACTTTAAGTTTGAAGATATTATAGTTTAAGATAAATCGGTAAAAGTAACAGCAATTTAAATGCTTTTAAAATAAAGAAAAAGAGTGTCTGGGTGGCTCAGTGGGTTAAGCCTCTGCCTTTGGCTCAGGTCATGATCTCAGGGACCTGGGATCGAGCCCTACATCGGGCTCTCTGCTCAGCGGGGAGCCTTCTTCCCCCTCTCTCTGCCTGCCTCTCTGTGTACTTGTGATCTCTCTTTGTCAAATAAATCAATAAAATCTTTAAAAATAAAAAAAAAGAAAAAAGAAACGTTTTTAAAATGATTTTTGAAGAGAAGAAATATTTCAGGTTAGATCGGTTAACATGCAAGAAGTAATGGTTTGAAAGTGTCCAGAATGCTTGGCCCGAGGTCTACTTGTTTTCTTCCTACATTCTGGGGATGGGAAGATCATGCTTAATTTTCATGAAGAGCTATTCTCGTAAGCATCATTTAGTCCCTTCCATGGAGATGGAGCATGTTACCTGATTGGTGGTTGAAAGCATTTGGCTCGTGTTTTTCACTTGGCTAGAGCTAATCTGTTATAAACTCCCAAGAACCGAAATAGCTCTTTTCTCTTCTTTCTGTTTAAACTAGTGAGGAAGTTAGGCTAATTGGATTAATATTGAGTCAGTCAGCACATCCAACAGGAAAGCAAAGGGCTGACACTAGATTTCAGACTTATCTAGAGTATAGATTTCAGTCTATAGGAGGATGATGTGTTAAGGAGAAAGAACACAGGCCTTAACATAATACACCAGGATGTAAATTTATTGTCTCATTTCCAGCTGGTGAATTATCTAAACTGACAAAACCTCTGTTTCTTAATTAGTAAAATATTGGCAATAAAG
Source organism: Nasua narica (assembly GCA_028533885.1). NCBI lineage: Eukaryota > Metazoa > Chordata > Mammalia > Carnivora > Procyonidae > Nasua > Nasua narica. The sequence goes on from CM052802.1 coordinate 31,904,653, forward strand.
TTTTCTTACACCAAAGAAAAATCCTAATGAAGTATAGATTACCGGTTACTTAAAAATGCATGGGAAAAGGCAAATATAAAAGACATCATCACACAACTGATTTCTAAACTCAATACTTTTGAAATGCAAAACAATGATCATTATCCCTCAAAAATCAGTTTATTGAAATAAATTGATTTTTAAGTTAATCTAAAACTCTTTTCACTGTTTTGTCGGCAAATGTTACTAGGTTTTTCAATTTCATATCATATCAGAACTTTGTTTTTTGACATGTTTATTTCTCAAAGTGGTATATAGTTATTTCTTGGAGTTAACGTCAGCAACTATGAGACGCTTCTATAAGTCAAGAATTTAATAAAATGGCTGCTTTGGAAATAGTTACCACTTTGGCTTACCTACACCAAGACTCACGTATTACTGAAAGGCAAATATTAATGGGCAAAATACGGGGGTTGGAGCAGAAGGACTGAGAAATGATGTTTTCTTTTACTTTGGACCTGCTAAAAAAAAAAAAAACCCACTCCATTATTTACTTTGGTACTATTGCTGGAGAAGCGGTCTCTGCCAGACCACAAGTCAGCTATATCATTGTTCATTTTATTTCCTTTTCTAAAAAGTGGCAGACTTTAACAATTTGATGGATCAACCAAATAAGCAGAGGTCTTTACATTACCATATACTTCAACTCCATGAAATACATTATTTTCTTAACTGGTTTAGCAATCTTGTGTCTGAAAAGGTAGCAAAATGCACTTTGTTCCCGAATTAGAAGCCTGACTCCCAGGCTATTTGTATGATGCCCAGAGTCTTCTAACACCAGTCATTACAGTGGACCTTCAGGAACCCAGTAACTTAATAAATGTAAAAATGACCTCGTCTATCAATACAATGTGGAGTCAGCAGAAAAAAGATACAGATTGGCTGGTATAAAACAAGAGGGTATATTTCCTTTTAAATAATATAAGGGGGATATATATGGTAATCAAAACAACCTATAATAAACTTGTAAAGAGATGATTCTGGTTTATATGTAAGTAAACATGTAAATCCACTTAAACTGACCATGACAGAATGATTGGAAATTTTCTTCTCCTAACATAATCCCATTATTGCAAGCTAAATTGGTCTTGGTTTCTTATAAATCTGGTATTTCCTTGAATTCATCTATTACACCCTCACTTTATGGCTGTTTAGTGTATAAGCTGGGCCTGTCTATAAAGCCTCTCTTCAGAAAGATCCCAGATTAGGGGCTCCTGGGTGGCTCAATGGGTTGAAGCCTCTGCCTTTGACTCAAGTCATGATCTCAGGTCCTGGGACTGAGCCCCGCATCACATGGGGCTCTCTGCTCAGCAGGGAGCCTGCTTCCCTCTCTCCCTCTGCCTGCCTCTCTGCCTGCTTGCAATCTCTCTGTCGAATAAGTAAATAAAATCTTTAAAAAAAAAAAAAAAGAGGGACGCCTGGGTGGCTCAGTTGGTTGAGCAGCTGCCTTCGGCTCAGGTCATGATCCCAGCATCCTGGGATCGAGTCCCGCATCGGGCTCCTTGCTCGGCAGGGAGCCTGCTCCTCTCTCTCTCTCTGCCTCTGCCTGCCTCTCTGCCTGCTTGTGTTCTCTCTCTGTTAAATAAATAAATAAAATCTTAAAAAAAAATTAAAAAAAGAGAAAGATCCCAGATACATTAAAAAGAGGCATCTCCTAGTAAAAATCTACACTTCGTAACAGCATGTGAAGAACCAGCAACTGGCCTTCGAATTAAATACCTCTCATTTCACATTATCACAGAAGCAGTGCAGTTTACTAACCACTCCCTCCTTACAGAAAACTCAGTAGCTGTATAAGTTTTTGTTCAGTGTCAAAACATCTTAATAGTTATTAATTCCAAACGTCCAAACACCATGTAACTTTGGCATTTTTGGAATTAGCAACTCAGGAGAGAAGCTTTGCTTAGGATGAAGTGAGTTGAATCATACTTTGTATCCAGACTTGCCAAAAAATATAGAATTATTGGAAAAATCATACAAAACTTCTGTGCAGCTATAAACTGCACTCCACAGTCCATTGTTCCCAGGGAGTTAGGAGCTTTGCTTTACCCTGGTCAGGAGTTTCAAAGGGCATTCCTTTTACTGAATGCAAAGATCATACATCCCAGAATATGTACAATATTTGTTAAGGTATAAGCAACAGGAACACTGAAGAAGGGACTAATGAAGAAGACAATGTGAAGCAAGCCAACTGCTAACACATATGTCAGCCACCTGCCCTGGTTGTTCATTACATGGGTACTTGGATTCACCTCAATCTGGGCAACTCCAACATTCCTATTTGCTCCACGCCCTACTCTGGGCAGCTGGCTGAGAGCAGGACCAGCTCCACGGTGTCTCTTTAAGGCCAAATGTCAATGATCAGCTCCAGCCTGGGCAATATTTTTATAAAAGCATCGTAGTGATAGTTACATATATATAAGGGGGAAAAAAGCACCTGACACAATTTCAGACACATGGTAGTGTTTAATAAACACGTGCAGGGTGCCTGGGTGGCTCAGTGGGTCAAAGCCTCTGCCTTTGGCTCAGATCATGATCTCAGGGTCCTGGGATCGAGCTCCGCATCGGGCTCTCTGCTCAGCAGGGAGCCTTCTTCTCCCTCTCTCTGTCTGCCTCTCTGCCTACTTAGGATCTCTCTCTATCAAATAAATAAATAAAATCTTAAAAAAAAAGAAAAAAGAAAATAAACAGGCACTAGCCACTTAAATTTGCATGTTAACCACTTAACTTTACATTGCACCCCATTGTGTACTTTCAATTTAATGCAATAGATCATCAGACTTAAAATTTAGTAAGGTTTTTTAATTGAGATATAACTGGCATATAGCATTGTTAGTTTTGGGTGTACAATTAATTTTATATATACATTATATATATATAGTGTGTGTATACATATATACACTCATACTATATATACACATATATAAACATTATATATACGCTATATATACACCATATATACACTATATATACACATTTATATATACATTATACATAGTGTTTGTATATATACACATATATATACTATATATATATACACATAGTACATATACACACATATATACTATATATATACACACTATATATACATATATACTATATATATATATAAATTACCACAATAAGTTAACATCTGTCACCACACATAGTCACAAATTTCTTTCTTGTGATGAGAACTTTTAAGATATACTCCCTTAGCAACTTGCAAATATTTAATAATGATACTGTTAACTACACTCACCATATCATACATTACATCTCCATGACTTATTTATCTCAAATCTGGAAGTTTGTACCTGTTGACCACCTTTGTCCATTTTATCCACCCCCTACCCCCATCTCTGGCAACCACTAATCTCTTTTCTTCTATGGCTTTGATTTTTTAGAAATTCTATGTAAAATGAGATCAGACAGTATTTTTCTTTCTCTGACTTACTTCACTTAGCATCCATGTTGTTGCAAAGGACAGAATTTTATTCTTTTTATGGCTGATAATATTCCTTTTTTATTCCATTTTTATATATTGATACATATGTATGAATGTATATGTATACGTTGAATTTCCTTCCCCCATTCATCCACTGGTGCACGCTTAGATTGTTTCCATGCCTTAGCTATTGTAAATAATGCTGCACTGAATGTGGAGCTGCATATCTCTTTCTGAGACAGTGATCTAATTTCCTTGAGAGAAATACTTAGAAGTGGAATTACTGGATCAAATCGTAGTTCTAGTTTTAATTTTTGAGAAAACTTCTTACTATTTTTCATAGTGACTGTACCAATCTACTTCCCCCTCCAGCAGTGCGTAAGACTACCCTTTTCTCCACATTCTCCTTAACACTTGTTACTTTTAGTCTTTTTAGTAATGGGCATTCTAACAAATATGAGGTGGTATCTCATTGTGGTTTTCCCTAAACTCTGC
>CM052802.1:31909113-31929215 GCA_028533885.1 Nasua narica
CTGGGTATTTACCCTCAAGATACAAATGTAGTGATCCAAAGGGTCACATGCACCCGAATGTTTATAGCAGCAATGTCCACAATAGTCAAACTATGGAAAGAACCTAGATGTCCATCAACAGATGAATGAATAAAGAAGATGTGGTATATGTATACAATGGAATACTATGCAGCCATCAAGAGAAATGAAATCTTGCCATTTGCAACGACGTGGATGGAACTAGAGGGTATTATGCTAAGCGAAATCAGTCAGTCAGAGAAAGACAATTGTCACATGATCACTCTCAAGAATTTGAGAGGCAGGTCAGGGGGTTATGGGGGGGTGTGGAAGAGAAAAGAAACAAGATGGGATGGGGAAGGAGACAAACCATAAGAGACTCCTAAACTCATGAAACAAACTAAGGGTGGCTGGGAGGTGGGGGGGCAGGGTTATGAACATTGGGGAGGGTATGTGCTATGGCAAATGCTGTGAAATGTGTAAGCCTGATGATTCACAGACATGTACCCTGGGGCACATAATACATTATATGTTAATAAAAATTAAAAAAAATAGTTAAAATAATGTGGCCGCTGACCCATGACCCAATCCAAATCACTAAACAATTATGCAGAGAAAGTGAGAAGTGGAAAGAATTTGTGTGGAGTAGAGGTGAGGGGAACTAAGTGGTAATTTTCTATTGTCATGATAAAAAGAACTATACTTAAATCTGCAAAGTGGGAAATGTTACAGTTTTTTTTTTTATTTTTAGAAATATAGTACCAAATATCAAAATAAGTAGTGGTTATAGTAGTATTCTTCCTGGATACAGCTGTTTTATATATTTATGTATTTTTTGTGGAAGAGATGGAAAACCTCATAGAACCATTTGACTCTTTAAATCATTGACATATAAGAAGTGGATAATATACAAACTAAAAATAATCCAGAACAAAAAATAAGAAAGCACACCTGAATTCAACATATAAATTAAAGAAACGGAAAAAAAAAAAAAATTAAAGAAACGGAAGGTAGGAAGGAAGGAAGGAAGAAAGGGAGGGAGGAAGGAAAGAAGGAAGGAAAGGAGGCTCTCTGAAGAATTCCTGAAATAGAAATAGCAGCAGCTGTGGGAAGACTCTAAGGACCATCCATCCACTGCTCTAACTCCTAGGACGGGGAGGCTCTGACCAACTCACTTGCCTGCCAACCTAAGAGGGAGGGAGAAGAGTATGAGTGATATTTTGTTCAGTTAGGTGATTGCCTGTGGAGTTCATCTCTCCCCAGAATTGAAAGATTCTTCATCAAGGAAGTGAACATTGTATTTTATTCCTGTTTCATTATATATTGAAAAGGTGGAAGCATTTTTTTATGGTTTAATAGCTTTTAATATCTTTTTAGAAGGGAAGAACTTTGGTAGTTATTAACCTCATAAAACGAGTTTGTAGGCCATGTACTTTGCAGGCCGTACAGCTTACAGGTAAGAAGATGAGCTATGGAGTCATGAGAAACTTGAATACTAGCCCAGCCACTCACTGGCCATAACATTTTAAGCAAGTTACTAAACAGCTCAACCACATACTCAGGATCTAGAAAAAGGAGGTGTTTTGAGATGAGATCTTACATTAGGATACTTCGTGAAATTTCTTTTACTTATTGTACTTGAGAAATAGTAGCTCTTTAAAAAACTCATTTAAGAGAGTCATTTGTTGATACCTAAATAGAAGGTCAGGTAAGAAGGATCAAATTTCAGAGAATAAAAAAAGTTAATAAAAAGCAATTCTTTGGTTATAATTAGTGAGGAAAGTGCTTCTAACAGTTTCAGAAAAAAAGTTTTTTTAGGTCGTACGCTTGTGATAAAAATAGTCATGTAAATATTTAAGATTATTCACCAAAAAATTCATATGCACTGTGATTTGGAGTTTTTAAACAAACTTAGCCTGTTAAAAATATGATATTTCTTTCAAAAGCAGTTCCACTATATATATAGGAATAAATCCAGTAAGATTAAAAGTTTAAGTCCACAGGAGACAAGAAATGTACCTATAAGAAAAAAGTTTCTTCAATCTCCTTGAATTTACCTGAAGTACTCATATTTCTTAGGGACAAAGTTGTAAACCTGAAACATCTGTAAATGAAAAAAGTAATCTAGAGCAATGACTTGCTGTCAGTCAGATCTTGAGGTTGGCAATCCCAGGCCGAAATTGTTGTCTAATAATCTCATTCCTAGTGCCTGTCATCAGAATACAAAGAGCAGTAGAGTTACATCTGTAGCCCCAAATCCTATCACTGATGTTGCCACAAGAGAAAAACTCTTCCATTGCCCAACTTAATATCTGGTTTTTGAAGCCATATCAACAGGTAAAGGAGGAAATGTGCTTTGAATCTGCTATTTAGTTGACTTATTTACCTAACTGAATGATGGAACAGTGGGAGAGACAACCAGTGAAATTAAGAGGCACACATTCCTGCCTGGATTTACCAGTCTACTTATACAATACCAAGGACTCTGATTTTTTGGTTCCTGTTTTTTACCATACCCAGACTTCTACCCTACATTTCGTTCAAAGTTGTTGACTTCACCCTCAAATAGCTGATATTATGCATCAACTAGACTGGTCTTCAGGGTGCCCAGATATTTAGTTAAACATTATTCTGGGTGTTTCTGTGAGGATTTTTTGGGAAATCTCAGTTTCCAAATCAGTTTACTGATTTACTGATTGCCCTCCCAATGTGAATGGGCCTCATCCAATCTGTGGAAGGTATAAATGGAACAAAAGGCTAACCTTCCCTAAAGTAAGAGAGAATTCTCTTGACTGATAGTCTTCAAACTAGAAGATAGGCTCCTCCTGGTTCTATCTATCTATCTATCTATCTATCTCTCTATAACACTATCTCCTATTGGCGCTGTTTCTTTGGAGAACCCTGACTAATACAGTATCATTCACAACTAAGCACAAATCGTTTCTACACCTTCACATCTAGCTGCTTAATAACCTCTAGATGTAGAGTGTAACATGTAGATGTAACATGTAGAGTGACTTGATAATCTTCTAAGCTATCCCGTGAGCTAATCCTGATGCTAGTTGATCTTTTTCCTTAAGTATGTCCCTACCATATAATGTGCTCATGGTCAAAATAATGAAAATTTCTTTTATTTTTTTATACGGAGAAGTTGGTTGTATGTTTTATTTGTTGGTTGGTTGGCTAGCTGTTTTGTTAGTTATCAGTTGGTTAGCACAAGATTTTTTGTCCTCAAAATTTTGCCCCTTCTTCATAAAACACTTTTTAATCTCATCATTCTAAAAGAGTTACACTTCATCATTTAAATACTCAGTTAATAATATTATTTAATAGGAAGACTAACCACCACTTTAGAAGCAGAATAAAAAGGCATAAGAAAGACCAAAAATCATTTACCATATTAAATAGAAATGATATGGGATCCGTTCTTACCTATCTTCAAATATTTTGCCAGTATATTCCAAGGTTGAGACATGTGCATCCCAGAGGTATTTCAATAGGTCTTCGAAGCTACTAGAAGGATCCTGTAAATGCTGTAGCAGAGGAGAAATTTATTCGTATTTGAGAAAATATAACAATTCCTCTCCTTACTATTTAATTTAATCCCATATATAATTCAGAAATATTCTACAAGAGAGGAGAATTTTTGTTTCTGAGAACTATGCAAGCTCTCTGTGAATAACACTCTGTAAAAGAGTATCATATATATCTATTATAAGTAATAATATTGAATGCACCTATAAGAAAATAGCTGCAACAATTTTCACAAGAGTCAGTATTTTATACCGGCCAGGAAGATTTTGTTTTTGGTTTATCATTGCTTTTCTGCCACCATAGTAGAAATTACCACAAAAGTTTAGGATTAAGTAAAGGAGGAAATTTTTATTAGAATATTTAATTCAATCATATCTAAGGTAGTAAACTAATAATCTATAGAACTAGTAAATCTATCTTTTCATTGTGGGCTTTATCCCACATCTATGTTTAGCCAATGTATGCATTTTGCTCATTGAGTATTTGGTTTTGATTGCCACATAATTGTTCAGCTCCACAAATATATGATCATTTATTAATTCAGTTGAAATAAGTTAATTGACTGTTCTAAAAACCAACTCTATAATTATATTTCTCCCAAGAGTTAACCCTTAGTTGCCATGCAGGTTCAACTAACCAGAATACTCTTTTCATTTAGTAAGATATCTTTTGTGCTCTCACATTAATGTATAATTTATTTAAAATGAATGGATAGACTTTGTGTTAATGCCATATTGGTTTAGATAATGCCCTACTGCAATGCAATAATATAACTTGCATAACATATAATTTTGCATAATATAATAATATAATTTGCAACAGTTTACATTTTTACACTTAGGAAAATATTATACGATGCACACAAAGACCTAGACAAAAAGCATTATACAAAAAAGGGAATTCTCTTACCACCTTCTAAGAAAATAAATAAATTATAAAACTTAAGAAAGCAACCTGGTAAAAGGCATTCCACTTGCTCATTGGCTCAGGAAAGGATGCCTGACAACTAGAAACATTAAGGCAAAATCTGGCCTGATCCTTGGGTGGTGGCAAAAGCATGACTTGTTCTGATGATAATCCCATTATGCCAGAATCAACCGCAGCAAGGAAAGGTAACGCACATAGAAAGTAATTCATATCTGTAACAGCAAAATACTTATTATTACCACAAGCACTAACAAATGTGATAGAGAATATTTTTAAGTAATCTGTAAACCAGTAAGCAAAAATCACAGAAACCTAAAAGTTAATCACTAGCAAAAAAAATTGAAAATCTCCGTAAGGATCATATACAGATCTTTGATGTGCTTTTGTTAATAAACCTACAATCATAAGTAAACATAGGCTCAAGCAGTTGTCTATAATATCTTAAATAAAATTAATTTTAATATTTAATATTAACTTAATATTACCTAATATTCATTTTTTCAAAGCATTAAGCAAAAAAGGAAGAAAATTATCTACTTGTGCACAGAATGATACACCTTTAACTGAGGCTATATCAAAAAATGAAGATTTTTTCTAAAACATTTTAATGTGGCTATAGTGTTAACATTTGGTACTTTGTACTTAGCCAAGTTTAATGTGCAACCATGATATCACAAAGTCCTTGTTTTATATTAGGTTTTTAAAGCAAACGTTTTGGGTTAAGTGTTGACAGATAATTAAATTGACAATGAATTAACTTTTTTTATTTCTCTCTAAATATAACTTGTTCCAGCAGATTTAGACATAATTTAGATGGTTATAAAGCTTATATGATTCTCACTGGTGAAGCAGAACATTTTTTATCATAGACACACATTTATAAATGCAATTCTACACCCCAGTGGAACAGGCTGATACTCCAAACTACTAAATCAATCTGAGAATAAAGAAACTTGAATTTTACATCTTTGGCCATGACTGTTTGTGGGTCTTTGAAAAGAACCAGTCTGCTTAGCATTAGAAAAACATGTAAAGGTGCATATGATGTGTGTCACTCTAAGTGAAAATATATTCTTGTTTCGAATTATTGGGAAATATCTCTAAGAAATTGTGTGCAGGGTGCCTGAGTGGCTCAGTTGGTTAAGCGATGGCCTTCAGCTCAGGTCTTGATCCCAGAGTCCTGGGATCGAGTCCCACATCGGGCTCCCAGCTCCGCGGGGCGTCAGCTTCTCCCTGACCTTCTCCCCTCTTGTGTTCTCTGTCACTGTCTCTATCTCAAATAAATAAAATCTTTAAAGAAATAAAAACAAAAAAAAAAGAAATTGTGTGGAAATTATTTTTATTACTGAAACACAAAATAGAATTAAATAATTAGAAAATACTTTTTGATTATTTTTGTATTAAATATGTGACTGAAGCCTTCGATTACAGATTGATAAAATTATTTGTGGCACTCTACTCTGACACATTTATGGTTTTAAAGTCAAACACATTCAGTCTGAGCAAAATGAGAAAAAGCCCTATTTGCTTGTTCCCTCATTTCTCATCCTTCCTTATTCTGGAGACTTCCTGTCTCTCATGAGATCTCCCACCTGACTGCCAGTGCTGGGCTTTCAGAGGCCAAGGTTCTTTGCAGTTCCTTGTTTCAGTCCTTCTGTGAAAAGCTGAATGTGTCCTGGGTAATCATTATTGACATTATGGCTGTTAAATTCTAGAATGTGGCGTAAAGGCCACAAGATACATGATGAAATAGATTCCTTCTTATAAAAGAGTAGTATTGTTTTGTCTCTGTCCCTAAGATTTTAAGTTGAATACTTTCCTTGGGGATGGTTATTACCTATTTTGCCATTTAAATGAACCTACCAGGGGCGCCTGGGTGGCTCAGTTGTTGGGCGTCTGCCTTTGAGTCCTGGGATCAAGCCCCGCATCGGGCTCCCTGCTCAGCGGGAAGCCTGCTTCTTCCTCCCCCACTTCCCCTGTTTGTGTTCTGTCTCTGTCTTGTGTTCTCTCTCTGTCAAATAAATAAAGTCTTTAAAAAAAAAAAATAAGTGAACCTACCAGCCCACCAACTGTCCACCGAGATACACATAGGATCTCCAGATTCATAGCCACAGCCTTTCCTTCGTCTGGGATCAGCTAATCTTCCTAAAAAAGAGAGGGCGCAGGGATTATTTATTATATACTGACATTAATTCTTGAATATGAATAAATATTTTGCTTTAATTTGGTCTCTTCTTTCATTGTTCCCCAACAACTCCCTTGCACTCAATCTCTCTCTCCCTTCCTTTTCTGGTCCCTTCCCCAAACACACACACACACACACACACACACCCTACACTCAGTCACATGTTTCTATGCCATCTGTTTCCAGGTCCTGTCCTTTGGCTTAATTTCCAATATTTTCAAATCAGAATAGAATTTTTCAGGTGGACCTAAACGTTAGTATTTTTTTTAACTAGGCAGTTATTTTCAATATGCAGCCAAGACTGAGAAACACTGCTTTGGCTCATTCTTTTATTTCCTAGTAGATTCCATTTCTATTTCCCCAGTAAAACTTCATCCACATTTCAGGTCTCAGTATAAATTCATTCTTTCTGATTACCCCAGCTGACTCCAGTCTGCCCCTTGTTTTGCACATTTAATGTCTAATGTCTATGTTAATTATTGCTTATTGTTTTCTATTTAATTTCTGCTATCTTTCCTATTTCACTTGTGTTGTAAATTCTTTAACGGCAGGGAAACTGTCTGAAAGTACTTATTCACATCCCATCTCCCCACTGCTCTTAGCAAATGCTAGACACTTATCAGTTTATCAATAGACTAGTTCGGTTAGGCTTGATCCTGATGTGTGAATGCAATGAAAGAGTAAGGGCATTAATCTACCAGCTCATTCAGACTCCATCTCTCTCCTGAGGTTGGCGTGACTCCCATAGTAGACTTTATGTTAGTGATTTCTCTTGGACCAGGGTTGTTTTGAGCCCAAGGAATGCCAGATAAATAGGAGCAGATTTGGGTCTCAGGACATTCCCTGACAAAGAAGCAAGACTTGTCCACCTCAGTAGCTCCTGAATATGACCACCACTCAGACTTAAGATCAACCATAATCTACTCTCTATATTTTTTCCATTGGAATAGAACAAATTTCCTTATTGGTGGTATGATCAGTGTGGAATAGGCAGAACACCTCTCTCCTTCATGAGCTTCTTCTGTCAGCTGAAACAAAAATATATTTTTAAATTATGAACCCTTGGCCCACAACATATCTCCTAACTAAACATGAGAATGTATTTTCAAGAGGAATCAATCATTTGCAGAGAAACATCCTTACAAACAAGATGGCATTCCTTGCCTATCAGCCCTATCTCCATGTATAGGTAATCACATTTGGGACTTCAAAAAAATCCAAGTTAATTTGACATCACCTTCTGTTTTTAATGTATATCCTTTCGACTGCTTTGTTCATCTATGTGCTTAGAATGGCATCTAGCACCTAGCAGGAGTTCAATAAACACTTGTAGTATGCTCAATAAATTTCAATGGATTTAATATGAAGTCTTTTTGTGTTTGGCAACTATGCTTTATGCCCCATTGTGGATTCTAGTCAAAACAGAAACACATAAAAGAAGGATTTATGGAGGAGAAGGAGCAGTAGAGAAATATGTTTATGAGGGGGAAAGAGGAAAAAGAAAAGGATCAATTTTCAAAAACATGGTATGGTATATACAGAATCTAACTTCCCAATTACTACATGGTCATACTGGTAGATCATCAGGATGAAAATAAGAGTCATTCTTACCTGTTCTATATTGCCAGCCATTCTGGAGAGGTAATCCCCATAAAATATTTTGTTCATTGTCTGCTACAATGTTTTCAAAATAACTCCCTGTCTTGTTCACTAGCATTTTGTACATCCCCATTCTCTCAGTGTATACCCAGGGATCAATGATGTACTTTCCATTCTCTACCCTGTAGTCACTGAACTGACCAGCACTCTTCTCCCACAGTGGGGGATACAGATCTGAGAAATTTGATGCTCCTGCTAGAGAAGCAGAAAAGCAACCAACTAGTACACAGGTCCAAGAAGGAAGGAAAGCCATTGCACCAATGCTGGGGATTGAGATTGTGGCCAGGCTTTTATTGGGAAATGGAGGAAGAAGTCATGGTATTGGCTTATATCCCAGCACGTCAACACTTTTTGTGCTTTTCCCTGAAAATGATAGAGTATAGATGGAAAGGCCTTACCTATGAAAATCGGGTGCCTCTCTTGCTAAATAATAAACTGATTTATAAATAATAAATTCATCAATATAATTTGTTATTCACATGATTCAAACAAGCTTTTGAAAATTTTTTTTGCTGAATGAATAAATATTCTAAACATTTTCAGAAAACTGCTATTAAGTTTACGTTGTGTTTTTATGCCTATTAAACTAAATATACTCTTACACATATATCTTGAACTTGTTCATCTAGAAATTTAAAGATATGGGCAGTTACCTATGTCTGCTGAAAAGAGTTTACATAGCAAGCCTGAGAATGCTATCATTTAAAAAAAGCAAAACTGACTTGCAAGGTTGTCCCTTGGCTGGCATCCGTCTACTTGGCTCCCAAAGTTCCTAGTCAACAGTTAAATGACAAGTGATTCACTGTACCTAGACTGTGCAAACAATATGGTTTATACTCAACACCTGCTTTCCTTGCAGAGTCTGGAACTTTCATATATGACCAGCTCCCAGTGAACAGCTTGGGTACTGCCTCTTTAGTGGGCATCCCTGGACAGAAACATAACACATATGTGCTATCCTTCTTTTACTGGGGGAAAAGTGTGCTCTGTGTGACTTCTCATGGGAGGGAAAGAGCATGTAGAAATCTACATATGCATTCCTCCAGACTCTGCCTGTGTCTTTTCCCCTTTCGGTCAGCTGTGAGCTCTTACTATATCACCATAAAGAACCTTAACCATGAGTATAATTATATGCTGAATCTTGTGTGTCTTCTAGAGCATGTTTAAACAGACGTCCCTAAATGAAAACTTTCAGATACCCATTAGTGATCTCTCCCCAGAGGCTAAGAAAAAACATTTTAAACATTTATTTAGTATGTTTAGTGAATATAAAAACTTCTAGTCCCCATATTAAATTAGGAATCTCTAGATCCTAGAGAAAAAGACAGTCTAACAGGTTTTAATTTGGGGTGTATAAGTTTCAACAATATAAAAAAGAAATTCCGTGTGATTATAATTTCTTTATAAAGGAATGGACTGCCTTAAAGGGCTGAGTTTTCCCCATGCAGAGGCTATTGAAATAGTGTTTGGGGGTAATGTACAGGAAATTGATATATTAGCTAGCATATAAAATAGCTGAATTTTGCAACTCCTTCTGTGTCAGAATCTAAAAAAATAGTTTAAGCTGGAAGTGCCTGGGTGGCTAAGTTGTTAAGCCTCTGCCTTGAGGTCAGGTCATGATCTCAGGGTCCTGGGATCGAGCCCACCATCCCCGGTTGGTGGGCAGCCTGCTACTCCTTCTCTCACTCCCCTGCTTGTGTTCTCTCTCTCTCTCTGTCAATAAATAAAGTCTTTAAAAAATAGGTTACATTGGCCTATATTATTATTGATAAGACTACTGTCAACAGAAACCTTCCAGGGTTTCCTAACCTACATTGTGATTATTGTGATTACAAAATATATCACCAATGATATTGGGGTACTCACTTATCATTGAAAAAAAGCTCTAATGTGTTGCACAAATAATGTGAAGGTTGATATACCAGAATTTATAATAATGTGTCAATCTGTACTGGAAAAAAAGAATGTTCCATTTAGTAGAAGTTTCTGTTGTAAGGAAGAAGCTTGAAGTGTGCTTATGTATCCAATAGACCAAACCAGTCTATTGGCGAAAGCTCCTAGTTAATTCCCAGTTTTCTTTCACCTTCGACTGTTACCTGGGAACATGGGTATCCAGAATTAGGGCTACAATTCAGGTATCCCTTGCGTAAACAACCACATTAGTAAGTGCCGGCCATGGGGCCATGAATGGAAATGGTGTCCATGTAGCCCTTAAAAAAAGGGAAAGGCCACTTTTTCATCCCTTCTTCTATGCTGTGGCTTGGATTGTAGATGTGATGGCTGCAATTCCATCTCGATGCTTATGGACAATGATACTATCTTGATGGCATCAGAACGCAAAGCTGGAGATTGTGAGAATCCCAGAAGGCTGTGCAACCATGGAATATACTGAGTCCCTACATCTGGATTTGAACTGAGACAGAAACAATTCTCTATCTTATTTCCATTACAGTTATTTGGGTTTCACCTGCACATAGTAAAAATAATGTCCTCACAAATAAGCAGTACATCTGGAAAGTCTGATTATTAGCATTATTAGAAACCCCTGTTTCCCAGCGGGTCAAAAGTGAGGGTTACTTTTGGCATGGTCCACACTGAATATCCCTCAGCAGGGTAGAGCTGCTTTACTCCTGTCATTTTATTTATCTAATGGTCTTCTGGTCACTGGTTACTCAACATTCCAAATATAGTAATATAAAGGGAAAGTGGTGAAAATTACTTTTTTATTCTGGATCAAGGACTCAAGCATTCTGGATATCGAGAAAATCCATTCCTTCTTTATAAAAAAAGTTAACATATGGATGTTTACTAGAAGACATATTTTTCTAGATCCAAATGCCAACATCATGCTTAATGGGAGACACCTAAAGAATATTTCCTTTAAAGTCAGCTGTAGGATAAAAATAACCACTATCAATATAATCATTTAACTTTTCTTTGCAGATACCATACAATTAAGTTAGCATAGATAAAGAAATTAAAGGTACAAAATTGTCAGTGAGGAAGAGACATTATTTTTGCAGCTAATATGATATCTGGAAAATAGGAGAGAGTACACTAAAGGGGTGGCTTCAAAGAAAAAGAATTTCATAAATTGGCCATATATATATATATATATATATATATATTAGTAGATTTAATATAAAAACACTTAGGAGCATAAAGGAATAAATACGCTGGAGGAAAAGTTCCCGTTTAAAATGTCAACAAAGGGGGACGCCTGGGTGGCTCGGTTGGTTGAGCAGCTGCCTTTGGCTCAGGTCACGATCCCAGTGTCCTGGGATTGAGTCCCGCATCGGGCTCCTTGCTCTGTAGGGAGCCTGCTCCTCTCTCTGCCTCTGCCTGCCTCTCTGCCTGCTTGTGTTCTCTCTCTGTTAAATAAATAAATAAAATCTTTAAAAATAAATAAATAAATAAATAAATAAATAAATAAAATGTCAACAAAGGGATCGAAATATCTAGAAATAAATTTAAATATATTAGACAGACAAACATGGGAAAAAATCTTTAGACACAATCATGAGAGACACAAAATAAAACTGAACAAGTTTAAGTCATGCCATGTTCTTAAATGAAAAAAACTCAACATTATCAAGATGCTAATTTATAGGAGTGCCTGGGTTGCTGAGTGGGTTAAAGCCTCTGCCTTCAGCTCAGGTCATGATCTCAGAGTCCTGGCATTGAGCCCCACATTGGGCTCTCTGCTCAGCAGAGAGCCTGCTTCCCCCTCTCTCTCTGCCTGCCTGTCTGCCTACTTGTTATCTCTTTCTCTCTGTCAAATAAATAAATAAAATCTTTAAAAAAAAGTTTAAAAAAGATGCTAATTTATAAATTCAACACAATCACAATGAGAAATATTAACAGAATTTTTAGAAGTAGCACAGCTAAATCTAAAGTCTCTTAAAAAAAAAGTTGAGAAAACAGGAAAACTCTAAAAATAATGGCTAATAAGCATGAGAGGTAACTTCCCTTAACCTATATTAAGACCTTAATGATTAAAGTAACACACGAGAGCTGCCCACATCCAGAGTTATCAGTGGGATACTGTGACCATGTGCATATAAGCGGACATATCATTGGAGTAACAAAAAGAAAAAGGTCTTTTGGGGCGCATGCACGGCTCAGTCCTTCAGCATCTGCCTTCAACTCAGGTCATGATCCCAGAGTCCTGGAATGGAGCCCTGCTCAGTGGGACGCCTGCTCCTTCCCTCTCCATCTGCCCCTGCTTGTGTTCCCTCTCTCACTGTGTCTTTTTCTGTCAAATAAATAAATAAATAAAATCTTTTTTAAAAGGGGGGGGGTTTAAAACAAGACCCCACCCCCCAAAACAAGTGAGCAATTTATGGGGAAATTTCTAGGGCTGGATCTGCACAGTCCTTACGGATGTGATAGGCACTAGATTCCTGCATACAGTGGGAAAATAAGAATACATACTGAGGTAAGATATTTGTTAAAGATACTACAAGAAATCATAAAGTCAATAGAAGAAGATGGATTTTCTAATCCAGAAAACTGTGAACAGCATATATAGGTGTATTGAACTAGTCAAAGAGAAAATAATTAGAAGCTTACAAGTAAGCCCCAAGTGAATATTCAACTTATCGTGGCATGGACTGCTAGGGACATACGCCGGTAGTCATTTTCTCTCTTTCTTAGTAAGGCAACAATGATGTTTTTAGAGCAGGACAGTCTTTCCAGGAAAAAGGTTATGTTAGTTCCTCTCACAGCAAGGTGGGGCTATGTAATTAAGTTCTGTCCGGTTGACTATAAGCCAAAATGTGATGTTGCAACTTTCAGGAAACCTCCTTAAATGACAGTTTGTCTTTTCTTATCTATTCCTTCTTCCTTCCGCTGACAGGAATAACTCGAGACTGACAAACACTCTTAGACTATGAAGTAGAGAAAAGGGTGGCAGAACAATAACATAGAAGAAACTAGTTTTCTGATATTCATGGAGCTCTAGACTACCTACCTATGGACTACAGTTTCTAAAAAAGAAATGACATTTTATCTTGTACAAGATGATGTTTTTTGCAGGATTTGTAACTGATCTGAACTGACACTCTAATGACGTCTTTCAGTATCTCTCTGACTCTTTCCTTAACCGTAATGTAGACATAGAGTTACCTACTCTTATAGCCACTAATTATTACTGTTTCAAGTCATTGGAAGTTTGTGATAACATAGAAAATTTGGATTCAGATATTGGATAGAAAATTTGTATTTAAATGTGAAGCACAAATGCAAAAACAACTCAATCTACATTTGTGTTTGAAGCACATGCGACCATGCAATAACTCAAACTCCAAAAGATCCACATGAGATGAACACTAATATCTACTTCATAATAGGGACACTGAGCCTTATCAAGATCAAAGCACTTGTCCAGAGTCACTCAGGATGCAGATGGGAAGACAGATCCCAGGTCTGCCTGAGGTCAAAGCCAAGGCTTTTGTAGGTTAGACTACATTGTGCCACAAAATAATAATGCAGATCATAATATAGGAAAAAATCTATTTAAGAAAGAAATTGTGCTTAAGCAACTCAACATTTTATTCATATCAAAGCACTTGTCAAGATTCTTTGCCTATGATGCTGAATGAAAGTATGAAATGACAAATGTTTGTGGAAACTGCCAGAAAATTAAAGCCAGAAGACATGTGTCCTCGTTTCAATCTTGCACTAGCCGTGTGAACTTGGGGACTCTCTAAATTTTTTCTGCAAAACAAGCATAATAAAACCATTTTCTACTTCTCTACAGTCATTGTGGAACAGAGAAGAAAGGATGCAGACAAAAGGAGTAGAGTGTGAGCCTTTGCAAATATGTGCCTTGACTTATGCATGATTTGATTATATTCTTGAATTACTTTGATGCTTTCATCCGTCTCTTCCCCATGTTTGATCAAACAGTAGAAATATTTAAAAGTTCTTTTTTCATATAAAGCCCATGGTTTCTTCTCATAGTAATCAATAAATTTCTTAAATTGTCAAAAAGAGAATATATGGTCATTGTTGCTATGAACATTGGGGTACATGTGGCTCTTCTTTTCACTACATTTGTATCTTTGGGTTAAATACCCAGTAGTGCAATTAATTGCAGGGTCCTAGGGTAGCTCTATTTTTAATTTCTTAAGGAATCTCCAAAGTGACTGCACCAACTTGCATTCCCACCAACAGTGGAAAAGCCAGGCTAGGCGTTTAGTAAGTATGTGGTATTTGTTTTGTTGCTATGGTGGCACTCAGTGAACCAGAGCCTTCAAATTCCCGTAAGGATACTTTGTGTTTTATATTGGGAGCTGGTTTGCCAGACAATTTGTTTTAAGTCTCTCTCCATCTTCCTCTTTAGATTTTCCCTTTGTACTGGGCTATGCTTCAGGGAGAGTCGGCCTCTTTAGATCCCCTAGTGGTATATTTCACACTTCCTTTGACTTGACATGTGTTAGCCTGGTGGGGGTGGGAATGTTGCATGATTTGTGATTTGCTTTGCCCAATAGAATGCAGTGAAAGCAATGGTGAGCCACTTCTCAGCCTCGACTTAAGACATCTTGCAGTTTCTGCTCTTGGCTGTTTAGAGAGAAGATACCATGTGAACCCAAGCTCCATCTAGCTTGCTGAAGAGGCACATGGTGGAGAATCAGACCACAAACCACCAACCAGCAAAACAGATCATTCTAGACCATCCGGTTTCAAGTTAGCCACCAGATTGCTGCTGAAGTCACATTACTGAGCCAAGGCAAGACCAATTTGCCCAGCTAAGCCTAACCTTAACAGCTGACCCTCAAATTTTGAACTCATAACTGAATACCGTTACAAGCTGCTAAGTTTTGGTCTGGTTTGTAACATAGCAATAGACAATTGATACAAACACACAAATTTAGAGTAAAAAGTTTTTCAGATTTTAGAAAGGTAATATTTGTGTTTTATAACCTTAAGTAGAGTTTGAGCCAATATCCTGTAGTCAGACACATTAAAATGTATGTAATGAAAGTATCAGCATTCACACTCAAGAAGTCAAATAAGGACTATACACAGCATTATGATTTATTTATATAAAACAAGACTATTAAATGAAATGGTAAGATAAAAAAATATTGACTATAAATGTTCTAGTACATCTTATTCATAGAAAAACATAATTGAGGTTTAATCCAAGATCTATACATACATATATGCATAAATATATGCAGATATATTTAGATATATGCACTAAATATTCATTGAATCTGGTCGCTTGAGGACATTGAGGAATAGAGTTTACCACTGTCTACATGACCATTGTCATCAGATTAATAATAATGATAATAATCTGAGGATGTGCCAGGAACAGGACTTTCAAGTATGGAGCAATACTCAATAGGCAGGCCTTCTTAAAACTTCTTTCAGTGCCTTCTATCTATTCATCACCACAGGTTTCTGTCTAAGCAATCTCTTTTCAAATCAACTTCCATAACAATGTTCTCTAATAAGGGAACATTTTTCAAGGTCAGAAATTAAGTTATTACACATATTCACAGTGTAATCAACTCAGTTTTTCTCCCTCTTATTGAAAACCATCACCATCATCAAAACTCTCTTCATAGTTACCTGTATTAACATTAACATCTGCTAACATCATGTTAGCACTCTTCTTATGAGTCAAGAAATTCACAACAGGTGCATGGTTATAGTCATACATACTGGTTACATATTTTATTGTTGGTAAGAAACTTCACAGTAACCTATGGAACACTTCTGGAAAAAAATCACTTAATGCACTATTAAAAACAGATATGATTTTTATTGCAATTACTCATAGGATTATCTTTAGTTTTTGATATTCACATTAAACAATTCAACCAAGGTTATTAACAAAGCTACCTATGTGAATTCTAATCTTCTTATATAAAATATGTTCCTAAGATAATGCAATAAATAAAGAAGAGGACCTAATCTAGACTAGGAAATAGGAAAAGAGCCTAATCCAGACTAGGAGTCAAGGAAGACTTTGCAGAATATTCAAGGATAAGCAGACATCAACCAAGGAAACTAGGAGAGGAATACTCTAAACAGAAATTGAAAAACCTGCAAAATTCTAGAATATTAAAGACTGAGACATCGGTACAGTTTATTACCAATTTATTTCACCATTAAAATAAGTATAAGGTGTTTGGAAATGAGTAGAAAAATTACTAGTGAGTCAGTTTAGGAACATTGCATAGAACCATGATCTCAAAGTCATTGTCCTTAGGACTTCAAGACTTATAATCAACCTTCTTTAACTCCCAGTATTTTAGGTTGGCTTTCAGAAGTGCCATAATTTGGACCTTAAAAACTTCTTGGGGGCACTGGCTCAGTTGTTGGTAGTGCATATGACTTGATCTCTGGGTGAGTTCAAGCCAGATGCTCGGCACAGAGTTTACTAGAAAACAAACAAACAAAAATCACACAAGAAAAAACCTATTGAAGCTTACCTCTCTCAATCAAACTAGATGTTATGATTCCTATAGATGCTAAAGGAATTCTTTTCTCTTGATTAGTATACATTTCTCTGTGTGGGATTTAGCTTCCTTTCTGATCATCATTTTTAAAACCTTAATCTACCTTCAACACACAGCACAATCCCTTCTCCTCTCTGCAGCTTTCCATATCTACAGGAGAATTCTTCTTCCTCTAAGCTCAGGTAATGGACCAGCAGATGGGCACTTTGAATATTGTTGCATTGTTATTTATATTTACATACCATCTGGCTTTCATGATGTTGATTTGGAGTATAAACAATCATTATAAATAAATAAATCCATGTTCACACAACCTAAAGTATAAAGTGTTGGTGTTCGCAAGGCAGTTCCATTGCAGACCCTACTGTATTTGATGCATCCCATTACTTATCAGGCCTTAATGAGATTTAATCATGTCTAACAATTACAATTCTATATCTAATTCTGCTGTTGGGTGGTGTTCTATAGATGTGAATTATGCTGAGTTGTTTGATGATGTTAATCAATTCTTTTGGGTCATTCTTAATTTTCTTCCTTGATGTCCTCTCCATTATTGAGAGTGTCGTACTGAATTTCCAACTAATGTCGTTGAATTGTAAATTTTCTTTCTTTAATTTTATTAGATTCTGTTCCATTTGTTTTGGTGCCTTATTCATAGATGTATACATATTCATAATTTTAACTTAATTGATTTATAATTGTTATTTCTTCCTAACAAATTTACTCTTTTGTAATTTCTAGGAAAAGTCTGCTGGGATTTTAATTAGAATTGCATTCAATTAGAGAATTGAAATTTTAACAACACTGAGGTTTCTAGTTGATAATCATGGTATATCTTTTCATTTATTTATGTCTTCTGTAATTTCTTCAGCAATGTTTACACTTGTCAGAATTTATCTTTGCATATATTTTGGTAAATGTATCCCTAAAAATTTTATGTCTGGGAGAGTATTGTAAGCAGATTTTAAAAATTAATGTAATTTCCAATTTTTCATTGCTAGTATGAAGAAATACAATGAAACATTGTATATTGACCTTGATATCCTTTGGTCTTGCTACATTTATGCAATAGCTTCTTTTTTAAGATTCCTTAGTATTTTTAGCTATAAAATCATGTTGTCTGAGAATAAAGACAGTTGTTGTTTTTCAATCTATACAATTTAATTTTTTTTTATTTTATTGTACTACCTAGGACCTCCAATAAAATATAGAAGTGGTAAGAGTGGATATTTTTCCTTAGACTCTGATCTTAAGTGAAATGCGGTCCTTGCCATTAATGTTACCCATAGATTTTTCACATATGTACTTTTTCATGTTGTGAAAGTAACTTTCTATTCCTGGTCTCCTTATTTTTAATCACAAAATGTGCTGAATTTTGTCAAGTGGGATTTCTAAACCTATGGTGACGATCTTACATCCCCCCCAAATCCTATTAATATAATAAGTTATATTAGTTAATTTTCAAAGAGCAAATTAAGCTACTATGCTACAATGAACTATATTTGTCCATAATGTAGGAGCTCCCCCCCTTTTTCTATATAAACATTTACTGGTTTATTATAAAGGATACAGCTCAGGAACAGCCAAATGGAAAAGATGCATCTGGCCAAGGTATGGGGGGAGGGGCGTGGAACTTCCTTGCCCTCTGGATGCAACATCCTTCCAGCCCCTGCATCCATTCACCAACCTGGAAGCTCCAGGGACACTTTTTATATTTTGCGGGGTTCAGTTTGCTAATGTTACAATTAGTTTGTTTGTATCTGCTCATGAGACACATTGGACTGTAATTTCCTGTTCTTGTTTTTGGTGATGATAACAGGGTAAGGAAATCCTCATAAGTGACTTGATAATTACTCTCTTCTGTTATTTTCAGAAAGAGTTTGTGTAAGATTGTATATTTCTTTCCTCATATGTCTAAGAGAATTCACTAATGAGAACATCTGGGCCTTGAAAGTTTTTATTGTGTGTAGGGAAAGATTTTTTTAAATTACATCTCCCATTTCTTTATTTAGCATATGACTACTCAGATTTTCTATTCATTTTTGTGCCAGTTTTGTGTTTAAATCTTTCAAGAAATTTATCAGTTTTACTGGTTTTCAAACTTGCATAAATTTTTGTGTTATTATCTTTTAAATGTTGGTAAAATATGTAGTGATAACTCATCTTGTTCCTGATATTGATAATTTGTGTCCTATTCTTTTTCTTCACCAAACTATATATTTATCAATTGTATTGGCTTTTGAAAATCATTGTTTCTGTTGATTTTCTTTGCTGTTCACTCATTTTATATTTAACTGATTTACACTTTTTAGTGTTTCCTTTTTATTTACTGTATTTTGTGTTTAATTTGATGTCCTTTTAATAGTTTCAGAAGACATTACATTAAAGACTCACATTAATTGTGAGCCTTTTAAAAATTCTCATATAAGTATGTAAGTTTTATATGTGTATGCAAGGGTACTTTCTTCTAAGCACTGCTTTAGTTGCATCTCACAAATTTTGATGTGTTGGACTCATTTTCATTGAATATAAATTCTTTCTAATTTACATTGTGCTTGCTTCTTTAACTCATGAGATATTTAAAAGTGTGTTGTAATTTTTTTCAACATTAGGGGGATATTTCAAATATCTTTTTTTTAAAGATTTTATTTATTTATTTATTTATTTATTTATTTATTTGACACAGAGAGAGCCATCACAAGCAGGCAGAGAGGGAGGGGGAAGTAGGCTCCCTGCTGAGCAGAGAGCCCTATGTGGGGCTCAATCCCAGGACCTGAGCGGAAGGCAGAGGCTCTAACCCACTGAGCCACCCAGGCACTCTCCAGATACCTTTTTTAATTGATTTTTAATTTAGTTCTATAGTCCCTGGAATGAATTATTGTAAAGGGTATATAGTACATATTTAAATCCTTTTATACATCAAGGCTTGCTATTGTTTGTTTAGGTTAACCATATAGTCTATCTTACAGAATATTTCAATAGCGTTGGAAAAGAACGTGTGTTCTTATAATGTTGAGTGTACTGAAAAGGACCTCAGAGAAACAGAGTTTCTGTTTCTTCCTCCATCCAGCTCACTCACTGTCCCAAGTGTAAAATACCATGCCATGATTATACATTAAAAGATATGGCCTAGGCTAACAGACACATGAAAAATTGTTCATCATCTTTAGCCATCAGAGAGATTCAAATCAAAACCACACTGAGATACCACCTTACGCCAGTTAGAATGGCCAAAATCAACAAGACAGTAAACAACAAATGCTGGAGAGGATGTGGAGAAAGGGGAACCCTCCTCCACTGTTGGTGGGGATGCAAGTTGGTGC
>CM052802.1:31929715-31958431 GCA_028533885.1 Nasua narica
GATTACAGCTTTGTAGTAAAGTTCGAAATCAGGCAATGTGATGCCCCCTGCTTTGTTTTTCTTTTTCAACATTTCCTTAGCAATTCGGGGTCTTTTCTGGTTCCATACAAATTTTAGGATTGTTTGTTCCAGCTCTTTGAAAAAAACTGGTGGAATTTTGATCGGGATGGCATTGAAAGTATAGATTGCTCTGGGCAGTCTATACTGCCCAGAGCAATCTATTTAGCTTTTTCTTATTGAAGTCTATAAATTAGAAAGTAGAGATACTGCCTAATGATAATTTCTCTGCTTCTTCAAATTTATCTCTGCAACCCTATATCGGCAAAATGTATTTTTTTTAAATATTTTCACTTTGGGGTGCCTGAGTGGCTCTCTGGGTTAAAGCCTCTGCATTCGGCTCAGGTCATGATCTCCAGGTCCTGGGATCGAGCCCCGCATCTTCCCCCCTCTTTCCGCCTGTCTCTCTGCCTACTTGTGATCTCTCTCTCTCTGTCAAATAAATAAATAAAATCTTTTAAAAAATAAAATGTTTTCACTTTATCAGGCATGTTCTATAAGTGGCCCGTAAGTGCACAGATTTTACCAATTGTCCTATTGAGTCCTGTTTTATAAAATATGTATGAATTGGCCCATTGGGAATATTCTCTGCTTGGCTTTCAAGCTGACAATAGGTTTTCTTTTCTCTCTTGTTTCAATTTATTGTAACTTTACATTACATTGTTACATTTTATCGCTTGTGATCAGCCTAAGATCCCAGCAATGGTATTCCATTGTATTTTGCTTTAGCTTGTCATTGTGATACAGGAAGTGCTTCCACGGTCTGTTGTAGTGCTCGTGTTTTCATAACCTGCTCTACCTGAAAAAGCTTGTGGATGTGAGGGGCCATTATATGGAGACAAATACATTCTGCGCTTCTAATGCCACAAGCATGAAATAGTGGATGGCCCATTTTCAGACCAGGATTATTTAAACAATGAGCTTTTAAATGTTTTGCCAATTATATCCAGGCTGCTCACAGCATACTGCTGATCGTCAGTGTCTTTAATCAGCGATACAGCCTTTGTCACTTTTAATATGTTTTTGGCACTCCTACCATAAGTGGGCACTACACTTGAAACTATCATGTTAAAATCTACTTTTCTACATTTGTGCCTTTGTTGTGTTTATGTTGTTTTTTTTTTCCTAATTCATCTGTCTTGTTTTTCAGCTTCAAAAGATTTCATTTTGTATAGAAAATTTCCCGGAGGGGCGCCTGGGTGGCTCAGTGGGTTAAGCGTCTGCCTGAAGCTCAGGTCATGATCTCAGGGTCCTGGGATCGAGCCCCGCATCGGGCTCTCTGCTCAGCGGGAAGCCTGCTTCCCCCTCTTTCTCTGCCTGCCTCTCTGTCTACTTGTGATCTCTCTCTCTGTCGAATGAATAAATAAAATCTTTAAAAAAAAAAAAAAGAAAGAAAATTTCCCGGAAAAAGCTGTCTTTGTTTCTGGTTCAGTGGTTTCTTTGCAACCTTTGGTTTATTTTCTCATTTTTACTGTTGTCATCACTGCTCAAACTCAGAGAGCTATATTATGGGTCATAAATAATATTGATGGCTGAATATCGTAGATGGCTGGTAGAGGTCTGCAAATGTACATAAGACCATTTTAGAAATTCTTATTTTAAGTTTCTCTACCAATAAAATAGTGTATCATTTGTTCTGAATTATCCAAGATCTCAAAAAACTATCAGATCACTTCATCTGCATATTGTACTTCTATCAGCTAAATCCTTCCCAAATTGCCTCTTTGGTGCATAAGGTCTTAGAATTCATTATTTTATCATTATTACAGCCATGAAATATTTTTGGACTCTGACCCATAAGAGTCAGAAATGTCTTTTTAGAGAAATAAACTGCTAGAATCTATCTGAAATAAACTTTTCTTTTCTGTGATCCAGCAATTCCACTACTAGATATTTACCCAAAGGTTACAAAAATGAAGATTCAAAAGGGTACATGAATCCCAAAGTTTATAGCAGCACTATCAACAACAGCCAAGCCATGGACAGAGCCCAAATGTCCATTGATGGAAGAATCCATCATTGATGGATGAATGAGTAAAGAAGATGGGGTATATATATATACACAATGGAATATTACTCAGCCATCAGAAAGAATAATATCTTGCTATTTGCAATGACATGGATGGAGCTAAAGTGTATTGTGTTAAGCAAAATATGTCAGTCAGAGAATGACAACTACCATATGATTTCACTTATATGTGGAAAACAGGTGAATGTATGGGAGAGGTAGAAAAGAAAAACAAAAGAAAAAAGAGCGAGGGAAACAAACCATAAGAGACTCTTAAGGATAGAGAACAACTTGAAGGTTGTCACATTTGAAGATAAGAGGCTATATGTGACGCCCTTCCCCGCCCCTTCCCCAGGCCAGCACAGCACCACGTGAAGAGGTCTAGAGTCTCTAGTTCCTCCAGTGGGAAAAGAGAACCTAGAGGTGACAGCTAGCCTCTCCCAGCATTATGGGTCACTTTCTGGGAGCCCCTTCTCTGATCTTACCCACAGGGTTTGCAGGTAAATTTGGGAGGCCCAGCCCTTGGAAATCTCACTCTGATAGAGAAGGAGGGAGGGCTTGCAATAACCAGCACATGGATCTTCACAGAGTTCATACCTACAGTGCCTAAGTGAAGTGCCTGGACTGAGGTGGGTGGGGGATGGGCTAGGTGGGTGATGGATATTAAGGAGGGCTCTTGTCACAATGAGCACAGGGCATTCTATGTAAATGATGAATCATTGAATTCTACTCCTGAAACCAATATTGCACTGTATGTTAACTAACTAGAATTTAAATAAAAATTTGAGAAGGAAAAAATAAACTTTTCTTTCTTGGAAGAAGTAAGATGACAAAGATTCCTCACCTCCCTTCTTGCCTAGAGGTAGTTATGGGTTCTGCTAACAGACGTTCCTCTTCATTTCAGCAATTGCCAAGTAACAGTCTGACCTTTAGGAATTATGCAATTTCATGCCATGGATGATTTATTTCTGCGTCTCCTCATACAATAATTGCTGGTCTTTCTGTTCCCAGTGGGAAGAAAGAGTGCCACCTCAAACACTAGCCTCTCTCACCCCATACCACATCAAAAGCCTCCTTATGAGATCCTCCAGAACTTACAGTCAGTTTTCCTACTGTACTAGAGAGAGCTGTCCTCTGATGACCTTTGTTTACTCAGATATATCTGAATGTTTTTATAAATCTCAAAAACATAAAAGTTTGGAGAAAAAAGAATTATGACCTATGACTTCTTACTGCTACTCTTTTCTTTCCTAAACATATTTTGGGGTAAGAAGGAAAGGGCTTCGGGATTTTTACTTTTTCTATATCATGGACTGTTATATTTTAGATTATACGGCAAGATAGGTGTCTTTTTCGCACTACTTAATAATTCAGTGAACCGAGGTAACCAAGGTACTTTACATATGAAAATGCAGTTCTGTTCTGCTTAGGTAGAAGCCATGTGAGAATATCCTTCTCACAGTAGGAAACAAAAGTCATATGATCTGCAAAACTATAGCTTAATTTGAGCCCATTGGAGAAATGCAATCAAATGCAACGAGGTGAATACAACATCAAATGCAACATCAAGCCCTTCCAAGAAATGATGAGATGTACAGTCTTGCCTTTGGAGAGCACAGGGTAAGAGGTGGCAGTCAGAATGCAGGAAGAGGAAAACAACTGAAATGTTAAATTCTTTTCTTTTTTAAGATTTTATTTATTTATTTGAGAGAGACAGAGACAGAGAAAGAGAGCCCTATCGGAGTAAAGGGCAGAAGGAGAAGCAGGATCCCCACTGAGCAAGGAGCCCAATGCAAGACTCTATCTGGGGACCCTGGGGTCATGACCTAAGCCAAAAGCAGACACTTAACTGAGCCACCCAGTCACCCTGAAATGTTAACAAAAATCTTCGGTGAGCAAATGTGGCAGTTTAGTATATCTGGATCCCCTGACATAATAAGAAAATAGATTCACTCAGCAACTCTTTTCCTTGAGCTTCATCATTTAGCTCATGAAAATGATTCGGTGCCCGCCAGGAGACCTACAGGAGGTTCCTCCACAGTTTTGAACTGCGGGCGGTAGCTGCAGTCTGCTGCTGATAGACGGGTGCAGTATTAGACCATTCTCTCATACGAAACACAAGTCCTCTGATGCCACAGGAGGGCAGAAAATCCTTTTATCCCCTGGGCATACGAAAAGGTGGCTTGCTGCTGAGGGAGAAAAGGGAACAAAAAGCATCTGTCCCTGCAAGAGGGACAAAAACCTCTTCATGTACAAGATGTATATTGATACAAAGGAAAGGTCTGCTGCTGGGGAGAGGCAGAAATTTCACTCCCATGTGAGCCGCCCCACCACACTGTTGCAGCCACTATGGAAAATAGTATGGAGGTTCTTCAAAAAATTAAAAATAGAAGTACCATAGGATCCAGAAAACCCACTATAAATAATAAATAAATTTGTTTATTTATTAATAAATGAAATAAAATCACTCTCTGTAAGAGAAATCTTTATGTTCATTGCAGTGTTGTTCACCATAGCCAAGATATGGAAACAACCTGAGTGTCCATCAACAAATGAATGGAGAAAGAAAATGTGGTGTAAGGAGAATGACATCACCAAGAGGGTGGTGACATAGGCAGTTCTTGGTTTGTTCCCCCTTACAAGAAGAACAACTAAGATCTATTCAAGAATAAGATACCACTGAGGTGAGGCTGGGGTGAGGGTAAAATACCCACCTCCATCTCAGAGACCAAGACAGACCAAGATAAGAGAAGGGGCTACATGTGACACCCCTCCCCGCCCTTCCCCAGGCCAGCACACACAGCACCACGTGAAGAGGTCTTGGTTGAGCCTCTAGTTCCTTCAGTGGGGAGAGAGAACCTAGAAGTGACAGCTAGCCTCTCCCAGCACTATGGGTCACTTTCTGGGAGCCCCTCCTCTGATCTTGCTCACAGGGTTTGCAGGTAAATTTGGGGGGCCCAGCCCCTGGGACTCTCACTCTGATAGAGAATGAGGGAGGGCTTGCAATACCAGCACATGGATCTTCACAAAGTTCATACCTACAGTGCTTAAGTAGTAATCCCAACCAACAGCTTTGCTCATGTGCAAAACCAAGTCAGAGGGGTATGCTGACCAGGGAACGAGGTGGGGTGCAGATCTCCTTATTCAGATCCTCAAAGAAGGAGTTCTGTAGCTCTAGAGCTCAGTTTGCCCTTACCCACTCAGTAAGGCACGGAGTCACAGCTCCACTCGTGGGGAGAGTTCCTTCCAGCTCCATCTAATCAGAGGGCTGGTGTCAATCCAGAAAACTGTGCAACCCAAGGGCATTTGAGCTAAGAGGCAAGTGGACAAAGCACATCCACCCTAGAGCAAGGCCAGTACCAGGCATGGAGACTTAGACTTCCTTTCCTACTACAACCCAGTCAGGGGGATTAATTCATAGCCAAGGCTGAGCTGAAGGTAGATCCCAGCCCAGCCCAACCCAGCCAGAAAGCCTGTTTGGGAAACAGAGAGTAGCCTGGAGAATCCCCTCCCCCTGCCCCCCTCCCGCTGTGGAGGATGTTTTCCAGTCCCATCAGATCAGAAGGGCTGGCAAAAACACCAGTAGCCTGCAAGTTCAGAGGGAGGCAAACAGAGGAATAGTTTGCAGAGCTGAGCCACTGGTCCTCTTCAACCAGGGAGCTTGGGGTGTGGGTTGGCGTGAGTTAAGACAATAGAGAGCTTTACCAACTTTAGAGCTGCTTCTCCCACCGTGCCTGGGCAGAGAATACAATTCATAGCCCCCCTCATTGCTAAATACAGCTTTCAGCCCCTCTGATCAGGAAACCTAAGCAGAGCACATGGAAGGCTGTGTAGTCATTCAACAACCCTGGTACAGCGATGCTTGAACAGAGAGCGTAGCCCTTCTGCAAAGCAGAAACAGTGGCTTCATCTAACCAGGGGATTCGGGGCCTGATTTCGGTCCCCCAAAATGAGCTGTGTAGGCCTTGGGCCCCGGCCTGCTGCTCTGCCAGTGCAAGGAAGCGAATTCATAGCCCCGACTGCTATAGTACCCCGTCCCAACCATCTAGTAAGTCTGACCACAGAGTCCAGACAACCATGAAGCCTATCCCACAGCCTCACTTGGGTAGAGAACCAAGCTAGCAGCCCTATCCAATCAGCCAGAGACACATCTCTCTATCTGCACCCTCAGACCTCAAAGAGTTGCTTCCCCTCAAAATAGAGCATAATAGCAACACCCACCTGCCCAAAGACGTTTACCCAGAAACCCAAATGGAGCTAACTGGTGAAGAACTGTCTCTACCAAGGCAAACCTGCAAAGTCTGCGAGAGAAGCCGCATTACTCACATACACAAATACTAATATAAGAAATCAAGGATCACAAAAATTCGGATAAACATGACATCACCAAAGGAAACTAAGAAAGCTTCAATAACTGAGTCTAAAGAAGTGGCGATCCATGAACTGTCAAAGAATTCAGAATAATCCTCTTCAAGAAGTTTAGTGAACTACAAGAAAACAGACAATGAAATTGGGGGAAAAAACTCATGAACAAAATGGGAAGTTCAACAAGAAAATAGTAGCATTAGAAAAAAGAAAAGAGGGCGCCTGCGTGGCTCAGTTGCTTAAGCAACTGCCTTCGGCTCAGGTCATGATCCCGGAGTCCCGGGATCGAGTCCCATATCGGACTCCCGGCTCTGCGGGAAGTCTGCTTCTCCCTCTGACCTTCTCCCCTCTCATTCTCAGTCTCTTGCTCTCTAATAAAAAAAAAAAAGAAAAGAAAAGAAAAAGAAAAAACAGAAATCCCAGAGTTGACAAACACAATAACTGAACTGAAAAATTCAATACTGAGTTTCAAAAATAGACTCAACCATGAAGAAGAAAGAATCAGCAAACTGAGGGACAGGATATTGGAAATTAACCAGTCAGAGGAGCAAAAAGAGAGAAAAATGAAGAAAGGTGAATGGAATTATGAAACACAATGAAAAAAATTCTTATTATGGGAATTTCATAAGTAAAGGTGAAAGAAACAAAGTATACATAAAAGAGTAATGTTTGAAAACTTCTTGAACCCACAGAAACAGAGAGTAGAATTGTAATTGCCAAGGCTGAGGGTTCACAGGGGATGGGGAGATGTTGGTCAAAAAGTACGAACTTCCAGCTATAAAATAATTTGTGGAGATCAAATGCATAGCATTGTGACTACAGCTAACAATACTATATCATGTACTTGAAAGTTGCTAAGACAATAGATCTTAAATGTTCTCACCACACACTTACAAAATAGGGATAGTTGTGTGAAGTAATGAATATGGTAATTAACCTTATTGTGGTAATCGTTTTGCAATATATATGTGTATTAAATCATCATATTGTACACCTTAAACTTACACAATATAATAGGTCAGTTATATCTCAGTAAAGCTTGTGGGGGGGAGACCCCCACCATTAAAAGGCAGAATCAACTGCCATGAGAGGGAGAGAAAGAAATGGTAAGAAGACTCTCTATTCCACCTCCTAAAGTTCAGGGTTTTTTAAAATTTTTATTTTAATGCATTAGGAAACTAAATTTTAAAGAATTTAAACAAGATGGACAAGATGATCTAGGTGAGTAAAACCTGAAATTTGGAATGTCTAACCCAAAGACATACTTTCTTTTTTTTCTTTTTTTAAAGATTTTATTTATTCATTTGAGAGAGAGAGCACGAGAGGGGAGAAGGTCAGAGGGAGAAGCAGACTCCCGGTGGAGCCGGGAGCCCGATGCGGGACTCGATCCCGGGACTCCGGGACCATGACCTGAGCCGAAAGCAGTTGCCCAACCGAGCCACCCAGGCGCCCCCAAAGACATACTTTCTTAATCTTGATTGACCCAATGATTTTTTAAAATTCATATTTTGTGAATGTACAGTCATCTCAAAATGTTCTCACTGTGAGCTACAAGTTTAATAGGTGAAACAAAAATTGTAGGAAAACCAATGCAAAAGTCTTTCAATGATTTTTTAAAATGAACATTTAATGCATATGCTGTGGATATTGTTTGAAAGGCAAGTCCATTTTAGAAGTATCTTTAATAAATAATTTTAAGTATCATTCTATGATGATATTAAGGATTAATCAAGACATCAGCTCCCAGAAAGGTGAGTCATCAAGTGGTGAATAAGAGACCATGACTAACTTATTCATTCATTCCACACTAGGTACCAGGTAGAGAATGGTAAATATGAAAATGATGTACCATCCTTCCTACAGACACATTCACATGGTGACAAGCAGATTTTCTTTTTTTTTTTAAAGATTTTATTTATTTATTTATTTGTCAGAGAGAGAGAGGGAGAGAGAGCACAAGCTGGCAGAGTGGCAGGCAGAGGCAGAGGGAGAAGCAGGCTCCCCACTGAGCAAGGAGCCCAATGGGGGACTCAATCCCAGGACCCTGGGATCATGACCTGAGCCAAAGGCAGCTGCTTAACGAACTGAGCCACCCAGGCGTCCGCAAGCAAATTTTCTAAAACTAAACTATACTACCTGAAAAGGGTTCTTCTCCCTACTTTACTCATCCTCCCCCAGAAAACACATGAACCATATTTTACCTTTCTTTTTAATAAGAGAGAGCAGGAGTGAATTAAGAATTAAGATCACTGGGGCGCCTGGGTGGCTCAGTTGGTTGAGCAACTGCCTTCGGCTCAGGTCATGATCCCGGAGACCCAAGATTGAGTCCCACATGGGGCTCCCAGTTTCACGGGGAGTCCGCTTCTCACTCTGACCTTCTCCCTTCTCATGCTCTCTCTCACTCTCTCTCTTTCTTTAATAAATAAATAAATAAAATCTTTAAAAGAAAAAAGAAAAAGAATTAAGATCACTAAATCTTCTAAAACAAACAAACAAACAAACAAGAAACCACAAGTAACTGAAGAAAGCATGAACACTATAAAAATTTGTTCTGAAGGCTACTAAATTGGTGGTAAGGTTTTTCTAAAAGTTAAAATGTTCTAAAATATGTATAATTTTTATACATGTCAATGAAACGTTAGATATTATTTTCTTATGACAGAGAATATTTTAATAGGAAGACATTACATGGGACATTAGTGGTCCCGGCACAGAGATCTCAATCAGATACGTCCCTCTAATCATACCGTAGGATCCTTTTACCTAACACCGTGTACATCA
Source organism: Nasua narica (assembly GCA_028533885.1). NCBI lineage: Eukaryota > Metazoa > Chordata > Mammalia > Carnivora > Procyonidae > Nasua > Nasua narica. The sequence goes on from CM052802.1 coordinate 31,938,927, forward strand.
GGAGGAAACAAGCGGCAGTGTTCAGATGCTGCCACCATGTGGCAAAAGAGAGCAGTTACTGGATCTCAGCTGAAAAGCAGGAAGGATAAACAACCAGGACTTAATTCTAAGTTTTGAGGAAGTCCTCCCAGCCCCCTCCTCCTTGCGACCTCCAACAGCCAATGGTTAAATAACTATGAATATTTTAGGTTTACTACACCTTAAAGAGTATTTAAACAAATAATAATGATTTTTATATGCAAAGATCTATTAATAGTTTTCAGCATAGTTTTCTGAACATGCTATTTGGAGAAAAAATGTAAAGAATACTACTACTCAGAAAGTAGGTAATTAAATTCTCAATAATTTAACCTTGATTAATTTATTTCTTTAATTATTTATTCATCCATTTAGGCCAGTGATCCCAATGATAATAAAATACACTTGATCTTAGCCAAAAGGCTGAGACATGATCTGATGACAATAAAAATAAAAAGCAGGGCGCCTGGGTGGCTCAGTCGTTAAGTGTCTGCCTTCAGCTCAGGTCATGATCCCAGGGTCCTGGGTTAGAGCCCCGCATTCATTCGGCTTCCTGCTCTGCAGGGATCCTGTTTCTCCCTCTCCCACTCCCCTGCTTGTGTTCCCTCTCTTAGCGTATCTCTCTCTGTCAAATACATAAATAAAATCTTTAAAAATAAAAAGCTATTTTAAAAAATTAAAAAATAAAAAAGCTATTTAAGTTTGATGGCAAAATTTCAGTAGATATTCCTCACATTCTTTCCAATACATCCTTAAATTTTTTTATCCAAATGAAATTATATATATTATTAGTTTTTTAATTTATTTTTGTAACATGTAACTTAATCTTGTATGTTTATCCAGAGATATTAATAAATGTATTTTAAATGCCAGTACTTGTAGATTTACTTTGTCCTTTCAGTTGACAGAATGTCAACTTGAAAATAAAGAACTGCAATGAGAGACAAATGAGCATTTATTTGAGATTAAAGAATTGCAATTCAGGGATCAGAGATTCAGGTGGAAATTTAGTGCGGAGGTGAAAACAAGTGGTTTCGTGGAGAAAAGTTAAGGGGAGCAATTACATGAGTTGAACGAAAGAAAAAAAAAGTTTTCTGTAGGTGTTAACGACTTAGGCTACTTTGGGTTTTCCATTAATCGACTACTGACTTTACTCTCAGAAAGTCTACAACCATCAGTCTTGCTGACTTCTCAAGCAATTACTTGAAGCAATTGCTGCTTTGCCCAGTCCAAAGGTTTTGGCCCAGTTCAAACAGAGCTGAGTAGGGCTGTTCTCTGCAAAGAGCAGTTCTGCTCTGTTTTAAAATGGCTTCAGTCATATCAATTTTTCACAATAAACTACATTGTAAGTACATACAAACCAGCCTCATAGCACGGAAATTGTAAATGGTTATGTTAAAAAGAAAACCACAAGCACCAAATGGCATCATTTAGGTTAAGGTCCTAAGTCAGTAAACCAAGAAAGACCTAATCTCCAAACTCACTGGGGTATTACCACCCCCCCCCCCAGGGACGTCATCTTTAACCAATCAACATGAGAGTTTCCAGGACAGCACTAGGAAATTTGCTCATAGGCTCCTCCCATTCCCAGTAGGAGGACAACCTTTCCAAAACAATGGCTTCTTTGCTAATAATTTTCCTTTTTTCTCCCTATCTCTACTTTTAAAAACCTTTCCTTTTCTGTAGTCCTATGGAGTTCCCCCCTACTTGCTAGATGGAATACTGCCCAATTCATGAATCAATAATGCCAATTAGATCTTTAAAATTCTACTTGATTAAATTTTTGTTATTTAACAGTTAAGAAGTTTTATATTATTTATCATTTTATTCCCAGTATTTCACATTATGTCTGGCACAAAATAGTTGACAATAAACACTTACTAAATTAAAAAGTACATATCTTCAATAGGAAACCTTTTCCTTTAGGTCAAAATATATATAAATTCTGAGAGACATTATCGCATGGAACTTAAGGAAGGCTGTATATACTACTACATGTACTGATTAATTTGCACACCCCAACAGTTCTAAGCAATGCTATTATAAAGTGTTAAAATCTTTGATGTTCTGATAAAATAAAATTTTAATTGTTTTATTTTTTTATTTTCCTTTTAGTAAGATTAAGAACCTTTGCAAATGATTTTCAGTCCATTCCTCTCTCTTGGATTAATTGCCTATTTGATTTCTCAAGCTATTTTTCTTTTGGGTTTTTCCTTAAGGATTTATACAATCCACTTGTATACTATGGAATGGATATTAAATTTTTCTCTGTGATGTGGAGGAAATATTTCAACTTTGATTATGTTGATTTAAATAGATACAAATATTACTATTATTAGATTTTTCTGATACAGCTATGTCTTCATTGAATCTACTGAGTTGAGCATATAGTTTCTCCTTGAATTAAGATAGTCAGAAAATAACAGAATAAATATTATTTTTAAAATATTTAAAAAACAAATTCTAAGAATCAATCCCTTTTATAAAGATATTGGCTATTATAATTCAATTTCCTTAAACACATATATTTATATATTCCTAATCCTAAAATTTTGTCAAAGTCATGTTAGCCTATCTGTCCAGGTGTCTCTAAAAATATAACTTTATTTCTTGCTTAAATTGTAGTTTTATGTTAAAACTAGGAGAAACATCTATGAGATTTTTAAAACTATGAGAAAAATCAAGAAGATAGTATCAACCTAGTCTAATTTCTAAGTATTTACCAAATTTGGAGATATTACTTGAACTTATTTTACATGTGCCACCCATTTACTAAAACCTTTAAGTTTTTTAGCAATTAGTCTTTTTTCCTAGTGTGATACAGACTCTTATATACTAATATTTTAAACATGGCCACTAACTTGACTCAAAGTCCTTTTATTAGTAAGATCAACTTTAGAAGAAAAAAGTTTTTCTTAAGAAATCAACATATTTTTTTTAATTTGGGAGTAATTTTTTTTTTCTGGAATTCCTTCAGTTGCTCTTTTCCAAAATGATTTCAGCAATTATTAGCCATTATAAACCAATCAGCACATAAATTAAAATTTAATGAATATGCCTGTTAGGAACTGGGATTCCTTTCAAGGGATTATTGACCCTTTTGAATTCAGAAACACCCTTTCCCCCACATTTAACATGGAATTAGGAGATAAGTTACCAAGATATCACAAACCTAACATAAAAGATGACACAGAAAAAAAAAAAAAAGATGACACAGAGCAACAGACTTTTAGTCAATGTTTTGGCCAATTCTGGACCATATGTCATGGGAGATGGGGAGAAGATGCAGGGGGCAAATAAACTAGGAACAGATTGAGTGAGTTGCCAACTAATGGTGATATATTTCAAATTCTGGTGACAAACTATTCTCCCTATGGAAATTTAATGTACAAACAGACCACAAGCTAAGGATGGGAGCTCCATCGACAGACTTTCAGTTCACAAAATGGTGGCATTGTCTATCACTCACAGAAGATTGCTGGCTAGGACAAAACCCCCAAATCAGAGCGAGTAATAAATACTCTACTACTGTAGAGTCACTTGCCCCTAACTAAGAACAGCAGATGCCAGAAATATGGACTCAAAAGACCCTATCATGGACACTCAAGCTCTGTGTTGATCTAAACCAGTGGTTCTCAAGGAGGGGCAATTTTTCCAAGCAGGGGACAGTTGGCAAAGCCGTACCTGAAAGAGAGGGTGCTACTGACATCTAGCGGATTGAAGCCGGCAATGCAGCTAAGTATCCCATAACGCCCAGGAGAGCACCCCATAATATTAATAGTGCCAAGGTTGAGAAGCCCTGATCTAGATGAAGAAAAGCTAACAAGTTGGCTCAGTGGTATCTCTTTTTAAAAGAATGTCAACAATTCCATCAGTAAAATGAACACTAAGTTTTTTTGCTTGCTCAGGCAAGACAAAGAGTACCCCAGTAAGGAACTTCCCTAAGTGGCCCTCTGAAGCAGAGAAGTAACCTATACAAGAGAGAAACAGAAAAGTTATTGTGGTTAGGATAATTAAAAGATTGAAACTTGGACCCAGAAAAGGGTAGGTGTTAGTATATAGATCTTTACTTGATTAGTTAAAACACATTCTGTTGTTCATTTCTTAGTGTTGACCTTGTGCTCTTTTTTTCTGTCCCAGGACCCCATTTAGAATTACAATTACTTGGCATGTCTCCGTTAGATGCTCTTGACTGTAATAGTTTCTTAGGCTTTCATTACTTTTGATGACTGCAACAGTTTTGAGGAATATGGGCCAGATATTTTGCAGAATGTTCTTCAGTTGAGGTGTGTATGATATTTTTCTCATGGTTAGACTGAGATTATGGGTGTTAGAGAAGATCACATAGGTACAGTATCACTCTCATAACTTCATGTCAAGTGTACATATTATGAACATGACGTCACTCTTGGTGTTAACTTTGATCAGCTGGCTGATGTCATATTTGTGAGGTTTCTCCATTGTAAAATTCTCCCTTTCCATATTGTTCTCTTTGAAAGGAGTTTCCATGCACAGCCCACACGTATGGTGGGGGGAGTTATTTATTCAATCAATTTCTGATATCATTATGGACTCATTAATATTTGTTTCATATTTTGGATTTAATCCAATACTTTGCTATTTTTTTTTTCCTCAAATCATTCCAGCTTTAACCACAGGGAGCTCTTCCAATTGGCTCCTATGCCCCTTTGACATATCTACATCATTGTGTTTCATGATTTATGCAGGGTTTTTCCGCTCTTTTTTGTTTTGTTTTGTTTTATGAGGGGGTGGTGGTGATTGGAGTACTTCTTTACTTTCTGGGACCATGGAATTCTCCAGCCTTACCATGTATGTTTCTTTCCCCGGTCTTAGAATCAGCCATTCCAACAAGAAGCCTCAGTTCCTTGTACTGAAGAATAGAATTAGAAACCAAGATGTGGGCACTGGGTGTGCTCTTTACTACCAAGCTGTCCTTGCTTCTAGACCCTCTCAGCTGACAGATCAGGAAAAATATGTATATATACTAACATATGTTTCTATAAATATTTCTATAAATAGCCACCTGTATCTATATTAAACTAAACATGAGCTTATACTAATATCTCCACCTCTGATCTATTATGACACACACTATTCTAGCCCTCTTCCTTTGCTTATCTACGATCTCTCATTACAAAAGTAAGAAACCTAACTCCCACTATCCACCATTCATTTAATTAATTACTCAATTCCAGTATATGTGCAGTGATTTTAGAATTGCTAACCCATATCCCCATGGGAAGTAATGTTGCCAACGAGAGTATAATGTTTATATACTAGGGGAGGCTAAAGGTCTCCACTCATTTCCTCAGTGACCTAGGTTAACACTGTCCTCATACCTTTGAGTGAGAGTATTGATAATTCTGTAATGTCGCAGTTTGCATTCCATCCTGGTGTCTCCCAAACTTCTAAGCCATTTTTTTTATTTTAATACAGTAAAATTTATTCTTTATGATATGAAGGTCAATGCATTGTATAATATATCCACTATTACATTTCATACAGGAAATGTAAGATTACATTATCATACAGGATAGCTGAACCACCCTAAAACAACCTCTTGCTTCATCTATCAATCCTTCCCCCTCCCTAAACTTAAGGTATTCGATCTGTTTACCATTTCTATAGTTTTGCCTTTTTGAGAATGTCACAGAAATGTGATCATACAATATGTAGTCTATTCAGACTACCTTCCTTCTTTTATTAATTATTAATTTAAATTAGTGTATTTATTACCTATTAATAATAGCACAGATCATCAATATTTACAAAAAGCTTATTGTGAGTCTAATTGTGATTCCTTTGAATCCATAGTTCAAGTTGGGAAGAACTGACATTTGAGCAATAATGAATCTTCCAATGGATTAGCATGGACTACTTGTCTATTTATTTTGGTCATTTTGATTCCTTTCATCATGTTTATGTAGTTTTCCATATACACATCCATAAATATATTTTTTAAAGATTTTATATATTTATTAGAGAGAGAGAGACTGAGAATGAGAGGGGAGAAGGTCAGAGGGAGAAGCAGACTTCCTGCAGAGCCGGGAGTCCGATACGGGACTTGATCCCGGGACTCCGGGATCATGACCCGAGCGGAAGGCAGTCGCTCAGCCAACTGAGCCACCCAGGCGCCCCACATCCATAAATATTTTGTTAGATTTTTATACCCAAACATTTCAGTTTTTTTAGTGGTTTTTTTTTTTTGGTATTTTTAAAATTTCTAATTTCAATTGTTTATTGGTGGAATATAGGGAAGAAATTGACTTTTATATATTGACTTTGTATTATACAACCTTGATATATTTCCTTATTTTTACACAGAGAATCATGTCATCTGCAGATAAAGTTTTTTTCTTTTACTATATGTACATATTTTATTTCTTTTTCTTGTTTCATTGCAGTAACTAGGACTTCCAGTAAGCTGTTAAGTAGTGAAAGAGGACATCCTTACTTTCTATCTTTGGAAGAAAATAATCTAGTTTCTCACTATTGAGTCTGCTGTAGATTTTTTTGTACATATCCTTTATCAAGTTAAGGAGCTTCCCTGTGTTCCTAGTTTGCTGAGAGATTTATCATGAATAGGTATTAAATTTTCTCAAATATTTTTTCTGTATCTGTTGATATGACATGATTTTTCTTTTTAGCCTATTGATGTAATTATTGCATTAATTGATTTTAGGATATTGAACCAGCTTTGCATTTCTGGAATGAATACCACTTTGTAATGATATATTATTCTCTTTATATATTGTTGGATTTGATTTGTTAATATTTTGTTTAGGATTTTTCTACGTTCATGTGAAATACTATTCTATACAAGGTTTTTTCCCCTATAGTGTCTTTACCTAGTTTTGGTATTGAGGTAATGCTGACATCATAAAATGAATTGGGAAATGTTCCCTCTTCTATTATTTTTGGGAAGAGATTATGGAGAATTGCTGTTATTTCTTTGTTAATGTTTGAATAGAATTTGTCTGTGAAACCATATAGATCTCTTTCTTTTTTGAAAGATTTTAAATTATGAAGTTAATTTCTTTAATATATACAGAGATATTAAGGTTATTATTTTCTCCTTGAGTGAGGTTTGGTTGTTTGTATCTTTCAAGAGATTGGTCCATTTAGTTTAGTTATCAAATTTGGGGGAAGAGTTATTCATACTATCCTCTCTTTGTTCTTTGAATGTCCATGGGATCAGTAGTAATGATCCCTCTTTAATTTGTGATATGGTAATTCATGTCTTCAGAACTCTCTCTTTTTTCTTCTTTCTTTCTTTTTCATTCTTTCTTTCTTTCTTTCTTACTTTCTTCTTTTTTTTGGTTCTTGGTTAAACTTACTAGAGGTTTATCTATTTTATTAATCTTTTCAAAAGGCTTTCATTTATTTTCTGTATTCTTTATTTTCAACTTTTTAAAATTTTTTTATTTTCAACTATTAAAGTTTTGTTTTTATTTTTATTATTTTCATACACAGCAAATTTAAAATATAAATTGCAGACAAACTATGTTCTTAGATCACAATGGAATTAAACTAGAAATAATAACAGAAAGTTGACTGGAAAACCCCCAAACATCTGGAGATTAAACAACACACTTCTAAACAACACGGAGGTCAAACAAAAAGACTCAAAAGAAATTAAAATATATTTTGGATTAAACTGAAATAAAAATACAGCTAATGAAAGTTAATAAGATACAGTAAAAATGGTGCTTAGAAGATAATTTATAGCTTTAAATGTATATATCATAAAAAATGAAATTAAAAAAATTCAAAGTTAATAACCTACAATTCTACTTTAGGAAACTGGAGAAAGATGACAAAATTATATTTAAGACACTAGAAGTAAATAAATAATGAAAATAAGAGTATGAACTTAAGTTTAAGAGTATGAACTTAAATAACTGAAAATGGGAAAACAATATCAAAAATAATAGCTGGTTCTCTGGAAAGATCCCATAAAACCCATAAACCTCTAGCAAAACTGGCCAAGACAAAATTAAAGGGTAAATTCTAAGCAATATCAATAACTTTTTTTTTTAAAGATTTTATTTATTTATTTATTTATTAGGAAAGAGAGAGAGTGAGAGAGAGCATGAGAGGGGAGAAGGTCAGAGTGAGAAGCGGACTCCCCATGGAGCTGGGAGCCCGATGTGGGATTCGATCCCGGGACTCTGGGATCATGACCTGAGCCGAAGGCAGTCGCCCAACCAACTGAGCCACCCAGGCGCCCGATATCAATAACTTTTTAAAAGATCTTTATGTATTCACTTTTTTAAAAATGTCGCAATTCTGTTCTAAGTTTTTAATTAAGATGAATTGTATGGCATTTAAGTGAGTCCAAAAATGTTGGCCTAAGTTTTAGCTTTTGGTTTCTAAATAAACTGATTTTATTTAAAGTGGCCTAACAGCATCAGATGGGCTCAAACAAGAAGACTTGCTGAGTAGTGGCAAAGATTGCTACTCCATTTCTGTATACCCGTCTTCCTAAGATATCTAAGTTCAGCTGTTATAAAAAGGTGTCTTTTGCTTCAGAAATCCCAGTAATTGGCCTTGGCTTCCCACAGCCTTGTTTTATGCTACTGTCATTCCTTTGATATACCACAACTTCTGAACTTACCAGTGGCTGTATAACTGGCCTACTTGTTCAATGGCCCACAGGGGCAGCAGCCTGAACAAATGAGAAGAAGGGGGGAAAAATCAGAAACTCTACTCCACTGTTCAAATAGGGTGAGATTCAGACAATCAGAAATTCCAGTCCCATTTTGCACATACATTTCAGACTCATAAACAAACAAACAAACTGCCTGTGTTTTAATTTCAATCAAATGATGCTTTTTCATCTCTGATGCTGTCTGAATATTCAAGAATTAGATAACTTCAAATCTTACTCAGAGACTATAAAAACTTTAACACACCAGAAATTCCTGGTCATCTAAGGCATAAAGGTCTTCATACCAGTTTATAGAAACAGTGTTTTTCAACTCCTTTTCTGACTTCCTGGTTTTCCTGACTTTCTGGTAACCCCAGGACTGTCATTCCCACACAGGATCAATAAAAAGAGGATCATCTTTTAGTCTAAACAGGTCAGCCACCATCTGGAATTTGATGTTAGGAAACATAGCCTCGATTATGTATTGTTTCCCCTAAGGAAACTTATCATTCCAGTTTGATTAATAAAATCCTCTTGAAGGAAGTGTAGGTCACTATTTTAACTTTCATCATCAGATAAATAAATTGAATGATCTATAAGTGTGAAGTTGTAGGCAAGGAAATGGAACTCACCCAATCAGAGCAGAAGAAAAAAAAAAAAGGAATGAAAAATAGTAAAGATAGCTTAATGGGCCTATAGCACAACATCAAGTGAACTAACATTTGCATTATGAGGCTCCTAAAAGGAGAAGAAAGAGAAATGGACAGGAAACTTATCTGAAGAAATAGTGGCTGAAAACTTCCTTGACTTGGGGAAGAAAAGAGATATACAGATCTGAGGATCCCAGAGAGTTCCAAATAAGAGGAAGCTAAAGAGATCTAAGCCAAGATACATTATAATTAAAATGTCAAAATGGGGGTACCTGGGTGGCTCAGTGGGTTAAGCCTCTGCCTTCGGCTCAGGTCATGATCTCAGGGTCTTGGGATTGAGCCCAGCATCAGGCTCTCTGCTTAGCAGAGAGCCTGCTTCCCCCTCTCTCTCTGCCTCTCTGCCTACTTGTGATCTTTCTCTATCAAATAAATAAATAAAATCTTTAAAAAATTAATAAAATAAAATGTCAAAATGTAAAGACAAGAAAGGAATTTTAAAATCAGCAAGACAAAAACAACTTTTTTATTGAAGCATAGTTGACACACAATGTTACATTAGTTTCAGGTGTACAACACAGTGATTGTGCTAGAGAGAAACAAGAGAACCCCCATAAGAATAACCACAGATTTTTCAGAATACTCAGAAATTCTTCAGAAACTCTGCAGGCCAGAAGGGAGTGGAATGACATGTTCAAAATACTGATAGAAAAAGAAAAAACTCCCAACCAAGAATACACTACCTGGCAATGTTCTCATTCAGAATTGAAATAGACAGAGTTTTCCAAGCAAGCAAAAGCTGAAGGAGTTCATCACGACTAAACAAGCCTTATAATAAACATTAAATGGATCTTTTAAGTCAAAAGGAAAGTGTGCTAATTAGTAACAAAAAAAAGTGAAATAAATCTCAGTAGAAAGGTAAATATATAGTAAAGGTAGTAGTTTAATCACTTTTAAAGCTAGTATGAAGGCTGAAGGACAAAGGTAGTAAAAATAACTATGATAACAGTAATTAGCAAAGGATACACAGAATAAAAAGATGCGAAATATGACGTCAAAAACAAAAAGTGTGGAGGGAGAGTATAAAAGTTAAAAAGTATAAAAGAGTATTGGAATGAGATCAAACTTGACTTTTAATCAACTTAAAATGGACTTATATCTATATGTAAGCTTCATGGTAACCACAAAACAAAAACCTAGATACACAAAAGATAAAGAGTAAGGAATCAAAGCATCATTAATCTTCAGGAAAATGTAAATCAAAACAACAAGATATCATCTCACACCTGTTAAAATGGCTATGATCAGGGCGCCTGGGTGGCTTAGTGGGTTAAAGCCTCTGCCTTTGGCTCAGATCAGGATCTCAGGGTCCTGGGATTGAGCCCCACATCGGGCTCTCTGCTCAGCTAGGAGCCTGCTTGCCCCTCTCTCTGCCTGCCTCTCTGCCTACTTGTGATCTCTCTCTCTGTCAAATAAATAAATAAAATCTTTAAATAAAAAAAAAGAATGGCTATGATCAAAAAAACAAGAAATAACAAGTGGTGACAAGGATATGAATGAAAAGGAACCCTCATGGACTGTTGGTGGGAATATAAATTGGTGCAGCCTCTATGGAAAACTGTGGAATTGCTTTAAAAAATCAAACATAGAACCACCACATGATTCAGCAGTTCTACTTGTGAGTATTTATTTGAAGAAAATTAAAATACTTACTCGAAAAGCTATATGCACTCCTATGTTCAATGCAACATTGTTTATAATAGCCAAGGTATAAAAACAACTTAAATGTCTATGAGTGGATGAGTGGATAAACAAATGGTGTGTGTGTATGTATATACATACACACGCACCAAAAGAACATTATTCACCCATAAAAAAGAATGAAATCTTTTCATTTACAACAACATGGATGAATCTCGAGGGATTAAGCTAAGTGGAATCAGTCAGTAAAAGAAATATAAATACTATATGATCTCTCTCATATATAGAGTCTAAAACAAGCAAAAAAAGAACAAGGTCACAGATACAGAGAATGAACTAATAGTTGCCAGAGGCAGGAGTTGGAGGGTGGAAGAAATGAGTGAGGGGGTTATTAAATATTCAAATATAAAAAATAAAGAGTTCTAGAGAAGAAAAATAAAATACATACTTGGACTAGGATTTAATTTCCTAACATCTTGAATTAACAGTTACCTTCCCTGCCTTTTTCCCTCTCCCAGCAGCCAATGGACCATGATAACCAGCTTTAAACGATAGGGATGCACTTTGAGAGGAGTGAGAGTTTTACATTTTAGAACAGGAAGTGACACGAAATATCATATAACCCAAAACACTCATTTCATGAAACTGAGGTACAGGCCAGAGACATGATTTGCCTGAAATCACACACTGGGTTAGAATTATAACTATTAGGCAGAAAGTTTAGACATGAGCAGGAGAGGAGGAGAGGACCTAGGGGGATGGGAAGGGTCCAGCTTCCCTGGCAGACCACACCTGGTCAGAAGACCTTCTCAGAAAAAAAAAAAGAAAAAGAAGACCTTCTCAGAATTTGCCTGCGCTGTGATTACCAACATCCTGATAACCACAATGTAAGCAACCATAGGGACTTCCTGGAAGGATGGACAAGCACAGAAAGAACCTTCAGGTATCCTGAGCGGACCTCTTGGCATTAACATATAATTACTGTGCCATTTACATTGTGGTTTGCCTCCCTCCTCCTGGGGTTTCAAGAAGATCGTGGGAAAATGGCAGGCCAGCGCATGTACCCTGCGAAAAGGAATCCCCTGTCAATCATAAAAGGGAGGAAACCTGAGAAACCTCCCCCTATCAAGAATCTATATAGGACTGGAAAACAAAAGGAGAGCGCATTTGCCCTCTGCAAGTCTGCCTGCTATCCCTTCCTGAGATCTACTTCCACTTCCATCAATAAGGCCTCTTCGCTGCTTCACTGTTACTATTTCTCACTGAATTCTTTCCTTGGAGAAGACAAGAAATGAGGATCCAAATCAACCCTGTAAGGAACCATGCATTAAATGCAAATATTATAGGGGCGCCTGGGTGGCTCAGTTGGTTGAGCAACTGCCTTCGGCTCAGGTCATGATCCCGGAGTCCCGGGATCGAGTCCCATATTGGACTCCCGGCTCTGCGGGAAGTCTGCTTCTCCCTCTGACCTTCTCCCCTCTCATTCTCAGTCTCTCTCTCTCTGATAAATAAATAAAAATCTTTAAACAAAAATAAAAAAATAAATGCAAATATTACAGTTCTTTACTCTAGCACATTTATTTGCAAGAGACATTCCCTACTTTAAAAAACTGTAATAATGTATCAATCAGGAGAATGAGTTAGAGATGGTTCCTGGGATAAGGAAGAAGAAAGAGTTCTAGGGAAAAGATGACCCTTTCCACCAGCAGAGCGGCCCCACCAGAGAGGCAACTTGCCAGCAGGGGGCACACAGTTCCCTTCTTGAAAAGATTTTCCATTGGCCTGAGAAGTTATAAAATGGTGAATCTTACAACCAAGGTCTGTGTCATTAAAGACTACTTGTTTGGGGACTTTGTAGAATTGTGAGATATTCACTTCAATTTGAAGCTAGGGAAGAGGAGATGACATTTGGATAACACCTTAGTCATACATTAGCTTCAGTGTGATTGTAAACATGGGAGCTAGGGTAAATCTCCAGGCTGTTCAGGACAAAGATGTCAAACCAAGTATTCAGTCCCTGAAAAGTAAACACCTCTCCTACTATCACTTATTTAACATTGATTCACAATAGTGAGTTAATGTGAGACTACAGCATAGAGAGAAAAGAGTCCATGAATAGACTTAGAGGTAGTTTGACAGATCAACCAATTTTTCTTTAAAGATTTTATTTATTCATTTGAGAGAGAGAAAGCGAGCGAGCACAAGCAAGGGGAGAAGCAGAGGGAGAAGGAGAAGCAGTCTCCCATGGGGCTTGATCCTAGGACTCCAGGATCATGACCTGAGCTAAAGGCAGACGCTCAACCATCTGAGCCACCCAGGCACCCAGATCAACTGATTTTTACCCAGAAAACCAGGGAACTGAGTCATAGAAGTCAGAGAAGTAGTTGAAAAAAATAAAGAAAAACCAGAGATTCTGAGAATGGGGTGCTGACAGAGAGAACAGATTTGGATTAGGGACCAAAGTACTATTTTCTATTGAAGGAACAAAATAAGAATGTAAGGTGTCTGAAGAAGGAGGGCAAGAGAACAAAGGTGGGGGGCAGTGATATAGATTGCAGGCAGCAATCAAATTCATTTTGAATTTTGAACTAAGTTTAAAAGCGTAGAAACAACTGAGAAAAGAGCTTCTTGATGTTGTGTAATATCCCTCTGCTGTAAGAAACTCAACTTTTTTAACAAGGCTTTGGGAAATTGTTCATATCTCCTGTCATGCCCAAGGGCAAATTTTTTACATACCAAAACAAGATTCCAAGCATAAGCTTCTTGCATAACTTTATCTCCCTCACTTTCCAACTTCCCACAATTCCTGTGGAATGTAACAGCACTGTCCTGCCAAAATGTAATTCAATGATGACATTTCACCATAAAAGACACAGTGAGACTTAATGTTGTAAAACATAGATCAGAGTAGCGAATCTGTTGAAAAATAAGGCATTGATATGCACAAACCTGCAGTGGCTCCCCTGCAAAAATACTTGCTATTCAGAGAGAGTATTAAGAGAGGACTTTTCCCCCCAATTACTATGCAGTGTTGATCTAAAATTCAATGCTGCTTCTTAGGAAGGTTCTTTGCCAACATAAAAAGAAAGGAAAGTAATTCATAGACTAATTTGAATAAAAAGCACTCTTTCGACACATGTGCTTAGTGTTCACTTTTTTGGGGGAAGAGAAAACCAATTTATATTCATAATTTCACTTTGGAATCACTGTTCTTAATTCAGTTTTAAATAAGTTGAGCAGAATAACATTTTAAAGCAAGCTACCCTCGCTGATGTGGGGAGGAATTGAGTTTCAATGTATTATTTCCATCTGTCCTTATTACTTAAGAGAAGTTTCACTTATGTTTTGGCACTTGAGAGTCGAACATTATAGATTTTATTTTTCAAAAGAACCATTAATCATTTTAAGTTAGTTGGCTGAGCTGCTTTGTTTACTTAATTTCCATTCATAATCCAAAGAAATATTTTGTAACAATTTAAGAGAAATCAGAAAAGGGTGACTTCAAGCAATTTCTGAAAGACATTATACTGATGAATTAACTTGGTAAATGGAAACCATCCCACAGTTAACTAGCACACCTGGAGAGTCAATGGAAAGTTTTCAGAACAATCTGAAAAGACAGTTAAGTTCCAAGGTACAGGGAGTGGAGAGAAGCCTAACCTGAAGCAAGGCCCCTGATGAGTGAGGAGGGGGAAGGGAGTTCTCAACCATACCCTACGTATATCATACAGGAACTGGTCCTCAGGTCCTTTCTTGCACTTGGCCCAGATAGTACCCTGGAAAATGAGGCCAACAGCAAAAATTATACTTTATTGAAAAAGAGAGCAAAAACAAATCTAGCTAATCACATTAAAATTGCAAAGAACATGAGACTGTACCATTGCTTACTGTTATTCAGCATTATTTAGAAAATTTTAACCAAGAAAGAATAGAAGGAAAGAAGGAAGGAAGAGAAAGAAAAGGAGAGAGCAAAAGTGAAGGGGAGAAAGGAAGGAAGGAATATGAAAGAAAGAAAGGGAAGAAGGGGGCGCTTGGGTGGCTCAGTGGGTTAAAGCCTCTGCCTTCGGCTCAGGTCATGATTCCAGGGTCCTGGAATCAGGTCATGATCTTAGGGTCCTGGGATCAGGTCATGATCTTAGGGTCCTGGGATCAGGTCATGATCTTAGGGTCCTGGGATGGAGCCCCGCATCAGGCTCTCTGCTCAACAGGGAGCCTGCTTCCCCCGCCTCTGCCTGCCTCTCTGCCTACTTTGTGATCTCTCTCCTCTCTGTCAAATAAATAAATAAACCTTTAAAAAAAAAAAAAGAAAGAAAGGGAGGAAGGGAGGACGAGAGGGAGGTATGAAAAGAGAAAGAATTCAATAGGGTATATATTTATAAAAAGGAGAATCAAATTTATTATTTATAAGCAATAAAATAATTTACCTAGAAAATCCAAGAAAATCAAATAAAGAACTGTCAGTGCAGATGAGAGTTTAGAATGGAAATATGTTCCTGGAATAAAAACAGAAAATTCAAGTCTTTCTTATATCTGAGAAAAATAATACAAGTAAAATATAAAAACCAAACAAAATAGAAAAGGAAACAAGACATTAGTTATGATTAAAGAACAAACAGATAAATGGAACAGAAAAAGAAAACACCAGAAATTGATCCAAGTATTTGAAACAATTTGATATATAAATAAAAAAGAACTTTCAAACAAGTTTGGTTTGGTTTTTTTGAATAATGAATGTAGTTACTAAGTAACTAAAAGTCAAGGTGCATCAGTACCTCAGAAAAATAAATTCTACATCAAAGCAAAAGAGAAAACTTTTTTGAAGAGTTAATGAAAACATGTAATTGAAGAAATACTGGCATAAAATATTGATGAATAACCCCAGATTGAGAGAAGCTTATCAAATTATGTCACCAAGAGCAGAAACTAATAATGGACGTAACAAGATTCTTGTTATTAAAAAAAAAAAAACAAAACTGTTAAACATGGGAGTGAAGTTAGAAAAATGCAACATGGGAACCCACTGAAATCCAGAATTTATTGGTCTTAAAATTGGGACCTTTCTCATTCCAAGTAAATGAAGACTCTGCTGCTGTGCCGGCTCCCGAGCGGACAGAGCTGTTCTAACAAGTCTCGCTGCAAGCCTTCAGTTACACTTTTCTCAGCTTCTGCACAAACACGGTCCTGCTAGCATTTGCCCTGAAACACTTGACCAGTGGCCATGCAGGGCAGTCTAGAAGAATCTATGACTCAGATAAACAATAAGTTACGCTTTGTCACGAAAAATAGGTAAACAATAGCGTTCATTCTCTTGACCGTGTAAGGCTACCCTACCATGCTTTTAAGATGGCCCGGACTCCTTCAGCCTGCTGGGATACGGAGGGGCTCTCCGGCACACTTTGCCCAGTCGGGAGAATTGGACAACAAGCTACTCTTTCAGGCTCTGCACGTTGATAAATGTTGATTCTGGGTGCATCCCTAGAGATTTCTGGGTTGCCTCCAAATTTCTTTACAAGGGAAGAACGAGTTAACGGGGAAATTATTACAAGAGTAGCTGCTGCTTTCTCTACTGCATGTGAAACATTTTAAAAGTTATGGTTAACCTGATGCATTTCAAAATGCCTTATTAGGAGGCCAGATTGTTTCAATAATGTTTCAGATATACTAGTGATACATATCACCCACGAATTTATCGTAAAGAAGTATGTTAATGACTACAGGTATATTTTGTTTTGAGACTCCATTAAAATAGCAACAACAACAACAACTTTTAGCGGTACTGGGTGCTTTTTGTTAAGCATCTGATTCTTGGTCTCAGCTCAGGTCTTGATCTCAGGGTTGTAAGTTCAAGCCCTGCATTGGGCTTCTTGCTGGGTGTAGAGCCTACTAAAAATAAAAAAAATAAAAAACCTTTCGCTTCCACACAAATGCAATTAACTCTCAAAGTGTATCAATTGTAAATCTTACTAAATAAATTGTATCCTTTAGTATTTGGCTTACCAATGCCACTAAAAACTGCTCCCATGCTGGTGGTTGATACAGGAATTGAAAATCAAATTAATTAGCTAGCTGGAGAAGCAGCTCTTTTTTACTAGGGGGAAGGGTATAATAATATTTCCACATATGATCAAGTCTTGTTACCTCGAGGTGAGAAAATATGTTTGAGTTATTGAGGCTCTCATGACTTCCCCTTGTGGAGCATATCAGGATTTGAAAGACCTCACCGAAAAACCAGAGCTATGAATATTGGCTTGATCTCATCTTATAGAGCAAGGCTCCCTCTCTCTTATCCTAGCAGCAAACCTCAGAGCAGTTCCAGTGCCTCGTGAGGGGTAAGTGAGAACGTCCTCAGGAAGAGCTCCTAGCACTCATCTTTTTACTTCATTCTTATTAACAACTATTTATTTCCCAGAAGGAGGGCTCACGTACCAGATTGTTGGAAGCCTTGAAATCTGACTCATTTTATACTGAAGCTGAGAGCAAATGCCTATTTTTTTTTACAAGAAAACGTATCCCAATTTTTTTTAAAATTTCAAAATAATTGTCAACATCAGCCCTAGAAAGCTGGTTTCTTGAATTTAAATTGGAAAAATCCTTTAAATATATGTAGTTCTCAAGGTGCATGGATGCCTCAGTTGGTTGGGTGGCGGACTCTTGGTTTTGGCTCAGGTCGTGGTCTCGTGGATCATGGGATCAAGCCCCACGTTGCGCTCTGCATTTAGCCAGGAGTCAGCTTGGAGATTCTCTCCCTCTGCCCCTCCCCACACTCTTGTGTGTGCTCTCTCTCCATCTCTAAAATAAATAGATAAGGAGCACCTAGGTGGCTCAGTTGGTTAAGCTCTGCCTTTGGCTCCAGTCATGATCCCAGGGTCCTGGGATAGAGCTCCACATTGAGATTTCTATCCAGCAGGGAGTGTCCTTCTCCCTCTCCCTCTGTGCTCTCTCTCTCTCTCTTTCTCTCTGTGTGTGTCTCTCTCTCAAATAAATAAATAAATATTTAGAAAAATAAAATAAATGAATACATATTAAATAAATAAATATATGCTGTTCTCTTGCTGGGCCCATAAAATGTGTACATAGTTTATTATAAATGTATTTCCCATTTATGGTGCTTTTTTAAAGATTACATTAAGCAAAATAAAACTTTCTCAGTTACTAGTGTGAAATAGGAACAATGATGAAATTTCTTAGATTACCACTAGATGGTACTATAGAACCTAGTAAATGTAGTCTGCTCTCCTTGGTTTTGCTGCTGTTTCAGGCTCTTTCAGTATGGCTCTTTTTTAATGATGGCGAGTCCAATGATAATTAATATTTATTTAATGACTTCTATAGACACTGATGAGCAACCCTGGACAAGTCAGTTATCCTCCTTATGCCTCATCTATGTTTTCCCATCTATGAAGTGACTGAAAGACTCCTGGTTCTCTTGCGGAACCCCACATGGTGACTTCTTGCCCCCTGGATGAATATGGCAAGGGTGAGCCTAAAACCTAAAAGCAACTCAGAATCCTTTCCTGGGATGGGATTTTTTTTAAACTAGAACTGGAAAAAGCTAACTAGTACTTCCCTGCCATGTGCTGGAGAAGCAGGGCAGGAAGCTGGCCTCAAGTAGGAAAAAATGAAAAACAGAGAAGCAGAAACAAGGGGCCAAGATTGAGTCCTGGTAGTGTTCATGTCCCCAGTCCCAGCCGGCCCTGACGTCAGTCACATGACGGCCCTGCCTTCCCAGAGGGTCATGAGTTACATTTCTTTAACCACAATTGACAACAAAGTGTCCCTCCAGTAAATACTCCTTTTTGCCACAGGTAGTTTGAATTGAGTTATCATCACTTTGACCCAAATAATTCTTACTAATCAAGGTGGTGACTTAACTCTATCCATTCAAAAGTGTAACCAAGCAGTTTAAGTCCTTACCCTAATATCTGCTCAAGTCTATCTCCCATGGTATGTAATAATACCATGGTATGTAATTCTCCCAAAATAGGGAGAATAAGTTCAAAGCTTATGATCCATTAAGAACAATGAGAATCTTGAAGGGATACACCCCCCCCCAGAAATGCCCAGCGCTTTGCAAATGGATATTACTTCTTCTTTTTTTTTTTAAAAAGATTCTATTTATCTATTTGACAGAGAGGAGAGAGAGTACAAGCAGGCAGAGAGGCAGGCAGAGAGAGGGGGGAAGCAAGCCCCCCGGCGAGCAGAGAGCCCGATCCCAAGACCCCGGGGCCGGATCCCAAGACCCCGAGACCACAACCCGAGCCGAAGGCAGAGGCCCCAACCCACCGAGCCACCCAGGCGCCCCTGGATATTACTTCTTATAACCATCACTTCAGTCTTATAAGACTAGATGGCTCAGCCCTTCCGGACATTATGCTACAGGTTTTGAAGGGCAGGTGAGTGGTATGCCTTTATTCCATAAACTTACAGTGTTCTTGATTCCCCCCTTATATACTAATAGCGTAAACATG
>CM052802.1:31958931-31969896 GCA_028533885.1 Nasua narica
TTTATTTTTAAGATTTTATGCATTGGGGCGCCTGGGTGGCTCAGTTGGCTATGCACCTGACTTGGGCTCAGATCATAATCTTGGGTCCTGGGATGGAGCCCCAAGTCGGGGCAGGGGGCTGCTTGTCCCTCTTCCTCTGCCCCTCCCTAGCACTCGTGCTCTCTTTCTCTCTTTCAAATAAATATATAAAATATTTTTAAAAAATGAAATGTAAGATTTTATGTATTTATTTGTATGTATTTACTTATTTCTTATTTATTTACATATTATTAAAAAATAAAATGTAAAGATTTTATGTATTTATTTATTAGAGAGAGTGAGAGAGAATGGGAGGGACAGGGAGAGAGAATCTGAAGCTGACTTCATGCCAAGTGCAGAGCCCCAGTCCAGGCTAGATCGAAACACCGGAGAGGCTGATGCTCACCAGACTGAGCCACCCAGGCAGCACTTGGGGAAGAGCTTTCTTAACAGAGTGGAAACAGTGCTTCCAAACATGTGAGTCATGGATGTGTTTGTAGTGTTTAAGGAACAGCAAAGAGGCTAGTGGAAAGGGAGAGGGGAAAGAGGGCAGGACAGAGAGAGTAGGGGATCCAGAGCACATAGGGCTGCCCATGCCACATAAATGCCACGGGTTTTGCTCTGGGAGAGTTGGCAAGCCATTTTTAAGGGCTGAGCAGAGGAGTGATGTGCTCTGACTTATAATTGAAAAGATCACTCCCGACACTATGTGAACATTGCTCACATAAGAAAGAGAACAAAGGTGGAAGCAAGGAGATCCTTTCTGGGAAGTGATGGTTTTCCTTTGGGCTGCAGTGGTTAGCAGCAAGAGATGAGAAATGGGTCTATTTGGAATTCATGTATTTGGAGCTGACAGGACTACTTAATTGCTTGAGGTGGTATGTGAGGAGAAAGAGAAGAGTCAAAGATTTTGAATTAAGTGACTGGAAAGATGGAGTTTCTACTGATATTGAAGAAGGGCTGAAGCTACCAACTACTTCTTAACAGAAAGATTCTACATCTTTCGCTTTGGCTCCTTCCCTACCTGTCTGTATCTTCTACTTCCTCTGTTTGATTCACCTGCCAAGACACAACACTCATTCAATTGAGGATATTTATGAATATTATGATATCTGCAAAGTCCTGAGCTAGACATTAGATGGATATAAAAACATGTAAGATTCTTCATACATTTCTAATAGTCTATATGAGAAAAATAATATATTTATTTGTGATAACAATATAATTCAAATATGCAAGTGTTTATGAATAAATTACCTTTGTGAGCAAGGAATAGTGAATAGGTACTGAGGTACAGCAGGGATATAACTATGAACAAAACATGGCCCTTGTTCTCAAGAATCTTATATGCTGAAAGTTCATTGAGTGTTGTTACCACTCTATGGTTGGAATATAAGAGATTTTCAACAGGTACTAAATGAAATGAAAAGCACAAGACATCAGAATTAAAGGGGAAAGAGATCATATCAGTCAGGGGAATTCAATAGATGGCTCAAGCTAGCTTGAGTTTTCATATTCCATAATACTTTTCCTAACTAAATGTCTTTCCAGTGAGTTTATCCAGCACCTGCCTAAGATCATCAGTAGCCAGATTTGCACTTACATTTATAGTTTCTTAGAAGTGTACATTAGTTATACTGTGGAATGTAAACTTGAGAGCAGGAGCTTAATCTTATTTAATTTCCTTTGAACTTTAAAAACACTAAATAAATATATTGAGAAAGTTATAAAATATGCATGGGTATGGGGCACCTGGATGGCTCAATTGGTTGAGTATCTGACTCTTGATTTTGGCTCAGGTCATGATCTCAGGGTCCTGAGATTGAGCCCTGCATCTGGCTCCACGCTGGGTGAGGAGCCTGCTTAAGATTCTCTCCCTCTGTCCCTCTCCCCGGCTCATACCTGCTAGGGCCTGTTTAACTGTTAGGGCCTGCTCAGCCAAACGGACTCCATATTGCCTAGGTAGCCATATTGTTGTTTACATCTAAGTGACTTCATCCCGGGAATAGTCGCCCTAGCAGGCCAAGACAATCAGTTCCTGGTGTCGGTTCCCGGTACCGGCACCAGCAGGCCAAGACAGGTAGAAACATCCAATTAGCTAAGAGCCACATAATTTGAGGTTTGCGGTGAGGTTTGTGGTTTCGCCCTATAAAAGATAGCCTGTAAGACTAGGCGGGGTCGCTCTCTTTCGAGGCGGCCCTGACGGGTCAGTTTGATTCCTGATGCTTGGCGTGAAATAAAGCTTTGCTTAACTTTCACTTTGATTCAGTCTCGTTCCTTTGATCACGGACCCTAACAATACCAGCTTGCTCTCTCTCTCTAAATTAAATAAATAGATAATAAAATAAATAAATATGCATGAATATTATAAAACATATTACATTATTTTAAAATGCTTTTGGAGAAGGAGTGTGGGAGGGTAAGGGGGTGTTCCCAAAAGTACAGAACACTTCATCCTTCTTTTAGGATGTGTATGTATGTGTATATATATATATAGTATATAAAGCTGTGTGCATATATGCGTGTGTGTGTGTGTGTGTGTGTGTATAAAATGTCAGCCCAAAATAGTAATCCACTAACTGTTCAAGAGACTTAGTCAGATATTTGGTCTTGATTTTCAGTCCTTAGATTTTAAATCAAACAATTGCAGTACTTACACATATTTTGTACAATTTCTATGAGTTATGGGATGTGTAGGGGTTTGGGTTTTTTGGGGGGTGTCAACATATTTCACATTTTACTGAGCATACTTATATACACAACATATTTTTCAGATGGGTTTTACAATACACAGTTTTATCACCTGTTTTACAACTAAATATGTTGTGAATATTTTCTCTTTTCCAACAGCGAATATAATTGTATTATATGGAGAAAATGTAATTTATTATGTAACTTGTTGGGAAAATTAAGAAAGAATTTTTTTTCCAATAAAACTTCATTCTCTTCATAGTGCCTTGAATAAACAGGGATGTCCTTGTCTAATACAATTTTTTATAAATGATAGAAACTTGTCCTTCAACTTAGCTTTTGAACTTGCTTCTCTGTGCCCATCTAATTATCAATTGAGTAATCCATTTTATTTTTTCCCAAGTTTTTGCCCCTCTCCCATTTGCTTCCTCTTTTCTATCTGTTGTTTCCCTGGTACACACACTTCCATTAGTCTACCATACTATCCCTCACCTTCAATATCTGCCTCCTCCTCTCTTATTTACTCCCCTTACAAATGCTTCCTTTCCTTTCTTTTGAAAATACTGTTTTAATTGATTTTAATCAACTCGACTCAAAGCTGTGTCATCAGTTCCACATTAGTAATAGCCTTTAATAATCTGAAGATAGAATTTAATTGTTTAAAGGAAAATATTAGTAGGTCCCTTGTTAGAGTTCAGATGTAAATATTCCTTTTATCAGGCACTGCACATTGTTTTAATTTTCTCTAAAATTTTTCTGATTTAAACCACTTTGTGGTAAGGATTTTAAAAATAGCGATGTATGGAAACGCTATCAAGTTTGAGGCATTCTGCCAAGATAGTGATGGATAGTTGGAATGCAGGCAGGGTAGGGACAAGCCCCACCTCCCCGCCTCTAAGAGGAAACCACCCTGTAGGAACCCTCCACCCTTTCCCATGTGACAAAAACCTGATTGGATGACAGTTGCAGGAGGATTAATCAGATTAAAATAGCCAAGCAACAAGCCCATAAAAACCCCTAGACTTAGAAACTCTGGTGGCAGCCTTTTCCTCCTGGTCCCCTCCTTCCTGGGGACCTTTGTCTTATCACTTTGCTAGTGTTCGTTCAGTAAACCTTGTTTTGCTGCCCACCACTCTGTCTGGTCTACCTTTTCATTCTTTGAAGCGGTGTGACCAAGAACCATGGGCACCAATGGAGAAAAAGCTCTTATAACAGTAGCATATTTTTAGAAACCACTGAAACCTGCTGTTATGCTCGTTGTCTTCTCCTAGCATGAAGGTCTTGGTCAAAATGGAGCATTTCATTTATAATGGCTGTCACTAGTTTGTTGTTTGCTGATTTTGTTCTTCATGCTTCAGAGGTGTACATTAATGTGGTACATGCATGCATGTGTGTGTATGTGTGTGCGTCTGTACTTTAGATGAAATACTCTTTAGGTTGTCTCACACCATCAGTAACATTCATAGTATGAAAATTTGCCTTTTAAAGATGCCAAGATTGACAAATCATAAAGAAATCATTGCACAATTCTGATGTTTTCACTTTGAGTGAGACACCTTTTAGTTGCTTAAGTAAGATTTGAAATTATCACAATAATGTAAATTGACAAATATGTAATTTTTCCTTAGAATTTTTATGCAGAAGAAAAAACAAAAGCAAAAAAAAGACAGCAAAGAAAAAAATTCACATGAAGAAAATTGTTTCATGCCCACATGGACTAGCTCAAAATACATAAAATTTAGTTACTTTAATGGATAGATTCAAGAAACATAATGGTCCTCTGTGCCTTTCTTTTTTAAATTATTCATTTGTGTAACAATTTTATATTCTTGATTTCTAAGAAATCCAAAAGGTCTTCACAGTTTTCACTTCTAAAAGAAACTAAAATAGTTATTGGAAAAACAGATAGAATTTACAAGATCTTTCAGCTATATGGCAGAGACGAAAATCAACTCATTATAGTTTTCATACATACATAATTACCTACATACATAGGTAGGTATGTATGGGATTACATACATAATCAGAAAATATCATTGAAAATATGCTGTTTACAACTGAAACAAATATTTTGGAATACCTGAAAGTAGAACCAAAAGAAAAGTGCAAGACTACAACAACAACAACAACAACAACAACAACAACACACACACACACACACACACACACAAAGGAAGAAAAGAAACACACAAAAGAAGAAAAGAAACATTTTTAAAAGGATCAATTTTAAAAAGCCAAAATCAATAAATAGATTATGTTCTTATGTAAAAATAGCATAATATTAGAGAGGCATTAATTTGGAATGTGCCCTATCATACACCAATGACCTTGAATGCAGAGTAATTAAAATAGCAAACATTAACATAGGAATAGATCAACAAAACAAGTGGCTAGTACAGAAAAGACATCTATTACTATTGGAATTTAGAATATTATAAACATAGTCTGATAGCTAAGAGCAAATATTCTAGAGCCAGCCTGGCTGGATTCAAATCTGATTCTGACACTAACTGGCTGTGTCACCTTGGGGAAACTACTTAATCTCACTGAACTTTAATTTCCTAATGTGTAAAATGGAGATAATAACACTACCTACTTATTTTTAGAATTAAATTAATTTACATGAAACACTTGAAAGGCTAAATTATCCTAGATAGCAATCAAAGATATTATCATCATCATCATAAGAAGAAGACATCAATTACTATCATCATTAGAGAAAGGATAATGGGTTATTCGTTTACTTAAAACATGCTTAAATCAGTTTCACATCATTCATAAAAATGACTTCCAGATCTATTTGTAACAACCAATTGTTCAAAGTAAAAACAAAACAAAATTGTATTTGAAATGAAACTATGCAGGAGAATTTAATTATAGTTTTGTAATGGGAAGACATTTTTAAGCTAGATACAAACCCCAAGAGCTAAAGGCATAATGATTAAAAAATTATGGGCATACTAATGAAAACGTTTGTGTAAAATACCATAAAGTGAAAAAGGAAAAGTCAGTCTGAAGAAAACATTTATAAAAGAATATAGGGGGCGCCTGGGTGGCTCAGTGGGTTAAAGCCTCTGCCTTCTGCTCAGGTCACGATCCCAGAGTCCTGGGATTGGGCCCCACATTGGGCTCTCTGCTCGGCAGGGAGCCTGCTTCCCCCACCTCTCTGCCTGTCTCTTGGCCTACTTGTAATCTCTCTCTCTGTCAAATAAGTAAATAAAACCTTAAAAAAATAAATAAAAGAATATAGAAAAATTATTATTCAGAATATTAAAAAATTCATAAAAGTCAGTAAGTAAAATTGAATCTAATAAAAAAATAAGTAAGTGATAGAGGCAATTTAAATATAAAAATATAGAAAAAGATGCTCAATATTACTAAAAACCAGAGAAATGTATATTATATAAAAATGACCTAGAGTTTTTTTTATGTAACATAATGGCAACAATTAAAGAGATATCTAGTTTTGACAAAAAGAGGAAAAATAAGTTTTCTCTAATACTGTTTGTAGGAAAATGTATTAACCATGACATTTTAGAAAGTAAAAGGACAAAATTTCTAAAAAATTAAAGGAATATATACTTCAGTTTTATATATATATATAATCAGTATATATATATCAGTAATTGACTTCTGGATATCCATTCTACAAAAAACACAGGAGCATAATGGCAAAGGTACAAAGTTGGTTTTTTACATTCTATTTGAAAAAGAAAGTTAGACACACGTTATAAATATCTCAAATATATTGGATTATTCATTGTATGGTGTACTATTCAGAAAAAGAGTAAGTTAAATCCATGTGACTTATAAGAAAAGACATTTCACTCGTATAGTTGAGGTGTCTCATAACCACTCTGGAAGTATCTTGGTACCATTAAAATCATGGCAGGTTTGTAATAGACTAATCAATCTACCCTCTTCAGAACCTTCAACTGACTTTCTTTCCCTTTAGACATTGCACTACAAGGATGCAATGCTTTAAACCAGGATAATTATCCTGCTATCCCAAGAGGTAAAACTAAGGGAATGTTATTGGAGGCATTGAATCAAATATTAACATTGGTGAGCAATGAAACCGGCCATTCCTGGGACTGTCTACCTCTGGATATCTGCAGATGAAATAGGAAAAATATCCTGATACATGTATAAATAGGCGTGTGGTATTTCCAGTGATCAGATTCTTGAGCTTTATATTTTAAAGTTTAAACTTCATGTTTCAAGTTGGTTTTTTGCTATCGTTGTTCTGTTCCTGTCCTATCTGGGTTAGAGAGTGCAAGAAAGCTGGAAGTGGATACTAAGTGGTATCACCTGCTTTGCATGGTTTCGGGTCCCTCATTCTGAATATCTCCTCTAAGGACCCCTGTGATGAGCAGCATGTTTTATCCACTCCCTGGGCCCATACTTATCAGGAATTCAACTTGTAGTGGCTGTATCAATGCCAGGTCTCTCAATTTGAATTGATACTTCAAATCTATCCCTAGCATTCAGTTCTGTTCTCTGAAAGCACCCAATTTCATCTCTTTGCTCTCTGCAGTAAAATCTTTATAACTGACGAGAATTCTGGGGGTCCTTTGAATCTTTCATGAAATTTGAGTTTTCACACTGAGGATTTAGTGTCAATAGATTCCATCACTTTCTCCAGGTGAGTCAGCTCTTCCGAAGGGTATTGCACGGAGCTGTGGTATCTTGTTTTGTGTAGATGGTAGTCTTTCCTCCTACCTGCTAATTTCTGGTTGGAATTCAACAAAGTATCTGAGCATCTGAGAGACTTCCATTTAAGAGCTGTCAGGTACTTGATACAAAGACAGAGTCAACGTTTGCCTTAAGGCTGAAGTAAACATCTGCTGTTTTGGCATCTCAGCGTTAGTCACAGAGCTTTTGGTAACAGGGCCTTAACTTTCCTCGAAAGACCATGAATCCTCCATCCTGGCCACATAGACTAGAGGGATTGACTCTACCACATAGGCTTCAACAGTTGACACATGGCCCAGAACTAGTCGTGATAATTGCACATCTCTATGAACACTATAGGGATGAACTCAAGACCCAATGTTGAACAATGGGAGTGATACTCAGAATTTTATTGGAAGTACTAGAAAACAAATATCTTTATGATCCAGGGGTTGCTAAGCCTGGATGCAGGTGATGGTAGTCCCCTATACAGGCAGAGCCTGCCTAAAGTGGAAACTAACACAAAGGAAAGCAGGAATGCAGGAGGAAAAAGACAAATAGGAGATATGCTTCAAACAGTCGAATTTAGGTATGTCAACTGTTATTGAAACTAGTTTTAAACTACTTTTTTCTCACGTTCAGTTAACCACTATTCTGCATTTTGTTCTCGTTTCCTTGCTTTGCATTCCAGTTTCATTTCTATGCATGCATCCCTAAATGATAGATTGTTTAGTTTCACATGTTTTAAACTTACATGTGTAAAATTTTTTGTGCGTGTATTTTGTAATTTGCTTCTTTTGCTTATCTCCATGTTTCTGAGAATCATCTATGTTGTTTGTAAGTTAGTTCATGCATTTTCACTGCTCTATAGTAACCCATTGAATCAATATATCAACACTTAAGTTGTATAATTTCTAGGTTGTTGACATTACAAGTGTCTCTATGAATTACTTACATGCAACAAATTCCATTGTTATGACTGGAGATGCTGGATTGTAGAACTGCGTTCTTTCAACATTTTTGCATAAGATTACACTGTTTCTCAAAAGGATTGTACCAATTTATTTATTATTATTATTATTATTAGAGAGACAAAGCAGAGGGAAGGACCTTCACATTGCTCTTCTGTAATTGCTTTTTTTGTGTCTTTTGACCATTTTTACCTATTAAGCTGTCAATCTTTTTCTTATTGATTTGGAGGAACACCTTGAGATATCCTGAATGCTAATCTTTTGTTGTCTACATTTGAAACTCTAGTGACTTACCTTTTAACTTTTTTCACATTATCTTTTGATGATCAGAAATTCTTATGTTTAATAAAGTCTAATGTACTGATCTTTCTATTTGTGTTATGCACTTTTTGAATCTTATTTTTTTATCCTTCTTTATCCCAGACTAAAAAATAATGGTCTTCTAAACTTTCTTTTTAAACTGTTCAGTTTTTGTTTTTCACATTTTAGTCATAAATTCGTTGTCAGATGGTTTCTGTTTATGAGCCAATACTGTGATCCAATTTATTTTGTTTCCATAGACTTTGTCATTTGTCTTACTACCGTTTATTGAATAATCCATCATCTTCCTGCTGATTTTAGTGCCACCTCTGTTACTTACTAACTCTGTTTCTCTAGTTTCTCTATCTTTGAGCCAATAACATATTGAATATTAAAGTTTAAATATCAGTATCTCATAGGGCAAACTCATTGTATCGTGGTTATTCTAGACCCTGATACTTCATCTAAGAATTAAGTTGCTAATTTTCAAAAAATAAATTTTAGGATTTTGATTGGCAATCTCTGAACTATAATAAACTATTAACTCTATTAATTCATTAGAAAAAATATTTAGGATACTGAGTCCTCCTATCAACATTTATTAATGTCAACCTATTAGTTGACTTGGACTTATTTTTCTGAATAAGAGCTTATCTTTTTCTTCAGAAAGGTATTCTACATTTCTTATTTGATTTATTAATACACATAATCTATTTTGTAGTTACAATAATACATATCCCTTTAAATAATGTTTTCTATTTCTTATTGGTATAATGACATGGGTTATAAATTGATTCTTTTATTACACAACAATCTTTCCGAATGCTAGTATCAATAATTTATTTGCATTCTTAAGGACATTTTTGGGGATCAATAATAATATCAATAATCATATCATCTACAATGATTATTATTTTTACTTCTATTGCAATTCTTTTTTTAATATTTTTTATTTATTTGAGAGAGAGAGAGAACACAGAGGGAGAGTGAGGGTGAGAAGCAGACTCTCCTCCCCGCTCCAAGCAGAGAGCCCAATGTGGGCCTTAATCCCAGGATCCTGGGATTATGACCTGACCTGAAGGCAGATGCTTAACCAACTGAGCCACCCGGCTCCCTGTAATCCTTTTCCTTTTCTTTTTTTTTTTTTTTTTTAAGATTTATTCATTTATTTTAGAGAAAGAATGTGAGCAGTGGGAGGGGGAGAGGGGTGAGAGAGAATCTCAAGCAGACCTGAGCTGAGTGTGAGGCCTGACGTGGAGCTTGATCTCACCCCCCTGAGATGATGACTTGAGCCAAAATCAGGAGTCACTTAACTGACTGAGCCACCCACACACCCCTCCACTGCAATTCTTAAACTAAATTTTTCTTTTACTGTTACTGTAGAATCTCCAGTACAATACTGAATACAAACAGTGGTAGTAGTCTTTCGTGTCTTTGTTCTAATTTCCCAAATGAAACGTTTTTAATAAGTCATCAAATATGTTGTTTGTTATAGATAATTTTGTGGGTACACTATATCAAGATGACAAGGTCTCCTTTATTCTTAATTTAATAATATTCCATTATTACTATTCTATTCGATATTGTACCAGAAGTCCTAGCCAGTATCATGAGATGAGAAAAATAAATATAAGGCAAAAGAATTGGAAGGAAGAAAATTAACATCATTTTTACATAATATAATTTATCTACTTACAAAATGATTCTACAAAAAAATTGGAAATGATAGAATAAGACAGCAAGATGTGTGCACATATGTAAGGTCATTATACACAAGTTCATTGCCATTCTATACATTAATAACCCACAATTAAAACATGTGCTTATGGATGGGACTAGACAGTATTATGCTAAGTGAGATAATTCAATCAGAGAAAGACAAATACCATGTGATTTCACTCATATGTGGAACTTAAGAAACAAAACAAATGAGCAAAAATTAAAAAAAAAGAGAGAGCGAGAGAGATAAAGAGAGGCAAACCAAGAAAGAGACCATTAACTATAGAGAATAAATTGATGATTACCAAAAGGGAAGAGGGTGGAGAGATGGGTTAAATAGGTAATGGGGATTAAGGAGCACTTGTGGTGATTAGCACTGGGTATGTATGGAAGTGTTGTTATGCCCAGATTTTGAGATCCCCAAATACCACCAGGGAGCCGAGTCCGATGCAAAAGCAAAAGAGCCCTTTATTCAAGCTAGCTTGAGCTCTCCCTCACACTCACCGACACAGCGGCGTGGTGTAGAGAAAGAGAGCGAGTTTCAAAAAGCACAACAGTTTTAGAGGGGTCAGTGGCCAATGAAATTGTAACA
>CM052802.1:31969996-31987926 GCA_028533885.1 Nasua narica
TGGGGCCACACACAAGAAGGGGGGTGTAAGCAAAAGGAACCCGCCCTGCTCTGCTCCTTCAGTGTTGAATCACCATATTGTACACCTGAAACTAACACTACAATGTATGTGAACTAACTGGAATTTAAATAAAAACTTTTTAAAAATATGCTTAAAAAGAAGACACTTTTAGCAATGACATAAAAGTATCAAGTACTTGGAATGAATCTAACAAAGGATGTGAAAGCTCTTTGGGAAAATGAAAAAAAATTATTTGGGTTCAGAAAGACAATCTAATTGAATAAAAAGATGTACCAAGTTAATATAGGGGTATAATTCATGTCAAAAAATGATAAGCCCTTCAAATTGATTAATATGCAACCCAATGAAAATGCCATAGAGAAAATTCATTACCAGTATTGAAAGAAACATCTCAAAATGTATGCTTTCTCTAAAAATTGAAATTTTGGGACGCCTGGGCAGCTCAGTGGGTTAAAGCCTCTGCCTTCAGCTCAGGTCATGGTCTCAGGGTCCTGGGATCGAGCCCCACATTGGGCTCTCTGCTCAGCGGAGACCCTGCTTCCCCCGCTCTCTCTGCCTACCTCTCTGCCTATTTGTGATCTCTCTCCTCTCTGTCAAATAAATAAATCTTAAAAAAAGAAAGAAAGAAAAAAAAGAAAGAAAATAGAAATTTTAAGATAGCTGTCATACATGAAAAATATGAGTTTGTGAGACACGTAGTAATTTAAAGTCTTTGAGTTACTGATCATATTGTTGCTTATCGTGAAAAATATCTTTATTTTAATTGAGGCATAGCTGACATATAACATTAGATTCATTTCCTGTGTACAACATATTGATTCAACAACTACATACATGACAAAATGCTCACCATGATAAGTGTAGTTACCATCCGTTACCATACAAAGTTATTACAAGATCATTGACTATATTCCTGATGCTGGACTTTTCATCCCTGTGACTTTTTATTTTACAACTGGAAGTTTATACCTCTTAATCTCCTTCACCTATTTTGCCTATTCCCTCACTCCCTCCCCTCTGGCAACCACTCAGTTCTCTGTATTTCTGTTTTGTTTCGTTTTTTAGATTCCATATACAAATGAAATTATATGGCATGCCTCTTTCTCTGTCTGACTTAATTCACTCTGTGCTGAATATCTTATATTTGACTCCTTCAAATTTGTTCTCCAAACAAGAGTTTGGCCTGAGTGGTTCTCATCAAATACCTCCATAGGCTTCCAGATTTAATTGGATCGCCCAAAGGAGAACGCCAGAAGGAGACCAGAGGCAGGAAGGACAGTGAGGTCATCTTGAGCTGACTTTATCAGCCAATAGAAAAACACTGTTCTCAAGTGGCCTGCTCTACACAAATTTATTTTTCTGGGTTCCAATGACCACTCTGTCCCCTCATCTTTTTAATACTATTGCCAGTGGTGTCTCTGGCTTTTTGTTCTTTGCTGTTGTTGTGTTTTTTTGTTTTTTGTTTTTTTTACAAAATGTGCTGATAAGTTCTTCTCTGGTATTTAACCCCAAGATATTGAAGTATGCACTGTGTTTTTTCCTATATCCAATCTACATCTCCTAAATAGTCCCATTGTAAATAGACCCTCTTCAAATTATCTTAAATTGAGTATGTCTGAGTGAACATTTACATACAATAAATACCACTGAGTGAAGAATAAATCAAGTCAAAGTAACCTAGGATCATCAGATAAAAGAGTACCCTGGGGGCACCTGTGTTGAGCACCCGCCTCTTAGCCTCTTAGTTTCTATTCAGGTCACTATCTCAAGGTCAAGGATGGAGCCCATATTGGGTGTGATGCTCAGTGCAGAATCTGCTCATATTCTTTCTCTCTGCCCCTTGCCACTCTCTCTCTAATAAATAAAATCTTAAAAAAAAAAAGCACCTTGATCTTTGCATAGCATAT
Organism: Nasua narica; assembly: GCA_028533885.1. Taxonomy (NCBI): domain Eukaryota; kingdom Metazoa; phylum Chordata; class Mammalia; order Carnivora; family Procyonidae; genus Nasua; species Nasua narica. Next base: position 31,971,925 of record CM052802.1, read on the forward strand.
TACAGTATCCAAAACTTTAGTGACTAGACATTGAATAAAAACCTCACTGATATTTAAGAGCATCAAGAAAACAGGATACTAGAAAATAAAATATAGGTGGTATTTTGCTTATTTTTCTATAACTGGATCAACTAAATATTAAGTATTACTTTTGCAGCTTATTTAACAAATATTCAGCCATATAATAGTACAAAAAAAAGAGCAGATCCATTTACCGTTAGTAGAATCTTTGCTTATGTTCTATGCAGAGAAGGACTCTTAGATAATTTTTTAAGACAGCATGGGTGAAGGCAGGAGGTAGAACTTAAAAACTTGTGCTAAAATTTCTAGTGAAGTGCATGGTAACTTAGGATGCCATTCTTGTTGGTCTGACATATGAGAATTAGACTACTATACTCATATTAGGTCAGTTTAATTACTGATGAAGGAGAATTTAGAAGTGAGCTAAAGTGTTATTAAAACACTGTTATAAAAATCAATAATTTTGATATTAGCAGAAATTTAATGGTAATCTTAAAATATATACCATTTACATAATAACTAGCAGACTTGTTAAGAATTTCCACTAAGATTAAGATTGAAATGGGACTAAGTTGAAATCAAATATCTGACAGAATTTTGGCTATGGTGAGTGCTTAGACATTGGCTTGAATTACCAAGGGTGAATATTCATGAGCATTTATAGAAGTAATGCAAAAGAATTTTGACTATGCAATACCTTACACAACAGCAAATGCATGAGTAACTAAAGCATTTGTAGTACAGTAGCAATTTCTGCCAATTATAAAGCAGCAGAATCCAATGTATGAATTAATGACTAGTTTTTGGTCACAGTGTTAAGTTACAACATAAATACATTTACTTTGAAAAAGTGTTACGTAAAAATTAGGCAAAAGACGATATATAATATGGTTTGGGTAGTCTGCACAGACATAAAAAGATGAATAATGATGTTTACAACTCAAGGAGCCTATGATTCATAAATCATTATCTAAAATGTAATCCAGAGAACAAATGTGGCTTGTAACTGCATACATATGTCAGTAAAAGTCAAGACAATGGCACATCTCCAAGCTAAATTACTCTCTAAAAACAGAGGATGGATCTGAAAGTATCAGGTTTTCTCTGCCACTTGAAGTCTACCAGTAAAATTCCAACCCTTGTGCTAACTACCTGCCAGAGATAATGAGAGATACAAGAATATTATTTGAAAATATCTATCATATTTACAATTAATTTTTAATTGAAGTATAGTTAACCATCATAATGTTACATTAGCTTGGATGGACAACTATAAAATAATTCAAGACTAACCAAGTATTTCTAACTGTGTGACATTATTTATTAGTTCTATAGAAATATTTCTATAGAAATTTGTTCTAGAGAATTTGGCATAATCTAATATAATAATATTCCTAAAATATGAAAAATGACAACAAGAGTTAACATTTACTGGTAGCTTACAGTGCCAGCTGGGCACATAGTAATTATCACTTAAAATTTGTTATGATTAGCACATGTCCCATAAGCTGTGATAAGAATTACCTTCACCATTTTATAATAATCATCATCACATAAATTAGGTATATAAACTCAACAATGTATGTTAAATATAGAGATAAATGAATGAATGACTGAGTGGAAAAATACAGAGGCTCAGAAAGTTTAAATAACCTCCTTAGTTCACACGACAGAAGAATTTGAAACTTAAGGTGAGCCTTAAGGGTAGCTTTTTTGTTTTTAATTTGTTTATTTGAGAGAGATGGGAGGGGCACAAGCAAGGAGGGGATGGGCAGTGGGAGGGTGAAGAGAGGGCAAGAGAGAGAGAGAGAGAGAGAGAGAGAGAGGAGGGAGGAGGGATAAGCAGACTCCCCACTAAGCAAGGAGCCTGTTCTGGGTCTCTATCCCAGGACCCTGGGATCATGACCTGAGCTGAAGACAGACACTCAAGCAACTGAGCCACCCCAGCACCCCCATGAAGGGTAGCTTTTGAACAGGAGAGGAAGACAGACATGCTAAGTATGGAAAATAGCAAGAAAAATAATACACAAGCAGAATGAGCCCTACATGCTTAAGGGGCAAAGAGACAATAAGTACAAGTAGGAAGGGAGTAGGTGTGGTAAAGTATTAGAAAGTACATTTTGGTATAGGATGGAGACAGTGCAATTCTTTGAAGTCTAGAAAGAAGAGTTTGAACATGATGCAGTGATTGTAAGCAGAGTGACATGAGGAAATTTTTGCCTGATAAAAGTGTAAACTGGCAGCATTAGGCAGTATGGATGTGGCGGAAAGAATCTATTTAATATAGGAGGAATTCACAATAGTCTAAACAGAATTATGTTCTGGATTTTGGTACTGATTACACAGAAAATAAAAAAGACATGTCTAAGAAATATTTTGAAAGAAAAAATGGATATAGAAGGAAACAGATTAAGCAATAAAGAAACCAATGTTTAGTGACAAGATGTATCAAATGATGATTTCATTAAAAAAATCGATATAGAATATAGTTTTTCTTCACTAAAAGGAAAAGAAAATAAAACCTGATACCAGTTGGACAAGAGAGAAAATTTTCATATGGAGTTTGAATTGATAGTAATACCTCCAAATGTAGACAGTCTGTTCTTATGTGAAAAGATTAGAGTAGGTAGGATACAGGAACAAAGTGAGCCTTGATTTTTTTTTTTTTTAAGTCCTGGAATGAAAAAGAGGAATGTGGGAAGAATTAGAAAAAGCAGACTTGAGATAAGAAAGGACCCAAGTTCAAGTTCTGATTGTGAAATTTAACTTAAATAAGTCACTTACTATCTCAAACTGAGTTACTCCATGTTTTAAGTGGAGAAAATAGTATCTACTTCACAGTATTTTAAGCATACAAAGTGAAAGGGTCTTAAGAACTGTAAAGCTGTATAAAGATACCTTGATATAGTTAAAGTCTTGAGAATCAAAGGGTAGATATTTTAAGCTATGTATTTAAGGACTTTGAAATTGAGATTTTAGCCTTCTTCTCTTGATTGAAGATGCACACCAAACTGTGCTACAGAGCAGATGATTCATTATTACCAAAGTAAAAGGTCAGTTGGTCTGTCCGCTTCTGAAACACAGTAAAAATAATACCAAAGCCTTTCTAAATTCTGACAAAATCTTTGAATAATCATCTTTGGGGGTTGCCTAATTGAGTAAATATAATTTTAACTAGCAAATAAAAGAATAATTTTCGAGTTCAAAAGTTCTCATGGCATATTTACAGGAGTAGAGAAGCATCTTAATATTGCTTATTCTTATTCTTTATTAGTCTTCAACTTGACGTTGCATAATACTAAATTATGAAGTGACACATTTAAGCACAGTGCCTACTTGATTTAAGCATGCATGATAATAAATTCTTCGTTTTTATTGGACTTTTTAAGTTACTAATTACACTGAAATAAATAATACTACCTTAGGAAAAAAACTGAAATACAGATGACTGAACAGAGCACAGGTTCTTAGAGAAGCAGGACCAGGTACATTTTATGTCCATAGACTATGTTTATAATATCATTTTTGTATTTGTAAGGATTAATCTGAAAAAATATTTTTTATCCAATTTATCTACTTTGATTGAATGAGACCTGTGGATGTTGGTATTTCTTAAGGAAACTACAACTCAAGTTTGGGTACATAATGACAAGTTGTCTAATATAAATTCCAAATAAGTTGTGATAATATTTTACTTTGCTTTGTGTTTGTAGCCTAGTCGAGGTCTGAGCTATTGATTATAGATACCACAGATACCACATTTCCACTTTTAAAAAGTAGGAAAAGGATTATGTGTAAATTATCCCGATTCCCTACAATATGCCTGAGCCTCCCAAACAGGAAGTATTTGTTTTATCTTTGCATACTTAGCACCTTGGACAGTGTCAGGCATAAAATAGGCACTTACCTACTCTAGACCAAATGAATACCTGAATGTTTTGTCTTATAGATCACTTGAGCTACTAATCACCAGGACTTAAACATCTTTTTATTTTGCTGTAATTATGTTGCTTGTATGCAAACTACTCTTAAATTGTTTTTATTTCATTTTTAATGCAAGATGTTACACTCAGAAAATAAATCTCTTCAATATATAAATTCATGTTAGCATAAAAAATAATATATTGACCTCCTTCTACCTACAAAATCACATATTAATGAGAAAAATTTAGAACAAAAAAATACCCTTTCTAAAGCAGTGTTTACTTTTATTCTCACCTTCAAGTTCACCAAGGAATTCTTTGAGATACAAGGGAGATCTTCATACCAACCTTCTCCCCAAAAAACACTGGAAGGAAAAAGAATTTTCCAGTCGAATTTTAAAAATATTATTGTAGAGCAGTATGGATTAGTATGCATTGTGAAGACATATATTCTGAATTTCCTCCTTTCCTCCCTAGATTTCCTTTAATCTCCTATTTTATAAATACACTCGGTGATTTCTTTCACCATATGCACTACTATAAAGATTATGGATTCTAGCAATTGCTTCTTGTATTCACAATAGAAAGGAGAACTTACTAAAGGAGAGAAGAGTATGTACCGAGGGCAACCCCAGCTGTAAACGATCTTTGTAAACTGATATTTATTCGATTTGCACTAAATTGGTGGTGGCATCACAAGAGCCCTTTGTCTGTGGGCCGGTGGGTCTGGCAACCATTATCTACTCGGGGAAGCGACGTCTGATGACTCCGCCCGGGCTGGGGGTGGGGAGGGTGCACCGCGTGGAGAGCTCCACGAGAATTAAAGTGAGCGAACAAAGAGAACTCCCAGCAGCCGCCCGCCAGCTCCTCGCAGCTGCATCAGGAGACGTCAGTCACGCCCGGGAAGGCTGTTCGAATACGCCTCCCAGAGAAAAGAGCTCAAGTAAATAATTGATGGAGATTGATCCGCCCAAGACAAAGCTTTGCAGAAAACCAGTGCATCCGATTTCGAGCGGTTTTGGAATCCTCTGCCAAGTACAGGATATGGGAGCACAGCACGGACTTCGAGTGCGGCTACGGATCTTCCATCTCGGGTGTGGCTCCGGCCTTTTTGTCTTCTAGCCACCTCCCCTCTCACCCCCTCCCCGCCCCCGGCCCGTCCCCGCCTTCTCTTTCCTCTTGAAAGTAACCTCTCTTTGGTTACTTCTACCCTATCCTCCCTTGCAATCCCGCCCTCTCCCATGCCCAGTCCGGTGAGGTCAGCTCATGAATATCAGTGCACTTCCTGAGGAGCGTCTGGCACCGCTTGGTACCTCGCTTGTTCGCCTGCTCGGAGCCGCAGCTCCTGCCGAGTCGCGGACCACGGGAAGTAACCGGCTCCGGCGGCCGCCAAGCCTGCACGTTAACGCCATTGTTTGGAGAATTCGAGTGGGTGTGGAACTGGAGCTAGAGGGCCTAAAGTCGGGCTTGGCCAAAAAGTCGCATATACTACTACGAAGTTAAACTCTCCTTGTCTTTAAAAGGCATAAAAATAAGCCCTGAGGTCGCCGGAGGATCAGAAGGAAAGCGGTGTTGATGCAACTTCGAAACATCGCGTCTGCAGAGAAGTGAGCAGTTCTTCTGGATTTCTAAAGGGATGGGGATGAGAGATGGGGTGGGTCAGTGGGCAGATAAAATTTGAGATTAAAATTGTTGGTTTGTGCCCATTCGGGGTTGCTTGGTTGGCGATTTACGGGGGAAGCCTTGAAGAGGCACAGCATCTTGTCACTTTGTGACAATCACGTGACAGCATGGTACCTTTGATTGTGGGAGCCGAGCTCCTGGAACCTGAGCTCTCTACTGGGTTAGAGGTGTTTGGGGCCGTATTTAAACGTTGTCAGGTGGTTCTCAGCTTCTAAGTGATTATGCCTAATTCAAAACAAAAATAAGGTTACATTGGCAATATCGTTTGTTTTTAAGTGGTCCACATTAGTGTGACCCAGGCCGTTGAACTAGGCCAGACATTCTAGGAGCATGTGTCTCCTGAGAACATGTAGAAAATAAGTTGATGGATAACTTTTTTCCCCTTAGTGACTTCTTTGTTCGCTATTATTTTTTAAACAGTTGGGAGGAGATCCTAAAAGACAAAGGCAGGTGCAGAAGGAAACTTCCAGTAATATTTCTTCATAAAATGAGGAATTGCTGCATGTTCACTAAGTTATGATACTTAAAATGAACAATAGCAGGAGTAATGCTAGTAAAATAACTGGCAAGCATCTCCTCTCCTAATAGGAGGATTTTTTTTTTTTTTTAAGCAGAACTTTCTGCCTAGTCATACCCCTTTTGGTGCTTTAAAGAGAGATGATAGCTCTAAGGAAAAAGCACCAAACTGACAGCCGGCCAGGTAGCTATCACTAGGGAGAAGTACGCAGAAGGCAATGGCTTGCTATTTTCCAGATTTTAAAAGCTAGTGACAGATTTATCTCGGAAAAAATACACAATAAAGGTTTATCTTGCCACCATGAGTGAGGATGCACCAGGTTTCTTGGCTGCAGGGTCATTCTGTCTCAGAATTTGGCTCCATAGGAGGAACCAGGCACTTTAAAAGTACAACTTTACCTATGATATAAACTTTATCTGTGATATATATCATGTAATAAGATGCTTAAGAATGAAAATATCTTCTCTCTGGCAATTACACTTAAAACTAAAATGACTCACAAGAACTATAAAATTAGTTATAATTTAGTAATGTAGATGATAAATGTAGATGTCATCATAGGTAATTTAAGAAACTGTGCAGGGCCACCAATAAACTTTTCCAAAAGTATTTTAAAAATTGTTTACCAAAGCTTAAAGAAGAATACTTTTAGGGTTACTAATAACTAAACCACCTAGATGGTGCTGTATGCCATTATTTTCTTAAACTGAAGTTGTTTTAAAGTCACTCATTACTTTTGTTTTAGTTCTAGTCTAAAGGAAAATGGGTGCATTTCTCTAAGAGTCAGAGAGGTCTGAGAAAAGTACCCTGTATCCACAGCAAATTTCCTGTAGGAACCTACATCATAACCCCTTTCCTCTCATTGAGAACAGTAATTAAATAAAATGTTCTCTACTAAACTAGGCCTTAAAATGCAGATTGAATAAGGAGGAAAACCAAAGTTGAAAAAGCAGGGTATTCAGCTCTAGCATGCGAACTTCTCCTTTCCCTTCTGAAGCTTCTTCCTGATTTTATCCCCTCATCTTTTTTTTTTTTAAATCTCCCTTCCCATCAATTCCTTTCTGACCCATATCTCATCATTGCCAGAACCTGCTACCCTGAGAACGTTAGGTTCAGCTGCTTTCAGATCATCATCATTTTACTGAGATGGAGTGAGTTGGAGATGGTACCTCCCTGGATAAAATGAGAATCGACTATTCTTCATCTTCTTCCTAAATTCAAGGCTTCTATTAAGTGCTTTCCAAATCTCACGATTTTCTAGGGCTTCTATTTTATGGGGAAATCACCCTGTAACAATACAGACGTGTTATGTGCTTCCTTTCTTTTGTTTCTATCCCAGATTAGAAAGGAAGGTTGGCGGATTTGAGGAGGGAAAAGAATGATCTGGTGATGAACCCTTCTAATCTCATCTGGTAGATTCTTTCTAGACCGCTATGAGTCAGCCACCGATGGGGGGCGCTGCCCCCGCCACAGCCACCGCTTCTGCAGCCACCTCTGCCACTGAGGCTCGACTGCACCCAGAGGGCAGCAGCAGAAAACAGCAGCGTGCTCAGTCACCTGCCAGACTAAGGGACAATTCGGTCCGACAGACAACCGCGACCACCCGGTCCCCCGTGGGGGCTGGCACTAAACTCAATTCTGTTCGACAGCAGCAGCTGCAGCAGCAGCAGCAGCAGGGCAACAAGACCGGGAGCCGCTCAGTACCTCCGACCAGCGCCCGTGGAGGCGGAGGCGGGGCGGAGAAAGCTGCGTCCCTGGCGCCCAAAGGGGCCGCGCCGGGAGCTGTCCATCTCGCGGCTGGTGCTGAAGCGGCCCCTGCGGCGACCCTGGCCCCGGTGGGCGGCAGGAGGCCTGGCCCGTCTGAGGAGCCATCTCGGGAGCTAGAGCCAGTGTCCGCCAAACTCGGGGAACCCCCTCCGCTCGGGGAAGGAGGAGGAGGGGGTGGGGAAGGAGGAGGAGCCGGCGGCGGCTCCGGGGAAAGGGAGGGGGGCGCTCCGCAGCCGCCGCCGCCGCCCAGGGGCTGGCGAGGGAAAGGCGTACGCGCTCAGCAGAGGGGCGGCAGCGGAGGGGAGGGGGTCTCCCCTTCACCATCCTCTGCGGGCAAAACCTCAGGCCCCGGCAGCAGAAACTCCGGAAGCGGTGTTGTGGGGGGCGGCAGCGGTGGCGGAGGGAGCTACTGGAAGGAAGGATGTCTGCAGTCTGAGCTCATCCAGTTCCACCTCAAGAAAGAGCGGGCGGCAGCGGCAGCAGCCGCGGCTCAGATGCACACTAAGAACGGCGGCAGTAGCAGCCGCAGCTCCCCGGTCGCTGGCGCCCCTGCCATTTGCGAGTCTCTTGCAATCCCTTCGGTCTCCTCAATGGCGGCGGCAGCGGAGGGCCCCCAGCAGAGCGCTGAGGGCAGCGCGAGTGGAGGGGGCATGCAGGCGGCGGCACCTCCTTCGTCGCAGCCGCACCCGCAGCAGCTCCAAGAGCAGGAAGAAATGCAGGAGGAGATGGAGAAGCTGCGAGAGGAAAACGAGACTCTCAAGGTGAGAAGGGTGGGGGGCAACTCGGTGGGGGAGGGGAGGTGTGGGCTTCGGAGGATTAGGGCGTGTCCCGCGAGGGGGAGAGGCTGGTAACCTGTTAGGGAGCCTTAGAGAGGGAAGGGAAGAAACGAGAGGAAGGGGCTCCTAGGCCTTTTCTAGATTTAAAACGGCCTAAGATTAGTAGCCTCGGGTTTTAATTTAAATCCAAATTTGGGCCTTCTTTTCTCTAATTAGCATGGTTTGGCCCACTTTTTCATGGAGAGAGGTAGAGTCGGAGAGCGAGAGAAGGCCCAAAGAAAGCCCGTTTTTCTAGTTTCGTCTTCATTCAGGTCTGTTACTCCTGTCTCATGGAGAGGAGGCAATAAAACTGAGAATTTGGAGTTGGCATGGGGTGCATACGGTGCATGTCCGGGTGGCAGGGGGCGAGGTTAATTTTGACCCGCGGCCTGTCACTGCCTCAGAACGAGATTGATGAGCTGAGGACCGAGATGGACGAGATGAGGGACACTTTCTTCGAGGAGGATGCCTGTCAACTGCAGGAAATGCGCCACGAGTTGGAGAGAGCCAACAAAAACTGCCGGATCCTGCAGTACCGCCTCCGCAAAGCCGAGCGCAAAAGGCTCCGCTACGCACAGACTGGGGAAATCGACGGGGAGCTGTTGCGCAGTCTGGAGCAGGACCTCAAGGTCTGCAGTGCTGGGTCTGGGGCGGGGGTACGCGGGGCGGGGGTGGCAGGTGGGACCTCTTAGCGAGGAAAGGCCTTCACTGGTCATTAGCAAAGACAGGGAGTTTCGTAGCGCTAACCTCGAAATACCAGGTTCCGGGCAGGGGAAATGGAAGAACAGATCAGTGGGTCTGAAGGGTATAGTGTGCGTGGAAGGCCTTGCGGAAAGCGAGCTCCGTGGGCTTTCCTAGGAGTAATGGTGACTCCTTCAAAGATGGTGGGAGGAGGCGCCTCCCCGGCGGAAACGCTGGCGTGGCAAAGCGCAGACTCTGGCGTTGGTAGATCTGGCCTCCATAGGCTGTCTTCCGAGTGAAGGCCAGGTGAAATCAGGCAGCCAAGAGCAGCGCGATAAAAACTACTGAAGGGAGAGGAATTGAAGCCTAAAACAGGAACAGCGTTGGAAATATATTAGAGTTAGGATTTCTCGCTGCAAGTGCTCCTAACCTCCTTCTTCCAGGACTCCTTCCTTTCTGTACTTTGCTAACTCCCTGAAAGAAAATCTGTCCAACTTGCCGCCCCTTTTGGAGAAGTAAAGAGCTAGTGCAGTAAATGAAAGAACCTCATTCTTAATGAGAAGCTGTTCCTTTACAATTTCGCCCAGTGGAGAAATTTGAACCTTAAAATACTTTTTTTAAGTAGGGGTGGTCTGTTCAGTTTAGTTCGACTATAGACAGATTCACTGACAATGCAAACCAATTTTGTTTTCATAACCTTGGACAACCAAACATAATTTTAATTATTTTGACTTCCTCAAATATGAAAATCAAGTGTAATTATCCTATATTTGTTTTAAAGAAAGCTGTGAGAAAACACTTAATGGAAGTCATTGAGTCATTTTTTTTTCTTTTCCTAACATTTGTTGAGTGCTTACAATGCACCAGGCACTGTGGCAAGCATTCTTGTATATAACAGTGAGTTATCTCTCTAAATGTTAGCAGAAAACAAAACAAAACAAAAACAAAAAAAAAGAAAAAGGAAGAAAGGACACCTATGAGGTTGGGATTATTAATAGCATCATCTTGTATGGAAGCTGAACCCTTTACAAAGGTAAGGTGCCCAGCTCCCAGCCCTGGGAACTGGCAGATAGGTGGCGAGGCTGTCTCCCCACCCCACCCATAAACCACAGTCTATGTCCTGAGCCACTACATGATACCACGCCAAGGGTTTGTTCCAAACCCTAAAATTTCCAAGATGATCTCAAAGCAAAAGGCAAAAATGTGCACTGTGATTAAAGCAAAACAAAACTTAATCTCAAGGACTGATATATTACTTGAAAGTAAACACCTGACATCATAGGATCAGAATTCAAGCCTCATACCTCACCTGTGAAAACTTTGTTTTCTAGTTTTTAAAATGAGCAATAACGGAGATATCTAGTGTTATTGTAGAATTAGAGGAGATATGTGACATTTTTACACATGATAAATGACAGTTGAACATCTATTACGATGGTGTAGGGTAGAGGTTAAGGGAACAAAGTGGAGAGCCAGACTACCTGACCACTTGTGAGCTGTGTGACCTTGAGCATGTAACTTCACATCTCTGAGACTCCTTTTCCTAATCTATAAAGTAGGAATAGTAGTAGTAGTCCCTATATCATGGGATTGTTGTGATGGTTAAATAATTTATATATGTGAATGACATGTATAAAGCATCTAGAAAGATTAGTATATGGTAGAAACAATTTGTGTATCCACTCTTAGTAATTTTATTAGTTTTTACTCTTAGTAGTTTTAAGGTGAATGTAACTTTTGCCCACTTACTGTATTGTCTTTAATTATGTATTATGTTTTTTTAATTTTTTTAAATTATGTATTATTGTTAAAACACTTTCATTTAGGTTGCAAAGGATGTATCTGTGAGACTTCACCATGAATTGGAAAATGTGGAAGAAAAGCGAACAACAACAGAAGATGAGAATGAGAAACTGAGGCAGCAGCTTATAGAAGTTGAGATTGCAAAGCAAGCTTTACAGAATGAACTGGAAAAAATGAAGGAGGTTAGTATTTGATTATCTCATGGTATGCTACATATACATTTAGTTCTTTAGAAAAGAATCTCCAGGACAAATATGACTGTTAAAATACTTCAATTTTTTTCTAAAAGATTTTATTTATTTGACAGAGAGATCACAAGCAGGCCGAGAGGCAGAGAGGGGGAAGCAGGCTCTCTGCTGAGCAGGGAGCCCAATGGGACTCGATCCCAGGACCCTGAGATCATGACCTGAGCCGAAGGCAGAGGCTCAACCCACTGAGCCACCCAGGCACCCCAAAATACTTCAATTTTTTAATGATTATAGAACATTTTGTTGTTCTCACCCAGTATACTAACAGACACATGATTTCATACTAAATTAATAAGTAGCAAAGAAAAACTAACCTCAGCCCTACCTCTAACTTGATATATATGAACTTTGACCAAGGTTTCATCTTGTCCTCTAAATTTATGTTAAAAACTGCACCTGGGTGGTGCAGTCCATTGAGCTGCTGTCTATTGGTTTAGGCTTGGGTCATGATCTCAGGGTCGTGGGACTGACCCCCACATGAGGCTCTGCACTCAGCCTAGACTCTGCTTGGGTTTCTCCCTCTCCCTCTGCCCCTACCCGCCTCAAATAAATAAATCTTTTAAAAAATAAATCTTTAAAAATAAATAAGTTTATGTTAAAGAAATTACACAGCTATACCAAACACAAAGGATGTGCAAGATTATGAAGGACTAAGCCTTGTGTTGAGAAGAAGAGTTAGTCCTGTGATTACTACTGAGTTCATAGAACCACAGACTTTTAGCATGAAAAGGCCAAAAAGATTGTTTAGTTGAATCAAGTCGAATCATTGCTTGAATCCTGCTTATGACAAAACCCCCAAATGATCAAATGCTTAGACCATCCCCAGCAACTGACCTGTAAGATCATTTGCATTAGCCAGTTCTGTCATAGCATAGCTCTGTTTAAAGGTTTTCTTAGTTTTGAGTTGAAATCTATTTCACTGTAACCTTGACCAATTCATTTTAGTTCTTACCTCTTAGGGTAAAAGAGTCAAGAGTCCTCTTCCACATCAGGTATTTGAAGTTTCTACCATGTTTCCCCTAAATTTTCTCAAAGAACAAAAATAATCAAAGAAAATAATTGGAGGAGAAAAGAAACAGAAAAGATTTATCAAGAAGTAATTAGCTTTGTGATAAGTAGCAATTGAATTAAAATAATCGTCTTTGAAAACTGCCTGAGAATGTACCTACAACTTATGAAAAGTATTTTTGAGAATTAGCAAATGCACACATGGTCCTCTGGACATTTTCCTCTGCTTAACTATGCAAAATTTAAATGAAAATCCTAATCTTTGCATGGACTAACTGAATTATTGCACCTTGCATTGCTATGCTTATCTCAAAATGGTATAAAAATACATTTACCATGTAACAGTGAAAAAAGTATCAAGTCTGATTAGAAATATGTGTCAGGAATTTGTATTAAATAGTTTCAGGGGGGTAAACTATTTTGTGATCTAAGTTTCTATTTATTATTATATTATCCTGCTTTTAAACCTTTTTTTAATATGACAAATTAGGGCAAAACCATTTTCATGATATGTAATTCTTGGCTAATACGTAAGGACGGCTGTGCTCTACAGGAGGCAAACATTGAAACTGGGAGCCATGTGACCATCTTTACCAGTGACTAACTGCGTGACTTAAAAGGTTTCAAACTTGCCTTAGTTTATTCAGTTGTAAAATGTTGTTTTAATGATTCTCACCGTCTCCTGCAGCAATCATGACTTTTATCATAAAGTCTGGGACATTATTTTTAAAGAGTAGTATAGATTTTTTTCTCTAAAGTTAAGAGATTAACTATGAAATTATGTAAGTATATGCTTCTTAATAATGTACAGTTGAAGTAAAAGAATGGAAGTTTAATTTCCAGGAAATACAATGAAATAGGCAGCTTTATTAGTTTGCTAGGGCAGCTGTATCGAAGTACTGCCAACTGGGTAGTTTAAATAATAGACATTTATTTTCTCACGGTTCTGGAAGCTGGGAGTCCAAAGTTAAGGTGTAGGCATGGTTTACTCCCTATGAGGGCAGGATCTGTTCCAGGACTCTCTCCTTGCCTTTAGATGGTTGTCTTCATGTTTACATTGCATTCTCCCTTGAGATGCCTATGTCCAAATTTCCCCTTTTATAGACATCAGTCATTGTAGATTAGGACCTACCTAATTGTAGGTTGTACATTGTAGATTTACTGCCTCTGTAAAGACCCTAGCTCCAAAAAAGGTCACATTCTGTAGTACTTTGGGTTATGACTTCAGCATGTGAATTGAGGGGACCCAAGTCATCCTATAACCATAGTAATTAAACACCTTCTTATAGGCAAGTAAACAGAAAGTTCACTGTCAGTTCCATTAGGCTCCATTCCATGTTCATACCTCACTTGCCTTCTCCTGTATTCCTTGTTTATACAATTGAACATTCAAGTCAAAGCAAACTTCATTTGATGACCAGGAATGAAAGAGAAATACTTTGTGATTTGGTATCATGTGAAAAATTTTTAAGTAAATATCTGGAAGTTGGATATAAGAATGGCATAAGAGCTTTCTGATTTCATTCTGTGTCCAGAAAAGGGGGAAATGCCTGTAGATTGTCCATTAGCTAGATAGATGGGACCTCTCCCATTGTAAAATAAAAGCTAGAATAGTCTGGCTACCAGGAAGAAAGGCTAGAACCTGAGATTGTCCTCAGGAGAATCACTGTAGAGATACGTTTTGTTGATTCTGTTACCTAAACTCTTCCCTGTAACTATTTCTTCCTTCAGGGCTCTTACTCTGATTTGGGAAAATATTCTTGTAGCATCAAATAATGTGGGTATATGCTCATGCCAAAAAGGAAATTTTCCTTCTCCTTGGAGTTCTAAAAACCAAACACCAGTTGCTGATTAGAGATCATAACAATAACAAAAAAAAAGTGTAGGGAATTTGGGAGCATGTATTCAGGATATTAGCTTTTAAAGTAACCTTTGAATAAAAAGATGGGCTCTACAATAGCATTCCCAGTTTGAGAAGGTGGGTGGCAGTGGAGAAAAGAAATAGAAATAGAGAGGAAGAACAAGAAAGTGGAAGATAAAGATCCCGGGGATTCTAAATGTAAAAAAGGATAAATGAAAAATATTCTGGCAGGAAAGATCTGAAATCATTCATTTGAGGTTAACCTTCAAAGTATTCAGAGAAGTGTCAGGAATAGAAATGGTAGTTAAAAAATATATTTTGAAATCAGAAATGTTCCCTTAAAATGAGATTCTTGTAATGGTAACTTTGTAATCTTTCAAGAAGACCAATATTAAAACTAAGTTGCAACAATAAGTGTCTCACTTTGTGGGGTAGGAGCTGTGAGTTTGAAGCCTGAGTTGACCTCCTATGACTGTGACAGTTTCAGGTAATCATCTGTTTCCTTGGTTGTAAAATGAAAACATATTCAAGTCCTTGGTGAGTGTTAATCACACAACTGTCATCCCTTTGTGGCATTCTGATCAGTAGAGAAAGCAGAATGAGGCCAAAGTTTCCATTATGAAGAAAAGACACCAGTTATGGAGTAAAATCATAAAATGTGAAGTAGAATATACTAGAGAGAAGCAATGCTCTAACTCCCAGTTTTTAGTTTCTTATATGGAGTCATATAGATGTTGAACAGTACAACTGGGACCAATAGGCCATCTGCTGGAGTTTGGAAACCATTTACTAAGAGTTCAATTGGCTTCAAGGGTGTTGACCAATTGCTCTCAAGGCTAGTGGCTGCACAAGGTCCTATGCACTTGCTCACATCCATCTGCTTATCTTCTTCCTCTGAGAGTACAGAGTAGGCACTGGGGGTAAGAAGAGTTGGGTAGAGACAGAACAGAGGTAATTAGTTGAGTCTACTGCAACTCATTGCTTGTATTGAAACAGTTGGTGTTCTGCCAACTGCAAACAAGAGGGACCTCTTAGGATGCAGCCTTAGAATCTTAATGGTATTCTCATCCTATTACAAAACATCGATTGCTACTATCACTATGCTTTCTTGCAGTAGAAAAATGCCTTTACTTTTATGTAACTCAGGGAAAATGATGGTTTTTCAGCATCACAAGCAATCAGAGACAGGTTTTTGCAAAAGTTATTTCATGGAAACTACAACTAGCTTGTAGTTTGAATGCCAAGATAGGTTAATGCACAAATAGCATAAAGTGAGGATACAGAGAAGGCCCTGTGAGGGCTGAGTCTCAGTTAACTGAAGGTCACTGTCCTTCAGGAAGTCCTTCTGCTGTAGGAAGAAACTTTACTTTGAGAGCTCTGGAACCCTTGTGCTCTTTAGAAGGGAGGGGTCTTCTCGTGTTGCCTTTAAGATCTGACACTTGGAGAAGCTTTGATAACAGACGTTTGAGGAAAAACAAATAACCAACAGAGGACCTTTGAAGATGGAAGGAAGAAAGAGTAAGTGAGATGATGGTGATGATGATGGTGACGATGATGATGATGGTGATGATGATGGTGACGATGATGATGATGGTGATGATGATGGTGACGATGATGATGATGGTGATGATGATGGTGACGATGATGATGATGGTGATGATGATGGTGACGATGA
>CM052802.1:31996446-32082691 GCA_028533885.1 Nasua narica
TTAGGGCGCCTGGGTGCTCAGTCCTTAAACATCTGCCTTCGGCTCAGGTCATGATCCCAGGGCTCCCTGCTCAGCAGGAAGCCTGCTTCTCCCTCTCCCACTCCCTCTGCTTGTGTTCTCTCTCTCGCTGTGTCTCTCTCTCTGTCAAATAAATAAATAAAATCTTAAAAAAAAAAGAATACAATATTTTTAAAGCTGCCTTCTATTTTCCAGAGTAGTTTTCAAACATATATTTTTGTTTTTTCCCTTTCTCTTTAGCTAAATATATTTTTCTTAGTTTACCCAATATGTTTTATTGTATACAGATTTAATGAAGTATAATTTACATACCATCAATTTGTTTTAAGTATACAATTTAATGACTTTTAGTAAGTGTACAGAGTTGTGCAACTATCCCCACAATACAATTTTAGAAAGTTTATTTATCATGCTCCCTTGCAGTCACCTCCTGTTCTCAGTCTTTTTTTTTTTTTGTTCTCAGTCTTAATTCCAGTTGAGCACTAATCTGTTTTCTAAATCTATAGCTTTATATTTTCTGACTATTTCATACAAAAATTGTACAATTTTTAGCCTTTTGCATCCAGCTTCTTTCACTGAGACTAATGTTTTATATCAATACTTCATTCCTTTTTATTTCCAAATAATATTTGATTATGTGTATATATATGTAAGAATATATATATCACATATATATATCACATTTATTTATCCATTCTTCAGTTAATGGATATTAGTTTTTTTCCCCATTTTTATGAATAATGCCATTATGAACATTCACATGCAAGTTTGTGTGTGGACCTATGTTTTGATTTCTCTTGGGTAGGTATCTTAGAGAAATTTATGGGTATATGATGAATTCATGTTTACCTTTTATTTATTTATTTTTAAAGATTTTATTTATTTATTTGACAGAGACAGTGAAAGAGGGAACACAAGCAGGGAAAGTAGGAGAGGGAGAAGCAGGCTCCCTCTTGAGCAGAGAGCCCGATGCAGGGCTCGAGCCCAGGACCCTGAGATCACGACCTGAGCTGAAGGCAGAGGCTGTATATAGAAGTGTTGGCTGCCCAGTTGTTTGCTTTTTAATAACTTTATTGAGCTGTGTTTTACATGGCCTACCATTAACCCATTCCAACTATACACTTCAGTGATCTCTAAGTAAATTTTCCAAGGCATGCAATTACTATAATAAATTAATTTTAGAACATTTTCATTACCTTATAAGATCCCTCATGCCTACTTACTATTAATCCCCATTTCTTCCCTCCCTCTTGCTACTCCAGGCAACCATTAATCTACTTCTTCCTATTGATTTGCCTTTTCTGGTCATTTCATATAAGTGGAGTCATACAGTAGTATCTATTATGTCTGGCTTCTTTCACTAACATAATATTTTTGAGGCCCATCCATGTTATATCATGTATCAGTAGTTCATTCCTTCTTTTTTAAATTGCTGAATAGCATAGTGTTGTATGGATACTGTATTTTATTTATCCATATTTATCCATTCACCAGTAGATGCACATTTGGGTTGTTCCCAATTTTGAGCTATTAGGAATAATTCTATATATATTCTACTATATATCTAATAATGCTTCTAGGATATTCTTGTATAAATCCTTATGTGAATATAGGTTTTCATTCCTTTTGGGTATATACTTAAAAATGGAATTGCTGAGTCATATGGTAAATTTGTGTTTAGCCTTTTAAGAATTAGGTTTGTCTGGTTTTGATTGGTCTGCATTTCCATGTCTTCTGTTTCAGATAGTAAACGTAATGTGTAAGATATATCGTGTTTCTTCATTGAATTCCATTGATACTACTACTAAGGGAAATTTTTCTCAGATTCTGGAAAATGCTTGACTGTTAATTTTAGTTTCCAGTGTTACTGCATCTATATTTTTATCTTTGCCTTAAAGCATATTTTAATAGGGAGAAAGCAATAGCTTCATATTTTATTAGCCCCAAATTCTTTCTATTTGAATAACAATATAAATGGCAAATTTTCTTTAAAATAGAATACCTTAGGAAATGAATCTGATTCATCTGTGATTACTTTCCATAATTTCCTTAATATATGGAATATTTTATTTTTATTCCATTTATATCTCATGCTCTTAAATATTCATGCATGTATTCCCGGTGGGTACTTATTTATTATTTATAAAGGCACTACTCTCTGTGTAGCTGTTAAGTTGCTCTTATGTCTAAAAAAAGATGCATGTGCACATGTATATTCTTGAGCATTATATCAAAGGACTGAGTAAATTTATTTAGCCTAGAAGATGGTACTTCTCTTTGTTCAAATTAAAATTTCAGAAATATAGTGATTGTCCATTTATTCCAAAATTACTTTGAAACAAACTGACTAATTTGATCAAATACAATACACTTCCAAAGGACATTACGATACCTCTTAATATGAAGTAAAATTAGATTGTAAGATTTCAATAAGCATGTGTTCTCTAGTGATATCTATAATAGATTTCAGATTACATGTTTGATCTATAGATAGAGGTTACAGAGATTCTGTTTGTCCTTGTGTTTTAGAATTCACTGAGCAGTGTTTAAGACATGCTGAAATTCCTTCCAGGACCGAATGCACACACATATATACACATGCATGCTCCAACACATATCTACATATATTCACATACACACACCAACATGTGCACAGACTCATACTCATTTGCTCTGTGAATGGGAACATACACGTACAAACAAAACACACTCCATGGATGTGTTATTTCATTTTAAAAGCTTGGGTTCAGTTCTCTGCCTTTTTAAATATGCTATGTAATTTTTTATTAAACCAATTACTTCTTTCCCAACTTTCTCTATCCTTAAAAATAGAAAAGAGCCAGTTTCTCAGTAATAGTTGATTATTACTGAATTAACCATGGAAACAGATTTTTTCCCAATCCATTTAAGATTTGCAAAGAAAATAGTCTATAATCATACTTTTCATGATTTTTACTTACTTGGTATATGATAGAGACTACAAAGATTGTGATTGTCATGCTTTATTCATCAATGTTTTCATAAGTTTGTTACAGGAAGTTAACTCTGTCTTCCTTCTTATGCCATTTGTTTTCAAGTAATTTCAATTATGTCTCTGGTAAACACCTATTATACTCTAAAGAATAAGCAAAAAAAAAAAAATCTAAGCAGAAACCTCCTTCGTAGCAATCAAGAAAGATACAGGCAAAGACAGAACAAAAAAGCAAAATGATGTCAACATAAGAGAGTCCTAAAAACCCATATTAAGAAGATGAAATTTAATATGTGAGTCTTATGATGTGATTTTTTTTTATGTACACAAATACAGAAGGATAGAAATGTATTCATAGCTATTCACACAAAAAGAGGCTTAGGGAGCTTAGTTGACTAAAAGCTAGATATCAGACCATGTCATATGAAAAATGCTTAAAAAACTGGGGGAAAAATATATATATATATATATATCCCAAAAGAAAAGAAATTGATCAAAATGTGTATGTGTATATATATATAGGCTGAAGAAGAAAATACTTGACATGTGATTGCTCTCTTCCAATGTTTGGAGTGATTTCATATAGAAGATAAGATAAATTTATTATTTGAATCACTTTAAGTTTTTTTTTTTTTTTTAAGTAGTCTCCATGCCTAGCATGGACCTCAGCACAGGGTTTGGACTCACGACCCTGAGATCAAGACCCTAGCTGAGATCAAGAGTTGGACACCCAACTGACTGAGCCACCCAGGTGCCCCACTTTGAGTCATTTTTAACTTTAAGTAGATTTGGGATCGAAATACAGACATTTTCTCCATTAGGGCCATTTGTAAAGGGATTGGCTTGCCTGCCTCATGTGGGAGCAAGTGTCTGGAAAGGCACAGGCAGAGACTAGGTAGTATATAAAGGATTCCCGTAGGGTGCTGAATGAAAGATTGGTTTTCTTGGCATTTTCCACATACGTGACCTTAGCAGTCCAGGGCAGAGTTTGAACATTCCACTGTCACTAGGGGCCAAGCAGATAATATAGATGAGGGAAGCAGTTTCTGTAAGACTGATGGGTCAAATTCGATTTTCTATGTCTTAGTATTTAGTTCAACCCAAGGATGTCATGCCATAATCAGGACCTAACATTAGCAAATCTTCCCATTTTTCCTTCTTTTTTTTTTTTTTTTTTTAGATCTTCCCATTTTTCAAGTGAAGCTGGAAATCTAGATTTTTAGAAAGTAAGTTGTCCACATTTTAAAAATTGGCAACAATTCTAGGAATTTTAAAGCACAACTATGGGCTATAGCTTTTTAACCTAGCCTAGGAATTATCCCAGAAACTACTCCTTTTCAGTACATTTCAGAAATTATTGAATACTCTGACATTTAAAATTTTATCAAAATTATCTTATAAATGTATGTATAATTGTATAAAGAATCATTTTAAAGTACCTAAGTACTCACCCCTTAGCATCCTCCCACTTCCAATGGTACTTTAAGTGTATTTCTTCCAAGATTCTGTACTTGATACAAAAACTTCTATATTAATAAAGTAGAAGCTGGTTGAGACACAATATAAAAAAGATTGGACAAATCATCATTTCAACTTATAAACACTGGCTGCAGTGTATTTTTTCTCCTTTGGCTCAGTGTAGAAAAAAGCCATAGGGCACTGCTATCACTGCCCAGCCATAATTTTCTGAATGCATTTTAGTTGCTAAATGCAATGGTGCTTAGAACTCAGTTCATAAACTAGAGCAAATCAGAAGGAAATATAAAGCTCTGCATTTGCTCATGACATTCATAGCTTATTGAGGATATATTTATATATTATGCTAAGGCATAAAATAATTTTTTTAAGTTATTTCCAAAGTCATTAACCAGGTTTTCAGATTTAAAGAAATAAGCCCAACTGATGGAGCTTCCTGTCCTAAATCTATTGCTTCTGTGACACTTTCTGAGGCATTTGCGTGGTTCCTATCTAGTGTAATATATGATACAAATAACAGAGAAGCACTTATTATGTTGTCTTTGCTTTTTTAAAGCAAGATGGTCTTACTTTGGGATCCGTTTATTATCAGTAATTAGAAAACCCACTAACAACCTATACCCTACTCCAAAAGAGGGTTTCTACAATGATGTGAGAATTTCTTGTATTAGAAACTCTCCTGCCAGTAACCTTGAGCCCCTTGAGGGTCCTAGAGTGGTTTAGAGAATACAGAGACTAATTCTCCCTGAGGATCTCGTTTTGATCATATGGTGTGAAACACACAATAGAAAGCAGGCAGTTATTGGTTCTATGCCCAACGTGGGGGCTGAACTGATGATCCTGAGATTAAGGGTTGAGTGCTCTCCCAACTAAGCCAGTCAGTGCTCCTTATTGGGTCCTAACTTTTAAAAGGGATATTTTTCACAAATCATTTATAAGACCCAACTATTACAGTTTCAACTCCAGCTTCCTTACAATTTCACTTCGTCTGGTTCTGTGGTATAGCCACAACCTGTTAATGAGAGAAGTCTCCATTTCTTTTTTCTTTTTATTTTTTTCTCTCTCTGATATCCCATGGTCTTTAAGATGTCTTATATTTTCTGGGGTGAAGTTCAGTATTTTGCTCTTCAAGTTTTTGGCTTACCTGATTTTCACTGTACTAATCATGGAAAATGAATTCCAGTGTAAAAACATTTTTGCGCACCATTAGCAAGCAATATGCTGGGAAAAGAGCAGAAGAGTTCCAAAGTCAGTTTGGTACCAAATATTTTTCACCATTGGATTCGAAAAGGCCCCAGTTGATATTTATGGGGGGAAAAAATCCCCTACTCAAAATTCCAGAAAAGCAAAAGACTCACATAAAAGGCCAAGGAAAAGAGTTGAAAGGGATTCTCAAACATAGGGAAAAATAAAGTTCAGTGTACTTTCCTTGTATTTATTTTTCTTCTGCCTTTGTCATATTTGGTACCAAACTGACTTTCATAAAGGAAGGACACTATGCAAGTCTAGAGCCATTCAAAGCCATGTGGCCGTGAGATAATCCTGATTCTTTTTTTTTTTTTTTTTTATGGATACTGTGTGGGTGGTCAGGAAATTCCTATCAGATGGTTTCTATTTCTCTGTAGAGTAGAATGAGATCTTCTGGGATGGAAGGAAGGGATCGAAGGTTGGAAGAGAGTAGATAAGATTTTCAAAATTCCATGAAGTGAGTGGGAGTGGAAGTTACCAAGTGAAAGACAATCAAATTACTGGGGTGCCTGGGTGCCTCAGTCGGTTAAGTGTCTGCCTTCAGTTCAGGTCCTGATCTTGGGGTCCTGGGATCGAGCCTCACATGAGACTCCCTGCTCAAGCGGGAGTCTGCTTCTCCATCCCCCTCTACCCTCCCACTGTTCGTGCTATCTCGTACTCTCTCTCAAATAAATAAATAAATAAATAAAATCTTAAAAGAATCAAATTGCTGAGCAGAGCTAATCACAATCTTACGAGTAGTACAGTCTCTTCAATAAACACTCATTGCAGATTAAGAATCCTGATTCTTAAAAAGGCAAAAAGATTCAAATGTTTTCTCTTTCTTCAGTGGCCTGGTTTGACAGCATGCTCTCCAAGTTAATATTCCTTAGCAATAAAGAATTTATACAACTCTATAGTCAGCCTGACCTCTGTTGTAGCTAGCTATCTCAGCGCAGAGGGAGAAGATGGAGAAGTCAATAAAAGGAAAATTTATTGGATTCTTTCATCTAAAAATAAAATAAGAAAAATTTGGCAATGGTTTGAGTCTTATCAGCAAGAAAAGTAGCTTTTCTAGCTTTTAAAAGTGTTCGTTTAGAAAAAAAAAACATTTTTAAAATATTGAGACCTCCAATTCAGCACCATAATATGCTTCTCTATTTATTAAAGTGTCCCTGATGCCTTTTAAAAAAAAAAAAGAAAAAAGTATTCATTTAGGCATTCAGTGGATGTAAAAACAAAACAAAACAAACAAATCCCACAAAGTTTGGAAGCGTCATAACTCAGAAGATAGGAATGAGGCCTGGGGGACTTGTAGGACAGAAAAAGAAATGCCCTTCTGGCAGAAGGGGTTGACTTATTCCTGCAGATGAGGGGCTCCCCCTATGACATACTCTTCTGTACACCAGGTCTACCTCTCCACATCTGTGACAGTCCCACTGTGTTCCTATCCAGAAGGGCATCCCTATCTTCCCTGAGAATGAAAAGTTCACAGCTTTTTTATTTATTAGTATCTTCTGAGAACGAATCCCAGATTTACACTGTTGGTCAATTTCCTTTCCTGAATCTTCCAAGGTTGTTTCTTAGAAGAGGTGAATTAATAGTGACTTTCTTTTCCCCTGTTCTCCATTCTGTTCTTTTCTAAAATTGGGTCTTCTTAACTAACAATCAGTAGAAATTTGAAAAATCTAATCCTTACATTACAGTTAAGGATTTTCTGGGTACGGCTTCCTTTAAATTCTTTATGTTTAATTCTGTAAACGCGTAAGTAGAAAGTCTTGTAAAATTAAAGTTATTTTTCTTCCTATGCCTGGGAAAGTCATAGAAACAAAAGAACAATTAAAATTTGATAAACTAAAGGTGGAACTGACATATAAAAAAAGAACCCTAGTTCTAGGGAAACACTGTAAATGTGTATACATCACTTCTTCCAGAAAAGGAGAATAAAAGCTTAAGTTCAAATGTGTTAACTTCAAAAATGTGCTGAGCCAGACCCTGTCATAAGCCTGACTGTTAGGATGAACTTCATTAGCTCTTAACTCACATCACACCTTTGGTGCTAACTGAACACCTACTTTTATTAAAAGAAACATCTAGAAACTGGAAAGTGAGCCTTTATAATAATTTATTTAAAGCTCAGTTTTATTAAAAAATGTTTTATGGAATCGAAATATTAACAAAGGCAGGAGAAAAATAAAAACATAGAAAATACATTGAACTTTATTTTTCCCTGTGTTTGAGAACCCTTTTCTTGACATTTTACCCGAGTCTTTTGCTTTTCTGGAATTTTGAATAGGAGATTTTTTTGTTCTCCATAAATATCAACTGGGGTTTTTTTTCAATTCCAATGGTGAAAAATATTTGGTAAATGTATCCACTTTTTCTGTGTAACAAACCATCCAAACTTTAGTGGCTTCAGACAATAATTATCTGTTTACTTAACTCCGTGGTGCTCTATAGAGATTATTTTGGTTGTTGGGTCCCTGCGTTTATTTTTGGTCAATGACAGCTGACAATCAAGTATCTGCATCTGGAAGTCTGCCGGCTATAGTCCAGGACAAGGGGCGTAACCGGGCCTTGTGACTCTCTACCTAGCAGACCATCGTAGACTTATCATATGGGGCAGCATGGGTCCAAGAGAGAGTGAGCACAAGTGTGTCAGATCCCTTGAGGGTAGCATCGGAACTAGCATGTCACCTCTGCTACCGTATTTTATTGCTCGAAGCAAGTCAAAGGGGCAGCCCTGTTTGAAGAGGCACAGAAATAGACTCTGCCTCTTAGTGCGGCACATTGCAAATGGCCTGCCTATTGGGAAGGGACAAATACAACCTGTTTTGTGAAGAGTCTCACTGCGGAAAGCCTTAACCACTAAAAAAAGTCTGAAGTCTAATGTGTAACAGATAGTAGCTGGAGCCCAAAGGTTAGTTGCCTTTATGCCCATAATTTCCAGACTATTTTCTGTAGACCTTTAGTGAGTGATATGACATGGAAAACGACTTTGTTCCCATCAGATTAATTACACTGGTGTTTCTCGAAGGCAAGGGAAAGTGAAGGAGTCAGGAGGGTTACTGACTTGGTCCCTCCATGACTGAGAGCAGAGAGGAGAGAGAGAGAGAGAGCGAGAGAGCGAGCAGTTATTTATTTATTTATTTATTTATTATTTTACTTATTTATTTGACAGAGAGAGAGAGACATCACAAGTAGGCAGAGAGGCAGACAGAGAGAGGGGGAAGCAGGCTCCCTGCTGAGCAGAGAGCCCGATGCGGGGCTCGATCGCAGGACCCTGTGATCATGACCTGATCGGAAGGCAGAGGCTTTAACCCGCTGAGCCACCCAGGTGCTCTGAGAGAACACTTTAGAAAACAAGTTGGAGAAGAGACCCAGTGACGTTGGCTGGAAGGCAGGAGGAGAAGCCCAGGCTCTGGAGACTTTGAGGGACAGGGACAGAAGAGAAACTGTGTGAGAGGAGCCAATGAGTAGAAGTCACAAAAGCTGACGGCCCATCAAAGAGTGTTGGCACCAGATATCCTTTACAAAATGATTTTGAGACCCAGAATCTTCATTTTTGACACGGGAAAAAATGGGATTGGTAAAAAATCAAGAAAAGGATTAGAGCACCGTGAAGGTACATCATATGTCACACCGTAAATACTTTTCAGCGCATACACTTTTTGCTTTCAGACTTTTTCTGCAGAAAACAATGAGACATGCTTATTTTTATAAGCTTTAAATGGACTTTTTTTTTAATGGACTTTTATTTGTTTGACCATCTACCAACTGCTTGGGTTAGAATGCTTCAAAAAACAAATCCGCGTAAGAAGTAAGGTCAAAGTGGTCATTTCTTCATTCAGTTGATATTGTCTGAGCCATGACCTTGTACAGGTGGACTTGTAACAGAGAATACAAAGTTCCTGTGGGGGTAGATCTCACGTTCCAGAATGAGGATTAGACATGAATGAAATACACAAGTCAGAGGTGAAAGGAGCTGTGGAGAAAAATAAAGCAAGGTTAGAAGACAGGAAGTGCACAGAGTAAGAGAGTAGAGGAGGTATTTTATATGGTGTTATGTGTTATCTTCTATGAAATGGCTGGGGAAGGTCTCTGGTTAAGGACCCTGAAGAATTTGCAGGGGTGGGGATGGGAATGTAGGAAGGAAGAGTGTTGCAGGCAGAGGAAAGGCCCCTATTTGGAGCACACTTGGCATGTTTGCAAAACCGCAAGGATGTCTGTAACACAAGCACAAGGAAAGCGGGGGTGGGTGTGGTGACAGATGAGGCACAAGAGTGTGTCGGGGGTGAGGGAGGGGGGTGGCAGACTGACCGCAGGCAGCAGAGCAGTGATTCTCAGAGCACATTGTACTTACCCTGCAAACTCTGAAAAAAAAGTCCCTGGGCCTAACCCCAGAATCTGTTTTAATTGGTCTGGGTTGAAGCCCGGTGCAATCTTTGGAAAACATTACCAGGATAAATGCAGTGTGCGATCGAAGTCTCCTAGGCCTTTGTAAAATGTGGCCCTGATTCTGAGACGACAAACTGCTGGACAATTTTGCACAGAATGGCATGACCTGATTATCCTAGCCTGCCTCCTTCACCCACATTCATTTGGCCCCCAAGATCATGCCTTTGTGTAAAGCTTGGAATCCTGCTTCTCCCTTTTAAGGGAGAGAGTGCAGAGTGTGGCCATGAGCAAGATCTCTGGGTGCTCTTGCCGGCCCCTTCTCTGCCACACTCTCTGGTAGGTGTCGAGGACATAGCAGGAGGGAAGGAGGAAGACTTCTAGAGCCTCTCCTGTTTCCCTTCAAAATAGGTTGAAACCTATTTTAGTCCCTTCGAGCTGCTATAAGAAAGCACATACTGGCTAGCTTACAAACAACAGAAATTTATTTCTCACAGTTCTGGAGCTTGGAAGTCTGAGATCAGACTTGTGCCCTCGTGGCCAGGTGAGGACCCTCTTCCGGGCTGCAGACTTGTATACTCACTAGGCAGAAAGGGCCAGGGAGCTCTCTGGGTCTCTTTTGGTAAGGGCGCTAATCCCATCCATGAAGGGTCTACTCTTCTGACCTAAGCACCTCCCAAAAGCCCCCCTCCAAATACCATCATCACATTGGACATTAGGATTTCAACATACGAGTTTGGGGGTTGGCTGGGACATTAACTTTCAGACCGCAGGAGAGCCAGCGTTCCTGCCTTTCAGTTTTCCTCCAGCCTTCCATCGGAAATCTCCATGCCTCTTTCCCAACGTTACTGTAAATTTAGAGGATGACTGTGAGTGTGTGTCACTGCTGGTGAGCTCTATGTTGAAAATAGAAAATACATATTACTTGTGTGTAATGTACTTAACTAGGGACCCAAGCCCATGTAGCCGTGGTGTAACAGCATAGAGAAGACGGTGCTAAGAAATAATCCAGCCCTGTACTTCTCTTCCTTTGGTGTAACATTGTAATGTAATTATTCAGAACAAGAACCCTGAAGCTGGATAAATTGCACCCTGATTCTAATACTTATCAGCTGAATAATTTATCCTTTGAGTGCTTCGGATAATTGGTGTCAACCTCCCAAGTCGGTGGTAAGATCAAATGAGTACTTACATATTAAGCGATTAGAAATGTGCGTGGCACACAGTTAGTGCTCAGTAAATCCTAGATGTTAATATAGCTATAGTTTCCTTGATTTCATCACTGTACAAATGAGTCTCTTTAATTTCAGCAAAAACGTAGAAGACTTTTATACATATCATGTCTTTCAATGCCATTTTAGACAAGTTTTTCTCTGTTGTTTAATTGCTGAAAACATAAAGATGCTACATATTAAGAAGTAGACCAAATTTCAATTGAGGGGGGAAGAAAGGCAGTCTCAAAACATTTTTAGAACATGAACAATCCATTTTCTGGAATTGCTGTGCAAGCATGTGTTTTTTGGAAAAACCTTTTAATTCACGGCCTTCACATGGATGAAAAAGATTAGCAGCCTCTTTAGGGACTAGTTGAGGCTGGGAAGGAAAAGAATTAAGATGTGGTCAAGACATGCTTTCAACACATTTATCTAGAGAGCCATCTGAAGAGTCTACTTTGAAAACAAAGATGAAAATGTGAGATTTAGTTTTGGCATCCCAAACAAATCCCTGAGGAGATTCCTGGATTTCGTGCGTGCAGGATGATGGGGTGGGGAGTTGGTGATGGAAATTTAAACTCACAAGAAAGAGACTAGACTTACGGGGTACCTGGGTGGCTATGTTGGTTAAGCATCTGCTTTGGGCTCAGGTCATGATCCCAGGGTCCTGGGATGGAGCCCCACATCTGGCTCTCCGCTCGGTGGGGAGTCTACTTCTTTCTCTGTCTCTCTTTCCCTCTCTCAAATAAATAAATAAAATCTTGAAAAAAAAAGAGACTGGACTTATTAAGTTCTACAACTTTCTCTACCCAAATGAGTCCTATCTTTGTTTTATTGGAGTCAGAAAGTTAATAAAAGTTTACGGGAATATGAAAAGATGATTAAATATTTATTGAACATTTAAATATGATACTTAAAGGGGGCGCCTGGGTGGCTCAGTTGGTTGAGCAACTGCCTTCGGCTCAGGTCATGATCCTGGAGTTCCAGGATCGAGTCCCACATCGGGCTCCCAGCTCCATGGGGAGTCTGCTGCTTCTTCTAACCTTCTCTCTGCTCATGCTCTCTCTCACTTTCTGTCTCTCAAATAAATAAATAAAATCTTTAAAAAAAATGTGATACTTAAAGGTACTTGTGTTCGAAGCGCCTTACAGGCAGTTTACCTTTCTTCAAGGAGAAATCTTTTTTCAGAGCTTTGGGTTTGACACCTCACTTGAGTGATATTCAAATAAAGGTAAAATAGAAAATGCCTCTTAGGAAAGGATGGCCTGGTTTCAGCCTTCCTCCGATATTAATTTAGAGGCTCATTTTAACATTGCCCACAGGATAAAGTCTAAATTTCTCAGCTCCGCAAGCTGACCTCAGTGCTTTAAAATTGTCTCCTTCTGCCTGAGCTCTGTAGTGTCTCTTCCTCCATTACTTCTTGTGTGAAGTCCATGAGTCTGTAAGGGCACACCTATTCCCCTGAGTCTTTGCTGCTGCTTTTATTTGGTTTTATTTTTGTTGAAATTTTGTACATCCTTCAAAAATCAGCCATCTCAGATGATTTCCTCTGATCTCTGGATCTGGAATCATAGTTGCCTCTTTGTCCTCCGAATCTTTTGTCTGTTCTTTATCCAGTACTCTTCGTTAATTCTGTCTACTGTTTTAGCTAATGATCTGCATCCTCTTACCCATTGTAAACAGCTCGTTGGTGGGGAGGAGAGTAAAATATTCCTCAGTCACATTTGTATAACCATATAGTATCATATATGAGCCAGAACTCGACAAATAATCTACGGAATGAGTGAAAAATAAAGGCCCACTCAAAAAAGCTCTCAGAATCTTGGAGCCTACTTTCCCCCTCATTTCCCTTTACATGATGTCCCTTTACCTCGTGGCCATTTGGACTACTACTTTTGTGTCTATGTATTTCTTCTACGATAGTCTGAGTATGGGTACTTTTTGCTTGCGACAACCTTCTTCAGCATCCTTCAAGGTCTGACTCGTGCCGTCAGCATCATTTGCTCTCCTATTTTGTTACAGACCTACTGAAACGTGTCCCAGAAATGGTTTTTCTCCATGGAATGCTTTGTTTTTCCTTTTCCCCTCTTCTCTGTCTTTGACTGGCTGACTCTTCATCTACCAGATTCAAGATAAGATGTTACTTCTTTCTGGAAATTGTCCCCAGTTCCCCACACCATCTCCAGCCCCAGACTGGCTTAAGCCTTTCTCCTTTATGACCGAGTATAATAAAGAAAAAGACTTGGGTCGAAATCTGATCCTGCTACTTATTGAACTGTAATTTTAGACCAGCACTTCTCAGACTTTATCATGCATCAGAATCACCTAAGAGCTTGTTAAATCAAAAGGGTGGGTTTTTTTTTTTTTTTTGCTTGACATAAGGTTTTTATAACAGCAAAAATAAAAACAAAATACACAACATAACACACACGCACGTGATGAAAACAGCTTAAATGTCCAATTATGGGGATTAACTTAATTTAGGGCCATTCCTGTTGGACCCCGTTCAACCATTTAAAAGGCATATTTTCCAGGAAATACGAGAGACCCAGGAAAATGCTTGTACTACAACATTAATCAGATAAAGCAAATATATATAATCGGAAAAAACATTGAAAGAGAATATCCCCAAATAGTAATAATCTCTCTGAGGATTATGGGTGATTTTTTAAAATTTTTTATTAACATATAATGTATTATTTGCCCCAGGGTACATGTCTGTGAATCATCAGACTTACACATTTCACAGCATTTGCCATAGCACATACCCTCTCCAATGTCCATAACCCTATCCCCCCACCTCCCAGCCACCCTTAGTTTGTTTCGTCAGTTTAGTCAAAAGGGTGTTTTAAGGGCCCCTGGGTGTGGCTCAGATGATTAAGCATCTGCCTTAGGCTCAGATCGTGATCTCCAAGTCCTGGGATCAAGCCCCCTGTTGGACTTCCAGCTCAGCGGGGAGTCTGCTTCTCCCTCTCCCTCTGCCTCTCCCTTCTGCTCTTGCTCTCTCTTTGTGTGTGTGTCTCTCTCTCAAATGAATAAATCAAGTATTTTTTAAAGGGGGAGTGTTTTAAGAATTAATTGAGATAATATATGTAAAGTGAGATGAATTAGTATTCAATCGTCGCCAGTTACTATTGTTTTTACATTATTATTGCTTTCATCACACTGTTTTAAATTACAGACCAAATAGACTCTTTGCCTAGGAAATCAGGAAACTCATGACGAGCAGTGACTCTTGCTGGTTTTATTATTACTGTATCACAGGTGCCGTATAAAGTGCATTAGTCAGTAGTAAATGAACATATAATAAAATACACTGAAAATAAAAGCATTCAATACATATTTAATAAAGCGAATTTGGGTACTTCTTTGTAGGTAGCTCCTACACAGACTGTTCCAGGATTCCCTAGTTCAGCTTGCTGTATTTTGGGGGTTCTCTTGGGACTGCTTGGAAATTGTAATCAGTTCCCAAACCTCTTTTGGTTATGGCGAAGCAGTCCTCACAGCCTTTGTTTCTAAGATTATGCAAGCAACATAGAGAACATCTTTCTGTAAAGAAGTAGAAATAAATAAGCCCACAGGCCATTCGTTTTGCTCTGTAGTCTGAGTTTCATACAGAATGAAAGCAGTTGCAGCAGTGTATTCCCCTGCCTTCTGGACCTGAACATATGCCTGCTTTTAACACTGGATATGGCTTAGAAATTAACACGGGGAAAATGCGATTTGGAATTCTTTGCATATCCACGAAGGCTCCTCTTTGGGGAACATGTTCCTGCTTTTATATTCGGTCTATACCCCCATCTCCTTCTTTGACTTCAGAACCTCGTATTTTATGAATATATTCGTTATGAATATGTTCCATTAGTTCAGCAGATATTTTTTCCAATAGCTGCCATGTGCTAAGTACTATTCTGGTGGTGGTGATACCACACTTAGACAAAGCCCCTGCTTCACAGAACCTAACGCCTGGCATTTCCCAGCTCGTACAATAATCGTTTGCTTCTCTGTCTCCCACTGTATTTTGTGAGCTTCCTGATGGTGGGTGCACTGTTTAATTGATCTTTGGATATCCAGTTCAATATGAGGTATGTGGTAGGTACTCTTACATAGGAATTAGTATTCCTACAGAGGGACCCCCCCTTATATTGGTGCTGAGAAATGGAGCGGAGTACCAGAAATCATGTATTGCTAGTCCATGAAAGGATCTGGCTCTAGATAATGTATTTTTTTGCTTACAAAGTGTTGTTTGTCTGAATTTCAATTAGCGCCAACGAATACATAACCCAGATTTCTCGCTTCTCTAGAAAGAGCCGCCATGTCTGTATTGCACCAGTGAGCTGCAGCTAATTCCCACGGAGCCTGCTCCTTGTATGGAGCTTGTCCTCTCCAGTTCACTGTAGCGATTCCCTACCTTATTACATGTATATATCGTATGTGGGTGTTGTCCTTGTCTGCATAGATGTGTGGTGAGGAAAGGGCAAAATTCTTCAAATTCTACATAAATCCACTGAAAGTTTGTCTTTATAAGCTTATGAAAACCTGCCTTCAACTGGAAATACCCTATTCCTTTTTATTATTATTATTATTATTAGTGAGAGGAATGCTAACAAGGATTTGTGTTTGTTTGGAATAGGTGATATATTGGGTCATCGGTCTAAATTTTATCCCAGTTGTTTTGTGCAATTTCACAGTGGGTTTCCCGTGTTCCTCAAATTATTTAGATGATTGTCACTTACTCGTCTACTGAGAAGTGGATCCCAGTCCAAAGTAAAAATACATTAAAATCTATCCAGTTTGGATTTTTTTTTTTCTTCTGGATAATGATTGAACTAACATGATTTATTTGGTTTGGTTTTGTCATATGACATTCGACACTTTTGAAACCATAAAACTGAGTTAAAATGGTAGTTTACCAAACTAAATATGTTCATGCTTTGTTTCAGCTATCCTTAAAAAGAAGAGGAAGCAAAGATTTGCCAAAATCTGAAAAAAAGACTCAACAGACTCCCACAGAGGTATGTGGAAATAAAATTTCAACTAGTACATCAAACACTTCTAAATGTATGTAAGAATAAGCTACATCTATAAGTGGACATAGTAGCCAGATACACTCATGTAAAAAAAATTTTTTTCATTATGCATCTCCATTCTGTAGCTGTAGGTAGAGGCAGTACAAAGCATTTAGTGTCTTTGCTTATAAAGCTAATACTAACAAACCTATTGTTGCTTTTGTGTTGTAAGCACCCGGCAAAATGTCATTAGTACCTTATGTGTTGCTATGTTTGACAACTGTAAGCACAGCACTAATCTTCTTCACTCATAATTAATAAGGTCAAGAGTTCCTAAAGCATTAGGAGTGTTAGAGAAAGGAATGTTGTAGGAAGGGATGGTGAGCAGAGCAAGAGGCTTGTGATGAGAAGGCCCTAGAAGATGTAATTCTCTATGCCAGCGATTGGGGAAGCAAAAGAAAGGAAATGAATAAAAATAAAACTTAAAGGATGTACTAAGGGACGCCTGGGGGTGCTGATGGATGTAATGGGGGAGGTTTTAAAGCAGAAGAGGAAATATTTGGGGGCAGAAGTGATATCCTGGCTCTCCAAAAACACTTGGCTAGTTATTGACTTTTGCAGGCGTCAGTTGGAATCTCATTCTTTTTTTTTTTTTAGAGGAATCTCGTTCTATAGCATACTTTTTTTTTATTCTTACAAGTTGTTTTCTCATTAGATAATTATTTTAACCAAAGGAATATTGAAATATCCAAAATTTGGAAAAGCTGATCTCAATTTTTTTAAAAACACAACTTCTTAAATTTTTTTTGAAGATTTATTTATTCATTCAGTGTAGAGAGAGAGCATACCAGTGGGGTGAGGAAGAGAGTGAGAGAACCGGAAGCAGACTCCCTGCTGAACACGGAGCCTGATGAAGAGCTCCGTCCCACAACCCAGGAGAGCGTGACCGGAGCTGAAACCAAGAGTCAGATGCCTCAACCAACTGAGCCACCCAGGCGCCCCATAAACTACAACATCTTGAATGTTTATCTTCCCTTTTCCTCTCTCTTTCTGTTCTGTTCTTGGTTAACTTTTCTCCTGGTGCTGGCCCAAGGACATCGAGAGGCATCAGCAGTTCAAAAATCCCAAAAGTCTCAGAGCCCAATCATTACTCCATTGTGTATCTTCTCATTGTTCTGTTTCTAAGTTCAAAGACGTTCTGTCACTAGAGCTATCTCACTCTGCCTTTGCCGTAAGTGTAGCCACCTTCTGTACGTATTTTGCTATGGGTCATTTCACACGTTGCCATCGATTCTCTTTTCCACCTCGTTGATAGAGAAGGGGCTGAATGCTCCCTGTTCTAAAATCCTAAGTCAACTTTAATCAGCAGTTTATTTCTTTTAAAACTCCCATTTGGCCTATTTTTATACTTCCTGTGTTAAAGTTTACTTATTTTTGCAACAATACTCTCTTAACCAGGAACGTCTAAGAGTTTGTTTCTAGCTCTGTGACCCTCCCACTGTATGTGCATGTGGGCACCTTTCTGTAAAAGACATCCACACCTTTCCCTGGTTTCCCAGTGGGACCTAGGACCTTACAACTGTCAAGAAACATTGCAGTTCACCAGTTTTTATTTCATGGCCCAAACACCTGGGGAATTTTAAGTGTGCTGTTGTGGCCATTGACGTCTCTGGTAGTGTTTTCAGTTCATTTATTTTCAGAGATTATTACCTGTAGTTTTTCAAAAACCCACCCCAGCAGATTGAGCGGGACTGTCTTGGATGGGAGATTTCAATTATAAAGTAGTCCGCAGATGATTGTATCGCTCAGTCAAGGTTGAGGACCATTGATTCTTAGATTACTGCTGGCCTCCCACTCTACTGTTTACATATTCATCTCCCATACTTGGCCAGGGCGGATTGTCGTCATGGGTCATGTTATGCAGCTTTGACTTGTCAGTGTCTAGTGTCTGGTACTACAGCGTGTTCAGTATGTGCTTTTGAATACTCTCGTGTTTCCTTTATCTAGATTGAGCCAGATGAAATTGCCAACACGCTGTGATTTTGACCTATGCAAATAGCAGTTCCATGTGGTACAACCTACGGTTCTTTGTACAGCTCCGTACTTCATTTTTATTTGCTTCACCCTCTTCGATACATGATTGATTTACACATTTCTTCAGCAGCACAGTGACTTTATTTACTGAGGAATGGTATTACACACAGTTAAGGGCAGAGATGTGCCAGCTGTATAGCCTTAGATGACTTACTTATATTTCCTATGCCTTTGTTTCCTCATCTGTAAAATAGGATCGTAATAGAGAGTGGTATGAATTAAATGAGTTTAATGCATGTAATTAATTAAGAAATCTATTTAGCATCTAATAGTGGCTCAGTCAAAGCTGGGCTCAACTCACTTCTTTTGGCCTCTCATCGTCTTTAAGCTCCTCTCCTTTATATGTCACTCATATCTTCTTAAGAGTGAGTCTTTAGCATACATAAAAATAAGAGATGACTTGCTTCACATCTCAAAGTATTAAACATTAACTGTGGACAATAGGAGCAAGCAGGTACTGCTCAGACATTGTCAACCAGGCACTTTCCATATCATCTCACATTTAATGTTTTCAGCATTTATACACAGTATTTCCATGCTCGTTTGTAAATGCAGCTACAATATTTAGGTTATAGGCTGAGCATGCAGGGCGCATTGGCCTATGGGTTAAGTTCTTGGCATTATAGAAAGTATCACACTTTGTATACTGAAAATATTTCAGTTCATTTCATTTTATTATTTTATCTTATTTTTACGATTTTACTTATTTATTTGACAGAGAGAGACACATTAAGAGAGGGAACACAAGCTGGGGGAGTGAGAGAGGGAGAGGCAGACTTCCTGCTGAGCAGGGAGCCCGATGTGGGGCTTGATCCCAAGACCTTGGAATGATGACCGGCAGATGCTTGACGACTGAGCCACCCAGGCACCCTGAAAATATTTCTTTTTAAACAAACATAAGATAATTACTATGGTGCCCATCATTCTCCTTCCCTCATAGTGACTTTCTTACATGTAGTATGTGTCCAAGTCTTAAAATAAGGTTTATGTTTTCATTCCTTATGACAGAGAGTTTATATATACACAAATCAGGTAGCCTTCCCTTTTATGCTTGCTTAACATAGCCTAGTGAAGTGTGGTTCTGCCCCCGTCTGTGACTTAGACCACATCCAGTGCTATTTTGGTTGAATTCAAACGCAGCATTTTACTAATTTTTTTTTTTTTTAACTAGCCTTGCAATCAAGGAGTTGTGCCATACTCAACCCAAGTTCCCAGTCTCCCCTACTCTTACTTTCTAACAAAGCCTAGCTTATGTAAAAGCATATTGGACTTGCTTATCGCTGGTCACCTTCCTATTCAAACATTGTTTCTAATTCCTGCACGATATTTGACTCTCTTGCCCGCCCGCCACACCTTTAGCCATTTCTTACTTGTCTCTCTTTTCTTTTCTTCTCTTCGGTTGCTTTCAAAGCAGCTGCCATAGCTTCGACCATCACCTCTAATCTCGTTCTCATGTTCCTCCCCTTTGCACCTGAACTCGCTACAGGGCCAGAGATGTAATCTTTGTAATCTTGGGCCTGAGATTCCACTTGCCTGTTGATAGATGTTCCACTGGATATCTGTCCATTGACACACCTCAAAGACAGCATTTTAATACACTTAGACCCATCTTCTTCATACCTCATCCTCTTTGTTCGTTCTCTTTCCCTGTCATTAGCAGCACCATCCATCAAGATGCCTAAGCTGGAAACATCAGGGTTATCTTTGAGTCTTCTGCTGATTTGATATTAAATACTGTTTTGTGTCCTTGGTTTCATATTCACTGAATTAGTTTGAGGGCTCAACACATAGTGTCTTGTAGAGCAGCTTCTCTCTTCCCTTGTGAAATAGATTTTCACATCAAATCTTTCTGTGACTTACATTTGCATCCTTCTCGCTCACTGTGCTCCTGGGAATTCTCTCATCTCTTCTCTCTGTGCTTCTGTCCTTTCTTCTAAACCTCTTCTAGAGGAGAGTATACAAACCAACACATCCAGTTTCCTTTCTTTTACCCCATTGTCCTACTTTCCTTCTCTTGTGCTGCTTTTCTGGAGGCAACACGAACAGCGGAAAGAATAAGAGTTTGGGAATCAGTCTGGATACAGATGTGCTCTGTCACTTATTAACTTGTGCTCTACCAAGTTAACCAGCCTTTCTGGCTGGTCTCATCTGCCTTATCTATAAAGTAGACCTAGATCGCCTTCCTCATAGGGCTGATGTCAGGGAATAATGATATAAAGAATGTGATGGTCAGGTTCTGTGCACTCAGCAGCCCTCAACCCTTCCATACTAATTCTCATTAGCAGAAAGGAGGACAGGAGACCTGTGCCCCGTTCTCCGTCTTTTCCATCACAAAGGCTCTGGGCCATATTTAATGACCATCTCTGGCAGAAACTCATTATTCTCACCTTCACTACCAGTGGTGGTTGCTACTTTACAATTCATCTCAATTGAGATGACTCATTGCTAGGCAAGGAAGGCATTTTTATTTCCATTTAAAAAATGAGAAGGGGGCGCCTGGGTGGCTTAGTCCGTTAAACATTTGCCTTCGGCTCAGGGCATGAACTCAGGGTGCTGGGATCAAGCCTTCATAGGGCTCCCTGCTCAGCAGAGAGCCTGCTTCTCCCTCTCCCTCTGCTTCTCCCCACCCCCACTCATGCTCTCTCTCTCTCTCTCTCTCTCTCTGCCTTTCTCAAATAAATAAAATATTTTATTAAAAAACATTTTAAAAAATGAGGAAAACAAAACCCACAGAAGTTATACAGTTTACCCAAAGTACATACTTAAACGTGAATTTGGGGCAATCGTCCTCAGAAAATGTGTCCTTGGGCTTGATAATGTACTTAGATATTAGTTAGCAAGTTGATTTCCAGTTTTTGTTTGTACTTTTCAAATTAGTCAGTGATTAGTGTTTGCAGGTTACCCTAAGAATTGTTGGAAGAGCTTCCATAAGATCTACTCCTTCATGCATTTACTGGGCAGAACCAACTTTATTCATTTCAGACCGATGGGGAATATATCTTATTTTTAAAGCGATCTGGATTAAACCTTTGCCAGTTTCCCTTGGAGGGGCCATTCCAGTGTTAAATTTTCCTTACTTTCAATAACACTTTTAAATAAGTAATTCTGCCTTAAATAAAGATGGAGGAGAGATGACTTTCTTTGCTCTTTCTGAATGATCATGAGTGGTGGAGTCACAGAAATGAATTCAAATTTCACCTTTGTCTTTTGCCACGGATTAGCACTGTAACTTTGAAAAAGTTAGGGAATATCTTTAAACCAGGCATTTTAGGATCTATGACTAAGTTTACTCTAAACATTAAATTAGGTCATACGCATAAAGAACTTTACAGAAATTGGCTGAGAATCGGTGCTCAATAAATGGCAGTGAGTGCACAGCACGTGTTCCGTCCAGGGACTAGGTTTCACATTTATTATAGTCAGGGGAATTCAAATCATGTAAAAACCAAAAAATACAAAAGCAACATTGTTGAAATGACAGCCCCATAGTTGTGCTCAGTTACAAGACATAATGATCTCTGAATAATGATGACCATAGGGTTTCTCTTTTGATATTTTTCTCTTTTTGTTTCCAGGATGTGATATTGTCCTCATCTTTTATCTGCCAAATAATTTAAACAATTTGTAGAAAATATACCTCATCTACTTCTCTCTGTGTGTCTCATTAAGTCTTAATTACAAGAAAAAAAAGCAATTATTTTTGCAGGTGTACTTTTTTGTTTTCTCGATTTACATAAAAATGACCTCCTATCCACTTCCCCTCTTTTTCCCAAATGAGGAGGACAATGAGGATCTGAAATGCCAGCTGCAGTTCGTGAAGGAAGAAGCTGCTTTGATGAGAAAGAAAATGGCCAAGATTGACAAAGAAAAGGACAGATTCGAGCACGAGCTTCAGAAGTACAGATCCTTTTATGGAGATCTGGACAGTCCTTTACCCAAAGGAGAAGCCGGGGGGCCTCCCAGCACCAGGGAGGCTGAGCTCAAGCTGCGGCTGAGGCTGGTGGAGGAAGAAGCCAACATCCTGGGCAGGAAGATCGTGGAACTGGAGGTGGAGAACAGAGGCCTGAAGGCAGAACTTGACGACCTGAGGGGAGACGACTTCAACGGCTCGGCCAACCCCCTCATGAGGGAGCAGAGCGAATCCCTGTCGGAGCTGCGGCAGCACCTGCAGCTGGTGGAAGACGAGACAGAGCTGCTGCGGCGGAACGTGGCCGACCTGGAGGAGCAGAACAAGCGCATCACGGCGGAGCTCAACAAGTACAAGTACAAGTCGGGCGGCCACGACAGCGCGCGACACCACGACAGCGCCAAGACCGAGGCCCTGCAAGAGGAGCTGAAGGCGGCACGCCTGCAGATCAACGAGCTCAGCGGCAAGGTCATGCAGCTGCAGTACGAGAACCGCGTGCTTATGTCCAACATGCAGCGCTACGACCTGGCCTCGCACCTGGGCATCCGCGGCAGCCCCCGCGACAGCGACGCTGAGAGCGACGCGGGCAAGAAGGAGAGCGACGACGACTCGAGGCCACCTCACCGCAAGCGCGAAGGGCCCATCGGCGGCGAGAGCGACTCGGAGGAAGTGCGCAACATCCGCTGCCTGACACCCACCCGTTCCTTCTACCCCACACCCGGGCCCTGGCCCAAGAGCTTCTCCGACCGGCAGCAGATGAAGGACATCCGCTCGGAGGCTGAGCGCCTGGGCAAGACCATCGACCGGCTCATCGCTGACACTAGCACCATCATCACCGAGGCGCGCATCTACGTGGCCAACGGGGACCTGTTCGGACTGATGGATGAGGAGGACGACGGCAGCCGCATCCGCGAGCACGAGCTGCTCTACCGCATCAACGCGCAGATGAAAGCCTTCCGCAAGGAGCTGCAGACCTTCATCGACCGCCTCGAGGTGCCCAAGTCTGCGGACGACCGCGGCGCCGAGGAGCCCATATCCGTGAGTCAGGTACAGTTCTGCCTATTGCGAGCCACGGCGATGGCAAGGCTGGTTCGCGGATTCTTGGTCCCCTGTGGGGCGTCTCCGCGCACCGACCTCCACGCCCCGCTTTAGGGAAATCCCCGCTCAGAGCCTCACTGGGCTTCTTAGCCCCACAGCACACCTGTTCTCACACTGTCCTCCATCAGGCCTCGGGTTTTCAGAACCCACTTAGTAACTCCCTCCCCTCTGTTTTGTTTTAAAAGGAAATTTACACCCCTCCCCCCAGTTTCTATGTAAACATTAAAGGATCTTAAAGATACATTATTATTGGTCAGTATGTTCCATATTACTCTACTGATTCTAAGGGATCAAGCTGTAAGAAAACCCCAGATGAGAATCTTTAATTATGCATTTTCAGGTTTTGAACCAAGATTGAAATTGAGTTAAAAAAATTGTTTAATTACTAAGTGTCCAGGATTATTGTCTACCTACTGACGAATGTACAAACCAGCAGTGAAGAGAGGATACTATGTCTAGAGCCCTACCAAAAGGAACAAATAGAAGTCACTCCTTTACCACAAGTGGAAGTAACAGGATTATTATTTCTAGGGGGAAAAAAATCACTGCCGTCTCTCTAGTGGAGAATCTCAGGACTGGGGAAGGAGTGTTATACTTTAACTTTAACCCAACACTGATTCAGAGAAATAGTAATAACTCTTCCCGAACAGGGAAAACCAGCATTTTTCCTTCATCCTAATTTGTAGAGGCACAACTGATGAATTGGACTGAGCTGCTCTAGCCAGGTATGGTGGCCAAAGACCCATGCGTTTTGTCAGAATTAACCACCTAAGAGGGAATTTGTGAAACACAGCAGGCAGTGCTACCTCTCTGGCAAGCCTCCTGTCCTGTATCCATTGGAAAACACACGGAAGTACAACAGCGTGCATGGCTTTTAAGACACGCAAAGATTTAAATGTAAAAATCAGTGTATATGCAGAAGCATGACATTAAATTAACTGCCTGTTAGTCACAACTAGAAAAAATGCAACCCTATTGCTTATTTACCTTGCATGTTGCTCTGCTTTGCTATGAAAAAAAAAAAAGTTTTATGATAAAACTTATTGAATTTTGAAGTGTTAAAGCCTATTGTTTCTCTAACTATGTCAGATGGTTGGTTTTCAGTTTTTTGAATACTTGAAGCACGTGAATTTTCAATTATACCCGTCAGGGAAAAAAACAGAAATCAGAGTGAGAGAAAGAACTGTGATGATAATAGGTTTCAGATTTTGTAAATATAGGTGTAAGAGAGGGTACTTCTTCATCTTAAGTTGAATAAATGCTTAGATTAGTTAACATAAATTTGAGTTTTAAAAATTATTATTAATTAACTCTTCTCTTTGTCTCTGCATTTACCTTCCCAGATGTTCCAGCCTATCATTTTACTTATTCTCATTCTTGTATTATTTTCATCACTTTCTTACACAACGATATTTAAACTTGTCTTCCTTTTTACACTGTTTTTTGTACTGTAAATCTTTCATCATTTACCATTCATTGTAGTATTTTCAGTTTGTTTATTTTGTTCGCCCTTCAAGACAAGAAGTAAAAGAAGTATAATTTCTGTAGTAATCAATGCTATAAAAACACTGAAGACTGCTTATTTCTTTAAAAAGACACACCTTACCACTACCAAATTCAAAAAGAAGCCCAAGCATTAAAATATTTCAGGTAAGGAAGTAAATGTGACTTTTTTTATATAAATCATTTTAGTTTTTACTTCTTTCTTTTACATCTTAATCTGTACTCTTCTTGATAAATAATGATGACTGGAAAAATTGACTAAATCTGTCAATTACTTCTCAGTAGTTGAGCATTATGATAATTGAAAAGCTGGACATTCACAAGATGGTCACATTTCAAAATATAGATAGATGAATTTATAAAGTATCTTTCCTCAGTTGCATTAGACTAACTAGATAGTTTTGATATCCATTAAATGTTAACAAAAATTGTGGTGAATGAATGAAATGTGACCATCACAAAAAGTAAGCAGTTTGTCGTGATGCTTGCTGATGGTATTCTGTTTAAAAAGATGTGTTTGGAAGCCTGAGAGTGGATTAGTTCATTGAGAAAGTGATTATATCCCTCCTACTGCATTGGACCAGCTCCAAGCAAAACAGCCATTTCTGCATTTACCTATTATACTTGGACTTTTGTTGCTGATCAAATTTGTTGCCTGGAGTTCTGGCCTCTCTAATAGATTACCACATAGAACTGCTTCCAGAGCAGGTAGTAGAGTAGGGAAAAAATAGTCATTCTCTAGAATTTCATTAAGTTGAAATCCAAGGTCAGTAACATAGTTCCAGTGGGAGTTGCTCCCTAGGTATAAACTCACTTTGGTGCACCTGAGCATCTCCCTTTCTCTTCATCCCTAAGTGGCCTGGATAGGTCCCATGTACCCAAAATGTCCTGTTCTGTCCATCTTGTTGACAATTTACCCAGTGGAAAACTGGGATGTACCACTGCCATCAAGATTCAGAAATACCAGCACTCACGGAAATCAAGCACTCAGAAATGCTTTGCCGCTTGGCTGGTAGATATGAAAATCTGTGGTAAAGTGAGGTATCTTGCACCTCAGTATCAAGAATAATATGTGGGAAATCTTTGCTCTACTATGAAAGTTAGTTCTGGTAACAATCTCTTGAACCCTCATCCCCCAGTACCTCCATTTTCCTTTGAGTAGTAATTTTTTTTAAAAAAGAAAAGAAAGCACTTCACAATAGTTGAGAATTCAGTTTGAAAAACTGCTCTTAGTCTCCGCGTTGTTCTTTACATTTTTCTTTTTGGCTTTTGTTTTGTTTTGTTTTGGAGGGAAGAGAGACCAGGAGTGAGGAGTAGTTAGCCAACAGTTGGAATCTGTCACTATCTACTTGGCTTTTTATCTTAGAGATTCAAATGGCTAGGTAGAACTTTATGACAAAAAGATATGAAATAATCTAAGTGCTGTATTTAATCAGTTATTCACTGTTTGCTTTAAAAAAAATTATCTCAGGGAGAGCAACTGCTTTAAAAATCAAAGTCTGTCTGTTAGATCCTTGATTAAATCTCTAGACTGCCATCTCAGGGGGACCATTTTAGTAACAGAACTGAAAGTCAGTGTTTGATGGCCAAATTTACCTGAAATGTTTATTGCTTTTGAAGCCACATACACCCACCTAAGTGATGATTCTCAGCTCCCTCTGGAACATTTGGTGGTTAAAGGAGGTGTTGTAAGTGACCACAATAACTGGGAAGCTCTAATGGCAGTAAGAGGAAAGGAGTCAAAATCTCAAATAAGTGTCCCACCCAAATGATTAATATTGTCCCTCTGATAAAGCATGGCATGCAGGGAACTTCTTCACTTCAGAAACATCATGGATAGGCACTACCCTGTGTGGCTTTAAGAAACAGGCTTTAGAATTGTAACTTTCTTTATCATGAAAAGAATCAAGAACTCAATATCTAGTTTGGTTTTCAGTCCTAGCTGCACATCAGAATTCTTGGGATGTTTCTAGAATTGCCCACCTCACCAACTGACACTGAATGTTTGAATCCAGGCATTTGTATTTTCTAAAACTCCCAAGAACCATTTCTTTAGATGTTTGAGTTGTCTAAAACATGTATACACAGCCTGTCCCAAGCCTGCAGCAAACTGTGTGAGGCCAGCAGTATGGAATCCTGAGCCGTCTAGGTTTCAGTAGACCTTAAAGTTTCTGCTGTTCAGTGGATGTCCACATGCTTTCTAGAGCATTTCCATCTTGATTATATGGC
The DNA here is from genome assembly GCA_028533885.1 of Nasua narica. Classification (NCBI taxonomy): domain Eukaryota; kingdom Metazoa; phylum Chordata; class Mammalia; order Carnivora; family Procyonidae; genus Nasua; species Nasua narica. Next base: position 32,023,588 of record CM052802.1, read on the forward strand.
CTTTGCCTCTAATGGCAAAGCAGTTCTAATTCCACAGTGGTGCGGTGTTAGAAAACTCTCATTAATACAGATTCTTGAAACCAACAAAAGCAGAGAAGACAGATGGGAATAATGCATGACAGAAAGGAGGACCAAGATGAGTAGTGGGTGGGTGCAAGGTCATGCACGTGCCTGCAAATGTAGGCACGTGCACACCTTCAGTTAGAGCCTCAAGATGACCACACACACACACACACACACACACACACACACACAGACAATCCACCAGTTTGTGGATTTGTACACAGTTAATCTGTTCTGCAAAGCTTCGCATGTGGTGTGCCACAAATCCTCTGGGAACGATAGGTGCCTGCTGACCCTGCTGTCCAAACCAGGATGAGAAGGCATATATAAGAGTGTGAGAATGCGGCAGAAATACAGAGCATGGATCCCTGTGTATTTATTCATTTTTTGAGATTTTCTTTATTTCTTCATGAGAGACAGAGAGAGAAAGGGAGGCAGAGACAGAGCGAGAAGCAGGCTCCCCACTGAGCAAGGAGCTCAATGTGGGCCTTGATCCCTGTGTCCTGGGATCATGACCTGAGTTGAAGGCAGATACTTAACCAACCGAGCCACCCAGGCGCCCTGATCTCTTGTGTGCTTAATTAACAAACATTGTAACACGGTGGCTATTAGGTGCAGACAATAGGAAATTCGGTTTTTACTCTTTTAGCACTTTCAATAGGTTCATTGACCCAGATGAACTATAAACATCTAACTCTAACAGGTACTCTTATCAAAATGTCAAAACAAACAAACAAAAAGGCTCGGGGTTGCAATTTATTTTTATTGGACACCTGATAGCACCTGATAGCACCTAAGAAACAGCAAAAAACAGTAAAACCCCAAGACGTTCTTGCATGGAATGATACCATAAATAAATCAATAAATAATAAATAAATATAGGGGTGCTGCATTTACTTCCACAATATCTGGTGGCCTGAATAAGAAAGGAGAGGCTAACCAAGGGAGGTCTGGGCTGATCAAAACACCAGCCTCATCCTTAGATCTCTTGTTAGGAATTAAAGTCATCCTGGCAAGAGGGATATTAATCTCACCTATGAACCTCTAAGGCATTGGTTTTAGAGAATTCAATCCAGATACTCCATATATTGGAATCCCAGTAAGAAACTGAGGAGGGGAAACAGGACTGACTTGGCTTCTGCTCCCACATTCTGGGAGAATTGGGGTCACTGTGACAGCTTCTCTGAAGTTAACAAAGCAACTTTACCTTATAGTTGAATTCCAGGGAGACTCTTTCCAACTCTCCACTACCCGCTGCGTAGCCTACTTTCTGGTTTGTGCCCACACGTAAGCACACCCCTCTCCCACACTGCAGTGTGCAGTGAGACAAGCATCCAGCATCGGAATTCAGACCTGCTTCTATCTCATGGGACTGCTGGGGGCCAATATTTGGGAGATGGTCTTAGCACAAAGCAACTGTATCCCTTGCTGCCTTCTCCTTGGAACCTCAGGCTGTTCTGTGGGTACCCACAGTCTGGTGGTACATCTCTCCCTCCATCATCATCCCTCACTCTCCCTGTAGTTGTTAACCACATCTATAGCCTGTTTTTTTCTTTTCTTTAAGATTTTATTTATTTATTTGACAGAGAGAGAGAGCAACCACAAGTAGGCAGAGAGGCAGGCAGAGAGAGAGGGGGAAGCAGGCTCCCCGCCGAGCAGAGAGCCCGATGCGGGGCTCGATCCCACGACCCTGAGATCATGACCTGAGCTGAAGGCAGAGGCTTTAACCCACTGAGCCACGCAGGGACCCCTCACATCTATAGCCTGTTAAGAAAGTTGGTACCCAGGACCTCAGACAGAGCATCCCCTGTACCTTCTTCCCCTCTCCTTTGATCCTGTTACTTGCTTTATCTTTTTGTACAAAGCTAGTTCTAAAAGAGGAACACCTGGGTTTCTTTGCTCATCGAGAGAACAAAGTCCCTCAACTATCAAGACAAGGAAGTTTCTCCTATTTGTACCTTTGAAGCTGTGCTATTTAAACATGACACTGACACGAAATTCAAACAAACAAACCTTATTATAGAAAATCCCGTTGCATGCACATTCTTGGGCGTAGGAAGGAGTTTCTTTGGTAATTTGGCCTGGATGTAAGAAAAAAAAAATTTAGTTGGCTATTTTTGAGCATAACTGACTCAAACTCATAAAACAAGGGAAAATTCAGTGCTGAGCCTGGAATGTGTATTGGCCTGCATTCTGCAACCTTCATTTCAATCCGTGTGGTAGAGTTGCGACACGGTTATTTAATCAGCTGCCAGAGAAGTTTGGTATGTCACTTTGGTAGCAAAGCCCTAATTCCAAATATTCACGCACTGTTTGTAGCTATATTCGGGTAGAATGCCAGCCCACTTTCATCTGGTAGTCACGCTTTGGGTCAGATGCTCTAACTGAAGGTAAGGATCGAAGAGAAAGTGGTGGAGAATATCAGAAAGTGAGAAAAGCTGTCCTACAATGTTGATTTCCTGTGGTCTCTGCTGTGTGAGCTGAGCTGCTGATGTGTCTATGTTAACAAACAAGACTTGGTGTATGATTACCAAAGGCTGACAAATAACATTTGTTCCTTTCTGAGGTTGTCCAGCATAATGTACCATGAAAGGCAACAAGTCAGCTCTTTAAATTCATGTTGAAAGTACTTGTTTTAAACTAGGTGTTTGAAAATTAAGAGGGTGTGAGGGGGCAGAGAGAAGCTCATCATTTTGCCCAGTGGCCTCAAATGTCTTAGTAAGGGAAGAGAATTCAAGAGCTTTTTTTTTTTTTTTTTTTGAAAAGTACCTTATAGAGTCTGTTCTTTTTTTTTTTTTTTTTTTTAAAGATTTTATTTATTCATTTAACAGAGAGAGAACACAAGCAGGCAGAGAGGCAGGCAGAGGCAGAGAGAGGAGCAGGCTTCCTGCCGAGCAAGGAGCCCGATGCGGGACTCAATCCCAGGACGCTGGGATCATGACCTGAGCCGAAGGCAGCTGCTCAACCAACTGAGCCACCCAGGCGTCCCTGTTATTTCTTAAAGTCAGGAAATTCAGTTTAGCATCTAGTTTATCATTTCCTTTCTTTTTCACGAATGTGTGCAGCTTTTCCACAATCAGTGTCATTTCCTCGGTATCATGAATTCCTGGGCAGACAAAACAGAGCTCAGCTTTTTAAATAGAACAACCTATGTGGCAGCCTAAATCAGTCATTTAGAACTTCAGAGGGGGAATGCTACTTAACAAGTCAGCAAAATTAGTTTATTCTGGATTTTAGGTGACTCTTAGGAATCTGAGCAACTTTACCTGGAAAAAAAAGAAAAGAAAAGAAAGAAAGCAAGCATATCTGTTGAGGCACCAGGGCCTCATGGAAGGTCTTAGCCTTATTCTAACTGCTTAGGCTCCATATAGTGAAAATATCCACCGTGAAGCAGCCAGAGAAGGTAACTGATGGAAAGTTAGGATCCCCAGCCTTGGATATCACAAGCTCTTTGTCTGAAGTCCTGCTATTTGTAGAAAGTAGATAGATTCAGAAAAGCAGGGTAAACTCAGAATAGATAAGAATGAAGTTGTGGGACTCTTCCTGTGCATAATATTTCAATGGCGACCACATCAATAAAAGAATATGGTGTGAAGGCTGAGGACAGCCATTGGGGTACTATGTTGGCATCGCTCATGGATTTCCCTAGAGACCTTGGTGCGGGCCAGGGGTCTGACTGGCTCTGCGGAATGCTCTCATCACAGTGTTCACAGGGCTGCCTGGAACTGTGGCTTTGGGCCTCACTGTTTGTACCTTCATCTTTAGATTCTTTACTGTAGTCTTCCCTCGTCATGATGACACATTTCTTCTCACTTGGGCGCCAACACATATGGTTAGCACCCACCCAGACAGTCTCCCATTCTGATCACCGCTCCCTCTCCCCAGTCCGTGTCCCAGGAAACTGATTGTTTTCCCAGGCTCCAGTCAAAGCTTACCTATATTTAGTTGTTCCTCCCAGTCCTTTCTGTGTGCTAGCTCTTCTTTTATGTGCCAAGGTGAGACTAGCCAGTAACTGCTTCCTCTGTCAATGAAATGTTATTAGACAATTACAAACTGGAAATACAATGCTAGCACCGATTGGTGATAAATCTAACATTTCTGGTAGAAGATAAGCAACTCGGCAACTCCGAAGAAAGGCGGGTGGGAAAGGGAGTAGGGATTTCTTGCTGTGTCTTCAAATTACACTGGCTGGCTAAAAGGCGTGTCTGTCTGTCTCTCTCTCTCTCTCTCTGAGAAATGACTCAGGGTGGCCCTCTTGTGGTGGACTGGCATTCCCCAGGTCCTCTTCTAAAATAAGAGGGTAGCTCTAGAACAATCGATCCCCGTACTTAGATTTTGTTGTCATCATTATCCAAAGCTTCCAAGTCAAGAATCTGGAAATAATATCATGAGATGCTAAAAACTAATTTGAGAACAGTAAGCAAGATCTATCTCTAATTTTAAATAGCCCATAATCCTAAACTGTTTTATTGTTTTATTTCTTCAGAACACAGATCAGTACTTAAAAAGAACAGTTAGTTTAAGACTGTTTCTTTTGAATATTTCTGTCATCTGGAAATGCCTGTACATAAGCCCCATGACAGATCTGCTTGGCTAGACCTTCTACTGACATGCCACCAACCCTCAGAATAGAAGAGAGAGCCAGCATCCCATGATTCTAGGGGGAAAACATCCAGCACTGGGAAAAGAGCACATTCGCTGAAACACAACAATCTAAATATGTGACACTTTAATAAATACTCTGTGTGTAACTCATAATCTTATAACCCAAAACAGATTCTTATAAGTATCAAAATTATATTGCTTTTGCTAAGACAGAATCCAAACACTGTCATTCTCGGACTAAAATAACCCAGAACCCAATTTGAGAGAACTAACTTTGGAACTTTGTAAAAATTAAGAAACCCTGGCCTCATCACCTGATTCCAAAGTCTGGGGGAATGTTCCAGCTTTCGTGATTTTTTTTTTTTTTCAATCATTCTCTGAGTGATTGCAGGGTACAGCAAGGCTGGGAGTTAACTCTAAATTATGGCCCCCCTTGATGGAATGCTGTGGGGACTAGGAGGAAAGGCTCTTCACATTTGTTTGTAAGTTTATTTTTGGGTAGTGGACTACTCACGATGTGGGCAGTCATGCCACAGGTTACATTTCAGGAATCGTCAGTGTTGGCCAAGCTCTTTGTGAACAAGGATTTGTCTTATTCTTCTTCTGGGCCTTAGGATCCAACATTTTACCTGGTATGGAGTTGATGCTCACAAATATTTGTTAAATGGAACATTAATTGGAGTGCCCAAGACCTCTCCCTAAGGAGTGAAAGATAATTTAAGAGTCAAGAGAGTTCTACGAAGCAACCAAGATCATGTATCATAAAGCATTTTGAAAATTGCAAAAGACAATATTCTAGAAGGAAAGAGTATTTTAAATATATGCCCTATAATAGTCTCTGAGTTTTAATATGCATAAGAATGAGTTCAGTTTTTCTTTTTTTTTTTTTTTTTGATTTTTATTTATTTATTAGAGAGCGAGAGACTGAGAATGAGAGGGGAGAAAGTCAGAGGGAGAAGCAGACTTCCCGCAGAGCCGGGAGTCCGATATGGGACTCGATCCTGGGACTCCGGGATCATGACCTGAGCCGAAGGCAGTTGCTCAACCAACTGAGCCACCCAGGCGCCCGAGTTCAGTTTTTCTAAGTCATCGCTTTTCCAATTGTTTCCATTTCTTTGTCAAGGAAAATAGAAATATGATACCCTTTCAACTGGTAAATATGTTTGAAGAGTGAAAGAAAAGGGACAGAAAGAACTCTGCAACCCAGAAGTCAGAAACCACCAGCCTCATATACAGCCAGTTGCCATAGCATAAAGAAATTAAATAAAGGACAGCTTTGCAAGGCTTCATGATCATCATTCAAATGAAAACTATAAATTAAATGTGTGCTGACCTGCTAAAGGCAAAATTGGAACGTTTATCCCCAGATTTTCTTCAACCACCAAATTAAAATCCCTTAATCTTTGCTTTTGGACCCAAGATGTAGATTATCTCAGGACACAGGCTTCATTGGATAGGCAGTCATCAAGATAAGTGCTCTGCTACTTGACTCCTATGTTATACTCAGAAGATGGAGTGTCCTCTCCCTTCGGTGGACTTAGAAGAAGACTGAATTTACAAGTTGACAAGGCCAGAAATCCACATCTCATGCCCCAAATCCTTTTCCCTTGGTTCTGTTCCCTTCCCTTGAACTCCTTGGAATTTTAAACTTCAGGGCACTACACCAAGACCGAGAAGACCGGGATTCTATTCCTGGCACTGCTAGTAAGTGGCTCTGTGACCTTCAGCAGATGACGTAGCAGCAGGGCCCGTTCCTCAGCTGTAAAATGAGAGGGTTGGCTCGATGATTTCAGAGGTCCTTTCTGGCTCTAAAATTCTCTACATCTAGAAACACCTGCTATGGCATTTATGCACTCAGTGTTCTTGTTTCACCCTTTCCAAAATGTTTTCATCTGTGGTCTAAGATTATTATGCATATAGACCTTTTCAGATCCTTTTCAGGATTTTCCTTTTAGTTTCTCGACACCTAACGGGTGTTGCTGCATTTACTTGACATGAAACATTATTTTATTCATGTCCTTACATATTAGTTCTACATTGAGATAGGATTAGTATGGCACCAGATTTGCATGATTCTTCCAAATTCTCTCCAAGACACAGAGGAATGCTTTGGGTCAATTTCATATTTGAAGGCATATATATATAAATTGGTTTAAAAGCAATCTAGATTATACCACAAATTTCATTTTTGCCATAAGGTTTTCAACCATCTTGACATCAGCTTGAAAACGTCAGGGACTTTAAGATATCTGAATATCCCTGAAGAGCTGAGTACACCAGCATTGGTCTTTTATGTACCTAACAGCAGGAACTTTTCTTAAAGTTTTTTAAATGTTTTTAGTGGAAAGATTCAAAAGCACCTGTGCTGAATATTTATTACTTTCCTATGCCTTCACCATATATATATATATATATATATATATATATATATATATATATGTATATATATGTATGTATGTATATGGCATGGAAATTGAAGCTAATACATATAAAAAGTATTTAACAAAAAGGGTTGGTACCAGACCAAGTCTGGGAAGCATTTATAAGTCAATGGACAACATTGATTATGTTTAGAAGAGGAGGCTCTGGTTGGGGATTTGGCCAAAGGGGCAGTAGCTGGTCTCTTGATCCAGGGGTAATGTTTATAGGGGTAGTGGTTGGTTTGGAGGGACCTTTGCCTACTGGTATTGGTAAAGCTAGATCAGCAAGAGGACCCAGTGGTCTTTCTGGTAGGGGTGGGGTTTTCTTTTGATTAGTAAACAGGGTTCCTGGGTCCCTTCCAGGAACCTCCCTCCCAGATACATAAAGTCTTATTCCCCAAGTTCTACCTGTTTCCCATGAATCAGAAGTTGAATACACTTCTCTGGTTGTGAAGGTCACTGGTTTACATTTTCCTATTACACAAGTAATGGAGTCCCTTTGAAATTTTAGATGGATGTCCTCATCCCTGTAGTAATTGTTAATAGTTGATAGAGTTTCATATCCCTAATGGGGAGAGAAAAATTCCCCTGAGTTTAAACATTGCCAACTAACTTGTCCTGAACCTGGCAAATGTAGATTCCTAATTTTTGTAATCCCTGTTCTGCTCTTTTTGTTCCACATCCCCAATCTTTTACTTCTGCCCTTCCCCCCACTTTGGGATTTTGTTGTTGTTGTTGTTATGGTAATGGTATCTTTAAACAGGGAGCACAAATTTAAGTTTAGTTCAGTGGGTCCCCAGGTAAATTTAGTAATATTTGTAAGTATTTCTCCTGTAATTCCATTCCTAAATTCCCATATGACAGGGGGATTAGGTCAGTGGGGGTTTGCAGATCCACAAGAACAACATGTGACAAGGGTTAGGATTAAGGTCCACGCAAAAGTCTTGTCTTAAGAGGATCCGGAGTATCCTGGACCTTCCATGTTGTTTTCTCCTTTTTGACACGCGTGTGATGTAGACAGGTCAAATGTTGTTGACTTTGCCGGCGGTAGGTGTGGTCAAGATGACCATGTATGGTCCCGTCCACGTGGGAGTCAGTCCCTGAATAGTGAACTTTTTCACCCCTACTGAGTCTCCAGGCTGGAAAGTATGTAGTGGATCTGTCGATGGTACTGGCAATACATCCCAGACTTGCTTATGTACTGCCTTCTGGGTGAGTTGTAAGGCCTATAAGAACTTGGTTAAAGAATGATTATGAATTTCAGCTTTTATTTTCTCACGGAGTTTTGGAAGGATGGGAGGGGGTCTACCAAACATTATTTTATAAGGGTGAACCCTTCTCGATACGAGGTGCATCTTGCCCTGAGGAGGGTGAGGGGCTTTGTTCCTTATTTTGCATTTACCTGTGCACAAATGGCACATCTAGAGATGAGATGGAACATCATGCACTAAGTTACTTAAGTTAGGGATGCAGTATTTTAAGTTTATTAAGTTCTGTTTGACCTAAATGGGTTGACTGCTGCAAGCTGGTTAATCAAGGTTCAACTTAGTGCCTTAGGAACTAGTAGCCTCCCATCGGGTAGGGTCCATCATCCATTTGTCTCTTGGTTGGCTTCCTTCTGCACAGCCAGGTTGTTTTCTGTCTCTGTGTAGGAGGGGGAGGTGGGTAATTCCGGTTCAGGAATAGTCAGTAGGATCTGTAGAGGCCCCACTGGTTTTTGTGCCACCTCCCTGGCTGTCTGATGGGCTCGCCTGTTTCCTTTGGCCTCGATTGTATCTCCTTTTTGTGGCCTTTGTAATTATAACAAAGATTTGTTACGGCTACCTTCCGTAGCCATATGGCCTCTAGCAAGGTTAGGATTTCATTTTTTTATTTTATTTTTTTTTTATTTTTAATGTCCTTTCCAGCAGAGGTTAGTAACCCTCTTTTTTGGTATACTGTTCCATGGACATGTGCTGTGGCAAATGCATATCTGCTGTCAGTGTAAATGGTAACATTTTTCCTTTATTATATCGAAGAGCCTGGATTAGGGTGATGAGCTTAGCCTTCTGGGCCAAAGTTCCCTGATTTAGGGATTGTGCCCAAATAATTCCGTCTAATGTTACCATCGCCGCACCCGCATACCCGATCCCATTCTGGACATAACTGCTGCCGTCAGTGAACAATACCTCGTTGGAAGTAGGCAACGATGTATCCTTCAGGTCTGGCCATGCAGATTGGGCCATGTCGATTATCTCCAGACTGTCAGTCACGATGGGTTCTTCAGGGTCACCATCTGGAACTAAACTTGCAGGGTTTATAGCTAGTCTTTTGAAACTTAATTCAAGGCTGGTCTAGCAGAAGGGCCTGAAACTGAGTAACCCGTGTGTCTGACGTCCAGTGCTCAGATGTGCTTCGGAGCAAGGTGTCCGCCAAGTGGGGCGCTCTTAGTAAGAGTTCTTGCCCCAAGGTTAATTTGTTCTGGAGCTCCTTGAATGGAAGTCCTTTGCGCGGCTAAAGGCCCCAGTGGCTCGGTCAGAACTGAGTGTTTGCACCAGTGTCAACCAGAAAATGAACAGGCTTGCCCTCTATCTGCATAGTGACCTTGGGCTCCCGGGGGCTCAGTAAAAAGGAGCTCCAGCCCCGTCAGTCCTCTTTTTTTTAAGTTTAGGACTTTTGGTGTCTATGGGGTTTCCTTTTTTTGGGGGGGTTTCTCTTCCCAAGTCTGTTTCCTTGATAGCTGCCACTACTATTAGCACTATTTGATATTACATCCCCAACCCACGCAACTCGATAGCTGACCCCATCTCCAGAGAATTAGAACAATTATAAGTGACCAAACCCATTATAGACATGGTTAATGATCTGATAAGAGAGTTCATTATGACACACTTGACAAGGAAACTCAGTTATTTTGCAATACATAACATTTCAATAGCCAGAACCAGAAGGTAACATACCAAACAAGCAAGCCCAATTAGTCAACAAGACTTTGTGTATGATTTAAATCTTGGGGAAGTTTGTTAAAACCTTAGAAAGTCCTAAAGTACATGCCTAAATAGGATTAAGGTTGGTAAAGACCTGGTAAAAGTAAGGCATAGAAACTGGTTTTTCTAGGCAGGAGGAGAGAAAACAGCTATTTGCAATTTTTTTATCAAGAGCAGACCAACAATTGGGGAATACTTTTATTTTTTTTGAACAGAGAGAAAGCTGACTTACAATCTTATATTAGTGTCTTTAAAATTCATTTATTTTAATCTTAGTCCATCTTGACTATACCTAAAATTCGTTTCCAAAGATTCCCTTTACCAATCTTTTACAACTTTTCTTTGTATTTAGATTTTGTCCCAAGATATCTCTTTTTAAATAATCATCATATTTAGAACAAAATTACCTTTTTCCCCTTTTAAAATGCATTTCCATCCCTTATCTTTTTTTCCCTTAACACCATAATTTTACCATTATTAACTGCCATAGAACCAAGTCATTTCTGACGTTGTTCTGTATATCGCTTTTTTCTTTAATCCTACCTCTATTTTCTGAAAACTTACCATGGTGCATATAACCTCATTTTCTTCTATGAATATTTCCTTTATATTCTGATATAAATATATCCTTTAGATATATATGTATATCCTTTATAGTCTGTTATATAGATACCTATATATGTGTATAGATGTCTATATTTATCCATATATAGATTATATTATCTTTATAGATAATAGATTATCTTTATAGATATAGATTAGATATAGATATACATACATATATATTATACATACTATATACTTTGGCATAGTGTTATATTTCCTACTTTTTATATACAGAGTTGTTTTCTTATTTTCATCAGTTTTAGTTACAGTTACTAGAATTTTTATTTTTTAGAAACCTTAATCTCTAGTGAAGACCAAGAGTAACCAGCTGTGAACTGTTACACCAGAATTCTTTGGATGACAAATTTGTGAATTTAGTTAAGCATAAAATATGTTTATAATCAGATTTAAATATCCTTAGTTTTTTTTTAGTAAAAAGTCAAAAGCATAAACCTATGTCCAGTAATTAATGACTTAGCATTTCATCCTATTTGGAATAGACCTAGATGTCCAATGAATTTAATTCCATCCAAGCAAAACTTTAAAGTTTTAGCTTATTAAAGACTTAGAAAGCTATCTTAACAATTACCCAAGAAAATTTTGAGGCAATTAACCATCAGTGTAGTCATCTTTTTTGCTAACAAATTGCAACAGAGATAACACGAGGTTATCTGACTTTTAGTAAATCTTGATAGAATAAAAGTTTTATGTTTACTGCTGATAGCTTTAAGGGCATGTCTATCTTTTTTTTTTTTTTTAAGATTTTATTTATTTATTTGAGAGACAGAGAAAGTGAGAGAGAGCATGAGAGGAGAGAAGGTTAGAGGAAGAAGCAGGCTTCTTGTGGAGCTGGGAGCCCGATGTGGGACTCGATTCTGGAACTCAAGGATCATGACCTGAGCCAAAGGCAGTCGCTCAACCAACTGAGCCACCCAGGCGCCCCAAGGACATGTCTATCTTAATTAGACCAACAAACTTAGTTTAAATACCGAATTGTGTTCCACCTGGATCCTCCCCATGGTCAATTTTCACCTGAGACACATGGGGAAATCTGGAGTGGGTGGATGTTAGGTCCAGGGGGTGCTTTTCTTGCTAATACCATAGGTTTTTTTTTTTTTTTAATATTTTATTTATTTATTTGACAGAGAGATCACAAGTAGGCAGAGAGGCAGGCAGAGAGAGAGGGGGAAGCAGGCTCCCCGCCGAGCAGAGAGCCCGATGTGGGGCTCGATCCCAGGACCCTGAGATCATGACCTGAGCCGAAGGCAGAGGCTTTAACCCACTGAGCCACCCAGGCGCCCCGCTAATACCATAAGTTTTAAAGAGCTTCCACCCATGGTGAGCAGGGCCTCTCTTTTCCACCCTGTGTGTTCCCTCCCTGTGTCTTTGATATAAAGATAAACATAGGGTGGCTGTCCCCCCAAAGGAGAGACCAGTAGGATGCCCGCCTGTCCGCTCTCCCAGAGGAGACTCGTGCCTCATAGCCATAGCGAGTCTGTATAAACCCTGGACTGGCACCCCGAAGGGCTCGCCTTAGACCTTATGAGGTCACCACGGAAACAGGTCAGGGCCCACTCGGACTCCGTAGGCTACTGCGGACCCTAAAGGGACCCGCCCATGGAGCCACAGAATCAGTCTGCCCGACAAGCCAGGTCAAACTGCACATTCACACCGAAGTTATTACAGTTATTTTTCCTTGGGAGACTCTGACCTGTGGAGGAATTCCTTTTGGAAATTCCTTCCTGAAAATCAGAGTATTCAGTTGTCCAGCTCGGACAAAATAACTGTCCCCCAGGGATAACGTTAATATTATAACACTCGTAAAAGACTAAAAGTAAAACCAAAGCAAAAAGTGACAATATTGCTAACCAGATCAGCCCATACATACATGGACCTGAAATAAGGATGATAAGAAGGAAGATAAATAGTGAAATCTCTGCTGGACTATAGTTCTGAAGAGTCCCCTAGAAAGAGAGATCAATAATCCTGGAGGAGAGAGATCATCCACAGAAGGGGAAACAGGATGAAACCAAGACAGGCCTTCTAAGGTGAGATGGAGAAAAGGACTAAAGGGACGCAACAAACAAATAACTCTCTGACCCCAGAATTCCAGAGACTCCCACTAATGTGTCAGGGGAGTCTTTGGAGGGGAGTTAAGACTGCATCCAGCCCTCCGACCTCCACCAGGCTGACTGGTCCCAGGCTAACAGAAACCGAAGGGGCGCCTTCCCTGGAGGTCTCTCCGGTTCCGGGCAGTACAGGCGGGGAGGCCACCTGCCCTTTGAGGTGTCCTACCCAAGTGTTATGAGGACACTCAGGGATCTCACTGGGGCCTCCAAATGTTATATCGAGAGCAGCAAGTCATACAGATGGACACCACATTTAGGTGGCCAAATTGAGGAGTCTTTATTAAAAAGCCGGCGGTTGCGAGGGGGCTCGTGCACTCCAAAATCTCACAGTCCCGAATGAGCTCGGGGTAAACTTATGAAGGCATAAACCACATCCTGTTGCCAGTTCCTAAAAATTGCCAAGCACAGTATAGAAGCAAAATGCAGGGTTAAGCAGATATCTAGGGTAGGGGTACATCTCCTGGGATTGTTATTTCTGGAGTATTTTGTGGTTTTTTTCTGCTAAGGTTGTCATAACATGGCTGCAGGAACATGACTGTGTTACGAAAAGCCCACTTTTATAAAAATGGCATGACTTATGCTGAGTCTGCCTCCTAGGTGTCTCACAGACACCTACTTGTCAAGGCACTGAAGAGTGCCTTCTGACTCTAGCTGGAAAGGGGCAAGAGAGCGTATGCACGGAGATAATTCTTGCCTGTAAAAAATGAGTTGACTTTTCCAAATAAAATCTAAAGTTGGCCATTGTCATTGTGTGATATTAACACCAGCCCTTTTGGCAAGTTTGAAAATACTGGGCTCCATTATAAAAGCTAAAAATGTCCTGGCCCTGCAGTTGTTTACCCAGAGTACGAGCCGCTCTAAAGTTACAGAGTTCTGGTTGGAAGAGTGGCTTGAAGGCCGCCTCCAAGTAACTCACGTCACAGTAGTCTCAGCTGCTGCTGTGACACCGAGCGAGCAGCTTTTTGATTTGTGAAAGGGCTGAGGGTTTCTAGGGGATCTCTCAGTACCGCTCTGTTGAATGGTTGGATGGATTTTGCACTCCCATTTCTTGCAAAGAAGCAAGATACACCGAGCTGAGACTTTCATCTTTAAAAAGCAAAACAAAACAACAACAACAACAACAGCAAAATCTAGCTATTCTTCCATTGCTAGATTGACCAGTGGTGGAATATCCATAGGATTTCTCCCCAGAGCAAAAAGGTATGTTTCTTTCTAGCAGTTTGAAATCATATGACTCACTGTGGCAAAATATAGAGGAGCTGCTGCTGATGTGATTTAAAGTATGCATTTGTGGTTTAAGTGGAGGGTTTGTTCAACATCTGCCTCTTTCCATGTCTGTGTCTGGGCTGAAAAACAGTGAGCAGGGTGGAGTAGCAGATTTTCTTGACTCCCCGGGAAGTGAAGGTTCAGCGGCCGTGAGTGGATTTCTCAACTCTGGCTGACCATTACATGCGCCCTTTGAAACGATGTTTTTCAAACACTGATTCTCAGTACTTCCAGCAGCACTTTGCCTACTGCGGGATTTCACTGAATGTATTTATTAGAATGCTGTTTTTCATCAGGATGAAGACTGTTTACATTTACAGAATAAAGTTCACACCCCTGGAGATTGTTGGTATTTGAAAATTACAATGAAAAATAAATGTAGTTCATTCAAGATGATGGTTTGCTCACTCCGTGACTAGTGTTTCTGTAATTTGAGTGAAAGTGTGTGCCGTTCATAAACTGCTAATCTGTGGTTAGCAGGGAATCTTACCACTACATCTTCTGTTGTTTAAGTTCATTAATTGTGGATTCTTATTTACCCATGGCAAAAGTTCCTTTCGAAGGTTTTCTAAGTTAAGAGAAGTAAAATCAGTGTGTCTCTCTCTCGGAAGCTTGCTTTCTTTTCTTTCTTTTTTAATCTTGGATGTTTTCTAGTATGAGTATATAACTGGAGAAAAAGAAGGAAAGAGAAGATAATCAAATGAGAAGGCAAGAAGAATTTCTTCAGAATTGCATGTAGAATTCAGAATTGCATGTAATACTACATGCAATATTATTGCTTTGGCCCTTTTGGGACATGAGGAACATGGTGAAATAACAAGAAATAGCAATGAAAAAATACTCCTTTTTCATTTGCCCTGCATGAAATCAAGTCGTGGTTGTCTTTGAAAGATGCACTTGCTTGTGAACCAATAGGGGAGGAATAAGGAATGTTAATTCATTGAAATGATGCAAGTGATTTGTAACAGCCTGGAGAAAGGGCTAGAGAGTCTTGGAGGCTAATGGTGCATAACCGCGATGGGTGTGGGCATGGGAATTCCTCATCCCTCAAGGTTAAAGAGAAGCAAAGCATTTCTAGGGCCAATGATTCTTCTAGGAATTGTGAGATTGACTGTACCTACTGTGTGTAGCATTCCTACATTCCTTTGTAACCTCCTACAAATGAAAAATCTTTGATTATATGAAAAGTAGCACGTTTAGAAAAAAAGAAATAGGAAAGCAAGAAACAAATTCTCACAACAAAAATCTCAGAGGAGAAAAGTAGCCATAGAGTCAGCACCTGTAACACTGTTTCATTTGTCTGGCTGACGTCTAGTTTCCAATGGAGGGGTGGGGGTTGGTGGTTAAAATGGTAACCACCAAAGTGTAGGAAGGATGGAGCACTCCTCAGACAAAGGGGTGTTACCATGACTAAATTGAGATTGATTTGGGAAATTAATTTCTTGTGATGTTCCTGAGTTTCTCTTAAATGCTGCTTGCTTGTAGGGCAGAAGATAAACAGAACGATTTCCCTCCCAACACCAAGCTTAGGCTACCCACTCGCAACCCAACAATCCTGGCTTCCTGCCTTAGCCTCAGGGACTCAGAAGTAGGTTACATGGATTATGTAATGCTACTTTAGCCTTGTGGAGGGAAGAACACGTGCATGACTAAGTAATGCAGTTCACTCGATCCTTTTACATTTGCTCTAATAAATTTGTATTCTGAATGAAATTCTGCATGAAGTAAAATGATACAGAATTGGAGACACAGGGAGGGATGCAGATGGCAGAAATCCTTCCTTCTCTCCCACATAGATGCCAATATCCGTGGGCGAAAAGAGTGACAACTAGGAACAAAGAGAACTTTTATATTTGCCTCAGTAGGGAGCACTGAAATTGAGTTTTAGAAT
The DNA here is from genome assembly GCA_028533885.1 of Nasua narica. NCBI lineage: Eukaryota > Metazoa > Chordata > Mammalia > Carnivora > Procyonidae > Nasua > Nasua narica. The sequence continues at coordinate 32,039,534 of CM052802.1, forward strand.
CTGCTGAACTACTTTACCCCGTAACTTCTCATTATAGGACATTATGTCCCTACAAATTTGCCCCATTAGTTGGATTTTTTTAATATTTAAGGAGAACTGTAATAAAAGCAGTTTTATATAAAATTGGTCTATTCAAATTTTTATTAACAAAACAACTGCCTAAATGTTCAACTTGCCATGTATTCTTAAAATACTTGAAAAATCCTGAGGGCAAAAGAAAGTCATTGAAAATATGAAAGCTTGCAAAATTAGATTTGTTTCTATTGATTTTCTAATTAAATTAAGGTGAAAATCGTCAGTTTTATTCCAGAGAAAGAAAATATAAAGAAAGAAAAATGAAGGCAAGGAAGGAGGGAGAAAGGGAAGAAAAGAAAAAGGGAAAGACAGAAGGAAGAACCCAAGAAATAGTCATTATTGAGCACCCACTATGATTCAAAATGTGAGGCACTTTTAAGCATTCTCTCTTTTGTTCATGTAATCTTCACTACTACTCTATAGACCGCATTTAATTTCTATAGAAAAAAGCTATAAATTCAGTCATATTATGCTTGACATTTATGACATGACATAGATTCTAGGAAGGCAACATAAATCCTCCCACAAAAATTGGCACAGATATTGCTCTATAGGGATTTCCTTTCAAAGGCTTGTTTCTGATCCATAACCATTACATTTCCTGGCTCTGGCCATGGAAAGGGGAAGCTCTGTAGATTGGCCCTGATCCATAGTAAGTGATGAGTTTGGCTCTTTGCAGTTAAATGCAAGATTCTGTCTGCTTTAGGAATATTACCTAGGTTCATGTATAATGCTGTTACAAGAAGCAAGCCTGAGGATGATCTTCAGGTAGGTTTAAAAAAAAAAAATTAGGAATAGTCTGACACCTTTTAACCTTGGTCTAGAAGTGATTCAAGAAGAGTTAGCAATAGAAAAATTGGAGGGGTGCCTGGGTGGCTCAGTTGGTTTAGTATCGGCCTTGGACTCAATTCATGATCTCAGGGTCTTAGGTTCTCAGCAGCGAGCCTGTTTTTCCTCTCTCCCCTGCTCCTGTTCTCTCTCTCTCTCTCTCTTTCTCTCTTTCATAAATCAATAAAATCTTTAAAAAAAAAGGGGGGGGATAGTTTTTAGAAAAGGAAAGAAAATTGAGGCCATTTGCTATGTACCTGTAGGAGAAAGTTTGTGGTGATTTCTGAATATTTCCTGTGCTTAGAAATAGGACGAAACATGGACTGTCATAGCACCTCCTTTCCAGGTAGCTTGAAATTAGTCTCCTCCTTTTCTATAATTTTCTTGGTTACCTTTGCAACTACCTCTTGAGGTCTTAAACCATACCACTCTCCTTAAGAAGCCCCAGTCAGTGTTAAGGACCTGTTAGTAAGCAAGAGAGTTTCAGCTCACAGTTAATGACATAGTTTCAAAGCAGTCTGCCAGTCAAAAAATAGGCACTGTCTGCATTTCCTGTGAATACTTAGTAGATGAAATTAAAAGATTACTAAGTAATCAAGATTAATGACGGACCCACCAAAACAAATGGAAAACAAGATTGTGTATATTCTTTACTATCTTCATTTTGTTAGATCTTCATTGACGTATTTATTTTAGGCAACTTGCTTTGGGTACTGTGGTCACTGGTCGCTGGTTCACAGGTGGGGAAGGTAACAAAAGGACAGAAGGATGGACAGAGGAGATGGAACATGAGACTAGAAAAAGAGCATGGCTAAGTGGATAAAATGAGACATGAGAGCATCTCATTTCTGAAATTAGCTTCTTTTCTTGACTGAATTAGTCACAGTATTAGGACTGTCAAAGAAGTAGGTAAAAATGACAAAGGCTCTGTAGCAAATTGTTTAAGAGAATGACAAGGTAGATCGCAATATTCATGGGCTGTTTTAGAAGGCAGAGCCTTGCCTAGGGCATTAATATTTTTTTATCCTTATTAGTCTATTATAATTCATTGATAGATTGCAGCTGAAAAAATATGTCTGGAGCAGTTAACCCCTTGGATATGCATGTTCAGAACAGCCTGATAAAAACAAAATTAGTCTTCAGTGTTTATCTTACATTTGGGACTCTAAATACGTGGCCATCTTCTGCTACTACAAAATGGGGCTTGCTGCATAGTTTCGTCGGCTTCCTGCCCCAGCTCGACACCCAGGCAACTACTGACTCTGGGGCCACTGTGCTCGTAATTAGCATTAGCCACCGCCTGGTAAATTAACACATTTCAATCATGGCCTAGAAAACCGAAGAGCTAGACTTCCAATAGACATCATTATCTTCGATGGTGATTCAGACATTTTAAGTACTCTTTTCCACCCACTAAAAAAATACCAGTCTGGGGCGCCTGGGTGGCGCAGTTGGTTAAGCAACTGCCTTCGGCTCAGGTCATGATCCCGGAGTCCCGGGATCGAGTCCCACATCGGGCTCCCAGCTCCATGGGGAGTCTGCGTCTCACTCTGACCTTCTCCCTTCTCATGCTCTCTCTCACTCTCTCTCTTTCCTAATAAATAGATAAATAAAATCTTTAAAAAAAAAAAAATACCAGTCTGCTTGCTTGCTTGCTTGCTTGCTTTCTAAGCTTTATACCCAACGTGGGGCTTGAACTCACAACCCTGAGACCAAGAGTCAAACACTCCACCGACCAAGCCAGTCAAGTGCCCCATACGACCTTCTTTTTTTTTTTTTTAATAAAAAATAAATAAATAAGGTCTTATTTATTTATTTGACAGAGGGAGAGAGAGAGATCACAAGTAGGCAGAGAGGCAGGCAGAGAGAGAGGAGGAAGCAAACTCCCCACTGAGCAGACAGCCCGATGCGGGGCCCGATCCCAGGACCCTGAGATCATGACCTGAGCCTAAGGCAGAGGCTTAACCCACTGAGCCACCCAGGCACCCCCCCATATGACCTTCTTAATAGAAATTATTTTTTGTAGAAGTCAGAGCGTGATTTTTTAAAGGAAGAACTGGGGAAAATGTGTAGATTTCTCAAACAATTTTGCCGACCATATGTCATTTAATCTTTGTAACAACCCTTTAAGTAGCCTCCAGTTTAATGTAAATAAATCTTGGAAATTTTAGGTGACTTATAACAGAATTATCAATCTGGTATTTTAAGTTGCATCTTCAGGGGTGCCTGAATGGCTCAGTTAGTTGAGTGTCCAACTGTTGATTTCAGCTCAGGTCAAGATCTCGGGGTCGTGAGACTGAGTCCTGCATTGAGCTTCGTGCTGTGCAGGGAGCCTGCTTAAGATTCTCTCTCTCCCTCTGCCCACCCCACCACACCCCCGTGCCATCTAAATAATAAATAAATATTAGTTAAATAAATTGCATCTTCAAACCCTAAATACGCATACTCTGAATGCTAGAAACCTAATTATGTTGGTCACTGCTTAATGTGATCAAGAATATCGTTGCAAATGGAGCAACGTGTTTTCTTCAGGGCTCAGTATTCAATAGGCTAAACACATTCTGGTATGTGGTCTGTTAGAAGAAAAAGAGAGAATGGGTGAGTTTTCGCACGTGGTTCCCAGGGTGACTTTGCATTTTACTTGATGAACTAAAATAATGAAAATATTTTTATGATTTAGTTGGGTTTTTTGCTGCTGTGTCAGTCCCAGATTGACTACCAACTCAGGGGTCTTATTAATACAGTCATCACGTTTGGTGTTGGGCTTGCGACTCTGAATATAAAATGGAGACTGTGGTCCTGTACTGCTTCAGGACTTCAGTTCACAGAAACACACAATCCGGTTGCATCAGAACAGGAATAATTCTGTTGCAGCAGGATCTACCACTGTTGTATAGCTATGACCAACCACACAGTGGAATTTCATATTTCTACTCTTAGATAGTCACACAAAAATTCCATCTTTAGATTAAGTGGTTGGTTAAAGGAATGCATATATTTCTCATATGCATTTAACTATAATTTTGCTGACTTATTTCAGAAAGGGGGAAAATCCCGTTTGAGAAAGGGGGAAAAGACCCTTTGGACAATACTTATTTTTTAACTGTGTTCTTTTCTTTTTTCTCTTCTTTTCTTTTCTTTTTTCTTTTCCTTCCTTTCCTTCCCTTCCCCTCCCTTTCCTTTCCTTTTCTCCTTCCTTCCTTCCTTCCTTCCTTCCTTTTTTCAAATTAATTAAGTAGGCTCCATGCCCAACATGGAGCCCAATGCAAGACTTGAACTCATAACCCTGAGATCAAGACCCGAGAGGAGATCAAAAGCCAGTAGCTTGCTTGACTGAACCACCCAGGTGTTCCAACTGTGTTAGTTCTTCTGAAGCAGATTGTTAATCCTCTTCTCTCCTAAGTGCGGTTTTCCTATAGTTTGTTTATGTCGATGGCTCTTAACAAAATGATAACATGTTTCCAAAAAGCAAATGGATTTGGAACTCTTTCTCCTTATGTTTACATTAGGCTTTATTTTAAAGGCGAGTGAGACTGCTTCAAATAAAACAACTCCACGCTTCCAAGAAACAGTTGAGAAGGCAGAGACAAGCAGAAATACCCCTTCACTAACACTCACACGGTTGTCATGGACCTGCATAAGCAGTGGAAGAACACAGAGGCTCACTGGCACAAGGAAAAGATGGAATTACTGGACCAGTTTGACAATGAAAGGAAGGAATGGGAGAGTCAATGGAAAATCATGCAGAAGAAGATAGAAGAGGTACAAATTGATTTGTTTTGAATACACTGAAATCTCAGAAATGAAAATTCTGTTTGAGCTTTGTGTTGTACTGGAAACTCTTTCTGTTTTCCTTATTCTACCTAAGAGATGCGCGTCTCAATGACATTTACTAGACCAAAAATAGCAGAACCTTATCCAGTGGTATTGAAGGGACGAGGATTTTTTTTTTTTTTTTTTAATAGCCCTGCATGAAAATTAAGAACTTAAAATGTCATTCTAAAGTGTAGCAATTCATTATTTTCTGACTAAAGTGCCTTGGTATCAAAAGTGAGGGGTCTTTTTATTTTTGTTTTTGTTTTTTGCATGAGTTTTCAAGCACAAGGCCCAGGAGGAAAATGTCAGAAAAATACAATTGGTGGAACATTTATTAGCAAAATTACAATTAAAATACAGATCTTTCCTGAAATGATTTACAAATCATATCTACTAAAGGAACTTACAGATTAGATAATTCAGTATAATCACAAGGAGTGTCATATATCAAAATCGCAATGGACATGATATTTGTTCTGGCAGAATGGGCCACATTTATTGGCACATTTGTTAGGAAAGGGGTTATGAAAAACAACATGTCATGACTCTGACACAAATAGTCATTTTAGCCCCATTAACCAACCCTCCCTGTTGGCCCAGGAATATTTCCTTTCAGTATTTACATTGCTGTATTTTTGAGTTGGTTTCAACTGAAAATTATTTCTCCTTATCATGCTTTCTTCTAGTGCCATCCATGTTGTCATGGGGTTTGTGCACATTGCCAAAGTGATTCTTTTAACAGACTCCTTGGCCTTTATTCACAGGCTGGCAAAGCTGGTGCTTTATGTGTTTATAGTGTAAATATTTTTCTTATTAACAGCCATGTAATTGGTGGTGAATAAAATATAACTCGGCATACTACAAGGAAAAATTTCAAAGAGTAACTATTCAGCTGTTCCTTTAGCAGAACTAAGAAGACAGGCACGTAGCGTGTGATTCACTTGAAATGAGAATCCACTGTCCATACCTCTGTATTTTGGAAAGTATGTTTTGCTTATTCTTTTAACTCCTTTTTATCCAAAGAATAAGGGTGGATCAAAACAAGGAGATGTCTAAGTCAAATCAGAATCTAAAACTCCAAAGAGAAACCTGAAGTCATGGGTCATTGTTTCCCAAAGGTTTGGAAGGCCAGATGATTCTAGCGTCTAAGCAAGATCTAACAAAAAAATTAAAGGAGTCAGGATTAGTCTAGCCAATTGTTTAAGCCATGGAGCTAAAATAATCTGCCGTCTGGTTAGACATTTTATTGTCAAATAATTATTCTGACAACTCTGAAGATTCCATCTGTGGTAAACATTAGCCTTTTCGATAAGCAGGCATTAAACATATTTTAAACATAGGATGATAGTTTATAGAAATACTGTTCTTTCTGCATCAAGGAGATAGAGGGCTGTAATATTTTTTCCTCATCTTGGATAGTAGCCATGGTGCTATTTATGTCTTGCTGCCTGAAATATACAGCCCCATTACTAGGAGTATGTTTGGATAATGTGCTTCCCTAGAATACCCATAGATAATGCTCTTTCATACCTGAATATTAGCATTGTGCTCCCTTTATCATACTGATACATATTTCTTTCCACTTCCAGCTTTGTAGCCTATAAGAATGTACCTTTAATATATTCATCTTATAGGCTACTAACGAGGATAGAAAAATTTGAGGAAAACAGGAAGAAAGTATCCTCACGTGTCACAGAGAATCCAGACATTTTTTTAAACTAAAATTAAACATCAATGCTTGAAAAAATTGTAACATGCCGCAAGCATAATAAACTATTTGTTTAACATCTTTCACTCAGTTGTGTGTATTAGGTCAGACACAAGTTACTGAGCCAGGTACTAGAGGATTGTGGATTTTCAAATGTGCACATGTGATTTGGTTCCAAGAGATATCTTCCACTGAGAGGATCCAGTGTGCAGTGTTAAGATGCTAATGGTTCTTTACTCAGCCACTATCCACAATTATTGCACTACTATTGCAAAACCCAGATTTATTTGGAAACCTGGAATAATCTAGATAGAAACCCTAGATAGAGGTCTTGGTTTCTGGGAATTCTTTTTTCTTTTTTAATCAGATTGCTATCTTTTTCTGCTTGTCACCTTTGTTCAAATGATCAGAGAATCATAAACAAGTGCTGAGTATGAAGTAACACAGATTTTCTTGTACAAAAGAAATTTGTTTTCTATCAATAACATATTATTTGCTTATCCATACCTCACTTAAATCCTAAGAGAATTTAAGATAGTATATAAAATTTTCAAAACCAAACAAAACCAAAAGATGAGATGAAGACAGGAATGGATGCAGCAAGTCTATCTTTCTAGTAACTTACATAAAAATTAGATGTATATTTCTCAATATTCAGAAGACAAAGGTAGGGCGCCTGGGTGGCTCAGTGGGTTAAAGCCTCTGCCTTCAGCTCAGGTCATGATCTCAGGGTCCTGGGGTCGAGACCCACATTGGGCTCTCTGTTCATCAGGGAGCCTGCTCCCCCCCACCCCCCCGCCTGCTTCTCTGCCTACTTGTGCTCTCTCTCTGTCAAATAAAGAAATAAAATCTTAAAAAAAAAAAAAAAGAAGACAAAGGCATACCTGTTTCCCAGGAATAGTACTTTTGTCCCTGATTTTGAAAATAAGGCAATTTTGTTTTTACCCATAGCTCCTTAAAAAGGGGACAATGTCACCATAAGTATCCTTAGATTTAACAAAAACTTTTGAGGGTTGCTTTGTATAGTATCTCTCAAGGTCAGCCCAAATCATAATGCCCACAATAGCTCAGAACAAGTAATTTTATGAGGGCCAAAATGATTACTCCATGGCTGTAATTTGATGCTATCCCGAGATCACCCAATGATAGATGTGTAAGTATCTATGGAAATATATGTACTGTATAGACTTCAGCCACCAACTATGCACAGTACTTTTCTCTGAGATTTGAGTAAATATTGAACAGCAATAAATCTGTTATTATAGTCCTTGAGTAATAGATGTGGTGTAGATATAGATTGTGGCTGTAAAATGTAGTTATTTGCTTAAATAGTTATCTCACAGACTCCTTTGAAATTTGCCAAGTTTTCCCACAGCTCAAGCCTAAAGAGAAAGGCCACTTACTTCCTCTATTTAGGGGTGAGTTGTGTGAGTGCCTGCAAGTTGAAGTAAACTCTCATCAAGAAATAATTTGGGGGGCGCCTGGGTGGCTCAGTTGGTTGAGTGACTGCCTTCGGCTCAGGTCATGATCCTTGAGTTCCGGGATCAAGTCTCACATTGGAGCTCCCGGCTCCACGGGGAGTCTGCTTCTTCCTCTGACCTTCTCTCCTCTCATGCTCTCTCTCACTTTCTCTGTCTCATAAATAAATAAATTCTTAAAAAAAATAATAATTTGGGATCCACTTTAACATAGACTAATAAATGATGGAAGCGTTAGAGTGCTCATATCACATAGGACAGGGTCACATGTGTTTTAATCAGGATGAGAAATGTTTTGCTTTGTTTTTTTTTAAAGATTTTATTTATTCATTTGACAGAGAGAGACACAGCAAGAGAGGGAACACAGGCAGGGGGAGTGGGAGAGGGAGAAGTGGGCTTCCTGCAGAGCAAAAAGCCTGATGTGGGACTCGATCCCAGGACCATGACCTGAGCCAAAGGCAGATGCTTAACGATTGAGCCACCCAGGCGCCCAAGAAATCTTCTTTGAAAAAAAAAATCTCTCCTTAAAAAAAAAAATCTCAGTGGTACCTAGCAATACTTCAGTAACGCCAACATATCTTCCAATAGAAACATCCTTCGGTTGCACAATGTCCACCTGGGGAGTGGAATGAACTGACATACTACATGATACTGTCAACTATTGAGATGCTTCAATGTTGGCATGCAAATAGAATCATATATTTTTAAAACATCACTTTAATATCAGTTAAACCAGATTTTATTTATTTATTTGACAGAGAGAGAGAGACACAGTGAGAGAGGGAACAGAAGCAGAGTGAGTGGGAGGGAGAGAAGCAGGCTTCCTGCCAAAGCAGGGAGCCTGAAGCGAGACTCAATCCCAAGACCCCGGGATCATGACCTCAGCCGAAGGCAGATGCTTAACAACTGAGCCACCCAGGCGCCCCTGACTGATCAGATTTTAGAAGCACTACTCAGAGGCATGAGCATTAATACCCCAGGGTAGTTAGTATATCATGATATGGCAAAAAGAACTCAAAATAGTGTGCTCAGTATCAAAAGTATTGACAAAGTAAATTAGGAGGAGAAAAAGCTTTATCTTCATTTTCTTTGCAGCTTTGCCATGAAGTAAAGCTTCGGAGGAAAATCAATATGAATGAATGTGCTAAGATGATCAGTCATGATCGTGAGAAAGCAATTCAAGATCAAGTGCTGGAATCTCCAAATTACCCCAGTTCGGGGCAATGTGAATTTACAATGATAAATCCCAGGGATGGTCTGGAAAAAGAAGATAAAACAGAGCAGAGCTTACTCTGTAAGGGATATCAAATGTGTAAGGAACAAAAAGCAACACAAAAATCAAACATAGGGTTTATTGATCCTCTGGCCACAGAGAACCAAAAAGAATGTGAGGCCTGCCCTGGTCTGAGGACTTGGAAGGAAGAAAGCAGGAGCTGCTCTGGGGCCCTCAACTTGGTAAGTAAGACTGAGATTGGCCTAGAACTGTTTCTAAAGAAATATTTACATTTCAAAGTGCTAACATGCTGTTGCTTATATGTATAAAGGCTCTTGAAGAACTTGCCAAAGTTAGTGAAGAGTTATGCAGCTTTCAAGAGGAAATCCGAAAGCGGTCTAACCACAGAAGGTGGGCTGGTACATCTATGATTATTTTATATCAGAAAATCAAGACAAATATTGTTTTCAGTGAATGTATCCAAACTGCCTCCTCTTTATACTTGGTTAGTGCGAATTAACCATGAGTTATTAAAATCTTATCTTAGATAGGCGATAGAAAGTTTAACTGAATATTCTTCTGTCTTCTAATTCTTAAACCAAATCTTCTCATTGTCTCCATAATTTGACAGGGAGGAATACTGCATTCTTTTAGTGTTTGGTTAAGGAATACTCTCCAGAATAAAGTAACAAGTATCTTCTAATATAGTTCTTTTTCATTTTTTTTTTTTTCTTTTTCATTTTTGAGTGGCCGGTGGACCACTACACAGTGGGGCTAATCCAGTTCAAAACATCTGGAGATTTAACAATGTGGAGTTTTAATTATATAGTGATGTTCTACTGGAGTATTTTATACCTACCAGTCATTTATTTCTTTACATTTACTATGTATGTAATGGAAGCATACATAATTCTCAGAACAACCTATTGTAAATATGCATACACACATATACGATGATATTAAACAGTGCTATTTCAGGTTAGAAGCACCTATATAATCATAAAAGTAAGTTTTCACCAAATTAAAAGATAAAATGGAATTCTCTACAAGGTAAGTAAACATGGATTGTTCCAGGATCAACATTTATCTCCTAGTGAAGGAGTGTGTTCCTCCTTGAAACAGCAGCAGTTCTTAGGAATACCCTTAGTTTTCTTTAGCTCTTAGGAAACTCAGAATTTTTGTATTGATTTACAATAGACTTTTTTAGTCAACCATATTTTATACATAATTTTGCCCTCTACCTGCCCATTTTTCTTTTGCCTACCATTCTCTATTACTGAATATTTATCTACATTTTACACTATTCTATCTTGTAACATTTTACAAACCAAAGAGATATAAATATGATTTATATTTATTGATATGATCAATTTAACTTGCGAATTTATCTTGTTGCTCTATTAGGTTTTTTGTTTTGATTGACCTTAGAAAAGACTCACTTGCCAATTTTCTTTTACTAGCCACACCTGGTATAAAGTTCTCCTTGCTACTCAATACGCTTTAGAAAAAAAGTTCAAAATCCGTAGTATGTAATTCAAATACATTACAATTTAGCCTAATATTTCTTTCCTCCTTCCCACTCTGCTTTATGATCCAGCCATACCAAAATACTCTTTAGTCCTTGAAGAGCCACACTATTTTTATTGTGGCTCACTTTGCCTATAAACGCTTTACTCAAAAAATTCTTATTTGTTTCAATCCCAAATGACATCTTCACTGAACTTGTATTCATATTTCTGTCACACTTCTTAGCTTAGAATGTTATTTCAAATCCAAGAGAAGGAAATTGAGCTCACATGACATAACGACTAGGCATTCAGTAGGCAGAGCAGAGGTGAGGAAATGGTAGGAGAAAACCTGTAGAAATGGGAACACCAGTGGCAGACACACAGAAGACTCCATGGTCTAGTCTGAGTGTAAGAGATAGTTTGGGAATATAATGGAAAGATAGTTTGGGTCAGAGCATGTAGAACATGAATGCAACACTGAGAGGTGGGCTTTATCCTTCAGGAAAAAGGACTTGGAGGTTTTAACTAGAGAATTTATATGAAAATGCTGTTCGAGGAGGTTGGGAGTCCTTTTCTTATAACAGAAATTCATTGCTTAAGCCATGGTTTCTTTTTGAGAACTTGACCTAAATAAAATTATCACTAATATATCATGTTTTATAATTGTTTAGGATGAAGTCAGATTCTTTTCTTCAGGAAATGCCAAATGTAATTAATATGCCTCACATAGATCACATGGTCACCAATGGCCAGGGCATTCTTCCCCTCAATTTAGAAAAAGAAAAGAAGAAAAATAGAAAGAATCTAAGCACCAATGTGCTCCAAAGCAATTCTATGAAAACATGTGAACTTGATACAATTGATCTGCAAAGAAATGAAATTCCACCACTTCCTCCTCCAAGAAGCACATCTCGAAATTTTCCCAGCTCATATTCCAAAAAAGCTCATGAATGTTTGAAGGAAAGTTTAGATCACAGCAGCCAGGTGGCCCAAGAGGGTCAAGATGAAAGGAACTGCATTCCTGATTTCCTTTTGAGGCACAATGAGATGCCTGTGCTGTGTCTAAATGAAGGCAAGACTTTGAAAGATGGTACCATGTCTTCTTCTTTGGCACCCAAAGCCAAAATAGATAACAAGCCTCCATGTAATGAAAATGTTGGACTTAGCATGTGGTCATATGACACTGGGGTCAGTGCAAAAAATAGTCCCTCTCCATTGTGGTTTCAGAAAACCTGCTCGACTCCGGATAAGCCAAAGTGTGAAAAGATGATTCCAGATCACCCTACTAAATCTCATCCTGATCTTCATATAAGCAGTGACTACAGCTCCTCCGTGACAGAGAGCAGTGGCCCACTTAAAAGTTTCAGTTGTGGCTTTAAGAGGACAACTAGGAATGAAAAACTAGCGGCAAAGACTGATGAATTTAACAGAATCGTATTTAGAACCGATAGAAATTGTCAGGCAATACAGCAAAATCAAAGCTACTCAGAATCATCTGAAGATCTTAAGCCCTGTGATACCTTAATTACTCACACAGGTAACATCTCAGAAAATGACAATGTGTCTGATATTCTGAAAACCAGTGCCCACGTGCCTGTTCCCAGAGAAAATGTGCCTGACAATCCCACCCCAATATCCACAACAGGCCTCGTCAGAAAAAGGCAGGAACACATGAGCCCCTGCAGTTACCGGAGTATGCTCCAAGAGCATGACTGGAGACCCAGTAATTTGTCTGGCCGGCCAAGATCTGCTGATCCTAGGTCAAATTATGGTGTTGTGGAAAAGCTGCTGAAAACCTATGAGACATCCACAGGGTCTGCATTGCAAAATTCTAAATGCTTCCAAGATAACTGGACCAGATGTAATGCTGATGTCAGCAGTGGGCCCATGTTAAGTCAACATTTAGAAATACTTCAGTTAGAACAAGAGCTTCAGCAAAAGCCAGCTGTGTGTGGAGCACAGGAAGTGAAGCGAGGAGTCGATTGGGGAAAGATAACGGAGGTGAGAAAGCAATTAACGTGTGTTGGGAGGACTGTGTCCATATGCACCATGGCTCAGAGTTCAGTCAATGGCCCATTTATATAAATAGAATGGAGGCACATGGTTTGTCATCTTCTTAATTTCTTGACCATTTATTTGTGAATAAGTGTAAACCTTAGGACTATAACTCAACGCGAACTTCTTAAAATACAGTTTTTAAGACTGGGAATAGTACATTATAACTTCCTTAAAATCCTGAAATGGGACAACATAAACAAAATAAATGGAATCAAGAACTTCAAGAAGATCCAATGTTTGTTGTTTCTTTCTTGAAAAAACATTCCAAATGTGCATTTACTGGTTTATAGAATTTTATTCCTTTAGTGTTTGTATTTTTAAAAGAGTATTGGAAATATTTTAAAAATAATTTCTTGCAGGGAAGGAGGGGGCTGGGGCGGGAAGCGGCGCAAAAAAAAAAAAAAAATAATTTCTTGCACTTTTCGGTTCTTGGCTATGATTGGTTCAGTCATTCCCAACATTTGATTCATGTTTTTTCTCATGGGATTAGTCACATGGATGTGACTATGGGTCTAACACATCATAAAATAATGCTTCATAAAGTTCTCTTTTTTGTGGAGCAGAAAGGCAGTACATGGAAATAGAATATTATAGCTTAAAAAATTTTAAGGTCATTCTTATTTGTAAATTCCTAACATGAGAATTGTCCCCCCCCCAAAAAAAAGTATTTAAATAAACTGTTACTCTTTTTTGTTCTAGTTTGTTTGCAAAAGAATATAGTTTTCCTTAGCTATCGGAGGAAAAGATGTTGAAGAGATTGGTATTCACAACAAAGAGCTATCCAACAATTCCTTTTTACGCATAATTTACAAAAAGTTATGTGGTGACAGATTGTTATAATTAGCTAATATTTAAAATAAATCATACTTTTGCCAAATGCAGCGTGTATGCAATATAGTTTTAAACTATGCAGGTTGCTTCCTTCTGGTGTAAAAAAGCTATTTTTATGCAGCTTTCAACCCCATAAAAATACCAGTTATCCATTTTATCAGAAACCTTGCCTATTTGTACAAGGTACAAGTAATTACTCTGGTTTTGTATTTCTCCGTTTTTTAGTTGCGTCCGTAAATACTTGTGAGGCCCTATAAGGTTCAGATGGCAAATGGAAACATGTATAAAATACCAGCTAAATACTAATCAGCTACATTTTTGCATTGGTTGCAGGCTTGGGAGGGGTCCACTACCATAGATTCTTAAGTGTAGTTTTTCATCCCCTCCGCCACCTGCGGGAACAAATCTAAAAAAATAAGATTCCAAAAACAAAAAGAAATTGCAGGTTATTGTCATAGAAATAGAGGCCATCCTCATTACCCATCTCAGATGAAAGAGCACAGGCTTTGTTAGGAAAGTCAATATTAATACCAGTATAAAATGTGTCGTGGAAACTTTAATTTTTTTTAATTATAAGGGTCTAAGAATGTTTTTCTTTCATTAAAATAGAAAGAAAGAAAAGAAAGAAGAAAAGGAAGTGACAGGAAGGAAAAGGTTTTAAGTCATCCGATAATGCCCAATATAGATAATGATTCTGTATTAGCAATTATAATGAAGTTATATTTTGGAATATTTTAGTGATGATTTTGAAACTTTTGACAAGTAGTAATAGTGGTTCTTGGTGGGGAAAAAAGGATAGCATCAGGTAAATCTTTGGTGATCTGTGTGCCTTTTGCTTCTGACCTCTGAAAGTGCCAATAACATGCCATAACTGAACGTGGTTTCTCTTGAAAAATATTATCTTTTTGTTTTTTTATATCACTAAAACATCCTAATATCCCACTAATAAACATGCATAGTTCTGTCATCAAAGTTATCCAGCAGAAACATTTGAATCCTGAACTCATAATTAGTTGTAAAAAGAGATCAGTGGTATTAAAATTTGGCAGTGTGAAAAGATCTACAAGATTATCAAATGCCATATTCCTTATTAAAGTGAGCTGCTTTTGATTCAAGACCGCAAATACTAGACAATTACTTTCTTCAGATATCTGTGCTTTTACTTGCTTCTAAATATGCTAGTACATTAACTCTGAAGTTGGGATCTTTAGTATATATTAAGCAGTTAATATATTAATATAGTAACAATTTTTGGTGCTTGTATAGTAAGATGGATGTCTACCTTTGTGTCTTAGGAATCCATGGCAGTGAAATCTTCACATGGAAAAGGATTTTCCCGACCTGCTAGACCAGCAAATCGACGTCTCCCATCCAGATGGGCCTCGAGATCTCCATCAGCGCCCCCTGCCTTGCGGAGGACTGCCCCCAGCTCTACCATTTCTCTGTGATCCGCAGCATTGATGGTCTGAGTCTCTGGCCTGGATTGCTAGATGACAAAAGTCCTAATTGCCAAACAGAGCATTCCGAGTGTTTACAGCCAATCCTGTCTCTTCTCTGTCTTTCAAGATCACTGGGACAAACAATTTCAACCTTAACTTCCCATCAGTCTTCAGTGTTTTTAATCTATGGAATAATTATCTTCCTGTATTTTGATTTCTTAGATCAGAATTTTTTAATGCCATCCTCATTAATTTGCCAATATGATTTAAGTTGAAACAATGTACTATATTGTATATTCTAACTTTCTTGCAAGTGGCAGAAAGCAAGGTTATGTGCATGGCCATGTGTTTCTAGATGCATGTGTTGCAATAGGAAGTATCCTAGTATGTATTTAGGTAAGAAAAACGTATGTGCTAGTGTTGACTTTGAAATTATAACATGTATACCTATGTATCTTTCTGTTTATTTAAAATTTTTGAAAATATACAGTACTATTTATATTTTGTATACCTTTTAATAGGTATCCACTTAAGGCATTTGAGGTAAATATATTAACTAACCACTTTCTTGGCCCCAATTACATTGAAAAATGAGAATTATACACATTAATACATTTGGTAGATTTCTAAATACAGCTCATAAATAGTTTCTTAACCAATGTAAGGATGGACTAATACCATTGATTTCCTTGTTTACTCTCTTAAATAAATAAAATTGTCACAGGTTTAATAGTTCAGGCTTCTAAAGCAAACATAAGATGTTCACAAAATCTTTTGTATATCATTCGGTGGTCTATTATGGCTTTAACTGAGTACTTGATCCTCAGAGCCATATTATGAGACTGCCTTAGAAACAACAGGACTTAAAAATGAACTTGTTTTGTCAACTTCAGTAACAAATAATCTTTAAATAGGATATGAAAAGAAATTCAGTTAGATTGAATTCTACTTTTTCTGTTAAATTGTATAGCTTTTAGTTAAGCTCCTTTATTTGCAGGCATATTTAGAGGTAAGTCATTTCCTTTTTCTTTTTTCTAACTTTTCCCTAAAATTAGTAGGTAAAAAACTAATTCACTTTTTTATTAACAAGAAATATTAGGAATGGTATTTGATTGAGAGCTGAATTATATTTCTTATACTTTCTACATAAAAAAAGCCTTAAACTAAACCTTGGCATCCATGAGTAGCATAAAGAACAGAAATGTGTATTTTGGCCACAATTTGCATCCAGTGAACACATAAGATCTATATTGAGAACTGAAGGAAGTATGAATGTTGAAGTGCTTGGATTTTTATGTGAAAGATCTTAGAAGCAACTTTGCTCTCCATTGTCTTTTTATAAAACCAACTTTGGTATTAAACACAAATTCTATTTAAGCTTTTCTTTTACCTACCAGAAAGGTTAAGAAAGTCTAGTGACATAAGTATTCAAAGATCTTCTTCTTATATTTTAAGAATTAAGAGAAATTCATTGCATTATACTTCATGATCTGAGGTAAAGTAAATAATTTCCAAATCCCAGACTGCCTTAAAAGGCTCGAGACTGTTGCATGGTGATAAATTCATGCTTCCCAATAAGGAGGATTTATAAGAGTCGAGGTGAATAAAACTACTAGAATGTGAAGTTGGAGCAGGTGACAAGTAAGTAAGGGGTAAAGATTCATTATTTTCTGGAATAGTTTGAGGAGAATAGGTATAAACTCTTCTTTAAATATTTGGTAGAATTTGCCTGTGAAGCCATCTGGTCCTGGACTTCTGTTTGTTGGGAGTTTTCTGGTTCCTGATTTAATTTCTTTGCTGGTAATTGGTCCGTATAAATTTTCCATTTCTTCCTGTTTCAATATTGGTAGGTTATATGTTTCTAGAAATTTACCTCTTTCTTCTAGGTTGTCCAGTTTGTTGGCATATAGTTTTTCATAATATTCTCTTATAACTGTTTCTATTTCTGTGGCGTTTAGATCCACGCATTTAATTCTTATTTCTTTCAGGAATATCCTTTTCCGTAGAAAACCTATAGGAGGAAAAAAAAAAAAAAAAGAAAACCTATAGGAGAAAAGTAACCTAGACACCAAGTGATGTCACTTATATCATGTGCTTTTCATTTAGGCATACAATGATGGACCCATTAGGAAGGTGCTGCTAATGTTACATTGGGAATTGGGCAACATACCTACTCCCCTCCATCACTATATCCCAGGTAGTCTGATATGAATCTGTGGTTCTTAGCTTTAACTACCAGTCAAAATATTGGGGATCTCTTTTCAAAAATTAGATTCCTGACCTCATCCCATAATTACTAAAGCAGAATTTTCAGGGGTACAGAGGGGGGACCTGGAGTCTTTAATGGAACAATAATAACAACAAAAAGAAAGCAAAACATTTGATGATTAGAGAGATTTGGAAGCAGTGACATTGAGTGATGCCCAAATAGATGAGCACCACTGGGTAGTCGTGTCACTTCCCTGCGACTTGCTTTTGTTACCTGTAAAATAAAAGGGTTATATTATCAGGCATACAATTTTAAGTGAGTCACCTTTTCTATTACTATTTGAATGAAACATGGGACACATTTTAACATCTTCCTATGTTGACTAAAATCTCATAGAGTATTAGAGTTGAAAAAAACTTAGTATCTAGTCCAATTCTTTGATTGTTAAGACGAAGAAACTAAAACAAAGATTAGTGAAATATTCTGTTTTCTCTTTCAAAATATTTTATAATTTTTTATGGAAAAGCCTATCAGGTAAATGGAAATTATCCTTCAAAAAAATTTTTTTATGTATTGTGATTTTTAACTGGTAGTTTTTCTACTTTGGATGGGCATTTTCTTCCCAACAACATACCCTTCATTATGCTGGATTTAAGACATTTGTAAACATTTCAGAAATATTTGATTAGAAACACTTGTATTAATAGAAGCTTTGCTGAGCAGACTTTTTGGGGAAAACTCTTATATTATTTCAAGGGAGGAGTCTGATCTCAGAAAGGAATAAGAACAAGGCAGAAAAAGTACTTGAGTTTTTGTACGTGTGTGTGTGTGCATGTGTGCTTGTGTGTGTGTGTGCGCACAACCCTTGCACGAGTTCTCTATGTTGCCTTATCACCAAAGCCAAATATAAAGATATGTTATGTTTGCATAATTCACTTATCAAAAATTAACCTTTCATTTGTTTTTACATAGACAATGAAGATGATTAGATATATCATGCATGATTTACCTCTACAGAGAGAATGTAGCCAGACTCCATGTCATCCTGAGAAAATATGTGGACCTAAGAAAGAGAATCTGCTTCCCTGCAGAGATTTTTAAAATTATTTTTAGGCACATTTGCTGACAAAGAGCTACTTGATATTAGAATCTCCTTCAGTGATTGGAAGTTACCAAATAAAATAGGTGTGGAGACACCTGCTGTGGCATGTCTGTACATTGAGAATATTTTGATTTTCCTCCTTTTCTATAGCAGTCTCCAGGATAGCAGAACGTTTTATGAAGTCAAAAATCAAATATGTCCACAGTTCAGCCTAGCTTTTCTTAAAATATCTCTACATAATAAAATCCAAAGCCTGCATGAATTCCTGCATCGGGCCACACGTAACCCCAAATAACTTCTCACACCCTGAAAACCACTCTGCCCCTTTAAGCCGTTTATTGAATCTCATTAATTTTTTTTTTGAAAAAAGGTTACTCCTCTGAAATTTGCCTTTATATGTGAAGTTAGTTTAATTATTTTAGGTAGACTCAGATTTCTATTATAGTATTATTTTTCTTCAAATTCTGCATGTTTCTTCTTAAGTAGCAAGTATCTTTATTAGAATGTACAACTATGACTTACTTGTTTGATATAGCCCAGAATATGCTCTCTCAAAAAAATGGGCTTCATAAAGTAAAAAATTAAAACAATACAAACAAAAAAACAAAAGTTGGAGGAGGCAGCTTTCAAGCAAGTGTCTAGCCAACATTTTTTACTGTAGGAATTTTTCTTATCATAGAAAATAATTTTCATTCCAGTGGGAAAAAGTCAAAAGTCTTAAAATCTGATACATATTGCAATGATCTTTTGAATCCAACATGTATGATTGGCAAATTCTGGAAAAAAAAATTCTGCTTATATGAAGCTACGGTGGAGTGTAGAAATAGAGTCTAAAATAGCAAGGATCATAAAAATCATGCAGAACAATCCTGAAACTCAGAGGTCTGTATGACTGCCAAGGTTATAAGGATGATCACCACGGTAGGCTTCAACACCAGTGTCTGCCTGCCAGCATCTATGACTCGATGGTTTGCAAAGCACACACTTATATTCCTTGACTTGTTGACTTCTTCCAACAAACTTCAAGGCAGCCTTTGTGATTTCTAATTACAGATGGAAAAATTAAATAACCAAGTTAATAAATATTTCTCAAGATAATACTGAGAAATAAATAGGTGGTTCTACAGACTCCTCATTCTGCCTCTTTTCCAAAAAATAGGAAGAGGAAGCAAAGAGTGAGCAGTTCTTTTTCACCTACATTTTATGCATGACAAGTTGTTTATTTTGATTTTGTTGAGAGTTTCTCTTAATTTTGCCTTTCAATAATCCTAACCAAAGTTCATCATTTTTTATATGGTTTCAAAAGACAGTATTAAAGAAGTCATGAAAAGGCTCACTTTATCAAAATATGTTTCATTTTTTGGTGCCTATGCTCTGATGCTGTATAAATTTTGTATGTGGGCCAAAATCTTGAAGGTAAACTGATAAGTAGCCAAAGCAATCCTCATCTGTAGTATCAAGTGAATCCTGAGCTCATCCTTCAAAAGAACCACAGAAAATTTTCACACTATATGGTTTAAATGTACTCCAGAATAAATGAGAACATTTCCCTTGGAGCTTGCAGTTATTTCTAATTTATAATCTTATTCCAAAATAAATTGTATCAGCCAATTTGTTTTTGAGGCTTTATTCTCCCATTAAGTTATTTACTTATGTAATTTTATAAAAATCATTAAATTCAATGTAGCTGTTGGGGATCTGCAGAGTTTTTTTCTATGTAATGTTGTTCAGCCTCAAAATAATGCTAAATTATCTAACCTGAATTATATATTTTAAATTTTGCACAAAATTTTGTGTTACAATTAACCCAGTCAAAATAATCTCTAAATTAAGGAACTCTGGAGTGAAGTAGTAAATATGCACAATGAACGCCAGAGAACCATTTACATTATTTTTAAAAAGAAGTTACATGTTGGAGTAAAAGGGAGCAATAGTTTCTGTATGCTAAAATTTGGGACATAAATTATTGGGAATAAAGATTCTTCATAGGAGATCCCAGGCAAGGAGAGAGAAGCTGAGATTTGAGCATGTCACCTTGTTAAAAAGGAAGCCAGTGGGTGCATAGCCCAGGGAGCCAAAGCTACATGAATTCATGACTTACTCAGTTCAGCAAAAGCAAGCCCTTGGTTTTCCCAGGAAAATCGAGGGCCTGGGAGAAAACCTAACATCAAAGACTCCAGGGTGCATCATGCTTAGGATTCAGGCAAGGGGTCCTCTTCAAGGAGACTCTTCATAAGGCAGCTAAGACCTGAAACTGAGGTGGGAATGAAGCTATCCGGGAAGGAAATTTTCAAAAGCAAGATAATGGATCAAGAAGCTTTGTCCTGGGGATCAACATGTAGGGAGGTTAAGAGAGGCAGCTCGATGGGATGGGGAAGGAGACAAACCATAAGAGACTCCTAAACTCATGAAGCAAACTAAGGGTTCCTGGGAGGTGGGGGGGTAGGGATATGGACATTGGGGAGGGTATGTGCTATGGCAAATGCTGTAAAATGTGTAAGCCTGATGATTCACAGACATGTACCCTGGGGCAAATAATACATTATATGTTAGTAAAAAAAAATAATAAAATTAAAAATTTAAAAATTAAAAAAAAAAAAAAGAGGCAGTTTGAGGTGGGCCGAGACATTTCCACTGGGACTAGGAACGGAGGGACAGGTCCTCAGCCCCACATCAAATCTTTCTGAAGGGGCGCCTGGGTGACTCCGTTGTTGAGCAACTGCCTTCGGCTCAGGTCATGATCCTGGAGTCCTGGGATAGAGTCCCGGGATTGAGTCCTGCATAGGGCTCCCTCCTCAGTGGGGAGTCTGCTTCTCCATCTGACCTCTCCCTCTCTCTCATTCTCTCTCTCTCTCAAGTAAATAAATAAAATCTTTAAAAAAAAAAATCTTTACTGAAGTTGGGAGCTGAGGAGACTTGGACAGCCAGTGAAGGAGGCACCAAATGCTAGCAGGCAACTAGCAGTGTAACCACCACAAAACTGAAACACGGGGAGGGTCGGTACAGCTTGAGCTCTCACCTGGAATATTTTGAGGAACTAGAATTGATAGGTGACCATCCGAAGACCTCACTGTGAGGAATTCAAAACGACATGTGGATGGATACTCTTTGCTCTCCCCCCCCCCTTTGTTTTCTTGTTTTCTTGTGACTGTATCAGCAGAATCTAAAAACCTTATCCAGAGAGCTCATAAAATAAGCCACCCACACCTTCATATAATAGACCATGAGAGCCAAGTGAGGTATCCCCGAAATGGAAAGTGATGTTCTTCTCCAATAGTAATATAAAACGGGCACATAATCAAAGAGTAAGCCCATTTTTAGAACTTAGAAAATCACACAAAATTGTCTGTGTGTATGATGTGGGTGAGCATAGGGAATCTCCAAGTTACATCTGAGAATAGAATTTTGTCTCAAAGAAAAAGAAATGCGGTGTGTTTACAACTAAAGGCAAAACTTAATCGGCTACTCTGAGCTCTGAATGGAAAGGAGATGGGTTGCATGGAGCCTAAGAAAAGGTAGCCTGAAGCAGAATATTGTATTGTTTCAATGCCATCCAGTGCGAAAGGCCAGGGTCTGACAAGATGAAATTCCTGGCTGTGGCCTATTTTAGTCTATCCTAGGGGAGGTGGTTCCCCCAGACTGATCTGTACCACACAGAAAACCCTCAAGGCCACCCAATTCCAGCAGCTCACTTTTCCCACCTGCACTCAAGCAGCTCTCTGAATCTCGAACTAACTACCGAGGTATTTACAGAAGTAAAAGAGCATCTAGACCGGTGTCCTTTTGACATGTGTCAGAAAATTCTCTAATAGCAGAGAAAAGAAATAGGTATCCCAAGGTCAGGGACGGTATCTACAATTCTTGAATTTTGGAGGGTTGTAACGTGAACATTTTCAGCTCTTAAACAAGGGTATTTTCTGCTTTATTCACTGATTGTGCCAAGCACTTAGAAAAGTGCCAGCAAATAGTAGGTTCGATAAGCAGTTGTTGAATAAATTAATGCCAATCTTAAATGCTTTAATCGTTTGCTATCAGGAAAAACAAAAGGTTTTCCTCTCTGCTTCCCAATGTAATCACAGCTGGTAATGTACTTATTTTATAGAATTGAGGCAATCTGATTTCACGTGTAAAATAATTTCTCTTCTTGTCATCATGTCATATTTTGAGACCATGAATCCATTTAAAAACATGGATACATATCAAAATAAGTTTTCTTGTTGTTGGGCAAACTTTATAAGCATAGCAAGGTAAGAGATGCTTGCTGGTGAAAGGTTAAGTATCGTATAGCTGAAAAGTCAAGTGACTCACGTTGTAGAAAGTATTGTGAGGATGTCTTTCTCTCTTTTTTTAAAGATTTTATTTATTTATTTGACAAAGAGAGATCACAAGTAGGCAGAGAGGCAGGCAGAGAGAGAGGGAGAAGCAGGCTACCTTCTGATCAGAGAGCCCAATGTGGGGCTCGATCCCAGGATCCTGAGCCGAAGGCAGAGGCTTTAACCCACTGAGCCACCCAGGTGCCCCATGATGTCTCTCTTTTTATTGTCTTAAGGGGAAAATAGTTAAGGGCCCTTTTTTTTTTTTTTTTTGAAAAGGCATCTGCCACATTCAGCTTCTCATTTGGAAGCGTCTGGAATCTTGGAAGCTAGACTACCCTGCATTCTCCTACAAATGAGAGCTTATTGGGGGGTGGGGGTTCAGAGCGCAGCTACTCCTGTACCCTTGACTGCAGACGGGTCCTTCTGGAGAGTGCAAGTTCCACAGAGCTGCAGGTTTGGGAGGGATCCACAGGGAAAGGTGAGGGAGGAAGAGGACACACAGCCTAGCCAGCCAGATCAGCCGAATCAACCTGGTGATCAATGTGATGACGGATATCACAGCCAGATACCCCTCACATCCTGAAGGGCTTTTTCGAAGGAAAAAAAATACATTATACACGCTAACTTTTATTACACATAATTGAATTAAGTTTGCAAAATTTCACTTTCAATAAAGTCAACTCATGACAACTCTCACACTTTAATTCTGCTATGTCCTTTCGCACGCCATGAAAGCTTTCACAATTTCACTTCTGCAAACAATTCACCCTTCAAGTGTTTTTGCTGAATAAGCCAATGCTGGGAACTACTGTTTATCATTAGGCAAAACCACAATTCATCGTTTTAACCCATGTTTTAGCCATTGTTAAAAGTTTTTAATTCTCCATTTAAAAAGAGTAATTTCACTAAATTGAAAATTTGATGAGCATTTTTCTCTGCCTAAATCAGCATATATATATGTCAAATAGCAAGTTTTTAAACTCATTTCACATTTCTTTACAAATTTATCTAAAAGATAAGCATCTAAATAATTATTTCTTCAAATTTACAACAAAAGCCCCCCCCTTTTTTTGCCAGTCCATTAATATGCAAGGAAAATCAAGAGACAAACTCTTTGAGAGGAGATACTATTGACGGGCTGCTACAGGGCTGCAGATTCATGGAAAATACAAAAGGGTGACTTTTCCCACTGATGTCAGCACCATAGATTTGTTTCCCTGCATGCATCCATCAATATCTGTTTTTCCACTCATTAAAAGGAATTCTCCAGGCACCTGGGTGGCTCAGTCGGTTAGGTGACCCTCTCTTGATTTTGGCTCAGATCGTGATCTCAGGGATCTTGAGATGGAGCCCTCTCACGCCCCCAATCTCACCATGGTTCTCTGTGCTCAGCCCAGGAATCTGCTGGGCTGAGCACAGCTTGTCCCTTTCTCTCCCCCTCTGTCTCCCCTTCAGGGTGTGCATGCACAAGCATGTGCCCTCTTTCTCTCTCTCTCAAATAAATAAATAAAATCTTTTTTAAAAATTAAAAAAGTAATTCTCACATTTTTTTAAAAAAATTATTTTTACTGGCTATTTTACTATAAAGCATTCTTTTAAAATTACTGAGGAAAAGCCAATAACTGATCAAATTGCTAAATTGTTCCTGTCCATGCTTTCCAATTTAAGATAAAGAGCAAGATTAACATTCATCTCTCAACCAGTACATTCTAAGATATTCTTTTGAAGTGTTAGAGCTATTGAGCGCCGGTCAGTATGGGTAACTTTTTCACCTCTTTTTAAGCTCCCAAAAGATTTGACCATAACTGTAGCATAGAGTTTTACCAAGGGTTTTTTTTGTCTGTTTGTTTCTCTTTGAATTGACCATCAAGTAATTTTGTCTTTTTTTTTTTAAAGATTTTATTTATTTATTTATTAGGAAAGAGAGAGAGTGAGAGAGAGCATGAGAAGGGAGAAGGTCAGAGTGAGAAGCAGACTCCCCATGGAGCTGGGAGCCCGATGTGGGACTCGATCCCGGGACTCCGGGATCATGACCTGAGCCGAAGGCAGTTGCTTAACCAACTGAGCCACCCAGGCGCCCTAATTTTGTCTTTTTAATTATGCTTTTCATACCAGCCAATATTGTTGTTTCCTTTGTTGGAAATTTTCTGGTAATTTGAATAGTTCATTTTTAATGTCACCCAAAAGAGCAATGATGGTTTATGCAATTACTCTCAGGGTTTTATCCATTAAAAGATAAAAAGGATTAGACATTTGGCAGTGCTACAATATTATAGCTCATATTTTAAATATGCTTCTAAGTATATCCTACTATTTTTATTTATTTATCTATGAAAATATTTATTTATTTATTTATTCATTCATTTATTTATTTGACAGAGAGAAAGAGGTCACAAGTAGGCATAGAGACAGGCAGAGGGAGAAAGGGAAGCAGGGTCCCTGCTGAGTAGAGAGCCCTATGCAGGGCTTGATCCCAGGACCCTGAGATCATGACCTGAGCTGAAGAAGAGGCTTAACCCACTGAGTCACCCAGGTGCCCCTATCCTACTATTTTTAGATGGCAGCTACCTACTACCATCTTTTTTATCATCAATTTCACTGGTAAGGATGACTGCTGACTCCTGGTTGTACTAAAAATTTTTAACGATCTTTCCTATTTTACCCATATCCAGCTTGTGATCCAAACTCCCTGTATTAAATCATTTTATATATTTCCTGTTGGAAATCTAATTTTATTTAAAATTATTAATCTTTAAGTGTATCGGTGAGGAGCGCCTGGGTGGCTCAGTCGGTAAATGTCTGTATTCGGCTCAGGTCATGATCCCAGGGTCCTGGGATCAAGCCCCTCATCAGGCTCTCTGCTCAGTGGGAAGCCTGCTTCTCCTTCTCCTGCTCTCTCTCTGACAAATTAATAAATAATGTTTAAAAAAACAAACACTGATTTCTACAATTGTGAAACAATTTCTCAAAATAATGGCTGTGCAAGTCCCTGAAGACACATGAAGAAACCATACTTCTAAGCTTTTCCACTCCAGCAGTCAGTGCCATGAGCAACCTTAGCACACTTAATTCTTCTAGTAGCATATCCAGACTGATTTCTTGGAATTGCAATATTGATAGTAATTTGTTCCCCCAGCACAGAGTTACCAAATCTTTCAATCAACAATTGTCCATGAAAACCTTATGCTTTCTGGGATTACGCGAAATCAACAAAATAGTCACCAAAAAAAAAAAAAAAGTAGATTTTTAAATTTTCATTTTGTGGGCAAGTAGAAAACAGTTTTTTAATGTTTTTTATTTTGAAATATTAATAGTCTCATAGGAAGCTGAGAAAATAGAATGAGTCCCATGTACATTTTACCTAGTCCCCCTGATGATGACATCTTATGAAGCTGTAGCATAAAGTCACTGACATTGGTACATGACTGTTTTAAAACCTGCATTCATTTGTGTGTGTGTGTGTGTGTGTAATTCTATGCATTTTGCCATGTACAAATTTATATAATTGCCACTACGATCAAGATACAGATATTTTCTATTATCACAAAAGAACTCCCTAGTGCGACCTCTTTGTATTTGTGTCCATCTCCCATAATCCCCTTGTCCCTAAGTGCTGGCAACCACTCACCTGTCCGTCTCTATAGCTTTATCATTTTGAGGATGTTATATGAATTGAATCATACAATATGTAGTATTGTGAAATTAACTTTTTTTCACTAAATATAATGTCTTTGAGATCCATCCAGTTATTTGCATGTATCATTATTTCATTAGTTTTATTGCTGAGTGGTATTCCAGTGTATGGATGTCCTAGAGTTTGCTCAGCCATACAGCCCCTAAAGACACTTGAGTAGTTTCCAGTGTTTTACTATATAAATCACTTTGAACATTCGTGCACAAGTTTTCATGTGAACATAAATTTTCTTTGGGTAAATGCCCCCAAAAGAGCACAATTGCTGGGTCATAGGGTAAGTGCATATTTAGTTTTGTAAAATATGGAAGACTATTTTCCAGAGTGGCTGTGCCATTTTATATTCCCAACAGCCAAGTATGAGAAATTCCGTTTCTTCCCATCCTCACCAGTATTTGTAATTAATGCTTTTTGTCTTAGACGGTCTAATAGGCATGTAATGATATCTCATTGTGGTTCTAATTTACATTTCCCTGCTGCACCAGAGTGGAGGAAACCAGAGTGCCACCCAGCCCACCTCATCCCACCTTGATCTCCCTTGATGCCAGGCAAGGCTGGAGGCTCCACTTCCCGCTGGGTCTTGATGACAATGGGGCGGGTGGGAATATAGAGTGAAGACCAGCCCAGCTTGCTCCTCCTCACTCTATCGCTGCCAGGTTGGCATCGATGCTGGCTCCCAGCAGGACCCCACTGACAGTACCCTGGCAGGAATATCAGACCATTGTGGCCTATATTCATCAAGTAGGAGGTAGTATTGGTTCCTCCCTCATCTCTGCCAAACCCATGGAATGTGCACTGTGGGTGAGGTGGACAGAGTATTGAATACTGTATTGGTATTTTGCTCTAGTAGTGGTAGGTATTGTCAAAAAGCTTTTCTATTCTGCTAGGTTGTCTTTTTCTTGGTTCTTTGACCAGGGTGAGTAGACTTTTCTTGGAGTTCTTTTGGTTTGCTCTTATCAGTGGTTCAGGTTGTGAGATTCCCCAGTACCCTTCCTGGATATATGGAAGGCAAAAGGAAAATCCAGGGAACCCAACCCTGTATCAGGTCTCACATCCCCGGGTAACTAGATGAAGTCTCTGCCTTCATCTCAGCTTTTAGAGATGGTATTTGTTTATAGTGATATGTCTGGGGTTTTTAAAGAAGAAGGACCCGAGAAGGATTGGGCTATTTCATCTTGGCCAGAACAAGCAGTCTTCTGCTAGAACAGTCTAGAACATTTTCATCATCCCAAAAAGAAATCCTAGACTGATAGCAGTTAGTCTCTCTCTCTCTCTCTCTCTCTCTCTCTCTCTCTCTCTCTCTCACACACACACACACACACACACACACACACACACCCTGGCAACTACTAGTCTGTCTTTAGAGTTTGGGCTATTCTAGAGATTTCACAGAAATGGAGTCATAGGATACATGGTTTTTTTAACTGGCTTTTTTTTTTTCACTTTGCATAATGTTTTCAAAGTTCATTCACATTGTAACATGTATCAGTACTTCTTCTTATTTCCAAATAATACTTTGTGGTATGCATATACATTTTTCCACATATTAGTTGATATACTTTTGGGTTGTTTCTAGTTGGGGGGCTGTTATAAATAACAGTGCTAAGAATATTCAGATACAAGATTTCATGAAAATATGTGCTTCATTTCTCTTGAATAGATACCTAGAAGTGGAATTTTCTGGGTCATATGATGAGTCTATGTTTAACATTTTGAGGAGCTGCCAAATATTTTTCCAAAGTGGCCTCACCAGTTTACCATCCCACCAGCAATGTACAGGGATTAAAATTTTTTCACATGCTTAGCAACTCTAGTTATTGTCAGGCTTTCTTATTTTAACAATGCTTTTTGAATTCACATCACTGGATGTGAAATGGTATCTCATTGTGGTTTTAATTTGCATGTCCCTAATGACTAATGAAATTGAGCATCTTTTCATGTACTTATGGCTATTTGTATGTATTCACTGGGCAACTGTCTGTTCAAATCTTCTCCCAATTTTTAATTACGCTTTCTTTTATTGTTGACTTGTAAGAATTCTTTTACATATTCTGGATACAAGTTCCTCATCAGATACATAATTTACAAATATCTTCTCTTATTCTGGGTGTTGTCTTTTTATTTTCTTAATGGTGTGCTTTGAAGCACAAAAGTTCTTCATTTTGATGACATCCATTAAGATTTTTTTTCTTTTGACACTTATGCTTGATGTCATATCTAAAAAACCATTGCCTAATAATACAAGGTCATAAAGATTTACTTCTTTATTTCCTTATAAACATGTTGGTTTAACTTTTACATTTAGGTTTATCATTCATTTTTAGTTAATTTTTGTATCTGGTGTGAGGTAGGGGTCTGTGTCTATAAATAGACTTAGTTATACTTCTTTTCTAATCTAGATGTCTTTTATTTCCTTTTCTTCACTAATTGACTTGGATATCATCCAGTAGAATGGTGAAAGGGAGTGGCAAGAGTGGACATTGGATGCTCGAAAAGCAGGAAAGGTTTTAAGTTGATCTCCATTGGAGACTGATGGAGCTCCTAGTTGTAGTAAGAGGGTACTGATATGTATTTTTCAGCCTTAAAACTCTACAACTTGCAGCTCAGAAAAAAATGGAACAGTGTCCAAGTCAACAGATTTTGGAATAGAGAGGAACTTATAGCTTAGAGTAGGATAAACCAACAAAGTAGTTATAAACTAATAATAAAAAGATAAAGAAGTCATCATTTCAGGAAATAAAAGTGAATTATAAAGTAAAATATTTTTCCACCACAAGTGTAATAAAGCTCATTACATAAAATTTGGCATTGTTGAAGAAATAGAATTAAAACACAATGTTTTCCCAGCCCAAAACAACAATGGAGAATGAAAGCACTTTTATTACGGAATAAGCCTTTTACCAGAATGTAATGCACATCACAGATAATCTGCTAAGAGAGTGCAGACACAGAAAGGAATCTCAGCCCCCTTATAGAGCCAAGCTGATTCAACCCATTACATAGATGTTTTCAAGATGACAATAACTAGTCCTTACTGAGAGGACTGGACAGCACCATTTGTCACACATAGTTTGCCCTAAATTCACCTGGTAATTGAAACAACCATCTGTGCTAGCTAACTCACCTTATCCACAAGAAAATCAAACTTACATTTTTATAATACAAGGTAATTTGGAACTTGGAACAAGGTGCTTGTTCCTGCCCTCTCACTTATCTTCTTTTTTTTTTTCTCCCCAAATTTGTTTATTTTAATTTTTCAGTGTTACAAGATTGTTCATGCACCACACCCACTGCTCCATGCAGTACGTGCCCCTCTCGATACCCACCACCAGGCTCACCCACCCCCCCACCCCCTCCCCTCCAAAACCCTCAGTTTGTTGCTCTGAGTCCACCATCTCTCCTGGTTCATCACTTATCTTCTTTGATGTTCACATTTCCTTTTGGGGTGGGAAGGGAGGTGCGGTTTAAACGACAAACATTTATTTCTCATAGTTCTGGAGTAGAGACTGGGAAGTCCAAGATCAAGGAACCTGGCAGATTCTGAGTCTGGTGAGAACCCACTGCCTAGTCCATAGACAAGCATATTCACTTTCACTGTGTCATCACACAGTGGAAAGGTTTGATGTTCGCATTTCAAAGAGATGGGTTCTCAGATCCTAGAGAGAGACCTCCTGCGTCATAGCTGACAAA
This sequence comes from Nasua narica, assembly GCA_028533885.1. Classification (NCBI taxonomy): domain Eukaryota; kingdom Metazoa; phylum Chordata; class Mammalia; order Carnivora; family Procyonidae; genus Nasua; species Nasua narica. The sequence goes on from CM052802.1 coordinate 32,069,496, forward strand.
AGGCCTATCTAGACTTCAGAAGAAATTATATTTGTTTTGAAGAGAAGAGAAAGTATTTGCAATTACAAGAGTTCTAAAGTAAATGTTCTGAGAAAAAGGGAGAGAAACTTCTTCCCTTAATTTTAATAGGAGTAATTAAGTCTCTGATTTTTAAATTGTCTTTGTCTTTAAAAAATACACAGGAAAGTTAAGGAGTTAACTCGATATGGTTTATTTCTAGATATAACCCCATTAGCATTTTGGTTTCCTATAATATTTTATATCATTTTGTTTGTTTTTTAAAGCTTTAATCATACAATATGAACATAATTTTATGTCTTTTTTCTCTTAACATTATTGCATGTTATTATAAATATCACATTTAATAGTAGTATTTTAATAGTTGCATTATAATTTATGTTAGGTAATATCTTGGTGAATAAAGCTTTTATTTTTTCATATTCTTTCATATTTCCTTTTGAAATATTATCAGGAATAGAATTTCTAAGTAAATAAGAATGAATATTTTAAAAGTTATGATGCTGCTGAATTGCTAAAAGCTATTTTTCTAAATAGCACAATATGTTTTATCCAATAATTCATCTTCCCCTTGTTCTTCAAGCAATTGTAGGGTCCTATGATTTTTTGGGGGCGAGTGACTTAAAATTCCTTCTTCTTGCCCTGATTAAATACTCTAAAACATTCAAAATCATTGGGAGTCATGGGAAAGAATATCCCTGTTATTTTTTCCCTCTCCTTTTAGGAAAAGCCCAATCCTCTTTCTCCCCTTGGAAGCACAGTGAGACACAAAAATAAATTCAACCCAGTAGTAGTTATCAAAGATAAGAGTTGATAGAATACTTGGAGAATTCAAGGTTGTCTTCAACTCTAAAGTCTTAATGAATACCTGTGATAATGTTATACTCGTATAAACAGATTACTCAACTTTATGTTAGTAACCAAATAGTGGCCTTTTAAGTGATATATTTGGCTGTGTTACATTTTTTTCTTGCTCTGCTCCAGACTGTCACATTTGCCTAGGGACCCACAAAACTACACCCTGGCTACTCCACTTACCTGAGTCTCTGAAGCAGCCACTGATATCTTATCATCATTGGATGGAAAAAAAAAAAGTCCTTAAAACAAAGCATCTTTTCTTTTTGTTCCAATCCACCTCAAGCTTTTCCCCTTTTATTAGCTGTGTGAAATCTCTAATTAAAGCCTTTATGTTTTGATACACAGCCAATCCCCCAGAGGCTAATCTCCAAGTCATTCTACAGAGGTTCAAGGCTGCGTCTTAGCTTTGAAAATTAATTTATGTGAATTAAAACAGGGAATACGGGTGGCATCTCACCAAATTCAGCATGGGTTTTTCTAGTAGAGACAAAAAGGAGGGGTACATAATTTTTTTTAATATATACGACATAGCTCTTCTTGTCATAGTGATTGTTTTGAATTATCCCCGACCCACTATAATTAACAACAAAAATGAATTAAGTACTGTATAATAAATAAGATATCAAATATGAGATACTATGGAAACATTTCATCACTGTATCAAATCCAGGTAATCAATTGACAAATATTTTTGTTCATGTAGAATAAAAAGGATTCCTGACTAGGCATTTTAGGGAGACAAAGTATAAAAACTATACAGCAGTCTAAAGGATTTAGGAAGTAGATGGAGAAATAAGATATTTACATATAAAATGATAACTAAAAAACAATACATGATATTGAACAGAAATTATGATATACCTAATATTTCCACAACTTTTTAAGGTTTACAAAGCTTAATCTTCACAACGACTCTGTGAATGTGGTGTTATTACCATTCAAGAGATGAATAAATTGGGATTTAGGGAGAACTGCACTTGTCCATTATTTCGTTTGTAAGAAAAAATAAGGTCTAACATCAAATTCATGATTCTGAGTATTCCAGGCAGTTAAATGTCTACAAGATCAAAGCTGGAGCATGGCCCTATCAGGGGAACGTTCATGATAGATGCTGGATTTGACTGGGCCGAAGCACATAGGTCATGTTAAGTGCAAAACAAGTTTGTTGCAAAGGTCTGGCAATAGGAATTCTAGAGCCTCCATTGGAATTTGGAGAACAGTGAATAAACCAGCTTGCCTGGAGGGGAGGCTTCAGGTGAGGATGGAATGGTAAAGCTAAAGTGTTTATACTTTATTAGGTATATTAATGGGTAACTAATGAAAACAAAAATTTTAGAACAAGGGAGTGACTTTATATCTCTGAGGAGAACTACAACAGACTTCAATAAGGTACATGAGTCTAAAGTTCTTTCAAATGAAAATTATTATTTAAATTAATTAATAATAAATAATGATTAATTAATTAATCCTTAATTATTTCTAGGAACTCGGGGCTGCCACACTATGGCAGAATCAATTTGCAGACCACTAATCTTAGCAAAAACTTCACAGATATCACTGGGCTGTCAAAATCCTTTAACAGATGCTTCCATTCTGTTTGATAGTAGCTAAAGAATATTCATTTATGTCAACTATTTCTTTGTTACAATGCCCAGAAATTCTAAGAATCATTTTTTGGAGTAAGAAGCTGGGGTCATATCATCTCTAATAAACAGCCTTTGTTTCAAGGACTTTCAATATTTTCTGAGGAACCGTGTTGTTTCTCAAAGCCTTGAGATTCCCTAGAAACTAAGAGGGATGGCAGAGAGGAAGTGAATGGCTAACAGTGACACTGGTTTGGAGTCTATGGAATGAAGTTTTAAGACCTAAGAAGAGATTCAGATCTAAGGTAAGGGAACATTGCTTCTTTGTCTTTCACTTCCAGATCAGAGCTGAACAGTTATCTTCCATTTCTCCAGTGGAACTCAGCCCTTCTTACAAAGTTTTTTATTGGCAAACCATGGACAGAATCTATGGGTTTGAAGGGTTCACTAAAATTGTTCTTATGAATACTATACCAATTAATTTTATAACAACATATGGAAGCAAGACATACCAGGATGAATAAAATTAGTGCACATTCTAAAGACGCTCTCGAAGCTTAAACAGTTGAACAGAAACACTGAAACAGTACAGCAGAAAGTTATTCTCTCATTTATTCCTTTTCTTCCATTCCCTGATTTCACACATTATGATATTTTAAGAACATACACGATTTGTTTGTGATACAGATCTTGAAAAACTTGATTTAATTGATATGCATTCGTTATGATTATAATTTCTATGGCATTATTTGACTTTCATAATTAAGATTGTCATTACTGTATGAAGTCAACCTATATTTATTGAACTTTAGTGCATATCACCATTTTAGACATCATAGAATCCTGGTCCTTCATCTTTAAGTGTTAAAACGTGGTTATAAAGAAATATATACATGACTTGAAGCATTTCCAAAGTTAGCAGTCAGTGAGTATAAAACAATATTGTAAGAGCGCAAATTAAATACATACCTATAAAACAGAATCAGAGAAAAATAACAAACTAGACGGATTGGAGAATAATATTTCTGATCACAGGTGGTACCCACGTCCCACTCAGCAGACGGAGATTTTTTTTCAAAGTCTCAGGTTTAACAAGCCCATTCTATGACCTAGAAGAAATAGATCATTTTGTTCAGTCAGACTAAAACCCTGCTGACATTGTCAGTCCTGGAAAGGGGAGGGCGGAGGATGAAGCCTCTATCACCGTAACTCCAAATACTCAGTGGGAAGAAGAAATGTATCCAGGTTTATAGAAATTCATCAGAAGATTAATAGTCTCTTTAACAAACTAAAAGATCCAAAGAAATTGTATGCTCAGTCACCAGAGATTAAAAGACCTCAGTTTTTCATTCAACAAATATCTGTTGAACACATGTATGTGTCAGGCATTGTTATAGGGGCTGGAAAATATAACCATGAGCAAAACTGATCAAATTTCTTCCCTTTGGTGCTAACAGTGAAGTGGCTAAAGAGAGACAAGAAACAAACCTGTAAATAAAAGACACAGGATGCTAGGTGGCGATAAGTAGTATGTTGACAAATGGAACAGAAAGAGGAAAGGGTGTGATAGAAAGGGGACTCCATTTAAATAGAATGACTAGGGAGGCCCCTTTGGGAAGAGCATATTTGAACAAAGATCATAAGGAGGTGAGGATGTGAACTTGTAGGCATCTGGAAGAAGAGTTGTCTAGACAGAGGGAATAGCAAGTGTAAATGTCCCGAGACAACAGTGTGTCTAGTGTGTTGGAGGCACACCAGGAAGGCCAGTGTAGCTAGAGAAAAGTGAGGAAGAGAGAGAGAGAGAGAAAATAGATTAGAAGGGTAATGGGGAACCAGATTAGGTGAGGCCCTCCGAAATGTTTTAAAGAATTATGCTTTTATTCCAAGTAGAACAGAAAGCTATTACAGGGTTTTAAACAAAAGAATAATAGGGTCTTGCACATGTTTCAAAGGGAGTGCTCTGACTGCTGTGTTGAAAATTAAAAGTCTAAACCTACAATTCTCCCTTGCGTTGGAAAGGTATTAATATTAATATTATATTAATTATATATTAATATATATAATTATATTTTAATTATATTAATATTATATATAATAGATATAATATATAATAATATTATTATCTTATTATAATATATTATATATATTATAATAAATAATAATATATTATAATAATTAATAAATAATAAAAGTATTACATATGAATTGAAAAAAGAAATGTCTTGTCCTCTGTACAAAGACGTGGCTGATTCATACTCATTTAGGTATGTAGTTAAAAAATGGTGGCGAAATTGGAACTAATTCATCCATCCTCTCTAACTTTAGTACCCTCATGACCGGTTGTACACACTGGGGAGCCAGCTGGTCAGGATTATGTGCTTCCCTCCCACACTGGGGAATGAAAGGAAGTTGTGGGCCTCAGGAACTTATTGGCAGCAGCAAGTCGCACTACTTTTTTCTCCTCCCACTCCTACTAAGGCGAAAGTCAGCTTGCTCTCAACAGCAAGTAAACAATATTTTATTAATAAAAAAGTAAGACTTTTTCACTTCAATTATTTTCTTTAAAAAATAGAGCGCATTTTCAGCAACTCCGGCTCTCTGGGTCATGAGTTCAAGCCCAACGTTGGACATAGAGCTTACTTTAAAAAAAAACGATAGCACACGCTCATCAGAGTAAAACACAAAATCCCAAACCTGACATCCAAGGCTTCATCTACACAATGCTCTTCTTTCCCATATTTTCTATTTTTCCTGAACATGGACAGTGAGCTTTAGCCAAGTCGAGCAGCTGTTTCTGCATAAGCAAAGAAACTGTCTGTTTCTTTGCTTATGCTGTTTGCTCTGCCTAAAATGCTTTCAGAATTCCCCCTTCTCCTGGTTTCTAAAAGATCCAAAATAAAGCAACAAAATGAAGTGGAAAGATCAAGAACTTAATATGAGAAGACCTGGGTGTGTAGTTGCTAAACTTTGGTGATGGCACTCAAACTTCCTCAACCTGTTTCCTTATCTGCTATTACCCGCCTAATAGAGTATGTTATGTACCAACTAGACAATGTATGTGAAAGTCCTTAAGGATTGCAAAACACCTCATTAATTTATGTAGTCAATAAATATTTGTTTCATTGAAGGGGAAAGGTTGAAGAGACTAGAGGGAATATGGAAAGGTATTTAGGAATAAGGGGCACAGTGTAGGGGGGCCTGGGTGGCTCAGTGGGTTAAAGCCTCTGCCTTCGGTTCAGGTTATGATCTCAGGGTCCTGGGATTGAGGCCCCCATCGGGCTCTCTGCTCAGCAGGGAGCCTGCTTCCCCCTCTCTCTCTGCCTGCCTCTCTGCTTACTTGTGATCTCTCTCTCTTTCTCTCTCTCTCTGTCAAATCAATCAATAAAAAAATCTTTAAAAAAAAGAAGAGGCACAGTGTAAATGCTATCACAGAGGAGGTCTATGGCTACTCAAGCATTCTCTTGTTTTCACTGTACCTGGTTGTATGGTGGAGAAAAAGTAATCAATCCTGCCCCTAATATCTATGGGGCTTGGGCCAAGAGCACAAATGGAAGCCCATATTCTACATGTCAGATACTTTCATAATAATAAAATTGCAAAATAGGTATATAGCTATGTTTTTTCTCCTGAGAGAGACAGAGCATAAGTGCGTGTACACACTCAATCTCAGAACTCCAAAATCATGACCTGAGCCAAAATCAAGAGTCAGATGCTTAACTGCCTGAGCCACCGAGCCACCCCTCTAACTATGGGTTTGTAAACAACTTGAACCATGAAAAGTACTAAAGTTGGCTGAATTCAATTACTGTTACGCATGTCTAGTGTCTGCTTATTGACTGGTGTTGTGATGAGTGTTAAAATACAGACAAACACCAATTAATAAATTATCGTATGTGCCACTACACTTACTTTTCTTGCCTTCATTCTCACAAAACCACTAATGGTGTGCATAGAGAATATACACAAAATTTGAAGATTTGTTACCAAAAAAAGAATATAAAATATCTCATTCATAATTTTGGCATTAATTACTTATTGATATGGTAACATATTGGATTATGTATCCTGTGAAATCAAGGACTTCAGAGTTCCCAAAAATAACCCTGAAGTTGAAATGTAATTGTGAGTGACTTATTGCCTGTCAGGTAGGTTCTATCTGTAAGCATAACACTGATATGAATTATTATCTTGCTAATTCAAGTAAAGACAGCAGATTCAGTAAATCTAACTTTATTTTTTTTAAGATTTTATTTATTTATTTGACGGAAAGAAAGAGATTACAAGTAGCCAGAGAGGCAGGCATAGGGAAAGGGAGAAGCAGGCTCCCTGTTGAGGAGAGACCCTGATGCAGGCATTGATCCCAGGACCCTAAGATCATGACCTGAGTGAAGGCAGAGTCTTAACCCACTGAGTCACCCAGGCGCCCAGTAAATCTAACTTTAAAAAACTAAATCTCTCTCTTTTTAATCTGGGTTATTTAGAGTATGGAAGTAACCCAGAGATTTAGAACACTCAGGACATGTGGGCATAGATTAGAGCCTGGGTTTTGATCACAGAGGCAGGTATAGTTAATTTCCTTTCTGCCAGAAATGAAGAGTTTCTTTTTTTTGTTTGTTTTTTTATTTTTTGGAAATGGAGAGTTTTAGGGAGACATATTTAAGGTATCTGTGTAGGATCTGCTTTTTTTATGGAGCAGGATAGGAAAGAGGGAGAAAAAAGGCCAATGTTTGCTTCTCCACATGGCCTCAGAGCAGAGCAAGATGAGCATTGAGTAGGGAGAAGGTAAAATCATAGCAAGAGCAAAGAAAGCAATGTCTTTCTCAGTGCCTTCCCTCCACCTTCCAACCCATGAACACATATACACACCACCTCGTGGGAGAGGGTCCTTCCTGAGAATTTAAATGCCAGGATTGTATCCAAGACATGATTTTATTTTCAGCCAAAAAGATACAGGTGGGAGGACCTCCCATTGTCCTTAACGCCATGGTAATGAGGTACTTAAAGAAAAGCTCATGGTAGAGTGCACAGAACTGACCAGGGATGTTGCAAGCAGGGTTATTAGACTCAAGACCCAGGGGTGTCAGGCAGGGATTTGTAATAGGCCGAGTCACACCAGGAGGTCAAGCGGCTCACAGGCCTTTTTCTCACTAGATCAAAATGAAAAACTAAAATGGCAAACTTTCTGATTTTTTGACTCATTTTTTTTACCCTATAATGTAAAAACAATTTTTCTAATTCAACATTTCTTTTTTATTTTTCTTGTTTTTTTATTTTTTGTAATTAAACATTTCTAAAAGAGGTCATATTTGCATGAGCACTTAGTAGCCTTTGAATATGGAGAACACTTTGCTTTTAAATTCCAGTCTGATAGAGCAATTTGGAAAGCTGCTAAAAGCATTTATAGAATCATGTTTGGGCAAAAAACATTTGATGATTATTGAAGTGGCTATAAGAGAGGTATATAAATGAGAATATAGGCCACTCGACACACCATGATAAGAAAGATTAGAGTTCAGAGCCCCTTGCCAACCATTTCCAGTAATTTGAACCTCTAACTTGAACTTTCTACACCCACCCTGACACATAATTATTATCATTAATTAATTAATTAACTTATTTTAAAAAGAGAAATTGTGCAAGTTGGGGGGAGGTGCTTCAGGGAAGGGCAGAAGGAGAAGGAGAGGGAGAATCTCAAGCCATACCCGGCATACCCAACCCAGAGCCCACCTTGGGGCTCAGTCTCACAACACTGAGATTATGACCTGAGCCGAAACCAAGAGTCAGATGCGTAACCCACAGAGCCACCCAGGTGCCCCTAAAAGATTATTTTAAATTTGAAAAATTTATATAGTCATTGATTTTCATTATATCAAAAATTAAAACATGCATTAGAAAGACAATTATAGCAAAGTGCCACTGGTGTGTTTGTTTAAGCGATGTGATATGTTCTTTCCTCTTCCTTCTGTTTTCTAAATCTTGGAATTTTTTTATGATTTAAATAATAATCATAGGAACAGAGAGAAGTGGTCGTGTCCTTGTGCCTAGCCATGTCATTCACTTGGAAAAATCAAGATTTATACTAACCCAATAGTTTTTTTCCTTGAGTCTATTGGGATGGTTGAGCAAATGAGAGGAAATCCTACACCTGTACAGGTTTGGCTGTTGTCACATAGGTGAATTATTAAGTTCACTCGGGCTTCGGTGCCTGTCACTGCTCCGATTTTCTTCTTATCTCCCTTCCATTGCCCTATGAGCGTTTCAGTCCTCCACTTTCCTCAAGCCTTCCTTGTTCTCAACAATTTTTCTCACCTCATTTTTAACTGGGAAAAAAAAGGAAAAATAAAAGAGATGATTTGGCAAGAACAGGATTATCTTTCCCCTTAGGGACCTTAAGAAAGCAGCCTCTCTTGCCCCATGCCTCCAAGGAGATTAAAAAGATTACACGGTCTGCTGGAAAGTCCCTTATTGGCAAATCCAACCATGAGACTGTCTAGTGTCATTTGTTCCCAGACGTGAGCAGTCTCTACAGTAAACAGTCCCTGATGCAAGGAAAGGTCTCAATAGGTGCAAAGCTTTCATGTTACTCAATAGCTTTTTGAACGAATATTAAATATCCTCAAAAATGCTTACAATCAAGTGGGAGAACACATATTAAGTCAGTAATTACACAGATAATTATTTAATTATATTCTACTAACTCCCCTGGAGGAAAAGCGTAGGGTGTTGAGAGTACGTAACAGGGGGTCTTGCATAACTGTTGCATCCGAAAAAGCTTCCTGAAAAAAAAATGTCTTTTGATTAAGAGATGGAGGATGCGTAGGAGTTAGTTAAGTAGTTAGTTAGTTAAAATTGATGAGGAAGGGCTTTCTACACAAAGTGGTCATAAAGCTTGGCATGAAGCTTAATAAGATTATATGTAGGTCTGTGTGTCTAGAGTTTATTGACAAAAGAGAAGAAAGGATAAAGAAGGAACTTGATAGATAGGCTTGAACCAGATCTTGAAGAAGCCTGGTAAGAATGTTGGATCTTATCCTGTAAGCAATGGGAAGCCATTTGGAAGATTTAAATCAAGATTGGCCTTATTTGCATTTTTTATTTTATTTTTTTATTTGCGCTTTTTAAATGCAGATTTCAAGATTTTTTTGTTACCAATACCAACTAAAACACTAGTATTTTAACTTATGAAAATGCCGACTGAATTCCAGGAATACATTTAATGTAGTCTTGTGTCTTCTTTCTTTTTATCTAAATCATACTCAGTTGAATGTTCACCATTACTTCCTCCATGAAACCTTCTTCAAACATTTTTCTTCTTAAATTCTTAGACGCATGCAACAGTATAATCTCCCCCCAAGATGTTAGGTCTTTGAGGACAGGGATTCCCATCTGTTATGTGCACTGACATATCCTAATCCCATAAAACAGGGCTTGGCCATGGTTGATGCTTAGTAGATAGTTGTTGAGTGAAAGAATGTACTGCCTTCAGTGAGGTTTTGGGATTCAGGGCTTGTAATATTCCTTTTTGAAATGAGTTAAATTAATTTATTATTAAGCATAGAGTGGCTAGAAGGAAAACTAAAATTCTAGCAAACTTAAATAAGTATGTTTATTTCTTTAAGATATAAATGTTTATATCTTCATAAATGTTCTACTTTACATATAATTTTTATGTATTTTCATAGAATGGGGCAAATTATACATATATGTTAAATATATGTGTCTATTTAAAGTAAAACATTTTTGAAGATATAAACTCACAAATTTGAAGGAAATAATGAAAAATCAGATTCCAAGAAATACAGGAAATACGCTATTTCTGGGGGTGTCAACTACAGAAACTCTCAGAAGATCTTTTTAGGGCTTTCTGTGCTTGTGCGATTTCACTTGAGATTTAAATTTTAAGAGATGGGAATTGATACAGTTTGAAAAACATGTATCACTTGCCCCCCTACTCTTTTAAATTTCAGATGACGAAGGACAATTTCCAAAAGGAAGAGCAAGTTGCCATTAACAGACACTAGAGGGACTCCTGGGTGGCTCAGTTGGTTAAGCATCTGCTTTCAGCTCAGGTCATGATCCCAGGGTCCTTGGATTGAGCCCCACATGGGGGGTAGGGGGAGTCTGCTTCTTCCTCTCTCTATCTGCTGCTCCCCCTGCTTGCGGTCTCTAACTCTCTGACAAGTAAATAAATAAATATCTTTAGAAAAAATAAATAAATAAACAGACACTAGAAAAACTGACAAGGAGACATCTGCAAAAAATAACAGATGTCCAGCACATTCACTTTGCCATGATGTAGAGTCTCTTCCTTTAGTTAACTGCTGTAATAGACAATAAGATATAGACATAAATAGGCTTCAGTTCAAAAAAACTTAGAACTGTAAGGAATTATTATCTGTATTTCTGTCAAAGAAGTATTTATAATTGGGTTCCCTGGGTGGCTCAATCAGTTAAGTGTCTGCCTTCAGCTCAGGTCATGATCCCAGGCTTGAGCCCCATGTCAGGCTCCCCGCTCAGCGGGAAGCCTGCTTCTCCCTCTCCTTCTGCCGCTTCCCCTGCTTATGCTTGCTCTTTCCCTCCCTGTCTCTCTGTCAAATAAATTTTTAAAAACCTTAAAAAAAGAGAACAAGTATTTATAACTAATAATTTATTTATAATTTTATATTGTTTATATTAAAATGTAGATCGATGTGTTAGATTCTAAAAACGGCTGCAAATTTTTTCTCTCCACAAATCCATGTCCTTGCAATTTGACTTTACAGATTCTCCTACCAAAGGGTACAATCTACTTTTCACCTTCGATTTGGGCATTAGTGGAGGAGACATGAGCAGCAGAAGTTCGACGAGCACCTGCGTATTGCAGCCTGCCCAAGTGAATAGCACACATAGCTAGTCAGGTCAAAGATGACAGAACATGTGACAAGAGACAAGCCAACCCGTGCCAGCTGAGGCCAACCTGGGTTAACTGCAGACACCTGAGCAAGACTTAGACTCCAACCTGTGAAACCTAAACAAAACTTCACGAGCCAAATGAATGTTGGTTGCTTTAAAACACTAACCTTTGGTGTGATTTGCCATGAAGCAAAATCCAACGGACAGAGTCAGTCGGTAAATTACATTTTTAAGCTTAAGGGGAAAAACGAACAAAAGGAAGGAGAGCAAATCCACACTTAACCATGTATGTTGTCTCTCTTCCTTGTTTCATCCCCCACCTCTTTTTTTAGAGAGAGAGGGAGAGCATGATGGAGGTGGGGGGTGGGGCGGGCAGAGGAAGAGGGAGAGAGAATCTTAAGCAGGTGTGGAGTCCGAGGCGGGGGCTCGATTTCACAACCCTGAGCCTGAAATCATGACCTGAGCTGAAACCAAGTGTCAGATGCTTAACCGACTAAGCCACCCAGGTTAGTTTGACCCTTTTAAGTGATCTTTAAGTCAACATGGTACGTATTAGTAAGCAAATTCTAAATTAACCTGTTAATCCCTTTTGTTATTTATTCTTTTAGTAAGAGCCATAATATCTTAGATTTCAGGTGATCCAATTCTTTTGTTTTCCGAGTAACTTGTACCTGTTTGGTTCTAGGTTATGTTGTTGGTTGGTGTGTTTGTTTTGTTTTAATTTACAAAATGAAAAAAGAGGAGCTGCACTTCCTCAGTGATCTTTTAAAAAAACAACCCTTTCCAGAGCTTCCTCCCATAATTCTTTCTAGGGTGCAGTCCTCCATCTAAAAAAACAAAAAGCAAATTTTCTCTTTCAGACTCCCCTTTGCCTTTCACCTTTCATAGTGATCATTTTTGATGATATTCTCAGTTGTTCACAATCAGGTTTACCTGATGAACTCTCCCAGTCCCATTCACGGTTTGTAGCCCACGGAAAATTCTTTCGTCTTGTCAGCTTTTTTCCTGTCGTGCATGCAAATAAACAAGACACATAACAAAGCTAATATTGAACGCAACATTTGATGAAGACAAAAGTCCAGCAGCTTTAACTTCAAATTCCAGCTTTGTCACTGAAAGACTTTAGACATTTCCATCCCTAATTTTTCTCATTTGCAAAATGGGAAGAAGTTATAATTCATAGGATTGTTAAGAATAAATTAGTATTGGGGCCCCTGGGTGGCTCAGTCGTTAAGCATCTGCCTTTGGCTCAGGTCATGATCCCGGGGTCCTGGGACGGAGCCCCGCATTGGGCTCCCTGCTCCGCGAGAAGCCTGCTTCTCCCTCTCCCACTCCCCCTGCTTGTGTTCCCTTTCTTGCTGTCTCTCTCTCTGTCAAATAAATAAACAAAATCTTTGAAAAAAAAGAATAAATTAGTGTCTATAAAAGTATTTTGATAGTGCTTGATGTGATAAGGTTCTTAATAGAAGTGTTTCATTATGGTTTTCACTTGTTTAGTATTTGTCCAAGTACATTGATTCCAAGTTTTTTATTGAATATCCAGAAAAGATAAAGACGAGCCTATAATGCTAACATTAATTATAGTTATATAAGTTTATATAGTTATATATAGAGTTATATTTTATTATAGTAAGAATGTGAAGCACAGCTTACACTTCAAAATATTCAAAGCACTTTTATTATTTTATCTTAGTTAAACTTTAAAAGAATCCTATGAAGTGGTTATTATCAGTCCCCACTTAATACTCTAGGAGGGTAAAATTTGTGAGTGTAAATGTTCTAAATTAACACATCTTTGGAGTGGTCAAAACTCAAATAGAGCCCCATTTGGCTCCCAATCCTGTG
>CM052802.1:32088524-32123853 GCA_028533885.1 Nasua narica
TGAATAAAGGGCTCTTTTGCTTTTGCATCGGACTCGGCTCCCTGGTGGTATTTGGGGATTTCAAAATCTGGGCATAACAACAGGTTTCTTATAATTTTCAGATCATACCACTAAACTGGGTATGAATTTATAGAAAACAAATGGAGAAATTGATGACTTCATAAAACTACTGATGAAAGATCAAGATCAACACCAGTTAATTACATGAGGGTGAATGAACTGATGAGGGTGTTATAATTTTTATGACTTTTTGTTTGAAACATTGTTGATTCTTTCATGTTTGTTTTTTACAGATTTCTCAAATTATCTATAATTCACAGCAATTTGGTTAAGTATACCTTTGTGAACAAAGATGAAACCATTACTTTTTCTCTCTGATCCCTCCAGAATTAAAAAACTCTCAATAAGTATTCTTATATTAATGACAGTAGAGTTATTTCCATAGGTTCAATAACAGTCTGTTCCCCTTATAACAGGACATAATTGGAAGTATTGGTTAAATTCATGGTGCTTTGCATGGAATGTCATATTTGAAAAAAGTGTGCATATACGCAAATATGACCAGACAACTTCAAGGATCTAAGGTTGACTTCATGGAGCCGGTAAAACCCCTCGGAAAAATCAGCCTGGTACCTTACTTACAGGGATCCTGGCAGCCTTACCAGATGAGTAAAGAAGGTCATATCCTTGTAGGCCCAGGAAATTCAGGATATTTTGAAGATCTCAAAAAGGGAGGACTTTACCCAAATCTTTAGGTATTGCAGGTGAAATCTGAAGGGCAGTCCTTGGTGTGGCTTCTTTGATAGAAGTAGGGATGACTACAGAGAGAAAAAAAATTATGTTTCAATGGATACTATAGTATACCCTATGGATATAAGATTCTAATACTGTTAATTGTCTTTGAGGTTTTATTTTTTACTTGTAAACTAAACTGAATATTGAATTCTTCTCATATCCTCCAATATCTGGCTATAATTCTCCAAAATAACATTTCCATTCTTTTCTCCCACCTTCTGACTTGGAATCATTGAGAACTAGTACTTCCTTTTTCTGAAGCCATGCAAGCTACAGTGGGACAACTTTATATAAACCTCAGAGAAATCACCCAAACAGCTCATATATGGACAGCCTTCATACCTGTTGCTAGTTGGGCCACTCAGAAAGAGCACCAGAGACATTCAAACTGTAAGCCAAGAAAGTCTATCAGATTGCTACTGTCTACCCTCACCCCATCTGAAGGTGCTTTGAGCCCCAAATCTAGAAATCTTATCAACAGGCTGCCTTCACAAAGTAAGAAACTGGGAATATCATGTGCTCCAATCACTAACCTCTGTTTTTTGTTTGTTTGTTTCCATAGAAACTCTTATTAAATACCTGTTACCTCTTATTAAATGTCTGAAGCAAATCCCTGCACCATATAGACCTAACTTAAGAAAGTCACCTGCATTGTCACCTCCTAAAATGAAACACAATCCTTTAACTGAACTGACCTATTCTCAGGACTAAGAGGTTGGTTCCCTTAGTTGCTCCTTAGATGAGTAATCTACCAACTCAGGACATGTTCAAATCTACTTCATACTATTTACGCCTTTGGCCCAAGGTGTTAAAATATTTTACAATATTATGCAAATCCTTGAACAGATTCCCAAGGCCTCTGAGATCACTGACACCTTTTTATGTCTGAATGTTTAAATCGGACAGTGATCATGGACTGGATTTCAGGCTATTGCCTATAGAATTATTATGGGATTTGCTATGCTGATCCTGTTTAGATGTGAAAAGTCTGGGTTACAACAGAGCCCTACCCCTGACCTTTATTATATCAGCTACTCAGGCAGTTAATATCTTCATCTTAAACTCTGATGTTGTGGCAAATCAATGTGGATGTAGTGTAAACCCTGATAGTTGTGGGTTTTTTTTCTTTTTTGTAATGCAAGTGCCTGATTTAAGCTTTGAATACTGAAGCATCCACTTCAAAGAAGCATCCATTTCAAAGATGGCTATCTCAAATACACGTATCTTCAGCTAAGCAACTAGAAAATGAGTCAGGCTGCCTTCACCTCCCCACCCCCCATGAACCTCCTTTGTTTTACAGATCTTGGCTGATTTCAATAACTATCCATCTAGGCCACTTGCTTTTTCTCTTCTCATGCTTTAAATTCTCCACTCTTAACTTTTATTTTCACCAATATAGAGTGAAACAGTAAAACCCTAGTCTTCAACCCTTGATGATTCTAAAACCAGAACCCAGCCTGTACATTCTCTTTCTCTCTTTCCCGAAAATCTCACTGTGTGACCCAGGTATGCCATGTGCTTCCTAGGACTTATGAATAATAAACTTTTGTTCTTCCAAAGTTTCCTGATAGTCATTGTTGAAGGGTGTCTTGCAATGGTAGTAAAGAAACACAGGGCTGGTCCAGCCACACATTGGTTATTGATAGGCTGGAACTGGCACATGACAACTGATCAATCAGAAGAGGGAAGAGGATCCTGGGAGTTAGTTCAGCTGAATGCTTTAAATGGCAAGGAAGATCTGGACAAAAATGTTAATAGTCTTCTACTACTGGGTCAATGGATCTACTTCCTTCCCTCCTTTCTTGTATTCTGATTTTTACTTTGGTTTTCTGAGATATGTTCTTTGTCTTCCAACAGATTCCCTGGTTTGCTTATGGTAGTCACACTTGGTTCCTACTGCTCCCAACCAAAAGAATTCTATGAATGATGTTACAATTGAGATAACTTGAAGTGAAAGAAAAGCACATTCCTTGGAGGTTGCATGGTAGAATTAACATTCTCTATTTCTCAGTGAAAGGCTCCGACCAGTCACTGTGTACTATTCCATCAGAGCACCTAACAACATAAAATATTTTAATTGTTTCACTGTCAGATCCCCCACTAGACTGTAAGCTTTATGAAGAAATGGAACATTACTGATTTGCACACTAATGAATCCCATGCACTTAGCACAAGTCCTGACCTTTAAGAGTTGTGTCAATATTACTGAGTAAAGCAGTTAATGAGATCAACATCTTGTCATCCTTACCATGTTACATTTGGCAATTGTAGCTAACTTCATTTTGTATTACTACCACATAACTACTATTTTATCTTTATTATAGAGCTTTCATTTATCCTGTCTTAACAATTTTCTTCTACTAAACTTTAAACCCAAGTTAATTCCTAATAAGGCTAAATTCATTCTGAACCCATATTGTGAGAATAAGATGATGGCTTTCCTCAGAAGCTGTACTTTAAACATGAAAAATGAAGAAAATAAAGTATAGACTAACAAAAAAATAATAAATAATGTAACTTGGAAGGAACTACAAACAGCTGACCCAACAAATTATTCCTTCTGGTCCTTTCCTCCATGTGAGAAAGAGGGGAGAACCCTTTCCATTTGAACCTCTTGGTCAGTGGAGAATCAGTTTTCTGTTGGAAGCATCTAGTGTAGCAAATGAAGTTTGCAAAGCATTAGAATCAGTAATCTCACATCATGGGTTTGGCTGGAAGGCATGAGCAAGGTTATTGACTGGTGAGTGATTTGGATCTGTATTAGGACAGCTGTAGAGTGACTGGATCCTGCTTACCTACACATAAATGCCTCTTTCCTTCCAAGATACAACATATGTAATCATCTGAGCTAAGGAAACAGGTTTTGAAAGAGTTCTATTCAAAGTCCCCTTCCCAGCCAAAACTCACAAGTGTCTGTACTTGGCCCCAACTCTTTGTTTTTCTAGGTCATAGTGCCCCACATTCACAGAAAATAGACTACAACTACAAAACATATCCTTCTATAGTCATACCACAACCCACATTCCAGACGAGTCCCAGACAGAGTCCCTTGAGAAACCTGTTGCCTTCTGTTCTACCTGGCCAAGAGTCCCTCTCCTCCCCACCAGGCCTCCCCATGGGCACAACTGCAACCCTCTGACATCCTTAAGTGAAATAAGTCAGTCAGAGAAAGAAAAATACTGTATAATTTCAATCATCTGTGGAATTTAAAAAATGAAATAAATGAGCAAAGGGAGAAAAAAAAAGAGATAGAGGCAAACCAAGAAAGAGAGTCTTAACTATAGAGAACAAACTGATGATTACCAGAGGGGAAGTGGAGGGAGTGGATTAAATAGGTGATGGGGATTAAGGAATGCTTTTTTGGTGGCGAGCATCCGGTAATGTATCAAGTATTGAATCACTATATTGTACACTTGAAACTAATATTACACTGTATGTTAACTAATTGGAATTTAAATAAAGACTTTTTAAAAACTCAAATTAATGTGCCAAGTGGGAGAAAGCCTTGTTGCCTTTACACTAAGGGCAAGATCAGGTTATTTCAATCAAAATTAAATATTTTGTTGTACAGAAGCCCTCTTCAGTGCTAGGGATACAAAATTGACTGGGACAGAGGCTGTCTCTGAGGAATTTGCAGATACCTATATGGTCAACTTGCTTCCCAGCAGAGGTGCGCTGTGTTTATTTTTCTTACACGTAAGCATTAAACACTATAGGTAGCAAAGGGCTTTTCTTTCACCGCCTATTATTCCCACTTGTATTTCTACACTTATCCTGTCCTTAGGAAAATTAAACGTCTTTGTTGAAAAAATTATAAAAGGCTACCAATAGCCAAGAGAGAAAATTATGTTTTTGTTGTCATTATTATCCCATTTATAAGTTTTTATCTTGACGGTGGTCCAACTCTTTCATCATTGCAAATTGTCCATATTTTAGAATGAACTACAATGATTTATTTCTAGGCAACAGGTATTTATTAAGGGCCTATTCTATGCATAATGTATTAGGTATTATGAAATTTAATAAAGCAATTAATAAATAAGTTCAGAACAATGAAGACAGAAAGTAAACAAAATTAACAGCCTGTATATAATTCCAAAGGTAAAGTTACAAGATATATGCAAGATGGAGTGGTAAGTTTCTGTATACATATTAGGTAAAATTTCAATGTGCAAGTTGACATTAGTCAGACAGTGTAGCATTTCAACTGACAGTGAAAAGATGGGAGACTCCTCTGTGTAGAACAGAATGAACAGAAATTGTACAGGGGAGAGTAAAGAAAGAGAGTGGTCTCCCTGAGAAATATATCACAGAACAAAGAATCAGAAGCCATTATAAACCAGGCAATAGGGAGGGACAGTAGGTAGTGGCATGAACAGTAGTGAATAGCCCCAGTTCTGCAACCACATAACTTGAGTTAAATCTTGGAGGCTCATAAACAAAAGACCATAAACTTCAGGCTTCTGAAAGATCATAAAATATAATATTTCACTTAATTAATTTTCAAAGTAGGTGGCAATTATACTTTGTCTGTGTCTTGCTGCCTTTTAAAATGTAAATTGCTACATTCACCTAGACAAAAAACGGTGATTAATTTAAAGGCAGATGGCACAGACACATTTTCCCCACAAGTATGGCTTTTTTTTCCCAATTAGGATATTTTCTTTCCTGAAATTCAATTTTTAAAGATTTCACAGGAAACACTTCTAAAATATAAATGATGGCTGCAGTAGAGAAAAAAAAAACCACCCATGTTTCATCATATTGATTTCTGAGCTCTACTATAAAGGAAATGAGTTCCAGTTGCATATGGCTTGTGTGTCCAAATATCATATAGCTACAAGATCAAGAAGCCTTCAGATATTTGTCTAAAGAGTCAGTGGCTGCTTATGTAATTTTTCTTCAGGGAGAACAGGAAGGCTGCTTATCACTTAAATCAACTTCCTTCTCTACAGACTGACTCCTGACACACCTACGAGGAAAGAAGACTTTCATTCTAAAAAAAAAAAAAAAAAAAAGAAATTCTAAATGAGGATGTTTTGTGAACATAAGGAGTTGGTTTAAGTTTATTTCAAGTTTCAAATGAATGAGGGTGATTCAGTCATACCAGTAGAATACTCACTTTTGATCTAATGTGATAATTTGATCACATAATCCCAAATTTCTTCGCCCAAGAAAATTTTGCATAGTATATCTTAGCGTGGAATAGCAGTAAATATTCTGGATCACTGATTTACTTCTTAAAATAATTTACTGAGAAACATTAGCAAATGTAGCTTCAGTTTTCCCACCAGCCATAACAATATAACTTTGTGTGACATTTTGAGTGTCATTTTGAGTGACATTTGTCACTCAAAATGTCACTCATAATTGAGTGACATTTACATTGCAACCTCAATACCTTCAAAGTTTAAAAAATAAAAACATTTAAATTCTAAGGATGATAGTCTATGACCGTCATTTCTTCACTATCAATAACTCCATGCTATTGTAGGAAGAGAAAATGTCATTTTAGAGTCTAAAATGGAATTACTTTTATTTTTTTATTTTTATTTTTTAAAGATTTTTATTTATTTATTAGAGAGAGAGACTGAGAATGAGAGGGGAGAAGGTCAGAGGGAGAAGCAGACTTCCCGCAGAGCTGGGAGTCCGATATGGGACTCGATCCCCGGACTCCGGGATCATGACCTGAGCCAAGGCAGTTGCTCAACCAACTGAGCCACCCAGGCGCCCATAAAATGGATTTACTTTTAGATTCTACGTCTGTTGCCACAAAAGGTAGTTACAGATGGCATCTAAAGCAAAGGGCATCTTATATCCAGATTTGTATTAGATATTATGAAATTTAATAAAGCAATTAATAAACGAACAATTAATGATAGTTACAGTTGGCATCTAAAAAACCACGAGGGTGTCAGACATATCCCATATGGAACTATCAGTAGACTCCTCTAGGAAAAAGAAACAAGGGGACTTTTCAACCAAAGCAGCAGAAGGGGGATTATGACAAGTTATTATAACCATAATACCTGAGTAGCCATCAATTTGATACTTGTTTATCATTACAAATCTGGTGTATAATTTATGAGCAACACTTGTAGTTTAAGTTTTATAGATTGTAAACATGAGATCCTGGTTTTAAAATTGTAGTAAATACACCCAGAAAAGAAATTATGGAAATGAGACAGCCACGATCATGTACTGCTGGTAGAGTATAAACTGGTCTAACCTTTCCGGAAAACAGTTTGGAAAACAAATATCAAATGCCTTTAAAACTTATTCATGACCTTTGGACACTTTCAGCAAACTATCTAAGGAATTTATCAGAGATCTTTTACAAAGATGGTATGGATTTTTTTTTTAAGATTTTTATTTATTTATTTGAGAGAGAGAGAGAGAACATGAGAGATGAGAAGGTCAAAGGGAGAAGCAGACTCCCCATGGAGCTGGGAGCCCAATGCGGAACTCGATCCCAGGACTCTGGGACCATGACCTGAGCCAAAGGCAGTTGCTCAACCAACTGAGCCATCCAGACGCCCTGGATTTTTTTTTTTTTTACAGTAATCTTGAGAGCAAAAATTCACTCTACAAGAGAATGATTACATAAATCATGCCATTTCCACATTACAAGGTATTATGGAGCCAATAATCATATTTTGAAAACTTTCAGTTATTTTTAAAGTTTTATGATTTAATGTTAAATTTTTAAAAAATGAGTAAGAAAACAAATCAAATGATGGTATTTCAATTCTTTATAGTTTCCAGTGCCAGACAACAGTGGTTGCTATATTTATTAATGGATCAATCTTAATACAATTCTGTTCTTTTAGGTCATACAGAACAAATCTATTTCCACTTCTCTACCATTTGAATATTTGAAACGAGTAGCAAGAGCTACCAAATGATCCGCCCATTCATCCTCAACCCTAACAAAGTCACAACTTGTCCAAGTTTAAACATTCCTGGTCCCACTGACCATTTCTTTCTTCTTTCCTTTTTCTCTTTCTTTCTTTCTTTTTCTCTTTCTTTCTTTCTTTCTTTCTTTCTTTCTTTCTTTCTTTCTTTCTTTCTTTCTTTCTTTCTTTCTTCTTTCTCTTTCCCTCCTACCTTTTATAAGATTTATTGGTTTATTTATTTGACATAGAGAAAGAGAGTGCACAAGCAGGGGGAGTGGGGGAGGGAGAAACGGGCTCCCCGCTGAGCAGAAAACCCAATTGGGAGCTCCATCCCAGGACATCAGGATCACAACCTGAGCCAAAGGCAGACGATTAACCAACTGAGCCACCCGGGTGCCACACCAATCATTTCCTATGTGACGTTTTCTATTATTTATTTAATGTGTATTTATACATAATGCTTTCTAAATCTGCAGATTACTGTTCTTTGTGCTTTACATTGGTGAGTTGAAATATCCCCGAGTATTTTCTGATTTGAGTTATCTAGAGGCTCCAAAGAAGGCCTGGGACCATTCCAAGTAGAGTTAAAATTGAGTTATGTCCTTCCACCCTCACACAAAGCTGCTATCTTTGGAGGCTTATGCCTTCTGTTAAATGATAAATAAGGCAAAATCTGTACAATCAGAAACTGTATCTGTCTTAATTTGTGCTGTGAGTAAGGAAAAATTCTCCCTTGAGAATATGTAAACACAGGCATGATTTGGGCAGCTTTAGTGACCTAATTTAAGCTACTTGTATGGCATGGGAAGTGCCAAGCTGAGAAATAAATTTGTGGCTGTCCTCATTGGCAGAGTTCTGAATACCAGGCAGAATGTTCTCATGAAAGGGTTTACACTTAATCTAAGCTCTCAGAAGTCTAAAAATCAAGCAGATAAAATCAGGCCAAACATGACCTCACATCTCAGAATGATGAAAGTCACAAAATTAAAATGTTTAAATGCTTGAAGAAGTAGAAAGAAATAAAAATGAAGCAATTAACCCAATGTTTTGCTCCCAAATATTGGGAGATTTGAAAGGTAAACAAACAGAAGTTGTAGAAAAAAATGTAATCATTGAATTTATACATTCATGTGCTTTAAATAACAGGCTACATGTAGCTTGTAAGAAAAATTGGGGAACTGGAAGCAGATCCAAATTAATTTTCTAAAAAATTGCACACAAGGGTGCCTGGCTGGCTCAGTCGGTTGAGTGGCTGCCTCTGGCTCAGGTCATGATCCCAGGGTCCTGGGATGGAGCCCCAAATGGGGCTCACTGCTCAGTGGAGAGTCTGCATCTCCCTATTTCTCTGCTCCTCCCCCTTGCTTGTGCATATGCTCACTTGTGCGCTCTCTCTCTCTGTCAAATAAATGAATGAATCTTAAAAAAAAAAAAATTGCACACAAAAATAAAGAGCAAATATGAGAGAGATTAAGACACCAGAAGGATAAAATGAGAAAAATATATGTTTGTATATACACATATATGTGTGTGTATGTGTATATTACATATGTACACATACATATATACACACATTTATATTTACATTTAAATATATATATATGTATATATGTATTTATATGGTGTTCCAGAAGAAGCAAATAGAAAATTTCAAGAGATAATAATAAATGTTTATAATTAATAAAGAACAAATCTATGTATTTATATGGTGTTCCAGAAGAAGCAAATAGAAAATTTCAAGAGATAATAATAAATGTTTATAATTAATAAAGAACAAATCCTCATAATCAGAATAAAGGAAAATTCTTCCACAACATATCATAGTAAAAATAAAGAAAAGCAAAGACAAAGAGATGATATTAAAAGCAGTCAGAAGAAAAAGATTACCTACTAAAAAATAATTAGATTCACTAGACTTCTCAATCTCAACAATGGAAACCAGAACATTTCAAAGTACTGGTACAGATTAATTTCAACCTGTCATTATATACACAGATAAATTATTATTAAGGAATGTGAACAAAATAAAAACATATCAGAACAACAACAAAAAATAGTTTCATTCTTCTCCAATAAACCCTCAATAAAGGAAATTCCAAAGTATATTTCAAAAAAGAGAAAATAGTCGCAGAAAAATAATAAAAATAAGAATCATAAAAATAATGAAGAAATTGATAAAAATAAAGAGGAGAATACATTTTCCTTAAATATTTGCATAAAACAATAATATTAATTTCTGACTCAGGGACCAAGAAAAGAAGATCTAACAAAAATAGTGGACAATTACATAGTAAGATGGAGTTAATCAAAACTATGTGTATAATTTATTATAATTTTCAAAGGAAAGATGGCAGAGAAGTAAGAGATCCTGCAGCAACTGGTCTCCAAAAGTTAGCTGGAAATCTACCAGAACACGCTGAACACCCATGAAATCACCCTGAGGAGAAAGATTTCTCACCCCGGGATCTCTCCGAGAGCAGAAGACAGCAGTGGAGAGGTAAAAGCAAAGTGGGAACACTAGAGCTGATATCGGAGGATAAACAAAAGGGGGAGGGAGCCACCAGAAGCTAACCAAGGACAGTAATACCCCAAAGGAAAGTGCCCGGTGGCAGGGGACCAGCATTAATGTAGAGTCCGTTAAAAACACTTAAAAAGGGCAAAAAGTTTGGAGGAGTAACTAGTGGAAGGGGGTGGTTGCGGGCACCGGCGCTTGGACCCACTTTCCCAGGAAGGAGCACCCCTAAGTGAGACGGGTGGGGGGATCCAGTCCACAATTCCTGAACCTGCAACTTTCCGCTCTCTGCAACATCCTGTGAGCCAGGCGCGCACGTGCAAGCGCCTTTAGAGAGTCTGCGGTGGTTCACGAGCCTCAGCTTTTCCCAGTGTGCGCCCGCCACCGCGACATTAGCGGCCCACTGCAGAGCCTGAGCGATCCCCGCAGGCCGCGGAGAGAACGCGAGCAAGCGGAAAACTAAGAGAAATAGAATTTATAATTTCCAAGTCAGTGTGTGTGTGGAAGGGGGGGGCAGTAGAAGTTTTTTTTAAAAACTACAGTAATCCAAAAGAAATTGAGAATGGTGAAAAAAGAGAAACATAAAAATCAAGATATATAGAAAGCAGAAAATAGGAAAAATTTAATATGAAAACTAGTGAAAGACAATAAGAAAGGAAATCTTCTGGCCTTTCATGACTCATAGATGCAAAAATAATTGTAGAAATATCAGGAAACGGGGGCGCCTGGGTGGCTCAGATGGTTAACCGGCTGCCTTTAGCTTGGGTCACGATCCCAAGGTCCTGGGATCCAGCCCCTCATCCAGCTCTATGCTCAGAGGGGAGAGTGTTTTTCCCTCTGCTTACTTGTGCTCTCTCTCTCTCTCAAATAAATAAATAAAATCTTAAAAAAAAAGTATCAAGAAACTGAGTTAATGATGCATTTTAAAATTATACATCATGATAAACTGGATTAATCTCAGGCAAGAATGCAAGAACACTTCAGTGTTTGAAAGTTTACCATGGGTGCAGCATGTTAATATGTTGAAGGAGAAAAGTTATCTGATAATCTCATTAAGTGGAGAAAAAAGCATTAATGAAATTCAGCATTTACTATCACAGTTCATAGCAACTTAGGAATAGGAGAAAACTTCTTTACTCATAAAAGGAATCTACCATAACTTATGGAAATTTACCACACAAACTAGTGAAATGTCTGGTTAATTCACATTAAGATAAGGATTGAGACAACAATGCTCACTATCGTCAACCTATTGAATAACATAAAGAAAATCATAGAAATCAATTAGACAAATGAAAGAAATAGAGACAAAAAAATAACTGAAATTAGAGACAAAAATTTGATCATTGGGCCACAAAGGAAGTTTACAAAAAACATAAATGGCATAGGCATATTCTCTGAATATAATGCAATAAAACCAAGGTAATAATAAAAGTCTGAACAAAAAATCACTTAAAAATTTAAAACTCAGAGGGATTTCATTACATTTTCATCTGAGAAGAAATCAAATTGCACTTACAAATTAAAGCAGTGATTCTTTATAAACATACATTCTTAAATCCCTAATAAAAATTAAGCAAAATTAATTTGGTCATATGCCAAAAGTAATACACTTATTTTAAGTGGCTCTAATTAAGAAATACTAGAAGAGTTTAATATTGGAATATATATTCATTTAATTAACTCAATCAATAAGTCAAAGCCAAAAATATATAATTATCTCACTTGAAACCAAAACAAAATTCAGTAAAGTTCAATATCCATTTCTGCTGAAAGACTCCTCACAATAAAAACTTATTTTTTGTCCATATTTATTAATATCTATATAGTACTCCCATTTCTGGTATTAGTAATGTATTTTATTGTAGACTAGCCCTCTTACCCAAGAACAGCTAGGAAAGCTGATTAAAATTCCAAAGGGCATCAGATATGCACTACAAGGATATTGCAGAGTTCTTTGGCTCTGGGCTAGGAAGTGGGTTCCTCTTAGTTCCCTTCTAAATCCCACCTGGATACTCTTGCACGATGGCTCCAAGTCTTTCTACTCAAATAAGAGGAAATGTAAGGCATGTACTTCACTGAAGTAAAGCAGTGCACGCCTCCTTCCCTCCATCCACTGTGCTCACAAGAGGGGCAAGAAAAATGTTTACCCCATGATCTGAAGCCATTTGAGGATGCCAGAATAAACCCAAGCCTGCCACACGGATCAGAGACAGATCAAGTCCCAAGTTCCATACGATGGAAATTAATATTCACTACTGTCAGGAGTACATTTTTAAAAAAATACCTAAATAATCCAGAAAAAACATCTGGGAAGTTTCCTCCAAAATGCACACTATATCCAAACTTCTTTCTTTTTTACCTTTAGGCATTGCTACATAAACCTGCCAGTGTTATTAATGTATCTTCCTCTGTTACTAAATATGGGAAGATCAGAGAAGCAGGTCCTTAAAAGAAGCAAATGTTATTGCTTTTGAAGGAAGAACAGCTCTGCTTTTCCCTTTCCTAATGCTTAGGGTTCTGCAGGCCTTCTACAGCGGAATATGTGCAAAAGGAAAAAGAAAAAAGCTAGGTCTAGTAAATGTTCCCAAAAAGTAATCTATAAAACAAAATTATACTTTCCCCAAATCCTGGGAAATATTTGGCCCGAATAAAGAGCTTTCAAAACCTGTGCTGATGGTATACTGAAATCTTCATATCGTTCAACTGTGTCTTTTGTCTTCCTAAACCATTTTGATATGTAAAGTTTTTAAGTTACTTATGTTTTTCCTCACGTCATTGTCTTTCATGTCCAAAAGCCATAAATAAGTTGGAAATGACAAGTGTAGATGGATTCAGAAGCTTTATATTTGTTATCTTCACACATAGACTGTCTAGTTGGTGGACTCGAATGTTTTGTAATACCCCCACCCCCATCACATGGTAGGCTGCCCTCAAGGGCCCTCCTGTTTCTTTCTCATGGATCTGAGGCAAGTGGCGTTGGTGCCTCTTTCCATTCTCTTAACAGTCTTTATTCACTTCTTTCATGTGTACATTACCCTGGCAAGTAACAGCTTTTAAATTTATTCTTTTTTTTTCTTCTCCCATTCTCCCTTCCCTTCCCTTCTCTTCCTTTCCTTCCCTTCCCTTCCCTTCCTTTCCTTCTTCTCCCCTCCTCTCCCCTCCCCACCCATCTCCTTTCCTCACCTCTCCTCCTTTCCTTCTTACCACTAACTACATCACTTAGGTCCGATGCTGAGCTTTTTCATTTTTCTCTGGTGTCAATTCCTCAATATCAGTGTTTAAATTCCACCAAAAAAATGATGAGCATTGAAAATGGAGACACAACAATGTTGTTTAGAGACCTCCGTATTGCTCCAGTATGTAAACTGAAAAGATTTGAAGTTGAAAGCATGATAAGCTCAGGCACATATTAACTTAGGATAAGTGTGTTCTTTAGAAAAACCTAACCCAAATGAAAAATAGAAAACCCCTAAGAAATTTGACAGCAACATACTGAGGGCATGGAAGTTTTTACAGTTAAGATCAAATGACCCCATAATGAAGGTCAGTTGAATACCCAAACCAATTTTTGAAAGGAATTTATTTTAGTTTGATCTGTTTATAGAAGGAAATTAATGCTTCATACATTAAGTCTGTAGATTGAGGAACATGTAGTTGGTAAAATACAACACAGTATACATTATCATTAATTTAGAGTTGAATTGGAAAGATGGAGGGACAGGAAGAAAATCAAAAGGAAGAGGGGAAAAAGGGAGAGGAAAAATAGATAAATGGGCAAGAGAAGATAGGGAAAGAATGTGGGCAAGTACGTTTGTTGAGCAGTCTAAATCAGGCACTCTATTGGTGCTTTTTTTTTTTTTTTTAACTCTCATAGAACCCTGACAAGTAGCATTAATCAAGCCCTTTCATAGATAGAAATTATCTTGTGGGTAAACCTGAGAGTGGGCTCTAGATATGAGTATTTCACCCTTCCCATCCTTCTCCTTTGGGATCTGCCTGCCGAATACAGCCATTCCACTTTTCTTGGCCTGGCAGTTTCAAGGAAAAGGCTCAGCCTCTGTGTACAAAATGCGCCGGGAGCAGGAGAACTGTGTGATTCTAGGGTCTGTATGGCCAGTGTTCAAATACCCCTAAGCCTCATCCTTCAAGGTAGGATTTTCATAATAAAGGAGATATTTGCTCTCTCTCTACCCCTTTGCTCTTTCCCTGCCCCCCCCTCACTCCCTGTCTCTCGCCCACTCTCTCTCCTGCCCTCCTTCTCTCTCAACTGATTCCGTAATTAGGCTGCAAAAAGAGGTGTTATATGCTTGGGGTCAGCTAACTACTGCAACAACACTGCATAAAAAGGACCACAAAATCTCAGTGGCATACAGCAATCAGCACTGATTTCACTCCGGGATCAGATGGTATGGCTCTGCTGTGTGTTCATTTTGCAATCTAAGCAAAAGAGGCACCAGCTACCCACACGAAGCTCTCACCATAGTAAGAGTAGAAGAGCAAAAACTCAAAAAGGCAAACCCTCCTTCTCAAGTGCATTTCAAGTTCCTGCCTGATTTACATCTACTCTTACCACATTGGACAAGGTAAAGTTGCTGGGACAGGAATTGCTTTTGAATAAGTTTTTTAAAGCAAATAGAGAATGGGTGGGTACAGGGAGAAATAAAGAATAGGGTCAGTAATTCAATCTACCACCCTCTAAAATCCTCAACAACTGCAATCAAGAAAAATAGAGAAATGCAGGCAGCTCAGTAGGCATTGAGGTGTCCTGTAATTCTCCCTACTATAGCTCCCTACTAGAGTTTCATTTCCAATTCTCTGCATGAACCATACTACTGGATCCTTCCATATCTTTGCACGTCCTCTTCCTTATTGGAAATGTCTTTCCCCCCTACATTTTAGCCTAGTAAAATATTACTACCCTTTAAGACTCAGACTCACATGCTACCTCAGTTTTTAGGGTTCTGCAGGATACTTCCTACTTTGGGATAATTTGTAATTATAACTCTAATTCCTTTAGTACATTTGTAGTTCCTCAAGGCCAAGAACTGTACAAGTAAATCATGTTTTTGCTTGTATCTAGCATAGTGACTTTTTAAAAGAAAACAAAAGATGTAGTGAAGAGTTAGTGAAATTACTAAATGCTACACATTTTGGCTGTGGGCATCAAAGTTGGTTAGTCTGGAAACTAGTGAACTTTGAAACGGCTTTTTTATTCATGTGGCAAATATTTGGTCCTGGAGACGCCCAGCTCTGTTGGGAGAAATAGCCACCAGGATAGTAAATGCTCTTGGGGCGCCTCGCTGGCTCAGTCGGTGCAGCAGGTGACTTTGAATCTCAGGGTTGTGAATTTGAGCCCCATGCTGGATGGAGAGTTTACTTAAAAATAAAACCTTTTTTTAAAAAAGGATATTACACACACTTGAGAAGAAGGATGGACAAAATACTGCACAAACTCAGAGGAGGGAACATCCCACTGCTTAGTGGGTCAAGGATAAATATAAGCCACCATTTAAAAATAAAATCTTGGGGCGCCTGGGTGGCTCAGTGGGTTAAAGCCTCTGCCTTCGGCTCAGGTCATGATCTCAGGGTCCTGGGATCGAGCCCCACATCAGGCTCTCTGCTCAGGAGGGAGCCTGCTTCCCCTTCTCTCTCTGCCTGCCTCTCTGCCTACTTGTGATTTCTTTCTCTCTGTCCAATAAATAAATAAAATCTTAAAAAAAATAAATAAAAATAAAATCTTGGTTCTCCTCCCTCTTTTCCACTCTGCTCTGCTGCTACCTCTCACCCGTATATGTTGCACAACTTCCCTCGTCCCTCTCCAGAGCCGCAAGATGAAAATATGTGTTGCCGTCAGATGGGTTCAGATACACAGATGTGAAACAGTTGAAATGACTCCAAGTCATTCCTTTCTGGAGAATAGTGTGTTGTGGCGTATTCTCACCTCACATCTCAGGGCCCAAGTTCATCCTTTATGAAACCCGGAAAGACACTTTTAGGTCCCAAGGCAATTTTGATATGCTTTATTCCACTTAATACTTATAATCACTCTGTGAGGAAATCTTCAAGTTGAAAAGGATCAAAGATTCCCACACCTTCTCTCGTTGCTATCATGTAGCTTAATGAACACATTGGAGAGAATTTTTCCTGTAATATATTTACCATGCCTTCATCTGAAAGATACTTATTTTTTAAACCTCTCCTGTGTGTGGTGTGTGTGTGTATATATATATATATATATATATATATATAGCCAAAAATCTTGAATTGCCATTGCCTACTATGCTCTAGATATTCAAAAGTTGTTTACTTCAGAAGTTAAAGCAGAGCCATGTTTGTCTGGTTGAGTTTTATGATAATATGTAGTGGAAATTCTTTAAACAACAAAATATGATGATTATTATTATTATTTTTGCTGTTCTTCGATTGCCTCATGAGGCATAATTTTTTTTTTAAAGATTTTATTTATTTATTAGAGAGAGAGAGGTCTGACGGAGAAGCAGAGAAGCCCAATGCGGGACTGGATCCAGGGACTCCAGGGTCATAACCTGAGCCGAAGGCAGTTGCTTAACAACTGAGCCACCCAGGAGCCCAGGCATGATTATTTTAAATGGATCCTCTGTGGCTCTTGTTATGCTATGCTGTGGGTATGCTATTCTCCGGGCTGTCTGTAGTTCACCTATTTTAATTTTGTGTTTAAATTAAAAGAACTGGAAGTTCTCTGTACCTTAAATTGATCATAAGAACACTCCAGAGTAACTTTTAAGATATGTTACAAAAGAGAATTTGGATTCCAGAGAAATTTTTAATAATCGTGCAATTTCTTTACACAAAGAGATCATTTTCAGCTCATTGTTTTTGGTGCTGACTAAATGATTTTTGCCTCCTCCAAATATTGCTTCACTTTCTTTTTGGGGAAACTGAGTTATTTTCTCAAAACCATGGCAAGCAAAAGACTGAACTCCTAACTCCCTCCTCCCGCACCCAACCCCCGCTGTGCTGCCCTCCTGCTCTCCTCATTAAGAAGGAAAAGAAAGAAGGCTAGAAGGTGGTCCATAAAAGTCAAGAAGGTACACAGCCAGCTCTGCTTCTGTGAAAACAGATCTGAAAAATCTACAGGAGCTGCCCAAATTGTGACTCCTAGAGAGTGCACACATGACCTTATACTGTTACAAATTAATACATTATTACATACTAAGATTTCTGAACCCTCAAAATAAATTCTCCTTTCTCTCCTACTGACTTTGAGAAATAGTAATGCCTTCCAAAACATTTGAGTCATTGGTATGATTCATTCAAATTTAAATCATTTGGCAGAAAAAGATGACAGAAAAGAACAAGTTTCCAGTTAAAAGAAAACTGTTTCAGTATTCACTTGGTTTTCTCTGGTTCTATAAAGCCACATCAGGGTTATCGTCCTACTTTTGGCTTCTCAAGTTGGTTTCACAAAGTTTTTCTTTTATTCCTTGGTACATACAAGTGTTCCCCTTTTATTTTAATCATTTGGGCAGATGTTACTTAATTTTTGGGTGTGAGTTGACTTTTCCTGAATGACATGAGGTGGTATCAGTAAGTTCAAAAGAACAGCTGCTTTTGTTGTTATTTTATCATGGTTATTTCAAGGCAAGAATAAGAAGTGAGGAGGTGACAGATACTTTGAGGAGTATGTTTATGACACATCTTATTCATCCATTCATTCAACAAATAAGTATTAAACACCTCTCACCTGGCAATTACTGCAATACAGGGGTAAAGGAGACAAGCCTGGTCTCTGCCCTCATGAAACATATATTCACCATGGGATTCTCAGTGCCCAGGACAGGGTCTCTTAGGACACGAAAGACCCTAAAATCATCTTGAAATACAGGCTTCCCTTTAGTAACCGGTTGCTCGACAGGAAATTCTGAAGTAATTAACTTGTGGACAGCTACAGTTTAAAATTTAAAGATCAATTCCCAACATGCCTTTATAGAAAAATTGAACCTACTGCTTCCATATTGGAGCAAATGCTTTATGGAAACAGAATGTTCACTGTGTGAATAGTCAACTCTCAACTAAATTTCTCAGGTGACAGTCTAATTCTATTCAATGGGAGCTTACTATAAAATTTAAAAAGTTAGCATTTCAGTAGGAAAATCTTAAAATAATAGTTGAAACTAAAGAAGAGTTTCTTCTTGGTTGAATTTCTTCTGTGTGAGTCAGAAAGACCAAAGTTGTAATACTAAATAAAACATTACATCTCTGTGTTGAATATCATAATAATTTTGACAGAATTTTGACACGTGATACATAATTTTGAAAAATTATGCCATCCTTTCCAGATCTTTATTGTAATATCTTCAGGTTACAAAGCATCTCATATCATCTCTTTTTATAACTTTATTTTATTTATTTATTTATTTATTATTTATTTATAAAGATGTTATTCATTTTTATTTATTTGACAGAGAGAGAGAGAGAGAACAAGCAGGGGGAATAGCATGCAGAGGGAGAGGGAGAAGCTGCCCCACTGCCCAGGCACTCCTCTTTTTATAACTTTAATACTAGGCTAAGGATTTCCTTCTTCTTTTGATCCCTTGCCACACATAAATGACTCATGAGAAAGGTAGTGTTATAATTTCTCAAGCTCCATATTTCCAAAACCTTTTATCTCCACTTTAGTCAGTCTTAGAGCTCTGAATTGCTGCACTGTGAAGGTTAAATCTCAAGGCTCTAGTCTATCTAGATTCTTTCTTCCAGCTCTGTTTCCTCCCATATTTGTTGCACTTAAGCTTTGCCATCAGATAACCTCTGATTTCCCTTCCCCTTCTGGAGTCAGTACATTAGGCTGTCTTTTGGCTTCCCTTACCTCTCTAGCCTAATTCCATGGTCATTTAAGTTCTGCTCTTCTTTCTAGCATCTTTGAGTTCCTAGCTCTTTAAACTTACACAAACTTACAACACCAGTTCATAAATATTACTGTTACACTCACACAAACTTACAACACCAGTTCATAAATATTACTGTTACACTCACACTCTTCGCTTCTGTTCCTTTGAACATCTAATGTTACTACCTGTCGAGATAGTGCTGACTGGATCTTATGAAATTCTTGAAATTTTCATCTCAATTTCAGGAAACGTAATTCCTTTCTTGTAGACTCAATCATATTCATTGAAGAAATCTCAAAAAGTGTTTTTCTTTCCCTTCCTAGTCTCCCAATCTCACAATAGTCTTATTCAGTCTCAGTGGAAATTTTGTCTCATGTGACTTCTGTGGCCTTTAACTAATATGCTTAAGCTTTGGAGCATCTTGATGACATGTTTATACACACCTTTTCTCAATAGTGTAATATACAAAGGTAATCAGAATTCAGGGTAGTGGGTGAGGAGAGAGAAGAGTACAGGCAAGTGGGTTTGGAAAACTCCCTTGTGTAGTAGGCACTGTTGATGCATTGTTCCTAATGTCCATATGTACCAGCATAATTTGCCACACTTAGTTTTTGCATCTTTGTCAAAGCGCTACCAGAACTCAATTTGCTGAAGCTGACATCAAAATGGTAGGAAATTGGTAGGAAATGGTAGGAAATTGATACCAGGGACACTTACCAGTGACTCACTGGTATGAGAATATATAGCTCTCCTCCTTCCCTGGAAGGGAGAGTTCTTATACATGTCTTTTGCATTGTTTTCCAGAGCTTTCCCAGGGATTAAGCTCTACTTTCTCCCTGTGGTACCTTGCTTAATGACACCTCCTTCTCTTCCCTCTTCACTTCATGTCATCTGTATACCTGGTAACTTTCAATAATCTGCTTGCATTGAGCCCTCAGATTAAGGTCTGCTTCTGGGGGAGGTGAAAAAAGGCACTGGAAAACCCTAGTGTGCAATTCCCTTGCACACACATGAGAATCAATGCTTTAGCAAGATCAAAGCCAGATTTTATAACTTCTTTATACTTCCTGTCTTTCATCTCAAAACATGCTATTATATCTTTCTTTTCATCAAAAGATATACAGTGGCTTTTCCAATTAATGTTTCCATCCATGTTTACTTGGGGGAAAGCTTTTAAAAAAAAACAAAAAACCAACTCTCCACCCCTGTACTTCTTGTCTATACTCTTACAGCTACCCTACCTTGCATCAAAACTTTTTTTTTTTAAGATTTTATCCATTTATTTGAAAGACAGAGAAAGTGAGAGAGAGCATGAGAGGAGAGAAGGTTAGAGGAAGAAGCAGACTCCCCGTGGAGCCGGGAGCCCGATGCAGGACTCAATGCAGGACTCGATCCAGGACTCGATCCAGGACTTGATCCAGGACTCGATCCAGGAACTCAAGGATCATGACCTGAGCCAGGAACTCAAGGATCATGACCTGAGCCGAAGGCAGTCGCTCAACCAACTGACCCACCCAGGCGCCCGCATCAAAGCTTCTAAAAGAGCAGTCTATAGCCTTTGCCTTCACTTCATCACTACATTTTGAGTTTTTAATCATTTGCATTCTTCCTTCCAATTTAACTAAAGTTGCTCTTTCAAAAGTAACCAATTTCAGGAGTCCCACTTCTGGAGTGGCAGCACTAGGACTTTTATGGATTCTTTCTCCAGCCAAATAAGCATAATTGGCAACTACTATTTCAAAATGCCACAATTATTTATTTATCTATGTTTAAAGATTTTATCCATTTATTTGAGAGGAGGAGGAGGAGAGAGAGAGAAAAAAAAACATGCACAGAAATAGGGGCAGAGGCAGAAGCAGACTCCCCACTGAGCAGGGAGCCCAAGAGCCCAATGGGGGCTCCATCCCGAGATCATGACCTGAGCAGAAGGTAGATGCTTAACCAACTGAGCCACCCAAGTGCCCCAAAAAGCCATACCATTTATGTATATAGAAATTGGTATAAGGGCATGAAATAAATAAATACACATTTATTCAAGAAAATCTAAAACTCAGTAAGAAAAATGAGAATCTGAAGCATTTGAATCACAATTTGCTCCCACTCTCTAAATTCCAGGTGACTTCATGAGAAGTCATAGTTTCCCTTCTGATCGAGCCCCTATTCATAAGACAGAGGCCCTACCACAAGCGTGTTGGGGCTGGGAGACTGAGACCTTGATTTCTTTCACACCAGCTCTTCTGTAGGGTGAAAGTTCCACCAAGGGAGAGGAAGCCAAGAGGGCCAGAAGCAACCACTTATACTCAGTACCTCTTCCTAAAAGAAGGGTATCATACATAGAGAAGTCTCTACTCCCAGTTCCACAGCTCAGAGATTTTTTTTCTTAGAGGAAAAAGGTAGGTCTTTAGAACAGAGAATAC
Organism: Nasua narica; assembly: GCA_028533885.1. Lineage (NCBI taxonomy): Eukaryota > Metazoa > Chordata > Mammalia > Carnivora > Procyonidae > Nasua > Nasua narica. The sequence continues at coordinate 32,110,012 of CM052802.1, forward strand.
TGTAGGTCTGCCAAATGAAGTAACATTATTTAAAGTATAGCATGGGAAAGTTCAAATCTGTAACCGTCCCTCAAAACAACGTACTACTTAAAATATAACTATGAAAAATTTTATTAGCCTGGCCAGCAAGCTTAAATGTTACCTTAAGAAAAACATTGCATTAGCAATGTTGCTAATGCTAACATGCGTTAGCAAAGGTCTCTGGGGGAGAGGATGATTTACATCTTGGAAGCCAAGCAGCTGGGAATGCCTGGCTCCCTCAGGCCACCTGCTTCATTTTTGATGTTATCTCCCCTGCCTCAGAGACAGCCTACGTTAATTAAGACTATCCTCTTAATCATGCTTGCTCAACTATAAATTCTATACTGCCTGACCATATATAATCTACTCTCCTTACTTATCTATGATATTTATAATCAATGTATAACTCATATTCCTTCTTATTTATCTACAAGGCATATGGTTAATGTATAGCCGTTTTCTGCTCCTTTGTTAGTTGTTATCTTGTATCCAATAAATACAGGACTGAAGAGTTGTTCCGGGCAACAGTCTTCTCTACTGTCGACCCCTGCTCCCTTTCTCTTGCACCTGACTTGTTTGTGCCTCATTCTTCTCCCGTGCACTGTCAGGAAGTGGCAAAATCTAAGGGTGCTCTTAAAAACAATAGAGATGTGTATCCAAAAAAATGGTGAGGATGTGAAGAAAGAGGAACCCTCCCATACTACTGGTGGGAATGCAAACTGGTGCAGCCACTCTAGAAAACAGTATGGTGGTTCTTCAAAAAACTTAAAAATCCAGCAATTGCAAAAAAAAAAAAAAAATCCAGCAATTGCATTACTAGGTATTTACCCAAGGCTACAAAAACATAGATTTGAAATGGTACATGCACCCCAATGTTTATTGCAATTTTATCAACAATAACTAAACTATGAAAAGAGTCAAAATGTCCATCATTGATGAATGGATAAAGATTTGGTATACACATACACACACACACACATACATGCACACACACACACACACACACACACACACACACTGGAATATTACTCAGCCATCAAAAAGAATGGAGTCTTAGCATTTGCAATCATGTGGTTGGAGCTCGTGTATTATGCTAAGCAAAATAAGTCAGTCAGAGAACACAAATACCATATGATTTCACTCATATGTGGAACTTAAGAAATAAAACAGATGACCATATGGAAGGGGAGAAGAAAAAGAGAGAAAGAAGGAAACAAACCATAAGAGACTTAAAAGGAGAAAACAAACTGAGGGGTGATGGAGGGAGGAGAGTGAGGCATGAGCTGATGTGTGATGGGTGTCAAGGAAGGCACTTGTTATGATGAGCATTGGGTGTTGTATGTAAGTGACAAATCACTGAATTCTAGTCCTGAAACCAATGTTTTTCTGTATGTTAACTAACTAGAATCGACATAAAAATTTTTTAAAAGCCTGAGAGAACAAAAAGAATGAGGGAAAAATGGACAGAGCCTCAGAGTAATGTATGACATCTCACCAACATACTTAATATGGGATAACCAGGAGAGGGGAAAGGAAGAAGCAAGTAAACAAATAAATAAAACCACAAAAAACTTATCCAAAGAAATAATGCCCAAATTTCCCATATCTGATTAAAAACAAACAAACAAACAAACAAACAAACCATTAATCAGCACATCCACAAGGCTCAACAAACACCAAGTAGGAAAAACACAAAGGGTTATACCCAGAAACACCATCATCAAATGTTGAAAGACATTTTTGTCTAAAGACATCTTTATCTAAAGAGGAAATTTGGAAGTAGAACAATGAAGCTGAAATAAAGACAATGTCAAAAAAGTAAAAATTAAAAGATTTCACTGTAAGAGAACCCAACTAACAAGAAGTACTAAAAAAACTTCTTCAGGCTGAAAGTGACCTCAGACAGTAACTGGAAACCATATGACAAATAGCAAAGAAAAAGAGCACTGGTAAAATAATTGTGTAATTATAAGACATTGTATAAATGTATATTCTCCTTTCTTCTCTTAGTTGATTTAAAAAGCACCTATATAAATCTACATACATACAAGTGTATTGTTAGGTTTATAACATATAGAAATGTAATACATTTGCTAATAACAGCAAAGGGGAGATTAGTGGGAACAAAGTTGTATTGAAGTAAGGATATAACCCCACATGGTAACTCCAATCTATGGGATAAATGAAGGGAACCGTGAGTGATAAATGAGAAGGTTAATATAACAAACGCTATAAATATATACTTGTTCTTTTCTTCTCTCAGCTTCTTTAAAAGTCATACAATTACATAAATTAACACTTAATAATAATGTATTGTTGTGTTTGTAACATTTATAGATATAACATGTATAACAATAATGGCACCAAAAGGCAGAAAAAATAACTCTATGAAAGTAACATTTCTGTATGTTTCTGGAATTAAGTTAGTATAAATCTGAAGTAGACCTTGATATGTTAAAATGTATATGGCAAACCCTAGAGAAGCCACTAAGAAAATAACCACAAAACAATGAAAAAAGGAAATAAAATGTAACACTAATGAAAGTATTCATTAATGGAAAGCTAAGAAGTGAAGGAAAAATAAAGGAATAAAAACTATGTGACAGAAAACAGAAAGAAAAATGGCAGATTGTTATTTTACAATCAACAACACTCAACTATATTCATAACATGAAATGTGAGTGAATTAAACAATCCAATAAAAAGATTGTCGCACTGGGTGAAAAAACAAGAACAAAGTGTATATTGTCTAGGGTAGACACCTTTAGATTTATAGACACAAATAGGTTGAAGGTAAAATGATAGAAAAGATATATCATGTAAACAATAACAAGAAGAAAACTGGATCCCTATATCAACATAAGACAAATTGGACTTTTAAAAAATGTTACAAGAGATAAAGAGGGAATTTTAAGAATAATAATAGTGTCATCCTTAGGAAGATATAACATTCATAACCACATATTTACCTAAAATTAGAGCCACAAAATACATGAAGAAAAAATTAACAAAATTGGGGAAAGACATAAACTTAGAGAAATAGAAATTCAGCAGTAATAATTGAAGATGCCTTTAGCTCACTTTTTCTTTTTTCCTCCCTGGCTTCATGGAGATATAATTGGCAAATAAAATTTTATATATTTAAAGTACACAATGTGATGCTTTACATATATGTTGTGAAGTGATGATCACAATCAAACTAATTACATATCCATCATTTTACATAGCTATCTTTTGTGTGTGTGGTGAGAACACTTAAGATCTACTCTCAGCAAATTTCAACTACACTGCATAGTATTATTAACTATAGTCACCATGCTGTACATTAAATCTCCAGAATTTATTCACCTTATATAACTGAAATTTTGTACTTTTAACCAGTATATCCCCATTTTCCTCATCCATGAGCCCCTATTAACCATCTTTCTAATCTATTTCTATAAGTTTGGATTTTTTTAGATTCCACATATAAGTGATATACAGCATTTATCTTTCTCTAACTTATTTCACTTAGCATAATGCCCTCAAGATCTATCCATGATGTTGCAAATAGCAGGATTTCCTTCTTTTCCATAGCTGAATCATATCCCATTGTGTGTATGTATGTATGTATATATGTATATACATGTGAGGTAGATGTAGTATGTATATGTATTCTTTCTTCATTCATCCACTGATGAACACTAGATTTTTTCAATATCTTTGTTAATGGGAATAATGCTGAAATGAACAAGACAGTGCAGGTATCTCTTCAGGGTCCTATTTTCATTTCCTTTGGGTATATACACAGAAGTGGCTCACTGGATCATATGATAGTCCTATTTTAAAATTTTTGAGGAAACTTCCTACTGTTTTCCAGTGACCGTGCCAGTTTACATTCCCACCAATGATACACGAAGGTTCCCTTTTCTCCACATCCTTGCCAACATTTATCTCTTGCCTTTTTGATGATGGCCATGCTAATAGGCATGAGTTAATATACCCTTGTGGTTTTCCCTGACATGTGTATTTCCCTGATGATTAGTGATGTTGAGTACCTTTTCATATACCTGTTGGCCATTTGTATGTCTTCTCTGGAAAAATGTCTATTCAGTTCCTCTGCCCATAGATTTTTAAGATTTAATAATTAATTTTTCCAGTTTTACTGAGAAATAATTGACATACATCACTGTATATATTTAAGAAGTACAGCCTGATGGTTTCATTTACATATATTATAAAATGAAGTAATTACCACAATAGGTTCAGCTAACATCCAGCTTCACATACAGATAGAATAAAAAGAAGAAAAAAAATTTCCTTGTGATGACATCACTTAGGATTTACTCTCTTAACTTTCCTATATATCATAATACAGTGTTATCTGTAATCATCATGTTGGACATTAGTTCCCTAGTACCCACTTATCTTATAACTTGAAGTTTGTACCTCCTTTTTAAAAGCTTTTATTTATTTGAGAGAGACAGAGATAGAGCATGAGCCGATGGGAGGAGGCAGAGGGAGAGCGGGAAGCGGACTCCCTCCTTAGCTGGGAGCCTGACTCTGGGCTCCATCCCAGGACCCTGAGAGCATGACCTGAGCCAAAGGCAGATGCTTAACCAACTGAACTACCCAGGTGCCCCAAGATTTTATTTTTTTAAGGTAATCTCTCCACCCAATGTGGGGCTCAAACTCACAATCCCGAGATCAAGAGTTGTGTGCTCTACTGACAGAGCCAGCCGGGTGCTCTGGAAGTTTGTACCTTTTGACCACCTTCTTCCAATTCTTTCTTCCCCCACCTTCCACTTCTAGTAACCACAAGTATCTTTTTCTGAATTTGGTTTATTTTTAGGTTACACATATAAATGAGATCATGCAGTATTTGTCTTTTGTTGTCTAATTTCACCTAGCATAATGTCTTTAGGGGCCATCCATGTTGTTACAAATGGTAGGATTTCCTTTTTTATGGCTGAATGATATTCCATTATATATATGTATATATATTCACAACTTCTCTATTCGTCCATCCATCAGTGAACACTTAGGGCATTTTGTAATATTGTCCCGAATATTGTAAATAATTTTGATATGAACATTGGAATGCAAATATCTTTTTGAGTTAATGTTTTTGTTTCCTTTGGATATATTCCCGGAAGTGAAATTGCTGAATCAAATGGTAGTTACATTTTTAATTTTTTGGGGACCTCCACATTATTTCTATAGTGGTACATGTTTCCCCCAGGTCTGCAACATCCTTCTTCTAGCTCCTAGTGTATCCTTCTCTGGTATTAAACCATAGGTCAATAGCTTATTGGCTTTCCTTGTCTAAGTTTTTTTCCACACAAAAGACTCCACAAAGTCTGGCTCATTTGTCCATGCCAGAGTGGATAATCACGGGCAACTGAGATGACCACATAACCACCAAGAAATGAGCAGAGAGTATGGTGGCAACATTCCTGCTAGCATTATAAGAGAGTTTTAGGGATGCCATATATTGACATCGTATTAGGACAGGTCTCCAAAACACTTAGTAAAATTGTATTAAGCTTTTTTTGTTAAACATCTCCTTGAAAAGAAATATCTGCACTTTAGCTAAAGTATCTTGCAAAGCATATGGCTCTTAAATATCCTACTCCAGAGCTAAGTGAATCTAGGAATGAAACCATACTTCAAAAAGTGCCTTTTCCATAACAGCTGAGAAACAATTAAGTGCCTTCAAATTTCAGACGCGATCAAGTTCACGCATAATGATTTAGTTGGTCAGTATACTTTCTGGGTTCTATTAGGTTCAAAGAACAAAGTGACTTGCTACTTTTGTCTCTAGGCATTCTGTCTAGCTGGGTAGTCTTGTAGGTGGAGGGCATAAGTTTCACTTTGGTCATGATTTATTAGACTATCGTTGGCCAAGAATTATGCAGATCATCCAGGATAATCTCTCTCTGTCAGGATTCTAAACTTAGTTATCTGCAAACTAAGTTTTGCCTGGCAAGGTAATTTATTCATAGTTTCTAGGGATTAGAAATGAATGGACTTACGTGTTGCCATTACTCTGCTTACCGCACAAGCATTATCTGCTAAAGAGTAAATACAACTTAGTAAAAATGTATTCCATTTTCCTATCACTTGAAATATTCATTGTTGGAGATTAAAACTGATTTCAAAAAAGTAACCAAATCATAAATTGATATTGTCGGGGTGCCTGGGTGGCTCAGTGGGTTAAAGCCTCTGCCTTCGGCTCAGGTCATGATATCAGGGTCCTGGGATCGAGCCCGCATCAGGCTCTCTGCCCCTCTCTCTCTGCCTGCCTCTCTGCCTACTTGTGATCTCTTTCTCTCTGTCAAATAAATAAATAAAATCTTAAAAAAAATAAATTGATATTGCCATTTTAACGGAGTCCAAAATTTTATGTATTTTAAATATTCTGAAATTAGTTTTCAGAGTAAAGGGTATATATTATATGAATATAAATGATTTAAACTCTCCTAAAAGGTAAAAACTCTTAGATTGAGTTAAATGCTGCTTATAAAAGGCACATCTTTAAAAAGTGAGAGACTATTAACAAATCATTAAACATCAATTTAAAATATTTACCAATGTGGAGAAATCGTTATATATTTTATCTTGCTAAATATTACATAGATTTTATAGGCATATACATACATATATGCATGTGGATATATATAACTAGACACACATGTTCCCATAGATAGAATATATCGATCTATATTTAAATATATTCTCAAATATTAGCAGTTATATCTATGTGATAGGTTTTTTTCCTAATGCCAACTTTCTTTTAAAGATAGCTGGGAGGATACCAGGGAGTATCTCTTACTATTTAGAAAGTGAGGCAATAAGCAAAAATAGTATTCAGCTTTGGTTTTGCAGCAAGTCATTACAGAGGAAGCAGGCATCCTGAACAGCAAGAGTGGCACTGCCGTCTCCTTCCCTGGGAACTACACTCAGCATCTCAGCATCAAGCTTTATCTTTGAACTGTATTTGTGAACATCTGTGCTGATGTGGGGGTATCAGCAAATGGTCAAGATAGAATTCTTTTTTTTTTTTTTAAGATTTTTATTTATCTGAGACAGAGAGAGGGAAAGAGAGAGAGAGGGAAAGAGAGAGTATCAGCTGGGGGAGTGGCAGAGGGAGAAGCAGACTCCCTGCAGAGCCTGGAGCCCAACGTGGGACTTGATCCCAAGACCCTGGGATCATGACCTGAGCCGAAGTCAGATGCTTAACCGCATTAGCCATCCAGGAGCTCTCAAGATAGAATTCTTGACATTTTCCATGCAAAAAGGTGCTTTTATTATAACATGGGGACAGGACCCACGGGGATAAAGAGCTTCAGTTTTGCTGTATGAAGCTGATGGTTATTGCTTAGTGCTCAAGAAGCAGGGGACATGCAGGGAGTATTAGATCATAAATGTCTTCCTTGAATTTCTACTCCTAAAACTACTTTTGTAGGATTTCAGTTCGATTTTTAACTACCAGTGAGATGTTCAGGTAGTCATGAGGCCCTTTATGAATGTAGCAACCAATAAGTATTTGATTCTTATGAGAACTATGCAGGCTATAGGTCAACATTCTGGACTAAAGGTGAACATTTTTCTGCTTCTATCCCTCATCGTGTGCTTTATCTCAATTTATTTTGTGCATCTGTTAATAAGATGTGTTCTAGGTATCAAAAAAGCTTCACTTGGTTATTTTTTGGGTCCCAAGTTGCTCAAAAATTTTTCCATAAATTAACAGTAATTTCTTCTTTGCTTTATGCCATTTTGCCTTATGAAAGGTTTAATGGTAACTTTTAGATAGTGGATGATCTCTGTATTGAAAAGTTTTGACTATAAAACATGATATGGAGTAAAAGGAAGAAAGCAGTTTAACAGTCAAGTGAAGGAGGAGGAAAATACCTGGATATGTATTTTATGAAAAAGCAAACAATTAAAGAAATTGTCATCCAATATTTGTTTATTGAGCCAGCAGTTAAAAAATAGCTAGGTACGACCTGCTAATATTACAATATTTTAATTTGTGGTGTGGCACACCATTATTAGAGTAAAATGTATTTTGACACTGGGTTGTATGTGCAAGTACACTGAATACTATATATACAGATGAGCAATCAGAATACTACTGGAAAAGAAAAAAAATGAGAAAGACTAAGTCTTGAAATAGAAAAACTTTGCCTCTTTCTACAGGATATGGGAAGCAAGTATCAGATATTTTGGTCTCAGCCCTCCCAGTTCCCACCTGCTTGTACTCACTAACCTTTATTAACTTCTTTTTTTGTGGTTTCACCTCAAAACAGGTTCCAATTTATGGGCTTGACACCAAGATCTGGCCTTTACTGCCCACTTGCTCGTACTTACTAACCTTTGTCTTATATTTTCCCCTAAGCTCTTCTTTCTGGCTTTCTTTTTGACTCAGGCACAGGAAACACTCCCCAGGAGTTGGGGATTGCCCAGATAAGACCTTCTGCCATCCCACCTGCCCAGACCACCCAGACCATTTAAGCTAATCTGACTTGTGCCTACATAGATGGACCATGGAGTGACCTCTAGAATGACCCACAATGATCTTTACCTCATTATAATACTAACCTCTCCACCTAAGAAGGAGCCTCAGCCTCATCTGCATAACACATAATGTATGTATAGGCATGTTTCCTTAGGCTCATACATGACCTTATGCCTGCCTATGCATAGGATGACAAGGCTTCCTATGAAGGATGAATTTACATATTCATCCTAACCCTAAACAAAAGGAATCCATTTACCCTCTCTCAGGGAATCAATGGCTTTGGAAGCTATTCCTCAAGATCTCATTTGTTGCAAATAAAGGTTTGCTTTGTGTAACAACTCAATCTGTGCAGTTTCTGATTCACTGAAGAGTGAACTAACTCATGTTGGTTCGGTTACACTACCTAACAACAGACAGACCCCTCATTGCAAATTCCCATTCTCTCCTATTACACTCGCACAGCTGTGGGTAAAAAGGCACTACTTAAGCACCATAAGACAAAAGAAATGCTGTTTTATCTGTTAGCGTATTAGTCATGGGACTGAAAAATGCATAAATGCCCTCCTTTTGGGCCACCTTCCTTGAATTTTCACTAGTTGCCAAACTCTTTTCCCTCCTCCAAACCCCTAAGGTGCTCTGGACCTCTTTTGATAGTGTGTGTATTCTAAAAACTTTTAAAACATTGTGTCGTGAGTGCACATGGAACTTTCTCCAGAATAGACCACATACTGGGTCACAAATCAGGACTCAACCAATACCAAAAGATTGAGATGATTCCTTGCATATCCTCAGACCACAACGCTTTGAAACTGGAACTCAACCACAAGAAAAAGTTTGGAAAGAATTCAAACACTTGGAGGCTAAAGACCAACCTGCTCAAGAATTCTGGGATCAACCACGAAATCAAAGATGAACTTAAATAATTCAGGGAGACCAATGAGAATGAAGACACACTGATCCAAAACCTATGGGACATGGCAAAGGCAGTCCTAAGGGGGAAATACATAGCCATCCAAGACTCACTCAAAAAAACTGAAAAATCTCAAATACACCAGCTCTGTTTACACCTTAAAGAATTGGAAAATCAACAACGAATTAAGCCAACCCCACGCACAAGAAGGGAAATAATCAAGATTAGAGCAGAGATCAATGAGTTAGAAACTAGAGAAACAGTAGAACGCATCAATGAATCCAGAAATTGGTTTTTTTGAAAGAATCAATAAGATTGATAAGCCACTGGCCAAACTAATTCAAAAGAAAAGAGAGAGGACCCTAATTAACAAAATTATGAACGAAAGGGGAGAGATCATGACTAATCCAAAGGAAATAGAAACAATCATCAAAAATTATTATCAACAGCTATATGCCAATAAGTTAAACAACCTAGAAGAAATGGATGCATTCCTGGAAACCCATAATCTTCAAAGACTGAAACAGGAAGAAATTGACAACCTGAATAGACCAATATCTAGTAATGAGATTGAAGCAGTGATCAAAAACCTCCCAAAATACGAGTCCAGGACCTGATGGACTCCCTGGGGAGTTTCCTTCTACCAAACTTTCAAGGAAGAAATAATACCCATTCTCCTGAAACTGTTTCAAAAAATAGAAACAGAAGGAAAACTTCCGAACTTTTTCTATGAAGCCAGTATTAACCTTATCCCCAAACCAGGCAAAGACCCCATCAAAAAGGAGAATTTCAGACCAATATCCTTGATTAATATGGATGCCAAGATTCTCAACAAGATCCTAGCTAATAGGATCCAACAGCACATTAAAAGATTATTCATCATGACCAGGTGGGATTTATCCCTGGGATGCAAGGGTGGTTCAACATTCGCAAATCAATCAATGTGATAGAACAAATCAATAAGAGAAGAGAAAAGAACCACATGGTCCTCCCAATTGATGCAGAAAAAGCATTTGACCAAATTCGGCATCCATTCCTGATTAAAAGTCTTCAAAGTATAGGGATAGAAGGAACATTCCTCAACATCATAAAGTCTACCTATGAAAAGCCCACAGCAAATATCATTCTCAATGGGGAAAAGCTGACAGCCTTCCCTTTGAGATCAGGAACATGACAAGGATGCCCACTCTCACCACTCTTGTTCAACATAGTACTAGAAGTCCTAGCGACAGCAATCAGACAACAAAAAGAAATAAAAGGTATTCAAGTTGGCAATGAAGAAGTCAAACTCTCTCTCTTCACAGATGACATGATACTTTATATGGAAAACCCAAAAGAATCCACCCCAAACTACTAGAACTCATACAGCAATTCAGTAATGTCTCAGGATACAAAATCAATGCACAGAAATCAGTTACTTTCCTATATACTAACAATGAAAATATGGAAAGGGAAATTAGAAAATTGATTCCATTTACTGCAGCATCAAGAACCATAAGATACCTGGGAATAAACCTAACCAAATAGGTAAAGGATCTGTACTTGAAGAACTACAGAATGCTCATGAAAGAAACTGAAGAAGACACAAAAAAGTGGAAAAGCATTCCATGCTCATGGATCGGAATAACAAACATTGTTAAAATGTCTATACTGGCCAGAGCAATCTATACTTTCAATGCCATCCCGATCAAAATTTCACCAGTTTCTTTTCAAAGGGCTGGAACAAACAATCCTAAAATTTGTATGGAACCAGAAAAGACCTCAAATTGCTAAGGAAATGTTGAAAAAGAAAAACAAAGCTGGGGGCATCACATTGCCTGATTTCAAGCTTTACTACAAAACTGTGATCACCAAGACAGCATGGTACTGGCATAAAAACAGACACATAGACCAGTGGAACAGAATAGAGAGCCCAGATATGGACCCACAACTCTATGGTCAAATAATCTTTGACAAAAGAGGCAAAAATATCCAGTGGAAAAAAGATAGTTTCTTCAATAAATGGTGCTGGGAAAATTGGACAGCTGTATGTAGAAGAATGAAACTTGACCATTCTCTTACACCATATACAAAGATAAACTTGAAATGGATAAAAGACCTCAACATGAGGTAGGAATCTATCAAAACCCTAGAGGAGAACATAGGCAGTAACCTCTTTGACATCAGGCACAGCAACTTCTTTCAGGACATGTCTCCAAAGGCAAAGGAAACAAAAGCGAAAATGCACTTTGGGGACTTCATCAAGATAAAAAACTTCTGCACAAAACAAACAGGCAATCCACAGAATGGGAGAAGATATTCGCCAATGACACTACAGACAAAGGTCTGATATCTAAGATCTATAAAGAACTCCTGAAACTCAGCACTCACAAAACAGATAATCACATCAAAAAATGGGCAGAAGACATGAACAGACACTTCTCCAAAGAAGACCTATAAATGACTAACAGACACATGAAAAAATGTTCATCATCATTAGCCATCAGGGAGCTTCAAATCAAAACCTCACTGAGATACCAGCTTACACCAGTTAGAATGGCCAAAATCAACAAGACAGTAAACAACAAATGCTAGAGAGGATGTGGAGAAAGGGGAACCCTTTTCCACTGTTGGTGGGGATGCAAGTTGGTGCAGCCACTTTGGAAAACAGTGTGGAGATTCCTCAAGAAATTAAAAATAGAGCTACCCTAAGACCCTGCAATTGCACTACTGGGTATTTACCCCAAAGAAGCAGATGCAGTACAAAGAAGGGCCACATGTACCCCAATGTTCATAGCAGCAATGGCCACAATCACCAAACTGTGGAAAGAACCAAGATGCTCTTCAACAGATGAATGGATAAAGAAGATATGTATATATGGTACATATATACAATGGAGTATGATGCCTCCATCAGAAAGGATGAATACCCAACTTTTGTATCAACATGGACAGGACTGGAAGAGATTATGCTTAGTGAAATAAGTCAAACAGAGAGAGTCAATTATCTTCTGGTCTCACCTACGTGTGGAGCATAAGGAAAAACATGGAGGGCATTGTGAGAAGGAAGGGAAGGGTGAATGGGGGGAATCGGAGGGGGCGATGAACCATGAGAGACTGTGGACTCTAAGCAATAAACTGAGGGGTTTGGAGGGGAGGGGATGGGGGTTTGGGCAGCCTAGTGGTGGGTATTGAGGAGGGCACGTATTGCATAGAGCACTGGGTGTGGCACATGAACAATTAATCTTGTAACACTGAAAAAATAAAATAAACGTATTTGGGGAAAAACAAAACAAAACACTGTGTCTCAACTTGTTGGTAAATTCTGACAACTAGCAACTGAATGCTTGGCAAAAAGATAAGGCATGAGATAGTATCATCCCTAAAGACACACTTTGTTTGAACTTAAGAAAGACACCATCAGGGAACCTACACAAAAATGTAAAAGGTCAAATCTCTTAGCCTCGGCTGCCATTCTTGGAAAGCTGCAGTCCCATACACCTATATACAGAACTTGTGCAGTACCATATATCCACAAACAAATTTATGGCATAAACAATACATCTAGTTATCCCCACTCTACAAACTAATTCTCCCAAATCACCATTTAACCAAGCGAATTTCCTGCTCAAAGCTGTAATGGCTGCTCATTTCATATTAAATGGGAATTAAACACTTTCAATATTTGGACTTCTTCCCATCGGTCCAAATTTGGTTCCCATTTCTTCCCTACCATAAAACTTGCTTATCATCTCCTCTTCTTGGTACTTTCTGTTCCTCCTATCAGACTGTTCCGTTATTTACTAAGATCTACCTTCTATTCCTCCGTTTTGACAAAACGATTCCAATCTTTAGGAAAAATGGCATTCCTTTGCAGCTGTCTTCCAAAACAGTCCAGTTTGCTCCATAGGATAGGTATTGGCATAGAATTCTAGACCTGTTGAGCCTTATAAAAACCATATTACACGCAGGGGATATGCTGAGTATTCGTTTTTTTGTTTTTTTTTTTTTTTTAAAAAGACAAATACTTTCTCCATTCAACAACGCAGAAAAATTGTTCAAGAAGCGACAGCTTTGGAGATACCTTCGTTAGATTACTCCTTTCTGCCCGCGGATGCCGCCAAGTAAGCATCGTTAAAGTCTCCCCTCCCACCGCCGTCATGTCTAAGTCAGAGTCTCCCAAAGAGCCCGAACAGCTGCGGAAGCTCTTCATCAGAAGCCTGAGCTTTTAAACAACCGATGAGAGTCTGAGGAGCCATTTTGAGCAATGGGGAACACTTACGGACTGTGTGGTAATGAGAGATCCAAACACCAAGCGCTCCAGAGGCTTTGGGTTTGTCACATATGCCACTGTGGAGGAGGTGGATGCAGCCATGAACGCAAGGCCACACAAGGTGGATGGAAGAGTTGTGGAACCAAAGAGGGCTGT
>CM052802.1:32124353-32143676 GCA_028533885.1 Nasua narica
AAACAACCGATGAGAGTCTGAGGAGCCATTTTGAGCAATGGGGAACACTTACGGACTGTGTGGTAATGAGAGATCCAAACACCAAGCGCTCCAGAGGCTTTGGGTTTGTCACATATGCCACTGTGGAGGAGGTGGATGCAGCCATGAACGCAAGGCCACACAAGGTGGATGGAAGAGTTGTGGAACCAAAGAGGGCTGTCTCAAGAGAAGATTCTCAAAGACCTGGTGCCCACTTAACTGAAAAATATTTTTGTTGGTGGCATTAAAGAAGACACTGAAGAACATCATCTAAGAGATTATTTTGAACAGTATGGGAAAATCGAAGTGATTGAGATCATGACTGACCGAGGCAGTGGCAAAAAGAGGAGTTTTGCTTTTGTAACATTTGATGACCATGATTCTGTAGACAAGATTGTCATTCAAAAATACCATACTGTGAATGGCCACAACTGTGAAGTAAGGAAAGCCCTATCTAAGCAGGAGATGGCTAGTGCTTCATCCAGCCAAAGAGGTCAAAGTGGTTCTGGAAACTTTGGTGGTGGTCATGGAGGTGGTTTTGGTGGGAATGACAACTATGGTCGTGGAGGGAACTTCAGTGGCCGAGGTGGCTTTGGTGGCAGTCGAGGTGGTAGTGGATATGGTGGCAGTGGGGATGGCTATTACGGATTTGGTGATGATGGAAGCAACTTTGGAGGTGGCAGAAGCTATAATGATTTTGGCAATTACAACAATCAATCCTCAAATTTTGGACCCATGAAAGGAGGAAATTTTGGAGGCAGAAGCTCTGGCCCCTATGGTGGTGGAGGCCAATACTTTGCCAAACCACGAAACCAAGGTGGCTATGGTGGTTCCAGCAGCAGCAGTAGCTACGAGAGTGGCAGAAGGTTTTAATTACTGCCAGGAAACAAAGCTTAGCAAGAGAGGAGAGCCAGAGAAGTGACAGGGAAGCTACAGGTTACAACAGATCTGTGAACTCAGCCAAGCACAGTGGTGGCAGGGCCTAGCTGCTACAAAGAAGACATGTTTTAGACAATACTCATGTGTATGGGCAAAAAACTCGAGGACTGTATTTGTGACTAATTGTATAACAGGTTATTTTAGTTTCCGTTCTGTGGAAAGTGTAAAGCATTCCAACAAAGAGTTTTAATGTAGATTTTTTTTTTTTGCACCCATGCTGTTTTGCTAAATGTAAGTCTGATCGTGACGCTGAATAAATGTGTCTTTAAAAAAAAAAAAAAAAAAGAAGTGACAGCTTTGGGTACCTTTCTCTCCCCTTCTGTTTCAAAATTCCCTAACCTAACTTTCTTCTCCCTCCACACTTCCCACGAATCACAGGAAGCCTGAAAAATAAACGGAGTCAGTAGGCTTCGCGGGACCAGCCCTTAACGCTGTGTCACAGAACCGAAAACGCGAAGCAGGTCCATTCACCCCGGTTCGCTTACGACTCAAGGGAGTGCTGCACAGGCCCACCACAGCGCGGAAGGAGGGGCGCTTGGCGGCGGGGCGGGATTTTCGGGATCGGGCGGGCCCGCTAGAGATCGGAAAAGGGCGCGGGGAGAGGAGGAGAGGCCGGCGAGACAAAGAGGCCGGGAAAAGGGACCTGGACTCAAGACAGGGGAACGCATGCGGCGGAACGAAAGGGTGGGCACAGCAAGGGGAAGAGAGCCCAGGGGAGCGGAAGAGGGGAGCGGAAAGCGGAAGAAGTTCTGGGAGGAGCGGAAGGGGAAGCTGCCTGCCTTGCGGTCTGCAGAACTGAGTGGCTGCAGGGACCGTACTTTAAGTGGACATAGTTTGTCGCTATGTAATGGACTTTCGTGCTTCTCCACGTGAATTCCAAGCGGAGACCAGGCTGGGCTCAGCGGCGTGTTCCGTGTGAGGCCATCGTGGAGGCCCACTGCCCTCTGCTGGGCGTGGGGACGCAGTGCCGAGCGCCGCGGGAGGACTTTGCAAGGTGAATGAGGGCGGTGGGGAAAGAGACTAAAACTTTTCTAGGGAATGTGGCCAACCACCGAGATTAATGTTTCCATAATAGGGAGACATGATTTCAACACACTAATTTAATTCTAAATACTTTCCAGGCCATGTGCTGGGAAGGTAAAGTTTCCTAGGACTTCTGAATTTGTCCTGTGTATTACTTTGCTTAATTAAAACTTACATTTATTTGTTTCGTGCAGTCGACTTTTCAACAACAAAAGATGTCCAAATCACTTTTGGTATGGGTTTTCTACTTGCCGAAATTCTTCTGAGCCTCGATAATCCTCTTAATGCTATACACACCCACACACGGGTCACAAATATAGAGGATTAAAACCACAGATTACTTAAATTGTTGAAAGGGCTGATAGGGACTTTGAGGAAAACAGTCTATATCGACTCCTCTTCCCCCCTCCTTTCCTTTCCCCGCTTTTATCTGAGAACCTCCTGTTTACCAGCTGTTGCTCTAGGTGCCGGAGGTATAGAGATAAACTGGATATTGGCAAGTATAACGGAGGATCCCTTGGGGGAAGACCTAGCAGTGTATTGGAGGAAATAACAGGGGGAAAGATGTAATTATGAAATTTGCTGGGAATGGGAGGAGTAATAAATCGGCTGATCCTTTCCTGATATCCTGTTGCCTGACCTGAAGGAGCAGTAGAGAACAATCGCGCTTCCATTCTGGGAAGAGAAACCAGCTTGGAGAGAGCGATGGCACTGAAACAGGGTGAGTGATGGGAGTAAGAAATAGGGTAGGTAGAGAGTTGGTTTGTGGACAGAGTCTTAAGCCTCCTGTGTCATTATGAATTCTTAATACTTGTATGCCAGATTATTATTGATTTATATGATTTTTCAGGCACTGTTCTAGGCATTGTAAAGACCTTACTTTTCAAAATGCAGTGGGGATGTTCCGTTAAAAATTATTACATGAGGCTTAATAAAAATACTGTGTAATGCCATTATGCCTTTATGCAATCTAAAGTATTAAATGTGTATTTATGTGTAAAGAAATATTTATGTGTAATGCCATAATGCCATTTATGCAATCTAAAGTATTAAAGGAGATGACGTGGAGTTACTGTGAGGAACAGAAAAGTGTAACAGGTGAAGAATCACATGTAATGGTGATGAATGAAGAGCAAAAACAAAGGATTTGAGAAACTAAACAGTTCATTTTGGCTACATAAAGAAGAGGGGTGTGTTTGGTGGCATGTAAATGAAGCTCGAAAAGTAGATTATATGCTGACAGTCTAAAATGAAATCAAAACTTGAAAAACAAGTCTTGTAGTGACAGTCTAGAATATTTCTGACTTTTTTGTTGTTTACCACCTGCCTCAGGCTAATGGTTTTCTTATTAAGTATGCATTTGTGTTAATTTTCTGGATTTTGTAATTCTGGCATATGGTGAAACGGGTTACATATGGCTTTCAAGAGAAAAGCTAGCTTATTCCCTGTGCAGGGAGGGGAACTCTTTGAAAACCTTTGCAGAACTTTAACAAAAATGGAAGAGAGTAACACATGTAACCTCAGATGTCCATAGGGCTCTCCTCTTTCCCTTTTCCAGTGTCTTGGTTAAGAGCTCATTCAGCCGATGTGACTGTGGCAGGACAGCAAAGAATCCTGCATGACAAAATTTAAACATATGCTTTGTCCTGAAGAAAGTTTATAAAATCATAAATTCCTCAGAATTTTTTCATTGCCTTATGATTATGGAACAATCCAAAATGCTGATTGTTTAACTACATGCTTACACAGAACCTGAATCTCAACCTTGTTTGTTCACATGTACTTTCAGATACTGTAGTAGTTTATTAGTGGCTAAATTTTGTCATCTCCTTAGCACCGAACTCTTGACTAATTTGGTCTTTGAATTTAGAATTGGGATGAAAGTATACGTAGTAGATGGTTATCAAATTTCTAGAATTGGATTTCTAAACTTGAGGTCAGCAAACCTAGGAGGCTTAAGCAGTGCCCTCAAATTTTTGTGGTACTCTTCTATGGCATAGACAAGGGAACATGAGGAGAGGAGAGAAAAGAAAGGTGAGTTAGTGGAAGGGGGATAGGAATGAGGAAGGAAAGAAAAAAATGGAATTAACAGAAGGATATGTGGAGTATTTATTATAAGATTTACTTGGAAAAATCAGCATGTCAAAGAGGTCTCATGAGGTAAAAATATTAGTTATATGTGTATTTTGTGAGGATTTAAAGATAAGGAAATAATAGATCTGATGGCATATATACTAATTGCCCTTGTGTTGTTGGATATTGGAGAGGTAATGTCTGAGGACAAAACAGGCTCCTTACAAGAGAAAAGATATATTGTTCATTGATTTTGTTAGTCCACAGTAATAATTAAAAATGCTAATGATTTTGTAAGCCTATTCCTTATTTTCTAGTTTAGCTCTTTGTTCTTTTCCCTAAACAGAATATTGTGGAAAACAGGCCAATTTAGTTTTTGAAAATAGCCATCAAAGTCCTTATTAAGTTTTTTTGGCACCTTTTTTAATGTTGAAGACATGGTAAATATGGAAAAGATCAGGATCTCTTCCTCAGTTGAATTTTCCATTGAGTTTCTATTCTATATCTGATATCTCCAGGGATACAACAGACTTAGAGAATATCCAGGCAAGAGCTTGGATGTATTGCCTTTGGCTCTGCCTCTGTATATATACCTCTCAGTTTTGTGAACTGACCTGGTAAGTGATCTTGAGAGCTTATTTCCCTAGACTGGAAGCAGGTGTAAGGAACCCTGAGCCCTACTCTATTTGATTTTCAAATGGAACAAGATAAAGGCAGCCCCAGGTTCCTTTTACCACATAAACCTCTTAAAGAGAGAGAGGGAGAGACAGACAGACAGACAGACAGACATAGAGACAGAAAGGAGAGCAGAACTAAGAAAATCCAAAATTGCAGCAGTTCCAAGGCAGATAGTTTCACTTTGTTGCCTAGTGCACAAAGCCACACACTGAATTACTTCTTTTTGCCTCAAAACTGGTATCTTCCTTTGGAAGGTAAAGAAGAGAAAGTGAGGCAAAGTAGGTCAAATCCCAGGTTTCCTCTTTAAGTTTGCCACTGACAGTTTCTAGGTATTAACCTAAGTATCACTGGGTAAATTGTATCTTGTCCAGAGAAGGTTAGAGAATGTAATAGGCTAGACCTGACCTAAGAGTCCTCTTGTGAGAGAAATCTTATGTAGTTAAAGAACAAAGAGTATTACTAATTAGATCTTTGTAAAATATGTATTGCCAACTACATATATTATAGATAGCATGATGTCTTATTATTTATTACTTCATTTCTTAAAAAGTATTAATATTTTTATTAATGAAACAATAGAGATTGTGTTGTATGCAAACCCATTTTGTAAACATGAAAAGAAAATCATACCCTTGCACATTTGTAGCTATGTATCTTGGACTTGGACTTCATAGAAACCCAACAGTGAAATAAATTTTTCTATTTTGCAAATAGAGGTCTTACATTTAGTTTAGAAAATGATGGGTAGGTACTGTAGTCCCCACACAGAAATAACCACATTAGGGGTAATTTAGTTCCACAAATATTAAATGTAAAACTATGTGCTAAAGGCTGTGAATAAGATGCAGTCCTACTCTTAAGAACTTTTTAATATGCTGGAGGAGGGAGCTTCATTTCTAATTCTCTAAGGTACTTCAATAAGGACTCTTTAGTAGTTGTCAGACCTGCCAGACTATGTAGCCACTGTGTTCTTTGTTTAGTATCTTTATGGCTGTGTGTTCTTTGTTTAATATATTCGCTGTAAAAAAATAGAGTATTTAAGAAAATAGTTTTGAAATTGGCCATTTAGAAGATTGGGAGAGATTACTGATAAAGGCAGAGGCAGCCCCCAAAGTTTGGAATGATATCCTTCAGTTAAAAAAAAGTTTATTGAGAGATGTTGCATGCATACATATAGTGAAAAATGCATAAGAAGAATTTAAAGAACAAAGAAGAAACAACAAAGAAAATACCTGTGTATCCCTTACGTAGAAAAAGAAAAAAGAAAAAAGAAAAGAACTAAGAAAAAAACTCACCCGTGTTCTAAAACCTAGCTTTTTTAGTATGTGTTAGGTGACTCAGGCAATAGCGTTCTTCATTTTTAGTATCTTCATTTATTTTCATTCTGGCCAACTTTAATACCTGAATTTCATATCAGGAAATAAAAATAATAATACTTTATGGAAGTAGTTTATGAACAATAGTGTGGTACGATTTTATAACCATCTCATAAATATTTTTATTTAATCAGATAGCCTATGTACAAAATACGTTCTTGTCCATTCAAAAGGCTTGTGGTTCTAGCTATGGAGTTACATGAAATAATGTCTAAAGTTTTAAAAGTTTTAATGAATTGATAATTTATTTAAAAATAAGTATGTATTGGGCCCCTGGGTGGCTCAGTTGGTTAAGCCACTGCTTTTGGCTCAGGTCACGATTCTGGAGTTTTGGGATCCAGTCCCACATTGGGCTCCCAGCTTCGCGGGGAGTCTGCTTCTCCCTCTGACCTTCTCCCCTCTCATGCTCTCTCTCACTTTCTCTATCTCTCTCTCTCAAATAAATAAATAAAATCTTAAAAAAAAGTATGAAAAAATAAGTATTTATTTGGAGAAAAAGAGAGTGAGAACTTTGGTTGGGAGCATTTTTGTTGTTTTAAAATTTGACAGAAGGTAAGCTTTAATTGTAAAAAGGAAATGTGGGCCTTATTTTTTTTTCTAATTTGTTTCATGGAGGGGAATGGAACTATACAATTTTCATGCTAATAGATGAGCAGTAACATAATCTTCTGAAGAAATGACACTCTGAAAATATGTAAGATGAGAGTATTTAAGGGTGAGTCCCTCTGCCAATATTTTGGCCATAAAGCACTACAGAGAAAAGCAAACCTGAGTTTATGTTTTCTTTTGGTTACTCTCCAGAAGACCTGGAATATTGCCTGATTTTTGTTGTGCTTCTGCTTAGAATTTTCAAACTTGGAAAGAATGAAGGCAAATAAAATATTATAATTTTGTGCAGGTGATTTAATGTTTTTGGATCCATTTTTGCCTATAACAAATCCTTAGGTTTCTTTTTTTAAGATTTTACGCATTTGAGAGAGAGAGAGAGGGAGAGGGAGAGAGAGCATGAGCAGGGGAGGAGCAGATGGAGAGGGAGAAGCAGACTCCTCACTGAGGAGTCCTGGTTCGGGACTTGATCCCAGCACTCTGGGATCGTGACCTGAGCTGAAGGCAGATGCTTAACTAGCTGAGCCACCCAGGTGCTCCCAAAATGCTTAGATTTCTTGATAAAAGTTTACTAGTGAAGGAAAAATAAATCCTTTTATGATGTCAAGACTGTATTTTAAATATGATGTAAATCTCTAATAGAGCTTAATAAAAAAAGGAACTTTATTCTGGTTTCGATTAGATAGTTGAAGTATATTTGCTTTTTGTGTGCATATTTTGTTTCCTCAATAAAACTAAAACATTTTTGAGGGAAAAGTTATTTTTTTTTCTCTTTGAAACAGCAAAGGGGAGATCACTAGTAAGAACTCAATAAATACCTATTTAATTGTTACCAATTATATCTTACCAAATGCTTTTGGTATTTTTTGGTATTTTTTATCATATGTATGTGTATTTATGCACTAGTATCCCAGTCTATGAATTTCTGGGCCATCAAAACCTACACATAGGTGTGGTTTCCATGCAAAAAAACTGTTCAACCTTTTATTTTTATTTTTTTAAAATAGGCTCCATGCCTATTGTGGGGCTTGAACTCATGATCCTGAGATTGAGAGTCACATGCTCTACCAACTGAGCCAGCCAGGCACCCCTCAAACCCTTTTTTATTTCTTAGAATGCAATTATTGCCTAGTTTAAATAATCTGACAAAGAATACTGTCCTGTTTTAAAATATCTCAATTGTTAATATTTTTAAAATTTGTCTTTAGAAAAGCAAAGGTGTCACAACTCTTTCTTCTTTTTTTAAACAGTCTTGAGATTTTTAATTTTTTTACACTTATCATGCCATGAATTCATAGGGAATAGGTTCCAACAGCTCAGGCTCCTGTCCATTGGTTCTTACAAAGTGTGCTTTTCTGGGTGGAGCAGACTGATGCTTCCGTTGAACTCAAATGCCTTTCTCTTTGGCTTCCTTCTTTTTCTGATCATTTTCCTTCACCTGCTTCAGGAAGCTATTTTGGCTCTTACTGCTTAATATGCTCAATACATGAATTCTCTTGGCAAGAATCTTGCCCTTAACTTGTTTGTTTACAGCAATGCCAACAGCATGCTGGGTAACGTTGTAGATTCTTCCAGTTTTGCCATGGTGACATCTGTGGGGGTTTTCCCCTTTGAACAGTGCCCATCGTCTTGATGTCTACCATATCACCTTTCTTGGAGATTTGCATTTATGTGGCCAAAGGAACAACTCCATGCTTTCTAAAAGCCTAGAGAACATACAGTGGGTGTCTTTCCTCTTTTCCTTTGTGTTGATCATTTTGACAAATTACTAGAAGGTGGCTGTTCCCATCGCAACTCATTTTGAATGATACATTTTGGTATATTTTGTTATTTTTCCCATGGACTTTGACTCCTGAACTTGGGTCTAAGGGTAGTGAAAGGGGGGTGAAAAAGACAGTGGTTGGTTTGCATGGTGGTAGAGCATAATGATCAAAAAAGAATTTTTGAGCCTTGTATGGTGCAACTTAGTTTATTTAAGTAGCACAAACTCAGGACCCTTGGGCAGAAAGAGCTACTACACTTTTGCTCTATGAACTTGGCGGTTATATGCTTAGTGCTGAAGAAGGAGGAGACATGCGGGCGGACATATTAAATCATAAATGTCTTCTTTGACTTTCTACTTGTAGTCATAAAACTATTGCAATGTTTCTCTGGTACTTATCATTAAATTCCTTACTAACTATCAGTGAGAGATACGGGCAGTCCTGAGGCCCTGTAAGAATGTAGTAACCAGTGCAGATTTGATCCTTATCACAACTATGAAGGCTATCTTTCTGGGCCTAAGATGAACATTTTTCTGCTTCTATCCCTCATCTTTTGGAGATGAGAAAATTATTCACATATCTAGAGCTTATGAACATAAATACATCTTGTTGTGAAGATACTGGTTTTGTTCAATTTGTTTCAAGCCCCTATGCTTGTCATTCTCAATGACTCCTGAGATTTTTAGTGTAGGCTTCTTTTGCCAACTCAAGAGATCTTGAAGCAACTTGATATTTACATATGGGTGATAATCTAGGAAGCCTCCAAAAGCCTTGTGTTTTTTCATAACCACTTCGTACTTAGTAATAACATTTTATTTTTGAAGTTTTTCTCCCCAGTCCCACTTCTCAAAGACCTAAATTTTCTACCTTTATTACTTTATTTCGCCTTCAGTTTCATGCTCAAGTCATGAGAAGCCACCTTATTTTAAATTTTTTCAATCTCTTTGAAAATGTGAACATAGTGTGAAAATGTGTGAAAATTTGTACTTCTGTTGGCTTACATTTGTGGTACACAATTCATTTATTATTAAAAATAAATGAACATATCTTGAAATTAATTGAAATATTTAACATTGCAGTTCTATGTACTTGAAATTAAGAATACTTTCAACAAAAGTTAAAGGGTTATTAGTTTATTTGACCAGAATAGCTCATTTTTAGTGATGCTAGATAACTAATGACCATAATTATAGAGGTACTTCCTTTCCATAGACAGAACTTTTACTCTCCTTTGGAAAAGCAGGGAACTATGCCTTTGAATCAGGCATAAGTTTTGAGAACTGGGGCTATGCAAAGGAAAGAAATAAGGTAGGTATGGGCAATAACATGCAGTAATATTTGCAGGGAAATTATTTATTTCAAATGAATCATTGTTTACGGCGATACCAATAGCATGTGGTAGTAATTGTTAACATTTAGAGATTCCCTCATTTTCTTCAGTTTTTACTGTATCCTGTAATTTTCCTATCTGCCCAATAATTTAATGTAGTACCAATAAAGTACCTTTTATTGCACTAATACAGGGTGTGGGAACATCTACAATATAAATTTATGCTGTATTTGTGCTGTATCATTACACATTTCTGTGTTATAATTGAATTCTTTTGTTCATTTTGAAATTTATTTCAGAAATCTTGCAATGTCTCTTGAGTTAACAGAAAATGTCCTGTAATGTTAGAGAATTATGTTTGATAAGCATTCCTTCTAGGTTTCAAGATCTTCAAGAGGCTTTAGATGCCTTAAAACCAATTCATACCATAGAATCTATCATCTTAATTGTATCATTTTCTAATCTGATAAGTCTGGCAGTGGGATGGGAGAATGGTATACAAGTAAGCATATTACATGAGTTTTGGAAAAGGAGTATAAAATTGGCACCAGGTAAATATATTAAAGGTCAATTTAAGTACTTAGAAATTTTATTTTGCAACTTGTGACTTTTGACTACTTTGCTTGATTGCTTATTAGGACTGTTTGTTCTTGACCCAGACCAGTATTATTCATAGCCCATAAGTGGGCCCCTTGTGATTTTATTACTCTTTACTGATAGGTTAATGTCAATAACTATAGCCACAGGCAAATAGTGACATTTTGGGCAGGAGAAGGAAAGGAGCATGGACATGTCTGGGTTTTTTTGAGAGAGAGGGAGAGAGAGAGAGAGAAAGAGAGCATGAGCGAGGAAGTAAGGGGCGGGGCAGAGGGATAGAACCTTTCAAGCAGACTCCCTGCTCCCAACCTGGGACTCGATCCCACAACCCAAGAGATCATGAGATCATGCGATCATGAAATCATGACCTGAGCCAAAACCAAGAGTGGGATGCTTAACTGACTGAGCCATCCAGATGCCCTGGACATGTTCTGCTCTAAATAACACTTGTCTGCTTACTTCCATGCATGTAAGCACTTCACATCCTTTCTGCTTAACCTGTATACTTTATTTTTAATTTCTAGTCATTTTTATTCCAGAATGGGGAGATAATGCCTAGATCTACTTCAGTCTAAACTACAATGGTCCTCTTTTCCTATAGGTTTTAGGAATGAATTGATGAAAACCTAAAAGAATTTGCTTCTGGATAGAATCCCTGAAATCTTAACCCTGTTAGGAATAATCCCAGTAGTTGTTAGAAATAATTTTGAAAGCTGTTACATGGACGGATGAATGTCCAAGTTGAATATTGATGAGAGATTCTAAGAAAAATTTTGCTAAGTTTCAGAGCGCTAACTTCCACTTCTAGGTTAAGTAACTTCTGGGTTCGAACAAGTTGTTATGGTTAAGGTACTCTTAATGTCTTTAGGGAGTGCTTCAGAGTATTTCTTATTTATATTGCCAGTGGTCTAAGATCTCAGCTTTTGTGTTCAGACATTTGAAGGTTATCCTGTAAATTTTCTTTAAAATACTCAGGGGAAGCAGAAGTGGGTTGTATGTATTGTGAGATGGTGATTAGATGAAATGAGCTTTCAAAAATGTTGATAATTTTCAAGCTATGAGATGAAAATTCTCTATACTATTCTCTCTACTTTTGTGAATGTTGGGAAATTTTATTCTTTCTACTTCTGTGAATGTTGGAAAATTTCTGAAATGAAAAGTATTTTTTAAAAAAAGAATAAGTTGGGGGCGCCTGGGTAACTCAGTCCGTTAAGTGCCTGACACTTGATTTCAGCTCAGGTCATGATCTTAGATTCTTGGGATCAAGCCCTGTGTCAGGCTCCATGCTCAGTGCAGAGTCTGCTTGAGAATTTCTCTTTCCTTCTCCCTTTGCTCCTCCCCCACCACTCAGGCTCTCTTTGTCTTTCAAATAAATAAATGAATAAAATCTTTTAAAAAATTTTAAAAAATAAAAAGAATGAGCTGAAGGAAATTTGAGCAAATGTTAACATTTACTAAAAATTAGGAATGGGTATTTGTTATATTATTTTTTCTATTTTTTAAAAATCTTAGAACATTTCAGAATTAAACTTAAAAAAAAAGTTGCCTCTCCATCCATGTATATTAAAATATGAAGCTGTTTTCTGACAAATTAAATGTAGAAGAAATGTCAGTTTGTTAGTCTTGATGTTTACTAGTTAGTGCCCTTCCAGTAGGAAAGAAAGAGGATTTAACTGTTAAGACCATAAGGAGTTTGATAGTAAGAATTAAGTTATGGCAGTTGAAAGCCACAGCACTTATGATACCTTTTTCTTGGAAAAATAGCATTAAGGTCTTATTCTTGGATATTGTTTTCGAAGACAACAAGCACCTCACTCACCACCATTCTTTCTTGTTAAACCCTCTTCTATGTATCACAGCTATGAATTACATTTTATTTAATTTTTTTAGATGGGTTTAAGGAACATCTTAGTCTCCATATTGTATTCAAAGTTATCTTAATGAGGAAATTTTGAAATACTGTTCCCAAGTTCTTAAAGTATATCTGTTTAGGGGATTGTACTCCACTTTGTAATATTTTTAGATACTTACACAGTTACAAGTATTCTGCTGAGACACTTTAACAAAGATGTCCTTTTGAAGGTGAAACAATTTAAAGTAGAAGGGAGATCATATTGTAATCTTGAGATGACCTGTTCTCCATCTGCTTCTGATACCATTTTATTTATTTATTTTTTAAACATTTTTTTTAAAGATTTTTATTTATTTACTAGAGAGAGAGAGAGACTGAGAATGAGAGGGGAGAAGGTCAGAGGGAGAAGCAGACTTCCCGCAGAGCCGGGAGTCCGATATGGGACTCGATCCCGGGACTCCGGGATCATGACCTGAGCCGAAGGCAGTCGCTTAACCAACTGAGCCACCCAGGCGCCCTGATACCAATTTATAACTAACATATTAGAGATACTTCTAAAGGTTTAAAACAAGCTTATGGCATTCCATTTGGCAACCTGATGATTTATTTTCTTCATTAAGCATTTAAGTACCCTGTTTGTGTTGAGCACTATACTAGGTCCTAGTGACAAAGGGTATATGTATATACTTCAGAGAACTGCTCTCAGGAAGCGTCCTGTCTAGTGAGAAAGACAAATGAAAAATAAAATTAAAATGATGTTTAAAATGTGTTAAAATGTAATCATAATATATTGGGATGGGATAAAAAAAAGGAATAATTATCTCTGTTTAGGAAATCACTTATAGGAGGAAGTTTAGGAATTTAGATTTTAAAGATGATTAGGTACTTACCAGGTCAGTGAAGAAGGAAAGATGTTATATGGGGATGGAATAATGTAAAATAGCAAGGTAAGTTTGTGGAATTCTAGTTGTTTGGTGTCCATTGAGACTGTGTGTAGAGATGTTATGAGAGACTCAAGATACCAATAAGGGCTCAAAGTGAGCTTTGGACTTGATCCTTTTGTTAGTAGAAAGCTACTGAAAAAACCTTACATTTGGAATAACTTGACTGGATTACAGAGATAGCTCCGATTTTAAGGAATAGTGTGAAACTAATTGGTGACATGTATGTTATATAATGGGATTTGAACTATGTTGGTAGTAGAAGGAATAAAGGATGGGAAAGATAAGAAAGAAGACATTTTACAGGTAGGTTGTATATGGGAAATGAAGGAAGGGAAGGAGATTTGGTTTTCTGTGGCCTAGAGGGTTGATGATATTACAGATAGTTAAGGGAACAAATAAAGAAGGAGCAACAGGTTTTAAGAGATATATGACTTCAGGTTTAGACGATGATTTTGAGAAGCCTGAGGTACATCAAGAGGTGAGGACTAAGGAGATTTCTGCTTGAGTTAGGAGGATACGGATGTAAGGTTTCTACTGGAGATGGAAATGTGGGATTTGTTGTTTTATGGGTTTTAATAAAAGCTACAGACAAAAGAACTCCAACAAATCAATCATAAAAAGGTAAATAATAGAAAAAAATGGGCCGAAAGCTTTAATAGGTACTTTAGAAAATAGATGCAAATAACCAGTAAGCATATGAAAATGAAGCTTGACTTCATTAGACATCATAGAAATGCAAAGTGAAACCACAATGACATACCACTCTTTAGAATGCCTAAAATGAAAAAAAAGAAAAAGATGTTAGCAGGTGATGGCAGGATTGTGAAACAACTAGAACATTCACTAGCTCTGGAAATAACAGTTTATATTATTACAACGATTTTGGAAAACTCTTTGGTGTCTTTTCAAGTTGAACAAATGAACAGATGCAATAATGGGAATCCAGCTGTGGGTGGGTGTGTGTGTGAGAGAGAGAGAGAGAGAGATGGAGAGAAAGAAAAAGGAAGAGAGGAAAGGGAAGGGAGAGAGAGACAGGTGAATATTGATATGCAGAGTTTGCTGATATTCCCACTATGCTCAATTTCAAGCCACCAATGGTTAAAAAAACCAACTTACAAAATTCTTCAATGTTTAACAATCAGTATAAGTCAGCTTCCACGCAACAAAATAATTCCATTTTTAGATATAGCCAACAGAAATATATCTATTAGAATAGATAAATTGTGGTGTATTCATATAATAAAATACAACAATGAGAGGAATAGATTATTTAGACTGTAATTACACATAATAACCATAATGGATATCACAAACACAGTTGAAACCAGCTACAGAAGAATATATACTATTCAATTTGTATAAAATTCAAAACCAACAAACTAATCTAGGGTATTAGAAGTTAGGGTAACTATTATCCGTATTGGGAGTTGTGACTGAGAGAGAACACAACGGACCTTTGAACTTCATTGTTATTTTGTTTTGTTTTGTTTTGCTTTCAGGTTCTGTTTCTTGATCTGAGTGGTACTGACTTGAGTGTATTTACCTTATGAAATTCACTGAGCTATAACTTACGATTTGTATACTGTTTTGAATGTATGTTTTATATAACAAAAATGCTTACAGAGGGCAAAAACCCTTATGAGGGGTTCTCATCTCAGAGATGAGATTATCACTGTATATATATAGTGAGAAGAGAAGAGTGACAAAATGCTGGGGAATACAAGAAACCATGCACACATTCCTATTTCTTTCCCCATATTCCTCAGGTTTCCTATGAAAGTATTGCAGAAGGTAAGAATAATGCTGAGAATGAAATTTCTGTTAGAGAGTAGGATTGCTCCTGTAGCATTCCTGCATAGAGACTGTTTCCAAGAGGACATCAGACTGAATTTATTCTTAGATTTGCGAAAGTTAAAGAGTTGGAGGAAGAAGAGCTACTATCATGAGAAAGACTTGCCAGGAGGCAGGAGATGGTGCTAAACACGTAACAGCAACACTTTTGTAAACCTTCCCAATGTATTGAATCCCAGTACATACACTGTAACTACATCATCATCTCTCAGTGATATACTGAAATGCTATACTTTCTGAATTACTTGGTTTGAGAAGGAGGGGAAAGGGAAGGATTTCCATACCAACCATCTCCTCAGAGTGCTTTCAGAAGTGGGGAAGTAGTCCCAATTAAACAGAAAGGTCTGTTAACATAAAATATTAGGAAAGTGTTCATCTTGACTATTGCATATTTCTCTCTGTTTTCCAGAAATGGCAGGAAATCTTTTGAAGACATCTTTGACTGGAAGGACAAAATTACTACATCAAACGGGGGTATCACTTTATAATACATCTCATGGCTTCCATGAGGAAGAATTAAAAAAAAAACTTCAGCAGTTTCCTGGTGGATCTGTTGACCTTCAGAAGGAAGACAGTGGCATTGGCATTCTTACTCTGAATAATCCAAGTAAAATGAATGCCTTCTCAGGTATAGAGATCTTTCTTTTGCTAAAGAATAACACTAATCTAAGCTGCTGTCACATGATTTTTCTCTTTACTCTGGTGACAGAATTCTTGAAAGTTGTGGTACTCTTACAACACTACACTCACACAGAATACCCAAAACTGTCACTTGAACCAGGAACATTTTTTACTAATTATGAGTATTTTAATCTTTTTTAAAAAATCCATAAATATGGATGTTGATAGAAAGGAAACTTTCAGATTAATCTTGGTTATTTTTTCCATTGACATTTACTGACTGCATAACGACTTCATTTGTTTATGTTTAACTAATGTCCCTGGGAGACAACGGGAAGGAGCTTTCAAAGATTTTTGAAAACTGAAGAGAAAAACCTATAAACGAAAAAAGAAATTACTTAGTTAAAATGTTTTTTCTGTGACTTGAAATAAGACGGTCATTTTAACCCATGTAATTCCAATAATTAGTGAAAACACTGTGCTTGCCTGTGTGTTGCCTCTTTCCTGATGCTTAGATACTGGTAAATACCTTCTACTTGTTAGGTAGTTTTCTCGGGCATGCATGAATTTCGTATTTAAGGGACCCAAAAGTCCAGGACGTGTGGTACTTTCTAAATTTACACCAAAGTTCAAATTTGAATTTGAACTTGAATTTGAATTTGAATTTGAACTTGAATTTGAATTTGAAACTACAAACTTTGAATTTGAAACTACTCTGATGTTATGAAAGAGCTAACAGTAACACTGCTGACTGTCTAGCACTCCTACGTTTTTTAGGATGATTTTGGCAGTTTCTCTTTGTCAACGATGTACCTCATGGGTGGTTGATAATTTTTTGTAAGTACTAATGAGTAATCTTACTGACTACTCAGTCAGGATGACTTTGACAATTTCCATTTGTCAGTTGTGCACTCATCATCATGGAGGGTAAATTTTTGTAGTATTTGAAATACTGGGCTCAAAATGTCTCAATAAATTTTCATACCTATAGACAAAATTCAATAGACTGTAAACTTTATAAATTATCAGTGGTGGGTCTTTAAAATACAAAATGACTTTTCTTTCCTCACAGCATAATTCAGAGTCTCTCTCTATTAGTGTTATCCCTCTCTCTCTATTAGTGTTATCCAATAGAAGTATAATGCAAACACAAATGTAACCCACATACGTAAAATAAAATTTGTAGTAGCTATATTTTTAAAAAGTAAAATAAATAAAAGGAAACAGGTGAAATTAATTTTAATATACTTTATTTAACCTAGTATATTATAAAATATTTCTTTTGCTAAAGAATAACACTAAATCTAAGCTGCTATAGAGAATAAAAGCCAATTTTAATATTAGCCTAGAATAAGTAAAATTAGAAGTAAGACTGCTCTCGAAAATTAGACTAGAACAATGGTTTTAATTTACTGAGTAGCTATAAATAATTTATATTAGTATTCAGTGTATATAAATATTAATTTCATGGCTAATATTTAAAATGAATATGAACAGAGATGCTTTGATTTGGGTAATGGTGTTTGATTGAGTTAGTCTGGGAGAAGATGAGTGAGCCCACAACCCTAAGGCCCTGGTTTGAAAATTACCCAACCAGGTACTCCTTTAAGGTTCCTTCCAACTCTTACACTTAGTTTACAAAATTAAAAAGTTGAGTTCAGGGCGCCTGGGTGGCTCAGTTGATTGAGCAACTGCCTTTGGCTCAGGTCATGATCCCGGAGTCCTAGGATCGAGTCCCACATCGGGCTCCCGGCTCCGCGGGGAGTCTGCTTCTCCCTCTGACCTTCTCCCCTCTCATGCTGTTTCTCACTGTCTCTATCTCAAATAAATAAAATCTCTAAAAAAAAAAAAAGTTGAGTTCAAGATTAACTACTGATATAGAGATCTCATACTCAAAGCCAACATTTCTTTTTTAGAAGCTTAACTATTAGGGATGATTGAAGGACCGTATTTACTTACATAGAGTTATTCTTAGCCTAAATGAATGGTGTTTTTGTTTTTTGGTTTTTGGTTTTTGGTTTTTGTTTTTTTTTTTTTGTAAAAAGGTACTAGACTGTATAAATTTTTGGAGAGCAAGAATACATTTCTAAAACATCCAGGACATCCTTGGGTAGGGCTACTATTTTAATTAGGTCATAATTAGCAATTAGAAAGGATAGCTGCATTAGTTGCTTGTGAATTGATAACGTTAACATTTATTGTGGCACCACTTCATTATTGGTTACTTCAGAAAATGGCAAAAAGAATAAAGTTCTTGATATCATGGGATTTATATTCCAAAGTAGTGTACATAGTTTAATGGGGCTTATATAGTAAGTTTTGGAACCTTGTGGTACAGATTATTTGCAGGTTTTAATCCTCTGTCATGATCTTTATATTGGCTTCTAAAGCGTTTTCTTAAGCAGAGGAAAGAGTAAACTTAATCACTGATAGTGTTATGAAGTTTGTGAACTTGGAAGATCACCACGGATAAGAATTATAGTCCCTGTTTCCATTTTAAATTTGTCCATTATGAAGAAGCTACAGTAGAATTTTGGCATCATACTAAGGTAAAAATTTAATCTATAAATCATAGAATTGATAGTTGGTAGGTATCTTATTAGCAGCCTATGAAGTACTTTCATAGCATGCCTTGGGTTAGAGCATAGTTTGTCAACTGTGGAACAAGATGATATGTACTGTCCCTTTCCTTACCTAACATCCTATTATACTAGTCCTCATTTGAGTAGAATAGGAATCTTACCTTTGTTTTATGTACCATATACCCAATAGATTGTTAAGATCTCAGTCTTCTGGGGCGGTACTATATTTGAGTTAGGAATATAGGCATAACTCTTGTTATGAGCCTGTTGATTTTGTAATCCATGTTGAGCTTGTTGACTAAGAATGTGTACTACTGTGAGGTCAGTTCTATATTTGGCTTTTACCCTAAGAAATAATTTTTTCTTACCAACATACCCTTTATACATTCCAGTTTTCTTATTCCAAGGACATATATGATATATTCTCATTTTCTGCCTAACCATGTATTTGTGTGATTTCTTAATTATGACAATGAGAAAGAGAGAGAGGTTACTAACATTGTCAACTTCGAAAGCAGGGATTGTCAAGGATACCTCTTTAGTGTATACCCCATGGTACCAACACAATAAACATTTGATAGACATTCAGTTAATAATTGTAAAATGTAAGATTTAAGAGTCCTGTTTGACTCCTGATAGTTTAGTTTCTAAATTATTTTTTTTCCAGTATCTTATGTGGTGCTTTGATTCCCCCCTCATCTCTCTGGCAGGTGTTATGATGCTACAACTTCTGGAAAGAGTGATTGAATTGGAAAATTGGACAGAGGGGAAAGGTCTCATTGTCCTTGGGGCAAAAAATACTTTCTCCTCAGGATCTGATTTGAATGCTGTAAAAGCACTAGCAGCTCCAGAGGCAAGTATTATATAAATTATGCACTAGATTTCACATGTTTATAAGATATCTGTGACTGAGATATTTTACATATGGTTATTATGATAGTTACTCTTTAAGAGCTTTCCGAAGATCAGAGGTTTTGGTTCTCTTCTCAAAGATGAGGCTGCAAATACTGTGAAATAGTAGGGGTGGAGGAGAGGGGAAGGAGGGACAAGAAGATTAGTAATCACTAAAG
>CM052802.1:32144176-32230817 GCA_028533885.1 Nasua narica
ATATCAGAGCGATCATGTGATAATTGTCTTTCTCTGACTGACTTATTTCGCTTAGCATAATACCCTCTAGTTCCATCCACGTCGTTGCAAATGGCAAGATTTCGTTTCTCTTGATGGCTGCATAGTATTCCATTGAATATATATACCACCTCTTCTTTATCCATTCATCTGTTGATGGACATCTAGGTTCTTTCCATAGCTTGGCTATTGTGGACATTGCTGCTATAAACATTCGGGTGCATGTGACCCTTCGGATCACTACATTTGTATCTTGAGGGTAAATATCCAGTAGTGCGATTGCTGGGTTGTAGGGTAGCTCTATTTTCAGCACTTTGAGGAACCCCCATACAGTTTTCCAGAGTGGTTGTACCAGCTTGCATTCCCACCAACAGTGTAGGAGGGTTCCCCTTTCTCCGCATCCTCGCCAACATCTGTCGTTCCCTGACTTGCTAGTTTTAGCCATTCTGACTGGTGTGAGGTGGTATCTCACTGTGGTTTTGATTTGTATTTCTCTGATGCCGAGTGATGTTGAGCATTTTTTCATGTGTCTGTTGACCATTTGGATGTCCTCTTTACTGAAATGTCTGTTCATATCTTCCGCCCATTTCTTGATTAGATTATTTGTTCTTTGAGTGTTGAGTTTGAGAAGTTCTTTATAGATTTTGGATACTAACCCTTTATCTGATATGTCATTTGTGAATATCTTCTCCCATTCTGTCAGTTATCTTTTGTTTCTGTTGACAGTTTCCTTTGATGTGCAAAAGTTTTGATCTTGATGAAGTCCCAGTCGTTCATTTTTGCCCTTGCTTCCCTTGCCTTTGGAGATGAAAACTGGGTTTTTATATGAATTTAAAAGTATATTAAATTGCAAAAGCCAAGGAAGAAATTAAACTTAAAGGCCAACTGCATTTATGAACCTACTTCATTTGAATCTGGTCTATTCCCCTGAAAATGTTTGCCTGTAAAATGGACATCCTAAATTCCAGCCATAATAATTCTAGGAGTGTATTCAGTAGCTCAAATAATCACTTTACTCCTTGAAAAAAACATTTTTCCCACAACTTATAGAAAAATCACATGCGTATGACTCTAGTCAGTATCCAAATCAGTTTCGTTGCTCTTATAGAATCAAAGGACACCATAGCAGTAATTCAGGCTGAAGGTGGGACTGGTAAAGGAGAGATGTCTTAGGCAACTTTTGACATTTATTGTGAGATATTTGATTAGTTACGTGTACTTTAAGTTATTTATTTCAAATATATTTCAAATTAATGGGAAAAAGCAATGCTTTTTCTGTGGCTGTGGCAGTTTCTTAAAATAAGACCACAATCAAGTTTGCCACATCACTTCACTCTTCTTTTCATGAATGATTTCTCTTTGGCCTGCAAGGCTGTTTAATAGAAGATTTTACCGACAGTAGAACTTCTTTCAAAATTGGAATCAGTTCTCTCCAACCCTTCCAGTGCTTTATCAACTAAGTTTGTGTGATACCCAGAGTCCTTTGTTGTCACTTCAACTATCTTTACAGGCTCTTCACCCGGGGTAGAGTCCATCACAAGAAAACATTTTCTTTCTCTTTTCTTTCCTTTCCTTTTCTCTTTTCTTTTCTTTTCACTTCTCTTCTCTTTTCTTCTCTTTTCTTTCTTTCTTTTCTCTTTCTCTCTCTTTATTACTTTCTTTATAAAAGATTTTCTTTATTTACTTGAGAGAGAGAGAGCACAAGCTGTAGGGGAGAGTCAGAAGAGAAATGGACCCTTGCTGAGCAGGGAGCCCAACACGGGGTTCAATCTCAGGACTCTGGATCGTGACCAGAGCTGAAGGCAGACGCTTAACCAACTGAGCCACCCAGGCGCCCCTCAGAAACCATTTTCTTTGCTCATCCATAAGAAGCAACCCCTCATATATTCATCATTGATCCTGAGATTACAGCAATTTAGTCCTATCTCTCGGCTCCACTTCCTATTCTAGTTCTCTTGCTAATCCCACCACATTTGCAGTTACTTCCTCCACTGGAGTCTTGAACCTCTCCAGAATCATCCATGAGGGTTGGAATCAACTTCTTCCAAACTTCTGTTGATGTTGACATTTTGACCTCTTCCCATGAATCATGAATGTTCTTTATGGCATCTAGAGTGGTGAATGCTTTCCAGATTTTCAGTTTACTTTGTTATGACCTATCAGAGGAATCACTATTTATGGCAGCTCTAGACTTTGGTATTTCTTAAATAATAAGACTTGAAAGTGAAAATAATACCTTGATCCATAGGCTGTGGATGGATGTTGTGTTAGTAGGTTTGAAAACAACATTAATCCCATACATCTCTGTCAGAGATTTTGGGTGACCAGCTGCATTTATCAGTGAACAGTAATATTTTGAGAGGAATCTTTTTTCCGGAGTAGTAGATTTTAACAGTGAGTTTTGAAATATTCATTAAACTGTGTCATAAACAGATGTGCTACCAATAAGGCTTTGTTGCTTCATTTACTGATCACAAGCAGAGTACATTTAGTAGATTTAGCATAATTCTTAAGGGCCCTAGGATTTTTGGAATGGTAAATGAACATTGGCTTCAACTCAGAGTCACCAGCTGCATTAGCCCCTAAACAAGTTAGTCAGCCTGTCCTTTGAAGCTCTCTAGCTATTGAGGTCCTACATGGCATCTTCTTTTGGTAGAAGGCTCTCTCATCTATATTGAAACTGTGTTTAGTGTAGCCACCTTCATTAATTATCTTAGCTAGATCTTCTAACTTGCTGTAGCTTCTACATCAGCACTTGATGCTTCGCCTTGCACTTTTATGCTATAAAGATGACTTCTTTCCTTAAACCTCATGAACCAATCACTGCTAGCTTTAGACTTTTTCCTCTGCAGGTTCCTCCCCTCCCTCAGCTGTTTTAGAATTGAAGAGTTAGACCCTTACTCTGGATTAGGCTTAGGTTTAAGGGAATGAATGTTGGTTTGATCTCTATCCTGACCACTAAAACTTTATTTCAGCAATAAGGCTGTTTTGCTCTCTTATTTGTGTTTTCAGTGGAGTAGCACTTTTAATTTCCTCCAAGAACTTTTCCTTTGTATTCACAGATTGGCTAACTAGTACAAGAAGCCTAGCTTTCATCTTACCTCAGCTTTTGACATACTTTTCTTACCGAGCTTAATCATTTCTAGCTTTTGATTTAAAATCAAAAGAGACATGAGACTCTTCCTTTCACTTGAACACTTTGAAGCCATTTCAGCACTATTAATTAGCCTAATTTCAGTCTGTCTGCCAGAGATTAGGGAGGCCCGAGGAGAGCAAGAGAGATGGGGAATGACCAGTGGGTGGATCAGTCAGATCGCACATTTATCAGTTAAGTTTATGGTCTTATATGGGCATGATTCATGGCACCTCAAAACAGTTATGATAGTAACATCACAAATCACTGATCACAGATTACCATAACAAATATAATAATGATGAAAAAGTTTGAAATATTTTAAGAATTATCAAAATGCAACACAGATAAGGCAGCAGAGCTGTTGGAAAAACAGAGATGATAGGCTTGTTGGATGGCAGTTTTGCTCTAAAGCTTCAATTTGTAAAGATCACAATATCTGCAAAGTGCAATAAAGCAAAGCACAATAAAATGAGGTATGCCGTGCATGAACAATTAATCTTGTAACACTGCAAAAATAAAATAAAAGTATTTGGGGGAAAAAAAGAAAAAAAATATTGGTAACTTACAAAAAAAATGAGGTATACCTATATATAAATATATGTTTGTGTGTATATACACACACGTGTGTGTGTATATACACACACGCACACACACACACACACATATATATATATAAACTAAAAATGTATTTCCAAAAAAATGAAACAGAAAACCCAGACACAAATTTCTGGAATTGTAGTGTCTGGCATATATAGAAAAACATGTATTTCTAAAATACTGAAAAACATTTTCTCATTTTATTTATATATATATACACAAACATATACATACATATAGATTTTTTTTTGTACTCGTTGGTTTAGAGTTAGTATGATGCATTTTAAACTTATCACAGCCCACCTTCAAATAATATTATGCTATTTTTCATAAAATACGAGAACACTACAGTATACTCCTATTTCCTTCTGTTTTAATGCTATTGTTGTCATACATTTTGCTTCCAGATATTGTAACTTCACAAATTATTATGCACTTAAGCACATCTGAATTTTTAACTTCGTGAATGAAGATACTGATTTCCTTAACCAGAAACTTTTCTATATTAGATATTTATTCTGTGTCATTTGGAACTTAATTACTTGTAAGATAGCTGGACCTATATTATATCCAGATGATATTTTCATATTGCACATCATTCTTCTAGTTTTTTGAGAATGTAATGAAAGCTATGAACCCTTTCTTAGGAAACTTTGCATGAAATCTCATCCATACGGCGCCTGGGTGGCTCAGTTGGTTGAGCAACTGCCTTCGACTCAGGTCATGGTCCTTGAGTTCTGGGGTCAAGTCCCGCATCGGCCTCCCAGCTCCACGGGGAGTCTGCTTCTTCCTCTGACCTTCTCTCCTCTCATGCTGTCTCTCACTTTTTCTGTCTCTCAAATAAATAAATAAAATCTTTAAAAAAATTAGAAATCTCATTCATGGACCCTTGGTTTAGAACCCTTGTTTTCGAAATGGGTATTTCTACATGTATACCATTTATTTTATCATTACCTTTTTTTTATATTTCTTCTGACTACTGAAATAGTTTTGGTAAGGCCTTAAAATATTTTGGGTTTGTATATATAAAACATAAATGTTGAGTTTAGTGACCTGTTACAAAATGGGAACCTATGTTTCCATGACATAGGTCAAGAATGGGCGTGTTGTCAGCACTCCTGAAGTCTCCTATAAACCCCTTCAAAAAGTCACAGCCTTCTACTAAATTTTATGAGAATTATTTTTTTTCCTAATGAAAGCAGTTCTTACTTTCCTTATTTCCTAAGAAAGGAAATTATCCTATAACCTATATTTTCTATTTTTCTTCTTTTTGAATTCTACATAAATGGTATCATATAGTAATAGAAATAGTATGAGGAAAGATTCACTAAGTTTATTCATGCAAAGTATTAAATTATTTTTCTTCTTTTTTATAATTTGTGACAGGTTCCAATTTGTCAATTAAAATATATCCTTCTAATCACATAAATGTAAAGATCCTAACCTCTTTGAAAACTAGTAGTTCTTAATTGAGGAAGAATTTTATATACAGTGAAAAATGGTTATTTCATATGACAGTGCCCTCTACTGTCATCAGTGCAGATTGCATCGGAATACTACATTTTGATTCTGTGAAGGGGAAGTGGTCATTGGCTTTACGGATGTGAGACTAAATTTAAAATGTTCTATGTGTGAAAGGATTAAATACTTTTCTCACTTAAACCTGAAATACAGATACTTATATATAATTTAGATATATACTTTTTAATATATTGTGTATATTATATAAATATATATGTAAATATATAATTTAATATATTTAAAGAATATTCTAAGCTATATGTGAATACGCATTATTACACTTAATAATCCTCTACATAAAAGTAAGTACAAATTAACTTTATAGATATTCTGTGAATATCTTTAATGTAGAGCCCTGTGTTCATCTGTAAGCATTTATTAGACTTTTGCATTATCCTTCATAGTCCCTGATCTATGTTTGGGTAGTGAGGGTTTAGGACAAAAGGCAAAATCACAGGAAAAATAATTAGAGACTGCTTAATCTTTTAGTACTGCTAATTTGCCTTGCTTGCTATTTTGTTATCTAAGTGAAAGGAGTGTCATGTATCCTAGGGTCTCATAAAATATGTACGTTATTGGTTATAAGATATCTGACTGTGCTTGCTCTCATCAGATCTAGTAATATACCAGATACATTCACCTTGCCAATGAAGACATGTTCATTTGTGGATCAACTACTTGGTATATATAGGCCCCCACATTCAATTACATTCAGTTGAGTCACTCATTAAACATACGTTTAGCACCCATATGTACTAGACACTGCCATTCAAGAAGCTTTTTTTTTTTAAAGATTTTATTAACTTATTTGACAGAGAAAGAGATCACAAGTAGACAGAGAGGCAGGCAGAGGGAGAGGGGGAAGCAGGCTCCCTGCTGAGCAGAGAGCCCGATGCGGGGCTCAATCCCAGGACCCTGAGATCATGACTTGAGCCAAAGGCAGAAGCTTAACCCAGTGAGCCACCCAGGCACCCCTCATTCAAGAAACCTTTATGTCTTGGTATTTTGTTTCATTTTCATAGTAATATAGTTTTACTGTATTTTACAAAATTACTGATTCACAGTCAACAAGTTGAAAAACAAATAGTAGGAACTGATCCTTCCCAATAGAAGTTTGAAAAGCACTGTCTTCAGCTCTTCAGCCCTTTTTAACCTACCTATCCAAAACACAAGTTCTTAGAACTTAGAAGCTGATAGGAGGACTGCATACCGAACTACCTCACTAGCCACAGTTACATGGAAGTGATAAGTCAATACAAGTTACTCTTTCCCCCAGTTTATCAGTACCTTGTCAGTTACCTTCTGTGACAAATTGCTTTAACTATTATTCTAAAAATATCTGCTTATTCCAAAAGAACACCAAAAGCTTTCATAGCATTCCACTAAAAAGATAAGTTTCTTCCTTAGAGATATATGTTGGCCCTTTTTTAGCTTGTTTAACTTTCTTACACTGGAGAATTGCTTGGAATTCACTCAACTAGGATTTTCATTCCTGCTGCTCTTCCATTACCTATGGGGAAACCTATTTCAGAAGATAAGAGATACACTGAATATGAATAGTCCAAAGAAATGAGCTCCTGTAGCATCCTTGCTGTCCCCAAACCCTGTATGCACCAGCTGGTCATACACATAATGAATTACTATTTCAGAATAGTTCAGAAACACTCAGGTGTACTTGGCATATATAGACCTTTATATTAAATTGTATTCAATTGAGTCATAATTTTCATATAAAACATTCTTAGAGAAAATGGCATTTTAAAAATGTTTTTAAAAGCAAAACACTAGCTTACGAATTCAGAATTGGCATTCCTCAGTGCTCAGAATCTAGTCATCCAAACATTATGTTTCCCTTTTAGTGATAAAATTGATGTGAGGAAATAAAAAGTTAGAATTGTGATAAAATGATTTGCTTCTAATTTTTTAATCTATCTTGACTAATTAAAATATTTAGAATGAAGTATAAATTAAGAAAATTTACTTATTTGAGTATCAGTTTTCTATTGCAGCCATAACAAATTGCCACAAATTTAGTGGCTTAAAGCAACATCAGTTTATCTCACAAATGTGCAAGTCTGAAGTCCAGTTGGGCTCAACTGTTTTCTCTAACCCTGCTCACAAAAGGCCAAAATCAGTATG
This sequence comes from Nasua narica, assembly GCA_028533885.1. Classification (NCBI taxonomy): domain Eukaryota; kingdom Metazoa; phylum Chordata; class Mammalia; order Carnivora; family Procyonidae; genus Nasua; species Nasua narica. Next base: position 32,151,588 of record CM052802.1, read on the forward strand.
TTGGCTGGACTGTGCCTTGGAGACTCAGGGAAAACCATTTCCAGGCTCATCCTGATTACAACTGGCAGATTTCATTTCTATGCACTTGTAGGACTGAGGTCCCTGTTTTCCTTGCTTACTATCAGCTGCAAACCAGTCTTTGCTCCTGGGGGATATTTGTATTCCTTGTCATGTTTTCCATGTGGCCCCCACAGCAATGGTGGGTTGAGTTTTTCTCATTTACCTTTCTGCTGCATCTCTGTAACTCCAGTTGGAGAAATTTCTCTGCTTTTAAGAGCTCATGTTGTTAAATTGGGCTCACTCATATAACTTCTAATTTTTAATTAAACTTTTAATATTTTCATTCTAAGTATTTTAATTAAACTCTATTTTATATTTTCATAACATCTCTATTTTATATTCCTTTATTCTACTTTTTGTCTTATTGCACGTCATTCAAAAACGGGGGTGGGGAAAGAGAGAGAGAGAGAAGAAAAATTTCTGAAAACTACCGAAAACGACAGACTCAGACTGCTTGACTTTTAGCATCAATTTTTGGCAAGGGAAATCATGTAAATATTTTAATGACATATCTAATATCTAATTTTTTGTTACTGAATTTGGTACAAGACAGAAACTAGAATTGCATTTTATTTTTGTTTGAAAATAATTACAAACTCATAGAAAAAGTTCAGGAATGATACAAAGAATTTCCCTATACCATTCACTTAGATCACTGGTTTTTAACATTTTGATATTTTGTTTTTATTTTCTATCTCTCATATATGTGTATATATATCTATATATGTATGTGTATATATTTCTTCTGAGAAATTTGAGAGTAGGTTGCAAACACCTTGCCCTTTTAATCCTTTATACACACACGTAATTATATTTATACACACACAAATAATTGTATGTATATATAATTATTTTTTTTTAAGAACAAGAATATTGTTTTACATAACCACAGTACTGTTGTCAAATGCAGGAAATTTAACACTGATGCAGTACTTTTATCTAATATACTGTCTGTATACCAGTTTTGTCAGTTATACAGTAATGTCCGGTATAGCATTGTTTTCCTCCATTACAGGATCATGTACTGCATTTAGTTGTCAGGATCTCTTCACTCTCTTTTAATCTGGAAGAGTTCTTTAATCTGACTTTGTCATCCACGACATTGGTATTTTAAAGAAAATAGGCTGGGTTTTGCTTTTTGTTTTTTAATAGATTGTTCTTCATTTTGAAGATTTTTGATATTTTCTCATTATTCAGTTCAGTTTATGTGTCCCTGGATAACATCCCTGCAAATGTGATACTATAGTCTCAGGGTATCACATCTGGATGCACACAAGTGTTTTTTCTGCCCATCATTGGTGATGCTAATTTTGATCATCCTGTCCAAAGTGTTTGGTTTCTCCGCTATACATGCTCTTTTCCCTCTTGCAACTAATAAGTAATTCTTGAGAGATGCTTTAAGGCAAGTGTAATACTGTGTTTTTCACCAAACTTTAATCACTGGATTTAGCATTCCCTGATTATTCTTTCTGAAATCATCTTTACTATGATGGTTGCAAATTTGTATTTTTCTAACTCCACCATTCGCTCCATGTGTATCAGTTGTCACTGTATTCTAAAGAAAAGCCCCCCTTTACCCTTTTCCCTGCATGTGTGTATATGTTTGTATGTATGTGTACATTTGCCATCAGTGTGAACTAATAGATTCCTGTTTTTTTCCAGTGGTTTATGATTCCTTACTGTCTTTGATTGTTTTGATGCTTTAGTTGTCCCAGATTTGGCCAGTGAGAAGCCTTTCAAGCTGGCTCCTGTATCCTTTTGATAATGCTCCATCATCCATTCATCCATTCGAGTACTTCCTAGTTTCTGAGTATAATATTCTAGGCATCTTATATCTTCCTCTGTCTGACCCTAGATTCAGACATTTCTCATAGAAGCACTAGTTTTTTGTTTGTTTGTTTTGTTTTAGCACTGGTTCTTTTAAGTAGGGAATAGTATTATAAAAAAACAACAAAAAAAACAAGATCTAGATGCCTGGTGGTGTTCTCATTTCTATTAGCATCTTTGTTTCTGGACTCTCTTAGCAAACAAAGCTAGGGCATGCATTAATTTAATCCATCCATTCATTAGAGATCATGCATTTATACTTGATATCTCCCAATCCAGTCTGTTCTCACAAAGCTTGTTCTTGTCTCCTCCCCTTCCGTATTGTGTCTCCTCCAACACTGGTCCCCTGGCTCCCAGTAACATCACTGTATTTACTCATTTGCTTAATCTTATAATGCATGTGAGGTAATTTTAGAATTGTTGTGTCTATACTGCTATGAAAAGAAACTACTAAAAAGAGTTCAAGATTTGCCTGTTGTCTTTTGGGTTTTTTTGATCTCCTAGACTAAGGGTAAATAATCCAAGTATTGCCCTGTGTTCAAAAGTTACTTGAACTATTCTCTGTTGTTTTTCCTTCTTCAATGTGATTATGTTAGTCATTAGAAATTCATTAGTTTTGGTATTCAGTTTTAATTTTTTTCTTTCTTCCCATCCTGGTAGATTGAAGTTGTTTTTCATATGTACAATGTTGCAATGAATAACTGTACTTTTTAAGTATTATTAGTGGTATGTTTTAAGGATAAATGCTAGGAGTACTGCTGAATCAAAGGTTAAATGAATGTTTAGTTCTATCAGATATTGCCAAATTCTTTTCCATAAGGAATAGACAATTCTTAGAGTTTTCTATGGTGTATTTGACTTAGCCTTGCCAACAAAGGCTACTGTTAAGCTTTAGAATGTTTGCCAGTCTAATGGGTGAGAATAGTGTTTCTGTATAGTTTTAACATGCGTTTCTCCCAGAGTAGGTTGAGTTGATCATATTTCCATATGGTTAAGAAACATTTTTGTATTTTTTGTGAATTGTCTATTCATTTTTTGCTTATTTCTCTACAGAATTTTTGGCTTTTTTACCCTTAATTTTTAGAAGTTCTTTAAATATTAGCGATACTTGCCATTTTGATGCTGTTTTGATGATCAGGGATATTTGCCATTTTTTTTATATATTTGTCCAGCTTGTCATTGTGTCTTTTGACTTTGCTTATATTTATTGTAGTCCTATTTATCTATCTTTTCTTCTATTGCATTTGGATTTGAGTACTTTTTAAAAAGCTTTCCATATGTTCGGGCTATAGAGGAATTCACTCATGTTTCCTTCTAGTACTTGTATACTTTTGGGTTTTATGTTTATATATCTAATCCATCTTTGAGTTTATTTTTATGGAATGAGTAATGAATCTTATTTTCTCTGTTTTTCAAATGGCTATCCTTTTTTCGCAATACTATTTCTTTAAGAAGGCCTTCTGTGGATATCGCTATCATATCATACACATATCATATATTCATTTTATCTTATACTAGATACTAGATCTTATCATATACTAGATTTCCACTTATAGTTGCATCTGTTGATAGATCTTTCTTCTGTTACATTGGTTTGTTTGCCTATTCATGTACCAGGATACTATTTTTATATATATATTTTAAATATGTCTAATTATTTTTAATATGTTTTAGTATCTGGTAGGGCCAGTTCCTGCTCATAGCTTTTTTCAATTTATTTTCCTTGTTATTCTTGCATATTTATTTTTTATAGGAGTTTTCATATGAATTTACCTCCAGAATAGAAATAGGTGTTGATATTTTTATTTGACTAAGATTAAATTTATAAATTAATTTAGGGAGAACTGACATCTTGATAATATTGAGACACACATGAACCAAGAGCAGGAGATGTCTTAACATTGTTTAAGTCTATTTTTATATTTCTCAGGGGAGTTTTATTAATTTTCTTAATACATTTTAAAATATTTAATTATAAGCTTATTTCAAAGTATTTTGCTCTTGTTGCCATTGCAAACTGAGTTTTCTCTTTCTTTATGTCATCTAATTTCTTGTGTATAGGGCGAATGTTACTTTTATATTAGTTTTATATGTTGCTACCTTCCTGAATTTTTCTGTTGTTTGGTTTTATCATTGATTTTTTAGTTTTCTAATTATACAGTAGAGATAGTTTGATTTGTCCCAATTATTATTTCTCTGATAGTTTCTTATTCTTATTGTTTCAGTTAGTATCTGCAGTACAATACTAAACAGTAGTAGAGAGATCTGCCATCCTTGCTTTGTTCCTGGTCTTTGTGGATATACCTGTAGTATCGCCCCGCTTTTTTTAAAGATTTATTTATTTTGGAGAAAGAGTGTGCAAATTGGGGTGGGGCCTGGGGCAGAGGCAGAGGGAGAGGAAGAGAGACAGCCTCAAGCAGACTCCCCTCTGCGGGTGGAGCCTGACGGCACTTGATCTCCTGACCCTGAGATCATGACCCGAGCTGAGATCAACTCAGATGCTTAACTGTCTGAGCCTTCCGGGTGCCCTTACTGTTTCCCTTTAAGATGCTAGCTTTAAGATTGAGGTTTATATTTGTATATAGATTCATGCTGAAGAATTATCCTTTCATTCCTATTTTTTTAAGAGTTTTGAGGTACTGAATTTCATCTAAGGACTTTTCACCATCTAAAAAGATAAATGGTTGTTCTTCTTAGACTTTTAATATGATTAATTATAATAATTGATTTCTAACATCAATTAAAGTAAAAACCCCTTTTACCAGGGTGTATGATTTCCTTAATATAGTATTAAAATCTGTTTGATAATATTTAGGATTTTTGCTTTGATATTTGTATTAGTTATTTATTGCTAAGTAATAAATCACCTCAAAACTTACAGCTTAAAACATGAACGTTTATTGTTTCTAGGAGTCAGGAGTCTACATAGGACTTGGCTGGGTGCCTCTGGCTCAGAGTCTGTCCTGAGGCTATAATCAAAATGTTACCGGGACTCAACCGAGGGAAGATTGATTCAAAGCTCACTCAAGTGGCTGTTGGCAGACTTCAGGTCCTCACTATTAGCTAGGAATATCAGACAAGATTGGGCCTGTCTCAGCTTGTCACAGGGCTACTTAAACCCTGGAAGGTTGCTTCCCCCAAATTGAGGGTTCTGAGAGAAAGGGAGTAGACAAGATAGAAACCCACAATCTTGGAACCTAATCCTGGAAGGGGCACGCCATTTCTTTTGCCGTTTTGTTTATTGGGTGAGAGGTACTGGGTCCAGTCCACACTCAGGGGAAAAGGTCACATGTACAAGGATGTAAACACCAGGGGGTAGTGATCATTAGGGGTCATTTTGGAGACTACCCACTACAATACTCATAAATAATGCTGGTCTCATTTTATGTTTTTGTGTTATATGTAGGGGATTGAGGTATCAGTGATACACCTCATTAAAAAATTAGGGAGTTTTCTTCATTTTCTAGCTCAGAAACAATCTGTAGGGCATCAGAACTACATGATCTGTAAAGACTTGGTAAACCCTGCGAAACCATTTGGGTCTAGTACCTTTTTGCTTTGGATAAGTCCAATGGCATTATAATTATTTTGTCCTTATAAGTTCTTTATTGTTTTTGTGTTTTTGCTTCAAGACCCTGAGTTTTCTCTATCTGTAAGTCTAGTATTTTGTTAGGATATGTCTCAGAGCTGATTTTTATGGTCAGTTTCCCCAGGGATCCAGTGAACTCTCAATATTTGTTGTTTCAGTTCCAGTTATTCATATATTACTTATTTGCATTTTTCTCTAACTACTTTTTCTTTTTTTTAACCAGTTCTCATTCTCTTGGTTGTTTTCCTACTTTTCTTCAGTGCCCTATATTTAATTTTTATTTAAACCTATTCTTGGGACGCCTGGTTGGCTCAGTTGGTTAAGCAGCTGCCTTTGGCTCAGGTCATGATCCCAGAGTCTTGGGATCGAGTTCGCATCGGGCTCCTTGCTCTGCAGGGAGCCTGCTCCTCTCTCTGCGTCTGCCTGCCTCTCTGCCTGCTTGTGTTCTCTCTCTGTTAAATAAATAAATAAAATCTTTAAAAAAAAACCACCCCTATTCTTGTCTTTGTCTCCTATTTCTTTCTTGAGTTGAGTCAACTCTCATTCATTTTATCTCCTAGCACTTTTTTTGCGGGGGGGGGGGGGTATGTGTTGGGGGTTGATTTCTACTTCTTGTTTTTAAATTTCTGATTCAAGGGGTGCCTGGGTGGCTCAGTCATTTAAGCGTCTGACTCTTGATTTCAGTTCAGGTCATGATCTCAGGGTTGTGAGATTGAGCCCCGCCTGGGGCTCTATGCTAGACATGGGAGCATGCTTAAGATTCCTTCCCCATCTGCCCCCCCTCCCACTGCTGTCATACTGGTATGCTCTCTCTCAAAAAAAAAAAAAAAAAAGCATTTAAATTTCTGATTCAGTGTTTTTCGTTTTCCTATAAACTGTGCTATTTGAAGATATTGAATGCATTTTGGAGTGGTTATTACTAGTTTTTCTTCTATTTCCTGGTTTTACAATGGGGAGGGAGGTGCTTTTCATCCACAGAAATGTTTGAGTTTACATGTTCTGCTTTATTCTTACAGTAGCTCTTTATAGAAATAGCTTGATATTTTCTATTTCTGAGTATTTTGTGGCTAGGATTCCTAATTTGAGAGTCCAACTTCTGACAGTTTAGTTTTTGAATGGACTAATCAGTGACATAGTGGAAATGGAAGAGGAAATAGCATGGCTTGTATCTCTTTTTCTACAGAAACCTTATTTTTCCCCTTTAATTTTTTCTTTTATTTCTCCAAGGGAATCACCCCTTCTCTACTTATCTGGGTCTTTTTTCAGAAGCTGTGCTTATTCAAACTATCAATTTTAGCCTTATTCATTTTCAAGCTCCTTTTTATAGCCAGTGCTGTGAAACAGCAAATCCCCAAATTGCACTCAATTTTTTAGAGCGTAGTATTAGATATTCTCATTCTGGAGGTGATTTTAACTGTCCTTGCTCAAAGTCTTCCATTTCCCTGTCCTGTTTTACATGGATGTGTTAAGCCTCCTTGTTATCACTTTGTGCCCATTGGCTTCCAACAGCAGCAGGAAATCATTTTTTAATTTGGTGTTTATTTCTGTAATTTAGGGATAATTTCAAGGATGCATTATTCTCTGTCTCTGAGTAATCCTGTTGGTGTGGCTTTCTTTTACTCCTTGTTAATTTCTAATTTGGGAGAGGATGTGTGGGAAGATTAGGAATCAATCTGTAGCAATCTTCTAGACCAACCCCTGAAATTTTAGTTTTTAAAACTTAGCAGATTTATCAGTGAAGTCTTCCAAACATTTAAGAAAGAAATAACATCAATCGTATATATGCCCTTTATTGAATAGAAAAGGAAGTTATACTTTCCAACTCTTTTAATGAGTATAATATTTATTCAAAAACCTAGAAATGACATAATAGGAAAGCAAATTACAGACCAATCCCATAAACATAAATGTAAAAATCCTTAACAAAATACCAACAAATTTAATCTAATGATAAAAATGATAATGTATCATGATTATGAGGGGCTTTTTCCAGAAATTTCAAGGTTGATTTAACATTAGAAAACCAATTAGTATAATATACCATATTTTAAAAAAAGGGATCATTACAGATCATTACAATCTGATAGATGCAGAAAAAGCATTTGACAAAATTCAACATCCATTCGTGATAGAAACTCTTAACACAGTAGGAAGGAACTTTCTTAGTAAGGAACATTTACAATAAGGAACATTTACAAAAATCCTACAGCAAGCATCTCATAATGATAAAAATATTCAAAGCTTTCCCTCTGACATCAAGAACAAGGAGAGTACTGTCACCACTTCTGATCATAATTATACTAGATATCCTAGACAGTTCAGTTGGGAAGATTAAAGAAGTTATAAGGATTGGATTATAAGAAATAAAACTTTATTATTCACATATGACATCATTGTGATCCAAAAGAATATATATAGCTAATCTTTTAGAATTAATAAGTGAATTCTGTAAGTTTGCTGGCTGCAAGGTCAATAAAAGTCAATAGCATTTCTATATCCCAGCAGCAAACAAATAAATAACAAAATTTAAAAAACAATACATTCAGAGTAGCATTAGAAAAAAAATTTAACACCTAGGAACAAATCAAAAGACATGTTAGAATTTTACATTGAAAGCTGGAAAACAATACTGAGAGAAATTAAAGTTTACCTAAATAAATGGTGAAATAGAATTATACCATGTCCATGGAATAAAAGATTTAATATTGTATGGACTGACCTCTCCCCCCAACTAAGTAATTCCAATAAAAATACCAGCAAGTTGGGGTGTATGTGTGTTTGTGTATGTGTATGAGAGAGAGAATCAGCAGTCTCTAAAATTCATATGGAAATGCAGAATATTTGGAAGAACTAAGGAAATCACAAAGAACAAAGTTAGAAGGCTTATACTATCAGATAGCGGACCTGTTATAAAACTAAAGTAATTTAAACAGATGCTTTTTGTACATACCAAGGGTAGAAAAGCTGACCATTGGAGTTCAGAACAAGATTGAAAATATATGGTTATTTAATCTAAGACAAATGTGACACTGTTAGTGCATTAGGAAAGAATGGTTTCTTTAGTAAGTGTATGTGTATGTGTAAAATCCATTCAAGATGAAATTGCAGATATAAAAGTGAAAGGTAAAACAGTGAAGCTGTTTAAAACAGGAGAATATCTTTGTGGTCTTAAAGTAGTCAAAGATTTCTAAAATAGGACACAATAATCACTAACCGTAAAGAAAAAGATTGATAAATTAGACTATATTAAAGTTAATAACTTCTATCAAGAACATAACTAAAAGCATGAAAATGCAGCCTGCAGAGGGAGAGATTATCTGAGTATTTGTACCTGACAAAAGACATAGTTAGAATATATAAAGAATTCCTTCAAAGCAGTAAGACAACCCAGTTAAAGGGGCAGAAAACTCTAACTTTTCAGAGGATATCTGAGTGGCAAAAAAAAAGTTTAGAAAGCACTAAATTTCATTAGCTACTAAAGAAATGCAAATTAAAATCACACCTTTTTATTACACTCCCACAAGAAAAGCTAAGATGAAAAAAGTAGATATAGTAAGTGTTAGCAAGGGTGTGAAGCAACTGCAGTTTTCAGAAAGTACTGATGGGATTGTAAGTTGGTACAATGGAAAATGCCCATTATCTACTAACGTAGAATGTCACATACCCTATGACACAGTAATTCTATTCCTGTGTATCTGTGGTTAAACAGAATAATGGCCTTCCAAGCCCTGGAATCTGTGAACATGTTATGTTACATGGCAAGGAGGACTTAGTTGCAGATGGATATAAAGTTGTTACTCAGCTGACTTTAAAACAGAGGGATTATCCTGGCATAATTCCCTACCCTGGTGGGTAGACCCAGTGTAACCACAAGGTTCCTAAAATGCTATAAAGGGATACTAACAAGTTCAGAGTCAGAAAAGGAGGGTTAGTGATAGAAGCAAGATCTGAGTTGATAAAGTGTGAGAAGGATGTAACCCATCAGTGCAGGCTTTGAAGATGGAAGAGTGTGATCACAGGCCAAGAATTGGTGTCAGGCTTTAGAAGCTGGAAAAGGAATGTCCCCTGAAGCCTACAGAAAGGAATGTAGCTCTACTGAAATCTTGATTTTAAACAAGTGAGTCTTTTATTGGACTTTGTAATCTACAAAACTGTAATAGAAAGCAGGAAGCATCACAGTTCTGGGCTTAAAAGCTGTATTATAAAGCTATAATCATCAAGACAGTGTGGTACTGGCACAAAAATGGACACATAGGTCAGTGAAACAGAATAGAGAACCCAGAAATGGACCCTCAACTAATCTTCGACAAAGTGGGAAAGAATATCCAATGGAAAAAAGCCTCTTCAACAAATGGTATTGAGAAAATTGGACAGCCACATGCAGAAGAACGAAACTGGACCACTTTCTTACACCATACACAAAAATAAATTAAAAATGGATGAAATATCTAAACATTAGACAGCAACCCATCAAAATCCTCGAGGAGAACACAGGCAGCAACCTCTTTGACCTTGGCCATAGCAACTTCTTGCTAGACACGCCTCCAAAGGCAAGGGGAAACAAAAGCAAAAATGAACTATTAGAACTTCATCAGAATAAAAAGCTTTTGCACAGCAAAAGAAACAGTCAATAAAACTATAAGGAATGGGAGAAGATATGTGCAAATGACATATTAAAAGGCTAGTCTCCAAAATCTATAAAGAACTTATCAAACTTAACACCCAAAAAACAAGAAATCCAGTCAAGAAATGGGCAGAAGACATGAACGGACAGTTTCTCCAAAGAAGACATACAAATGGCCAAGAGACACATGAAAAAAATGCTCCGTATCACTTGGCATCAGGGAACTACAAATCAAAATCTCAGTGGAGATACCACCTCACACCAGTCAGAATGGCTAAAATTAAGAAGTCAGGAAATAACAGGTGTTAGATTGAGAGAAAAGGAAACCCTCTTGCACTGTTGATGGGAATGCAAGCTGGTGCAGCAACTCTGGAAAACAGGGAGGTTCCTCAAAATGTTTAAAGTAGAACTACCCTGAGACCCAGCAATTGTATTACTTGGTATTTCTCCAAAGTATACAAAAAAAGTTAATTCTAAGGGAAACATGCAGTGATTAGAGGAACAATGTCCACAATAGCCAAAATATGGAAAGATCCCAGATGTCCATCGACAGATTGTGTGTGTGTTTGTGTGTGTGTGTGTGTGTGTGTGTGTGTGTGTGTGTGTGTGTAGTGGAATATTACCAAACCATCAAAAAGAATGAAATTTTGCCCTTTGCAACAATGTGGATGGAACTAGAGGGTATATTATGCTAAGTGAAATAAGCCCAAGAAAAACAAATACCATATGATTTCACTCATATGTGGAATTTAAGAAACAAAACAGATGAATATAGGGGAAGGGAAGGAAAAATAAAATAAGATAAAAAACAAAGTGGGAGGCAAACCGCAAGAGACTCTTAGCTCTAGGAAACAAACAGGGTTGCTGGAGGGGAGATGGGTGGGGGGATGGGGTAACTAGGTGATGGGCGTTGAGGAGAGCATTTGATGTAATGCGTACTGGGTGTTATATGCAACAGATGGATCACTAAATTCTACTCCTGAAACTAGTAACACATTATGTGTTAACTAAATTAAATTTAAATAATAAAAAGAACCCTAAATCTGATAGAAATGTTCATCTACAGAGAGGTCCTAGAATGTTCATAGCAGCATCATTCATAATAGCTAAAAACAGGAAACAACCCTAAAGGTTCTTCAGCAGTGGAAGTGGTAAATCAGAGTAGACAGGGTTAACCTAATTATCTTAATGGTTTATGTCATCACACTATGATAGTCTGATGAATTCATTTTCAATATAGAAATTACCTACCAAATATTGAATAATTTAAGACCAGTTTTGGCAGTCAGGGTACACTGTCTTTTGTGATACTGGACATAAAACTGAGATATTATTACTTCATGCAGAAGTTTACTATTTGATCATAGAATATTTATTAAAAGTTAAATTATGCATGGAAATGATTCTTACTAACTTCAGGATATTAGCTGCTACTGGAGAAAGAAAGAAGTCAGGAAGAGAAGGAAAAGGGATGAGAATAGGGTTTAGAAATAAATGTGGCAAAATGTTAACATCTGTAGAATCTGGGTAGTAAGTACATGATTATGTTATTTTCTATGTATTTGAAATATTTTGTAATTAGGAAAGTTCTTAACAGAATATATTAATTCTACCATGATACATACCTTTTTTTCCACATTCAGTCAGGTCTTAATTAGATTTCAATACCCCTGTTGTTCTTTAAAGTGACAGCACAGCAGAGGACCAATCATGCCTTTATACTCTGGTTTTACTAAGTTAATATTGGAGGAAAAAAGTCTTGTTTTGGGTTCTGGAACTCTGCACGTCTACGGTCTACACTTAATGAAATCTGGATTCCTCAACAGGTTTTAGAGTGCTTTTAACATTCACCTAAGTAATAATGCTGTAGTTCCAGCTAATACTCCCTTTTTCTTCCTAATGGAGATTGTTTTCTCCATGAAGGCTTTACTTACTAACAACTAAAACAATAAAAAAGAATCCTTGAATAGTTAGCCAGAAGTTATCTAGAAGGTGAAAGGTGAAAAGGAGGTGATGGTAATAGTGGGAACTAGCTGCTGTAGTGCAGGCAAATGAACAGCACAGAGGAATGAAAGGAAAATCAAGCTAAGCTACTTCCATTATGCTTTCAGGTGATCTGGTAGACAGAACAGTGGCCCCACAAAGATGTCTGCTCACATTCTCTTCCTCCTCAGAACTTGTTATAAGTTGACCCTGGAACCGCACAGGTTTATATTACATGGGTCCACTTATACCTAGATTTTTTACAGTACTGTATTTCCTTTTCATTATGGTTTTTCTTAATACTTTCTTGTCTCTAGCTTACTTTTTTGTAAAAATATAGCATATAATACATATACAAAATATGTGTTAATCATCTATGTTGAGGGGGGAACCCCCTATGCATGGTGTCGGTGCCCCTAACGCCCATGTTATTCAAGGGTCAACTGTATTAACATTTGGGGGCAAAAGGGACCTTGCCAATGTAATTAAGGTTCTGAAGTTGAAAACAGATCATCCTGGATTATCTGCGCAGATCCAATCTAATCACATGAGCCTTTTAGAAATAAAGACATGAGGCAGAATGGGAAGCAAGAGAGATTAGAGGCATGAGAAGGCATCTAAGATGGAGAAAGAGACCTTAAAACAAGGAATGCAGGTTGCCTTTAGAAGTTAACAACCCCACAACTGAAAGCCAGCATATGAACAGGGACCTCAGTTCTAAAATCTCATGGAACTTGATTTTGCCAACAATCTGATAAAGTCTGGAAGTTGATTGATCCCTAGAGATCCCAGAAAGTAAAGCAGTCTTGCAGTATATTTAAATATGCTTGAAAACACGAATTTAATAAGTATAAAATATTCCATCAGTATGGATATGGATATCCTCCTTTGGTTGTTTTGAGTTTTTCTCTATTATGACTAATGCTGGGATAACTACCTTATATAAGGCTCTGCCACATTTCAGATTATTTCCTTAGAATGAATCCTGTTAAGTAGTTCAAGTACTTAATCAAAGAATATGAAAATGTTCAAAGTTTTTCATACATAGCGGCAAGTCGTCCTTCAGGAAAGACTGTGTGACTTTATACTAATACCACCAATAGATGAGTATCTGTTTGAGACCATCCTGTCTTTTAATGAGTATAATCTTTTAAAACCGCTTTTCTAATTTGATAACCAAAAATTAAATTTTAATTTGCATTTTAAAGATTTTTAGTAACTGGAGCCTGGGTGGCTCAGTTGGTTGAGCAACTGCCTTCGGCTCAGGTCATGGTCCTTGAGTTCCGGGATCGAGTTCCCCATCGGGCTCCCGGCTCCACAGGGAGTCTGCTTCTGCCTCTAACCTTCTCTCTTCTCATGCCCTCTCTCACTTTCTCTGTCTCTCAAATAAATAAATAAAATCTTAAAAAAAAAAAAAAACTTTAAAAAAAAGATTTTTGGTAACAAATTTTCATGTTCATTGGGGTGTGCGTTTGTGTGTGTGCGCGTGTGTGTGAGTTGTCTACATTGTCTTTTCCTGTTTTTCTTTGGAAGATCAAGGATTTAGCTGTTAATACACAGGATGAAAAACACATTTTTATTCCTCCATCACCCTAGTGAAATAAAATTCTCAACTATGCAATTCAGAGTCTGCCTGTCTAATCTGTTTCCATTCTCTAACTGTTGTCATGAATCTAAATAATAGATTAGCCCCAGGTATTAGCATTTCCAGCTGCTACCCATTAGTTCAAGGTATATTATAAAGAAAGGAAGCTGTAATGCATATCCCAAAGGAGCTACTGTAGGTAGCCCTTTTCTTAAAATATGAACTTTATTCATAAATAAAACGCAAAATATCTGTAACATACACTTGCACAGAGACAAATGTGCACACTTGTGGGTGCCCACATATCCCAGATCTCAGAGTAATTAAAAAGCAAAATTCATTTCTGATGTGGCAGTGCCTGTTCTCTGAATTTGGGATGTCTACCTTAGGAAGCAATCACGTTGCCTATGTTGGCTTGTTTTGCAGTTACCACCATATTATGCGGAAATTCTTACTTTCGATCCTGTAATATCAAGAAAATTCACCTCTGAGCAGGCTCACTAACTGAATATTAAAATCAGAGTTGATATCCCAAAACATTTTCTCGTCTGCTCTTCCTTCACTCTACCATCACCCCTTCCAGACACGAAAACAAAAGTTCACTCATTCAACCATATACTTCCTTACTCAGGCAGTCTTTGCATAGAATAAATGGAGCCTCATGAGGCCAATCACTTAAGAATAGGAAATCTACTCTCAGAGGAGATTATGGAGAGCATCTGTGGGTTCTTGCCTGGTTTTCATAATTTGTCATGGGGTGTGATACCAGGTGAAAAACCAGGGAAGTGCATGTGCAAACAAATCGATGCTGACAGTTTAAGCATGAGTTTAAGTATTGTTTGTGATCAGAGATGCTCTTGCTAATTAGATACTTTTTATATAACATGTTTCCTCATGGCACCACAATTTGTTTTGTTGCCTTTGGGTCTTAATATGCACTGTAGGGGCGCCTGGTTGACTCAGTCATTAGGCATCTGCCTTCAGCTCAGGTCATGAGCCCCACATCTGGCTCGCTGCTCAGCGGGGAGCCTGTTTCTCCCTCTCCCACTCCCCCTGCTTCTGTTCCCTCTCTCATTGTTTCTCTATCCAATAAATAAATAAAATCTTTAAAGAAAATGTGCTGTAAAAAGACTAGCAGTTTCTGGCCCTAAAGCTTATTTAAATCGGTGATTCCAAACTTTAGATTTATGACATTGTATTACTTAATTTGTAACATGAATGCTTTCTTTAAAATGTAAAAATATTTATGCTTTTACTTATATTACACAGTATTCCTTAAGTTAATCTTAGCTATATGTAAATTTTTTTTTTTAAATAAACTTGGACTTTTTGTTTCAGCCTTATCTATAGAGCACGGTATTATTTCTACCTTCACTTGTAAATAAAAATTGTATATATTTTGTAGTCTCTGTTAATAGATGCTGAGGAAGGATAGTATACCATCTTTGTTGGGCTTCCCAGTGTAAGTATAGTTCTTTTACTTTCAGTACTTTAGGGATCAAGTGTTTTTAGTCCAGGAAACAACTTTATACTACTTTTCTAGCAGAAACACCACGGTTACTTGTAGTGACCCACCTATTAATGCAATCAGCTTCATACAAGCTAGTACACATAGCTTAATAGGTGTCAGGCACTGTGAGGCTACAAAATACATACAACTTTTATATCCCAAAAAAAAGTATAGTACTGTGCTCTACTATGGATGTGGCTGAGGCAGATTCTGATTTTCTTTTAAACCTACACAAAATGGAATCCCTCTAAGATTTCTTCTACTCAAACGAATTGAGGCAAATAATTCTAAGCACCTTTCATATATTGACGCATTTACTATTCATAATTCTATGGTGTAAGTGCTATTAAATGTATTTCATAAACAAGCATACTGTAGCCCAGGGCTGTTGAGTAGTTTAATCTTCCTCACCCTCTTTACACCATGTCTTTCTTTGCTGTATGTCACAAGGTGTAGTACGCAGCCAGTCTAGCGGCAGAGCCAAGCAGTCTGGTTCAAGTCTGTGCACTTCGCATCAAAGCCTTATTGTCATCCAACATTATTTGTTTCTCAGTTCTTTATAACTGAGTTCACTAAAAGTACTTAAAAATAAACATTTTAAAAAAGATTTTCTAACAAACTTCCTTTTTAAGTAAAACTTGGTAATTGTTTTAAAATTTTTCTTTGGGGGCACCTGGAGGGCTCAGTCAGTTGAGGGTCTGACTCTTGGTTTCAGCTCAGGTCATGATCCCTGGGTTGTGAGATCAAGTCTGGCCTCAGGCTCCATGCTCATCGGGGAGTCCACTTGAGATTCTCTCTCTCTGCCTTTCCCTCTGCTCCTCCCTCTGATTGCGTGAGCGTGCCCTAATAAATAAAATCGTTAAAAATAGTTTTTCTTGAATACAGATGTTCAAAGACCTGCAACTTATACCTAACTTATTAGAAAGTACTAGCACACTGAAGAATACTTTCAAGTATCACCACTGATTTTACAACATCTGTCAAAGGTGATACTTTTTATTACCGGTAGTTTACTGTTGCATACACACAGTAATGAGGAGTGTATCGACATTTGATTAATTTTCTCCTCTTTCTACCAAGGTGTCACAGGAGATTTTAAACATTGCCAATAATAACTGTAGTGATAAGGAGAAAATACTTGTAATTCTTTTACTTGACAAACTAAGGGAGTTTAAGACTTTATAAATTGAGTTTGCTGTTAAATCTTTAGAATTTTAAGATTTAGGTCTTCCAGTTTTCCATATAGATTATCACTTGCAATAAATTACATTACAGGTGGTATAACCGCATCTAAAGTCTAGAAGTAATTAGTGTATAATTCTGTAAGGTCTATCAGGAGGCTGTTTCTCTTTTTGTAATTGGACATTTTCGTTGTAGATTATGGTTATCAACATTTAAGATTTTATATTTAAACTTTAATTTTTAGATTATTTTAATAGAGTTTTGTGAAAGGTTACCATCTATTTAATGTTCCACATTTCTCTCATTGTTAGAGTAAGAACTACCTGTTGTGATCAAACTCTGACATCCATTTATCATGCCTAGGGTGTATTTGTATACTGACGTGTTCTTTTGTCATTAATAAATATTTTGGTAGTATTTGCTATTGTACATTAAATGTACATTACACAAAATTAAATGTATGTCAGTACACAAACTGCTTCTTTAGAAGCAGAGAATTCCAAATATAAGTGTGCTTACATAGATAATAACTTTTGTTGTCATAAGGTCATCTACATGATCTCCCCATTTGGGGCTTTAACCAACTCTTACATGTTCAGCTGATTCTAAGTGAATATATTTCTGACATAATCTTTTTCTGTATTGTAGGCATATCTCTGAGCCAACATCAGTGTCAGTTCTAGGATATAATTTAGAACCATGACCACACTCAGTTTATGCAGTGAAAAGTTTTATAGAACTGTGTTCAGTATTAACAGTATTCCTATCTCCAAGACTATTAGACATTATTTCTGTAATTTCTATTCCATTTTCTTAATTTTTGACATTGTTTTCTGTTTATTATAACAAGGCAGTACTCCTCTCACAATTTTGGGCTAGATTTGATAAGAGATTTGTTTTTCCTTCCTTTCCACTTAAATTTATTGAAAACTTCTATTTTCATGGCTATTTGCCTTTAAAAGCAATTGTTCATAATTAAGGCAGATTTTCCCCAATAGGAGTTCACAGCTGTGAAGAGAAAGTTCTCTTTCCCAGTGGGTTAATAAATAGGCTTTTGTGAGAACTTACTGGAATATTTTTCCTGATTAAACAGTCAAAGACTAAGAGTCTATTGTTGTTCTTGGTACTGATAGAACCAAAACACCTGCAGCTGAGCATTTACACTTTGGAAAGCAGAACTAACGTAAGGCCTTAAGGCCTTCTTTTGCATAGTGAGAAGTTCGACAGCTATAATTTTTCTTAGAAAATTAAAATTCAGACATGACCTTTGTTCCAAATTACAGATTTTAACAGTGAAAGCTCATTGAAATGTGCAATCAAAATAAAACACAGGCAGCATTTCTTTGTGCATTGTTAACAGTATAGATATTTAACTGGCAAATATGAAGCCTTTTACTACGTCTGCTGATTTCTTTTTGTTAACACTCCCCTTTCTTGTTCCACTTTGCTTCTTAATCACCCTATTCGTAAAAACCTTGTTTGGGGACAGTGCATCCCTGCTACAGGAAGTCCTCGTTCTTAGTCCAGCCCCTGCCAGTCAGCTTTCTTAACGGCAACCCTGTTTCCATCCTAGTCTTGCTGTTACCTGTACTCTGAGGTTAAGAGCACACATAATAAGCTAACCTCCCTGGGTTTAAGTTCTGGCTCTGCTATAGTGGCATGGCCTTGAGTGAGCTGTTTATTTAGTCTCTGTGGCTTCAGTTTCCCTCTGTAAAATGGGGATATTACTCTACCTTGTATGCTTGTTCTGAGGATTAGTTAACGTTAGTTAACACTGCCAACATCCATCTCCTCAGTCTCTAGTCCCTTGCCCCATTTTATTTTTTCTATAGCATTTATCACCACTGGTCCTGTATTGTTTAGTGTCTTTTTCTCCTATCAGGAGTGCCAGTTGAGCACACGGTTTTATTTTGGTCATTCCTGTAGTCCCACACCTAGACAACCTGGCATAGGTAGTGCTTAGTAAATACTTGCTTGAAGACTATATTGACGCTGAGTTAAGAACCAGTTTTTTTCTGACAACTATTGACCCTAACTTTACTATGCATTTTTTTCCCCACAGTATGACCCTAACATTTCCTACTCCTATATTTTCATTTAATCCAGATTTTCTCATTAGGCCACCACTCACTTTAGAAAGATAATTTGGGCTTTTAGAAATAAAAATAGGGGCGCTTGGGTGGCTCAGTTGGTTGGACGACTGCCTTCGGCTTGGGTTATGGTCCCGGGGTCCCGGGGTCGGGTCCCGCATCAGGCTCCCGGTTCCTTGGGGAGTCTGCTTCTCCCCTCTCTGTTTTCTCTCACTCTCTCTCTCTCAAATAAATAAATAAAATCTTAAAAAAAAAAGAAATAAACGTAAAATAAAAACTAAATTCTTATTTCCTGAAGCAAAGGATAAGCAAGCACAATAAAAATGCTGATATTGTTTTCAAAGGCAATTGTTAAGGATTGTGTAGTAAACTGAATTGTATACTTAGCCAGATTCTTTGAACTTCCAGTTTTTAATACAACATATCTACCTATAAAGATCTATGGAGATTTCAGATTAGATAATGAATGAGTAGTACTTTATGACTAAAGCACATATACTTAGTTAATATTTTTTCTTTTCTCTTTTGCAGATTAATGACTGCAGAGAGCGAGATCAGATTTGTCCACAAGGACATGGGTATAATACCAAGCTGGGGCGGTGCTACCCGACTAGTTGAAATCATTGGCAGTAGGCAGGCTCTCAAAGTATTAAGTGGAGCCTTCAAACTGGATTCAAAAAAAGCTTTAAACATAGGAATGGTTGAAGAGGTCTTGCAGTCTACAGATGAAACTGAATGTCTAGGAGAGGCACGAGAGTGGCTAAAGCAGTTTACCAGAGGGCCACCGGAAGTAATTAGAGCTTTGAAAAGATCTGTTTCTTTAGGCAAAGAGCTTTGTTTCGAGGAGGCATTACAGACTGAAAAAGATCTTGTAGGAACAGTTTGGGGTGGACCTGCAAATAAAGAGGCCATTGCCAGGAAAGGAAAATTTAATAAATAGTTTTAAAAAATATGATGTACTACAAGTAAAACTCCAGTGATTAACATTTATAAAAGTTAAATACCAGAATTACTTCGAAGGCTACACTAGTATTTGATTTGTTTTTAATCATTTTTTGAATAGGTGAACTCATTGACCTACTTTCCAGTATATTTGGGTAATTATCAAGTAACCTGAAACATTTAGCTAAAATATCCAACAATTTTGGCTTAAAAGTTATCATCAGTTCCCACACTAGTTCTTACCCTACAACCAAAGACCAGTTTTTAAAAAGAAAAAACCTGGGGGCACCTGAGTGGCTCAGTTGGTTAAGCAACTGCCTTGGGCTCAGGTCATGATCCCGGAGTTCGGGGATCGAGTCCCGCATCAGGCTTCCAGCTCCACGGGGAGTCTGCTTCTCCGTCTGACCTTCTCCCCTCTCATGCCCTCTCTCTCTCTCTCTCTAAAAATAAAAAAAAAAGACCTTTCCACAAAGCCTATGCCTGGGTTATTTTTCATAGTATTTGTTCTATCTTACCTGGAAATAATTTACAAAAATAACTTAATGAAACTTGCACTAAAGAATAAAAATGGAGTGGGGTCAGGGACAAGATAAGAAAAGGTATGATCATTTTCTTCTGCTCTAAGCAGTTGGGAGGTAAAGACTTGAGTAGGGAGGGGCACCTGGTTGGATCAGTTGGTGAAGCATGTGACTCTTGATATTGGGGCTGTGAGTTCAAGCCTCATGTTGGGTGTAGAGATTACTTAAAAATAAAAAATAATTAAAAAATCTTTAAAAAAAAGAAGTGGTGAATGGCTCTTTATTATTTATTTTTTATGGTTCTTTTAAATAAAAAAGCTTCCCACCTTACCCTCCTACAAATTTGGAGCCTTATTTGATATTTTAATAACCTAGTTTTCTATTTTAAATTCCCTACTAAACAACAGCCATCCTGTGGAAAGTCTACTGGCCATTATGTGTATGCCCTGGGATTTCTGAGCTAGTAGTAAGTACTACTGTTTACTCAGTAATAAAATTTAACTTTACATCAAAACTTCCTAAGATGTCAAAGGGACTCATGAAGCATCCTCTAACATTTGCATTATATATCAGATTTTTTTTTCTGAAAAGTAGCTAACCTTTCTTTTCCATAACTAGCTATATTCTGAAAGTAGATAATACAAATGCACAACTTAAACTTTTATGATCATCTCTATAATACAGGCTTTAAAAAATATGTAATTTGAAGAATTAACTCCCAATTCTAACCTATCACAAGAGATAAAAGATAATTTCAAAGTAGGGACAATTTTTATTTGCTATAATAACATTCAATTCACATTTGAAAAACATTAAAAATAACTTGTATATGCTTCAACACGATCGTACTGTTTTTGAGTTAAAATATATTAAGACAAACACATTACCATTTTTTAGAACCAATTCTGGATTACCTAGTTAACCCAAGACTTCCTATTTTACCACAGATTCTACATTTGGTGTAAAGTAAATTTGTGTCTACTAATGTCGTTTACAAATAAGCCTACCATTTAATTCATTAGTATCAGACCACTAATGAAGACTGACAATGAAAATCTAATATGTATGGTCTCTATTATCAGTTATGTAAGAAATCTAAGTCTCACAAGCTTTAGGTTTATTTCCATACATACTTATTCCATGCAATTGCTTGTCGATTCTGTTTAAATATTCTCTGAAAAAACTCAAACTTTTCTGAGCAAGTGACCAAGCTGAATACAACCAATTCAAACCACCACCTGTTTACTGACCTTTGGCCACTAACGTCAAAATGTTTCCATCCTCTTTCCAGACTCAAACAACAGACAAATTATTTTTGATAAACTCTAGTATTTATTAAATTATAAATTCTGTAATCAAAAAGAAAAATGCAGATCAAGAGAAACCTCAAACTACAAGGACTAGACAGCAAAGCCTATGGGAAACGCCGTGAATTATGTTATAGACAAGATTCTAAAACATGAATTATTAGTTTTTCCTTTACATTTCCACTTCAGTAACTACTATTTAATAGTTGTTACTCATCTATTTTAAAATCCCAAATTCACATCTATTCTCACATTAATTAAGCTTCCTGTTCATATCGATACCAGACATCGTATAGGTGCCAAATTTTAGTAATGGTTTTATGTCAATCCATGCAGAAAAACAAGACACAATGCAAGAGTCAGATGAGGACTATTAATGCACAGATAATACACACACGCTTGCCAAAAGAACTGAAGAAATTTTTAAAAAATATAAAATTAACAGACCTCAAGAAAACTGGGTTATTACTAAACAGCTCTCAACTATTAATGCCAAGTTCCTTATATTAAATAAACTCCTCAACAGAGACATGTTAGACATTTTAATTATAGGTCTGTCCTCCCCATACCCCTTCCCACCCCAACTCCCAAAAATGCACTACCAGGGATGAGTATAATGTTACGTGGGCAGAAATTTACAGATAACCATTTTAACTTTGAGCATGGAGCGGAAGACTTTATTTAAACTTCAGTTACTGTGCACTGTCCATCAGGCCTTCTAGATCTGACACCGGCATTCACTGTTCCACCCCCTGCTACTGAAAGATCAGGTCCTGATCGATCTGATCGATCAGATACTGTCTGGTTTGCATTTGGAACCAAAAGTCTCTGTTGGGTCAAGGAGTGTTGTGCAACAAGCGCAGATACATCCTCACTATCACTACTGGCATCTGATTCGGTTTCTTCAACGGAGGTGTCTGGTGCCGGTACCCTGCCTGAAGATGGCGATTCATGATCTTCTTCTCCTTCCCCCCTATGACTCCTTTCGGCTATGCTGTCTCCACTGAGTTGCAAATGAGCAAAAGAGTCTTCCAGAGACGTGCTTGCATCAGGGGATGGTGTTGCAGGGCTTGTTAACTGACCATCTACTGCTGTCAGGGGCCTTACAGAAGACACTAGAGGCTGAACGGAAGAAGCTCCACTCTGTGCTGATACGCTGTCCGCGCCGTCGGCAGAGCTCTCTCGCGCTAGGTTTACGGTATTAGCGTCACAGTCCAGCCTAAGTCCAGCTACTCCCTTCTTTGGTATATCTATTATGTCCCGCTTAATCTTCCTGCGACGTCCATGTTCGTTTCTCCTGTACTGAACCATATTTTCAAGATCAGCAACATACAGAAACCCAGCAATTAACATTTCAGTGCTCTTTTTACCTTTGGAAAAAGCGTCTTCCAGCTCTCTACTAGTGCGCTCGTCATACTGCCACCACCCATTTCTTCCTTCATAATACCATGCATATTCACCATTTCCTCTACTCGCGGCCTTGAGTTCTTCTGGTGACAATAAGGTTGGCTTGTCAAGGAAATCTTCAGGGATTTCTTGTCGACAGAGGGCACAACGCTTTCCAAGCCATGAAGCTCCCTTTACACACAGATAGCAGAAAACATGCTTACAAGGCAGGCTGACTGGGTGAACACATGTTTGCAGACAAATGGCACATTCAGGGACAGTTAGAGAAGGTGCAGTATTCGCACAGGACTCATTCGCTTTCCTGTTCGTAGGAAGCATATTTATTGAGTGATCAATTTCACCACAGCCAGCCATCCTAAGAAAATGAGAGAAAATACATATATTAAAATTGTATTTCAACTCTTCCAGTATCTTAATTCAACAATTCAGATTATTATTAAGCACCTATGATATATGTGTGCTACCTCATGGACAATGGGAAAACAAAAATGAAAGCCCACCTGTTTATGGGGAAGACTGACATTAACAAAATAAACACACACATGGATGTTAACAGTGCAATTCTGGTAAGTGCTAGGAATGAGTACATGGTAGTGAGCCCTAGATCTAGATTTCTAATGATTGATTTTAGGTTTCTTCCTGGATGTCTTAAGGGCAAAAAAAACCTGAACTCGTTTATGTTTCTTCCTTATTTTATTTACTCCCTAAAAGCTCCATCCCCACCATGACACCATTATCCATCTGCTTTTTCAAGCCAGAAATCCATCACTGAAACTGCCCTTCTCCTACTCCTTGCATCCAAAACATCAGCAGGTCTTATCAATTTTATCCTAAGTATCTCCTGAATCTACCTACTATGCATTTCTACCCTTGTCTAGCCACCAAGTAAATACTGTTTATTAAATTACTGAATAGGCCTTTTAATTGGTCTAGCCTTACCTTTTGCTTAAAAAGTTGATTTTAGGACAAAGACTAGCATCTATAGGCCCTACAATGGTCCTGCCCCCCACCTCCCACACCGGCCTCATCTCTAACAGCCTTCCCCTTGATCAGGCTTCCATCCACACTGGCTACTCCGTTCAATAGGTTTTCTCTATATGAACATTTCTTCACTTCCTGCCTTCCACATCCCCCATGGACAAGCTACTACCCATCTTACTCCTATTGAGAAAGTCTCCATGACTAGATCAAATCACCTTTTTTTTTTTTTAAATTTTTAATTTATTTATTAGAGAGAGAGAGACTCAGAATGAGAGGGGAGAAGGTCAGAGGGAGAAGCAGACTTCCCGCAGAGCCGGGAGTCCGATATGGGACTCGATCCCGGGACTCCGGGATCATGACCTGAGCCGAAGGCAGTCGCTTAACCAACTGAGCCACCCAGGCGCCCAACCTTTTTTTTTTAAAGTCTGACTACCATGTACTTCTCATTCCTAGCACTTATCATAATTGCACTTCATGCAATTATATGTGTATGCAATTCACATAATTGCATACACATAATTGCATTTATGTGTATGTTTATTTTGTTAATGTCAGTCTTCCCCATAAGCAGGGGGGCTTTGTAAAGGCAAGAAACAGATCACTTTGGCTCGTCTCTGTATTCCCATACAAGACCTGGCAGATAGAGAACACTCAAATATTAGCTAAGAATATGAATGTTTTTCAGTGAAGAATACCATCATATAAAATAGATGTTTTGAGTTTTATTTATTTATTTATATATTTAAGATTTTATGTATTTGTCAGAGAGAAAGCATGCATAAGCAGGGGGGAGTGGCAGGCAGGGGGAGAAGCAGACTCCCCACTGAGCAAGGAGCCCCATACAGGGCTCAATCCCAGGACCCTGGGATCAAGACCTGAGCTGAAGGCAGACGCTTAACTGAGCCACCTGGCGTCCCTTTTATTTTACTTTAAATAACATTAATTTAAACCACCTGGCTGACAATTTTTTTTTTTAAGAATTTACTTGTACATACCTTGGGAACGTATAAAAATTCTGTCAGTGCACTTAAAGATCAGCCCAGACGCAGCACACTGAAGACTATAATAATATATTGTGGATGGCCAAGGGGAGAAAGGATAACGGGAAATAAAGCAACTATTACACAATGAAACCACTGCTAGATAAGAAATCTAAAAACCTGAGTCTCCCTCTACCTTACTCTTCAGCACCCAGTTAAATTCACAGTCTAAATTTCCTTACCTACAAATCTGTGTTTATAAAACTTGTGAGAATAGCCAAAAAACACAAACAAAAAAAAACACCAAACAAAAATACTCTCTAATCACTAAAGCTCCACAAATGTTATTACAATCATGTAAAATGGAGAAAATGACACGAATGTTGAAACTGCCCTAAAGCGAAAGAAAGGGAAAAAAAGGGACGAGATTTGTTAAACTGGATGGTATCAGGCTTAAACACTCACATAAAATTTGTTAATTTCTGCCTTATTGAGTCAGATGAACATTTACTAAAAAATTACCATCGTCCAATATGATGCTGAGTTTTTTTCCTTTCTTTTCTCTTCTCTCTTTACTTTTTCTTTCTTTGACAGAGAGAGAGAGAGAGAGAGACCGAGAGAGGGAACACAAGCAGAGGGAGTGGGAGAGGGAGAAGCAGGCTTCCCGTTGAGCAGGGAGCCTGATGCAGGGCTGAATCCCAGGACCCTGGGATCATGATCTGAGCTGAATGCAGGCGCTTAACAACCGAGCCACCCAAGCGCCCCACAATGCTGAGTACTGATGGATCTAAAGATACACACCTACTTTGTTAAATAAAGAAACATACAATCAAAGCAGATAATCACAGTATGGCCTAATTCCTGCAATAATGTGTTAGGATGCTTATAAAAAGTAATGAGAGAGAGGTAAGAAGATGGATATAGGCTAGAAAGTATGGGTGCAGAGGTGGCTGGGAAGTGGAAGAATTTGAAGGCAGAGACACGTAGATGGCCCTGAGTCAAATAAGCAACGGAACAGCAAAGCATGAAGTTACAAAGGTAATCAGAAGCCAAATCATGGAAGTCTTTTCGTGCCCAGCTGAAGAAGCATCTGATTTGATTTTTATCCCATAGTACTAGGAAACCCAGATATTTTAAAAGGGCAGACATTTTAAAAGGGCAGAAAATGATAGAGGAGTACACCAGTGATAAGTAGAAAGACTGAGAAATACAGGTAAAGGTCTTGCAGAGATTGGCAACCATTAATTAACTGCTGCTTAAAATCAATGACAATCTCTCTGTACCAGTTGATTCTGTTGTTTTAAACAAGGAATAAGAATTTCTGCCTTTTTCCAAGATCCAGCATTCAAAACTGGGTACAGTGGTTACAAAAGGTGTAGTCAATAAAAATGTTTATGTTCATCAAAACTTGAGAAATCCTCTTAGGCTTTCATCACAGCACATCCAGTCCAACAATCCATTCTCTTACTGCTTTTTCCTGTGTCCTTGGTTCTTCAATAGACAAGGTTCAAAATGATAGCAAGTTTTGGAAAAGACTGTTATTTATCTAGAAAAGGAAGTGGCACACAGTCCCAGTGCAAAGAACTGATCACTGAAAATACTTGATTTCCAAACTCTTTTTTTCAACCTTTAATTCTATTTCCAATCAACTCCTTTACCAGAAACTAGGTTACACAAACTAGTAAACTGTAACTTTTTCCCAACCTATAGGAAGTTCTACCAGATATGAGCTCTTACAGGAGCTTCAAAGTATTATGAAATAAACCCTTGCCTTCAAAGATCTTGTCACTTAACAATCTAAGTTATAAGTGAAAGTGCTTGCTTCTCAACTGGTTAATCAATGCTGTCCACCTATTTCCCCAGAAAGAACTGGCCGTGCACAACACATTTTGTTAGGCTCCCTACAACTCATGTATTTCTTAAATACAGAATCTTAGTACTTCCCAAAGTGACAAGACATAGAATACCACATATTTCAATCTATATTTGGCAAAAGATTCAGAATACTTTTGTCTGCTCCAGGAAACTTTACACTGCAGCAACAGTCTATGTACATTACCTTCAATTCTGCCAAATATAAGCAGCATCTAATGTACCTGGTAAGAGGTTTTTTAAAAATCACACATTCACACTGTGCTTCTGGGTCTTCAGCTTTCTCATCAGTAAAATTGGGGTAATTCACGTTCAACTCAAAATTATTGTAAAGTGAATAAATTAAATGAAAGTATAAAACTGTATATGAAAGATTCTTTTAATTCATCAGGTCCTATTGCTACACTTAAACCTCAGTGTAACTTTAAACATTTTGGGAACAGAAAGAACTAAAATTAGACACAGAATGGGAGTATTCTGTGTAAGTATGTAATGTAAGTATTCTTACACCCCTTTCAATTTAGGTTAAAGAAATCAATTGTCAATGAAATTCATTTTTTAAAGACTTTATTTATTTATTTGAGAGAGAGTGAGAGAGCGCGCGCAGGAGGGGAGGGAGAAGCAGACTCCCCGCGGAGTAGGGAGCCTGATGTGGGGCTCAATCCCAGGACCCCAGGATCATGACCTGAGCCCAAGACAGATGATTAACTGACAGCCATTCAGGTGCAACCCCCACTTTTTTTTTTTTTTAAAGATTTTATTTATTTGAGAGAGAGTACTGTTTGAAGTACTTTACATCTAATCCTCACATTACCCTATAAAATGGGCCCACTATTTTCCTTATTTTACAGATGAGAAACTGAGATACAGAAAGCTCAGGTGATATGCCCAAAGTCACAGACTCTACTCGTAAATGACTGAGCCAACTCCAAATCTAGGTTTCAAATCCAGATGGTCTGACTTCAGTCTGCACTCTTAGCTACTAATGAATGCCTCCATAATTATGGCCATGATAAAATATACTATGCAAGAGGAAGAACTGCAAAGACCTTGTACAGTATGTTATCTTAGTAAATTTAAACATTTATTTTTGAAGATTTTATTTGTCAGAGAGAGAGAAAGCAAGCGTGCGTGAGCATGCACAAGCATGGGGAGTGGCAGGCTGAGAAGCAGGCTCATTGAGCAAGGAGCTCAATGCAGGACTCAATCTCAGGACCCTGGGATCATGACCTGAGCCAAAGGCAGACACTTAACCGACTGAGCCAACCAGGCACCCCAGTTCTTAAACATTTTTAGACCACAGCATTAGTAAGAATCTGATGAGATGTTACATATAATTTCAAAGGGTTCAGGATCTCTATGAAGCTGGTCTACATATGAATTCCTAAGTAGGCAAAAGGAATTCACTGAAAGGTTTTATGTAAGGAAGTGATACTAGGCTTGGTAGTTTACTTTTTGGTGGAAGACTTAGTGGCATGGGGGCAAGAAAGAAACTAGGATTTCTAGTAATCCAGGTATAAGATAATGTGAGGGAGGGTGCAGATGTAAGGTTCCAACAAATGAATATAAGAAATACTTAGGAAATGAAAACATTTGGTTACTGATCATTGGTGGCATATCCATCAAGATTCAGAATCTGAGAAGAGAGTTCTGTTTCAGACGTAATGACTTTGAGATACTTATAAGATCTCCAGATGAAGATAGGTCTAGTTGACAGCTGAATTTCCTAGATTGGTACTCTGAAGGAATTTAACCTGAAAAATGTCTGATGAGTCACCAATACATGGTTCTTAAGAGACATGAAAATCAATGAATGCCCAAATTAAACCTGTAGAGAGGGCAGACAAAAGGCCCAACCACAGAATCTTGGATTATTTCAATGTTTGCTAATGAGGCAAAATAGCTTACAAAAGATATTAAGAAATGGTCAGAGAAATGGGGAATACAGAGACACCACCACTGAAAAAGCAAGCTACAAGGGAGACGCTTGAAAAAAAGAAGGGTCAAACAAGGAAAAGACTTACTAAAAGTAACTATTAAACTCATGAATATTACCACTTTTATAGTGAAATGTATAGTGTAAAAGTTGTGAGCAACACACATATTTAGCTGTTTTGATTTCCAGAGACTATCAAGCCTCCCATCAATAACTTTTTACTCGGTCAAGACAACTTTCTTTCCCTATTGCCCTAAAGATTGTTACACGACTTCTCCACCTTCTTAGTTTAGAGATATCCTACACTCCTTTATCACTAAAAAATTAGGTAAGGGTGAATCCTTGAAATTAATCTTTATCTTCACTTTACCTTATCATCATTCCTCTTGGCTCAGGATGGGGTACTGCTAGTTGTTTTGAAAAGCTAACCCCTCAATTTCTGGTGTTAGTACTATCCCAATTCCCTCAAGGTTTTGGTTAATATTCTCTATCCCTAAATTTCAAAAGCAACTACCATGCTAGCCTAATGATCTCTTTCAGCCTTGATATATTTGATCCCATTGCACTGAATGATACACCACTAATTCTTTTTCTGAAACTTTATGCATTTCCATGATGGTACTCTCTCCCAATTCTCCTTTCTATTTTATTGTTTTCTCTTTTCTCTAGTTGCCCTTAAGTACCAGTATACTTCACAAAGGTGCTGTGTGTGGCCCTATTTTCGCACTATATT
Source organism: Nasua narica (assembly GCA_028533885.1). NCBI lineage: Eukaryota > Metazoa > Chordata > Mammalia > Carnivora > Procyonidae > Nasua > Nasua narica. The sequence goes on from CM052802.1 coordinate 32,180,714, forward strand.
CTATGTCTAGACAATCTACTAAATATTTCAAATACATATATCACCATGACTGCCAAAGTCACCATGACTGCCAAAGCATATCCAGAACATGCCAACTGTATTTCCAATCTGTATTCAAAGAATTTACCTCAATATTCTCCAAGAACTTGAAGTCAAACAGGACTAAAACTCAAAATTATCTGCTCTCCTAAAGGTGCATTCTCTTTCCTTTGTTTTTGATCTTGCCTAACTTAGAGCCATTCTGGATGCTCCCTTATTCCTTGGCCACTTCTCTTTTCTGTGACAGAAACTTCTTTAGAATATGTGCCCTTCATTCCCAAAGTCTGTGATCCCAATTCTGGCTTCTTGGACACACTCTTGTACTAACCTCCCAAGTGGCCTCCCTGACTTCGGTCCTTTCTCCTCATCCCTTTTTCTCAGTTCAATCATGTCTAATTATCTTCTCTCCAATCTTCAACAGTTTTCTACTGCCTACATTATCTAATCCAAATTCCTAAGCACTAGCTTCCAAGTACAGTGACATAGCCTTTAGAGTAACACAGACTTAGCTAGAATCCTGGCTCCATCATTTATTTTCAACACACAGACCTACAAGAGCATTTCCCAAACTTCTCCAAAAGTAAGAATTAGCTGGCATGCTCTGCCCTGGAAATTCGTACATATCTGCATTACAGTCTAAAAATCTGTGTTTTTAACAAGTTTTTAACAGAGAAATTTGGAAAACACTGACCTAGGGCAAATGACTTCATCTAATTCTGTTTCTTCACCAGTAAATGTTACTACCATTTTTCACAGAGATTAAATTCAATAATCCAAATAAAATACCCAGTGAGCACCTACCAATATAGTAGGTACTAAATAAACACTCACTCCCTTTACCAACTCTGACGTCTCTCTCTCCCTACCCCATTTTGCCACATGGGATTGCTCCCTGACTCCCCTAGATGCCCTGATATTTAGGCAACTGTGTCCCTCCCTCATTTCCTTGGCTTGAAAAATACTTCCTAATTTTCTCAGCTTGTTAAAATTTTATTTGTTCTTCAAGATCAAGCTAAAAGTTCTTCTCACTCTGGACTTTCAGATGGACTAAATCCTCTCAGTTCCAAAAGCATCTTATTATTACCTCAATATGGCACTTCTTCCACTGTTTAATTAATAATTATGGTTCACTTCCTGGACCATAGTCTAGTTCCTTGATGGCCAGCACCTATACTATTTAACCTATGGGATTTAAACACACACACACACACGGGCAGATAACATATGAACAAGATTAAATAAAAGATATATTTGTCCCAATTTTAAAGAAAAATGCTTATAGGTTTCACTTTTCTTTTATCAGATTCTCAGCACCAAGAATGATATTGCCATACTTTTCATATATAATTAAAGCATCATATTGAAATAGATAGCAATAGTTACACGTCAAACTGAGAGAACATATGAAACAATATCTACAGGTTGGGTAATGTTCATATTAACTTAGAAGATAGAAATATGTTCATCATGTAAAAATATACATCAAAAATAGAATGACGTTCAAAATAGGCAAGATCATGGTAATGTAATATTTTAAAGCATATTCACAAAAACTAAACGATCGGAAAACACAACTGGTAAAACTGGGGGCTAGAGTGAATTCGGTATTAATTAAAATGCAGTAATATATTAAATTTTAAAAAAATCAATTAATCTAGGGGTGCTTGGGTGGTACAGCTGGATAAGTGTCTGACTCTTGGTTTCAGTTCAGGTAGTGACCTCAGGATTGTGAGATCAAGCCCCATGTCAGGCTCTGCACTCAGCACAGGGTCTGCTTAAGAATCTCTCTCTCTCTCCTTCTCTGCCCTTCTCTCTCCCCACATTCTCCCTAAATCTTTATTTTAAAGAATCAACTTAAAGAACACTTTAATTTAGTTAAACAAGCTTTTAATAACTAGTGCTTTTGAGTCCCACTGAGTCCCTCTTACTTATAAAAGGTGATACTGTCTGCCTAGTTTGGTATTTAAGTAAATTAGTTTGTAAAGAGAAAGTAGAACCTAGAAGATCTAAAAATCTTTCCAGTTTTTAGCCTTCTATAAGAAAATTCTTTTGCCTTAAGTTTCACTGACTTTTATAGAAATTTTTCCTGATAAGATTTCTGGACATCTACATTAACAATAATTTAACATGAATAAAATTACTAACTCAATAAAACATCTAAAACAATACAAAACACTCATTTTGTAGAATTAGAACTAAATATAACATACACTTGACTTATCGCATTTTATCAGTTCATTTAATTTACTGCATCTTTGGGACAAACCATGATGCCATACTTACATTTCTATTACAGATCCCACAGCTGTCTGTCACAAAAATAAAAGATCATCTTCACTGGCAGTCAAACAGTGTGCAGTATTTTGTCTTCCATTGCTGGTTCATGCTGTGCTGCAAAAGAAATTATTTCATCAACTTTTATACAGACTAATTAAGATCAATAAAATTAGTCAATTATGTACAATCCTTTAACAAAATTCAGTGGCAAATTTTATCTTAAAATCGACAACATTTCAAGAGAAGGATACATGCTTTCATCACTGCTATTCAACACAGTACTGGAAGTGCTAGCTGGGGCAATTAGACTAGAAAAAGATATGAAAGAAATACAAAAACGTAAGGAAGAAGTAAAACTATCTCTATTTTCTATATAGAAAATTCCAAGAATCTCCAAGAAAACTACTAGTGGTAATAAATTCAGCAAAGGTTACAACCTCAATGTACAACTCACCTGTGTTTCTACATCTAGCAGTCAAAAATCAAAAAAGGAAATCAAGAAAGCATTTTAGAGAAAGCTCAAAAATTCCACTTATAATAGCATCTAATAGAATAAAATGCCTAGGAATCAACTTAACCAAGGAGGGGAAAGATCTGTACATGGAAAATTATAAAACACTGCAGAGGGCTGTTAAAGGAGAGCTAATTAAATGGAAAGACAACTGTTCATGGATTGGAAGACTGAAGATGACAATGGAAAAGCCAATCCTCAAATTCATATGAAATTGTGAAGGACCTAAAATAATCCAAAACAATCTTGAAAAAGACCAAAGTTGAAGAACTCACACATCCCGTTTCAAAACCCACCACAAAGCTACAGTAATCAAGCCAATGTGGTATTGGCATAAGAATAGGCAAAAAGAAGAAACCGTCCAGAAATAAACCCATGCTTGTATGGCCAACTGATTTTTAAAAAAGGGTGCCAAGTCCGTTCAATGGGAGAAAGAATAGTCTCTTCAACAAATGCTAGGACAAGTGAACTACCACATGAAAAAGAATCAAGTTGGACCCCTACTTCATACCATATACAAAAACTAATTCAAGACAGACCAACTACCTAAAAAGAGATAAAACCATACAACCCTTAGAAGAAAACAGAGGGGTTTATCTTTAGGAAGCTGGGTTTGACAATGGATTCTTAGATATGAATGACACCAAAAGCATGTGTAATAAAAGAAAAAGCAAATTGTGGACTTCATCAAAATTAAAACTTCTGGGCATCAAAGGACATTGTCAAGCAAATTAAGTCAACCTACAGAATGGGAGAGAATGTTTACAAATCATGTACTGATAAGGGTTTCATATCCACAATACATAAAAGAAAATGCCTACAACTCAACAACAAAAGGACAAAAAATTTTTTTTGAATGGACAAAAGATTTGAGTATTTTTTCAAAGAAGATGTAGAGATTGCCAATAAATACATGAAAAGATGCTCAACATTATTAGTTATCAGAGGAAATATAAATAAAAACCATAAGAATTGCTGCTTCACATCTATTAGGATGGCTATAATTTTAAAAAAAGGAAAATAATAAGCATAGGCAAGAATGTGGAAAAAACTGGAACTCTTATACAAAATGAAATTATTGATGGGAATGAAAACTAGTCCAGCCACCATGAAGTTTGGTGGTTCCTCAAAAAAATTAACAGAATTACCATATAATCCAGCAATTCCACTCCCAGGTATATACCCCAAAAGAATTGAAAACAGTGACGGAAACAGATACTTATACACCAATGTTCTCTGCAGAATTATTCACAAAAGTCACAATCCAAGCGCCCATCAAGAGAATAAACAAAATGTGGTGTACAAATACAATGGAATATTAATCACCCACAGAAAGAAAGTTCTGATACATACTATAACATGGATGAGCCTTGAAAGTATTATGCTAAGCGAAATAAGCCAGACACAAAAGGACAAATATTAGGATTCCATAAGTACTGAAAATAGGCATATTCACAGACAGAAAGTAGGTAAGTTACCGGGGCGAGGGAGAGGAGTAAACAGGGTTATTGCTTAATGGATACAGAATTTCTTTTTAAAATGATGAAGCTGTGGAAATGTATAGTGGTGATGGTTGCACAACATTGTAAATGTAATTAATGACAATGACTCGTACATTTAAAATGGCTAAGATGGTGAATTTTATGTTATTTATATTTTACCACAATAAAAATTTTTTTTAAATATTTTATTTATTTTTTTGACAGAGAGAGAGAGACAGAGAGAGAGAGATCACAAGTAGGCAGAAGGCAGGCAGGGAGAGAGGGGGAAGCAGGCTCCCTGCTGAGCAGAGAGCCCAATGTGGGGCTTGATCCCAGGACCCCGAGATCATGACCTGAGCCGAAGGCAGAGGTTTTAACCCACTGAGCCACCCAGGTGCCCCACAATAAAAATGTTTTTAAAGTGAAACAGGTTCTATATGGACAAATTACTCCACATGCAATATATTCTATAGCCACTGCCTTTCTACAATAAGGTAGTGTGTGAAAAGACAAGACCATCGCATTAACTAGAATGTCCGGCTATGTGTATGTATATCCAAGTTTACAATCATTAAGCCAAACTTCTCCCAAGAGGCCTCTTATTCAGGAAATCCAGAAGCACCAACCAAAACATCATTTCAGTCATTAATCTTTTCTTCCCTTTTAGTATTCTCTCCTGCCTCTCAAGATGCCTAATGCAGGAGGCACATCGTAACACAGAACTCAGAATCAAGCAAACATGATGACTAAAAAGATCGTAAGCCTCACAGTAACAGCAAGAGGGAAGACTCGAATTCTTCCAGTTCCATGTGCCTCCCACAATATAGGGGTTTTAGTGTTTAAAGATAAATTATTTATCTTTTATAGAAATTTTTCCCGGTGAGATTTAATATAAGCCAGCTTATCCTACCAAATGTTTAACAGAACAATCATCTGTTTCAGAACCAGAGGATTTTCAAAAGTAACTGACCCAAAGAGTTTCTAAATAACCTTTTCGTTACACAGACTTTGGAAACTTAGTCGATAATTATATGGACTCCATTGTCCTGACCATCCCCACCCCCCATCACAAACCCTTTCACTTTATCATTTAGTTGCCTACGACTTCCATGGCACCAAAGGAGACGCCATTCATTTCTCTCTTACAGGCTACTCAAAACAGAAACTGCCTATTTTCACACATAGGACAGGAAGAAAAATTCTACTATTCTATCATTATTACTCTTAACAAGAACGGTATTTCTTTGAAGGCTCACCACTAACTATATAATTCCCTATAGCTCTTCTAGCTTAACCTTTAAGGGAGCGACTTAATTTTCACTGTTCATCATCCTCTCCTTCCTAATTCCTGACACGTTACTATGATTTAAATATGACCCATCACAACTCCTAACTAAGAGGTTCTTAAACTTGCCCCACTGAGGCTGCTTATTAGAGATAAACATTCTTAGGCCCCTAAGCTGGAAGATTCTAGGCCAGTAGACATGGATGGCGTTTAAGCCCAAGAATCTCACCTTAAGTGAAAGTGATGCAGGTAATCCATTGAATGCAATTTGAGAAAAACTGTACTTGGTTTTCAATTCCTAAAATCCTAAATTCAGTGAATTTCACCTACCTGTCCACCCAGCAACAAAATATGATGTATACATTTGGAACTAGAAGCCACCTACAGTGCTACCTCTTTAAAATTGTAATCTCCATCTTAGATTAAAAATTCTGGTCCTTCCAGCTAATTTACTCATTCCCACATCTGCTCTTTAATTTCACAAGGAACTCTAGCTTCTTGACAGCCTACTTTTCTTTAGCCAGTTGACGGTCTCATTTCTTTTCCTGCTCAATCTGGAGTCCAACCATTTTAACTCCTTTCTTAATAGAACACTTACCTTTCACATCTGTCTCTCATCTAAACATTTTCCACAAACCCCTATGTCTGCATGGGGTGACATCTCAGCTTCCATGCTTTAATCAAGGAATGCAGATGGAGAAAAATAGAAAATCCTTTTTCTCATCTCCTTTCCAACCAAATTCTGTCAACTTTTATCTTTAACACCTTTGGAATCTATCCTTTACTTTCTTGCCATTGCTAGTGTCCTAGCTTAAACATACATCACCTCTCACCTGTACTACTGTTCAGTCTATCTTGCTTCAGTAACACCCCTCAAATTTATTCACTAAGGCTATGAGTGATATACTAAAAAGGCAAAATGGGCCTCCCATATGTGAAGCCCCATATTGGTTCTCCAACCTATACAATACAGGCAAAGCTCCTAAGGACAGCATTCAAAGACTTTTGACCTGAAACCTAAATCTCTCTCTAGTCTTACTTATCTCCTACCACCACTCTCAGAGTCATAATCTAGTTATACCAAATTATTCATACTTCTCTAAACCTCCCTTTTGTAGTTCTGTACTTCCTCCTCCTAATATAATCTAGCTCTTTTACAGCTTATGAACGTTACTATACTACCACTTTCTCTGATTACCTCCCAAAATTTGTTCCCTCCACTAAATTTTGTACATTATTCTATTACTGTATGGGGATAACCCATACACTGAAATTATTTGTTTGCTTTTGACTGTTCTATTAAACAATCAACCTCCTGCAGATAAAGACTGTCATTTATCTCTAAGTGGTTAGTAAACTGCCAATCAGTTTTTGTTGACTTGAAGTGTTATTTCTTGGATGAAGGAAAAACTTCTTAAAGTAATTGTTGAGAAAAATAAAATACTAAAGTAAATTTATTCACATAACACCATTTGAGTTCTGTGAACAAGGCAGCCAGCCATAAAAGATATAAAGATATATAAATTCTAATCATTTCTTTAAAGACCTTAAAATATAACAGAGGGAAGTTAATACATTTAGAAATAAAAGATTCAAGCAACCTTTATATCTTTTGAGAAGCACATCATTTACCTACGGTTTTGTTCACAGGCAATGAATTCTCCAGAATGCAGATAAAAAAACAAGAATAAAACCAGTTTTAGTAAATCTTGCAAGCTACAGTGATTTTTCCAATTCCTATATCCCATGGATAATTTTCAAAGTGGACCCTAAATGGATAATAATGGTTAGGGGGAGGAAAATAAACTAAAACCTATGTAGTATTCTAGATCCTAGCTATACAAACTATGTCCCCAACCAACTACATCAGCATTTACCTGGGAGTCCCTTAAAATGAAAAATCTGAAGCCCCATTCCATATCGACAGAATCAGATCTCCAGGTGGTTCATATGCATACTAAAAAGTTCATGAAGTTCTCAATAACCTCAAAACAACCCTGTGAGCTATGACTACACCCATTTTATAAATGAGGAAATCCAAACCCATAAGTATTTAACCCCAAATCACAAAGCTATCAATAATGGGAGATGGGATTCAAACCCAAGTGTGTGTTTCTTTTTTTTTTTTTTTCCAGAGAGAGGGAGAGAGATCACAAGCAGGCAGAGAGGCACAGAGAGAGAGAGAGGGGGAAGCAAGCTCCCTACCAAGCAGAGAGCCTGATGCAGGTCTCGATCCCAGGACCCTGAGATCATGATCCGAGCGGAAGGCAGAGGCTTAACCCACTGAGTCACCCAGGTGCCCCAATCCCAAGTGTTTCTTAAAAAAAAAAAATCTTTTCTTGGGTGTACTGTATCTCAGAGAAAAAGTCTAGAATAGCATCACCAAACAGAAATATGATGCCAGCCACATTTGTAATTTCAAATTTTCTATTAGCCACATTAAGAACAATAAAACAGGTAAAATTAATTTAAATATTTTATTTAACCCCAAATATTTAAAACATTACCATTTCCAAATGTATTTAATATAAATTATTGTGATATTTTATATTCTTGTGTTTGTGCGTACTCTTTGAAATTTGGTGTGTATTTTACACTTACAGCACAATTCAGTTCAGATGAGCCATATATCAAGTGCTCAATAGCTTTATGTGGCTAGTGGCTGCCATACTGGGCAATACTGGTTTAGAATGTCTTGCATACCATCTTTTAACACACAAAACTGGCAATTTATTACCAGAATTGTTGAATAAAGAAAATGAACTCCATGTTACTTTCTCCACACCTGTGCTAGCACAGATAAAAAAGAAAACTGCATGTTGTGTTGTAATGAAAATTGACTGGTTTCAGTGATACCAATTCTCCCAAGTTGATCCATCCACTATAACCTCTGAGAATTATGATGCCAAATGGGGACGACACAGGGCATAGCATATAATATTCAGAATGATCATATGTAGTAGTCCTTAGAAAACTTCTACATTCGAAACGAAAGATTTTTTTAAATGAAAGAAGAGGAAGGCTTTTACTTTCATCCAAAGATGTAAAATAAAATAGTGAATTCTAACTATAAGCCAGAATTAATTTGGTAAACATAAATAATTCAAATATACATAATTCTTTCAATGAAAAATTTATAAATTATACACCAAACTCAATATAATTTGTGAATTACTATAGTAAAATATACCACACTATTCTGATATGCAAATACCAACTGGCAAATGGGTTAAGGCTCTTTCTTTAGGTGAAAATTTATACAGAAAAGAACTATTTGGAAAGTAACATAAAAAGAAAAGATTTGAAACTACATTACATATTTCTGCCTCTTAATTCTAGGGAAAAAAGATGACAGACTAAATTTCAAAAAATATAAGAGTTCAGAGATTGTCAGTGAATTTAAGTTATGTACCCAACCAATTAGTAAATAAGTATAACTGAAAATGAATACCATACTATTTATAATCTGTGACCACTCAACAAATTCACACTTCTATTATTTGCATATGTTGTTATCTTCTCTGAAAATATCTAGGATTAATTACAATTCCACTTTTCAAGTCAGTCACAAAGTCAAAAAACCATCATTTTTTCCCCACATAACAGGTTCAAATAAATGATTATCTTTTTTTTAAAAGAACTAATCAAAGAAAAAGGTAAGTATTTAACAGTTACAATATCAAATTATAAAGATGTGAAGACTTCCTATATTTTTCCAATTACTGACAGCTGTTTAGTAAGTTTTTACTCTTTAATTCTAAAATCCACAAAACAGAAAATGTTCTATATAAAATCTAGTAGTGACAGAAAAGAAGAATACTCTAAACCTTCCAACTTGTTGTATACAAAACTCAATTTAAAAAAAAAAGGAAAAATCAAAGACGAGTGAAAGAAAGGAGAGAGAGATGGGAGGTAATTTAGCAGATACATCTTACTATTTCTCAAGAGTCTCAAATTGAGAGAGGTACCTAAATGCCCTAATGTTTCCATTTTTAGCTTTCCCTCTCATCCCCTGCTAAAACTCAGCTTACAGAAAGCACAGGTCATACTGGGAAACAAAAGTCTTCAGTCAAAACTCATTTCAACTAAATGGGGGCCAATACTTGACACGATTTTATTTTACCCGTGTGGAAAAGCCTCTGAGTGATATACTAAAAAGGCAAAATGGGCCTCCCATATGCGAAGCCCCATATTGGTTCTCCAGCCTATACAATACAGGCAAAGCTCCTAAGGACAGCATTCAAAGGATTTTTTTTTTTTTTTTTTAGGATTTTACTTATTTATTTGACAGAGAGAGATCATAAGCAGGCAGAGAGACAGGCGGGGGCGGGGGGGGGGGGGAGTAGGGTCCCTGCTGAGCAGAGAGCCCGATGTGGGGCTCAATCCCAGGACCCTGAGATCATGACCTGAGCCGAAGGCAAAGGCTTTAACCCACTGAGCCACCCAGGCACCCCTCAAAGGCTTTTGACCTGAAACCTAAATCTCTCTCGTGTTATCCCCTACCGCCACTCACAGATTCATAATCTAGTTATACCAAATTATTCATACTTCTCTAAATCTCCCTTTTGTAGTTCTGTACTTCCTCCTAATATAATCTAGCTCTTTTATACCTTATGAATGCTACTATACTACCATTTTCGCTGCCTACCTCCCAAAAATTGTTCCCTCCACTCTTATTTTGCACATTCTTGTATTACTGTATGGGGATAACCCATACACTATAATTATTCAAGCTCAAAACAGAGCTTGAACTCAGGACCCTAAAATCAAGACCTGAGTTGAGATCAGGAGTCTGATACTTAACAACTGGGTTTCCCAGGACCTCCAACACTACACTATCTTAAAGAATTATTTCCCTTATTGTTTAATACTCCCCTTAAAAAACATTACTTATGGCAATCTATGACCTTCACAGTCTTCATATTCAAGCATTAAACCTTTACATACCCCCACCAATTGTGGCCTTTGCATTTTAAGCAAAACATGAAATGTGAATGTGAACAAATACTGTCTTTTAATCTTATCAACTGACCAAAGCCTGCAGCCATTTTGTAAATGAGAAAGGTTCTGCTGCTCATTGTACGTGTGATCCTGGTCAAGTCATAACTCCCATTTTATTTGACCCTACTCTCTATTTCTGTAATTCTAAATGCTTTAACAGGAATTTAACAACAGGTTTTATTTTAATTAATCCAAAAGGCAGTAAGCCATAAACACTAAATATTCCATAAATAGGCACAGGTGGCTGTAGAAGAATGTTAAAAAAAAATGTTTCCATATCCACAAAGATTATTCCTAATCCAACCTGTTGTTTCACAAACTTAATGTTCCTTAGGCACAATCAAGAACAAGGTAGGGGAATGGAAAAAAGGGTCAGCATCCTCTGTTACTGACGCTGGGGACAAAAAAAACATTCGCATACCCAGCTGACAGTGTGTCAGGCATTTCATGCTAGTAAATGGCTAATACATAAAATAATATTCTCTAAACAGACTAATATTGTGAAAAGAAAAGACTGAATACTACCTTTTCCTTCTATACTAAGTTAAAAAATCATTTCTGGATCCTTTCAAAAAAAAAAAAATCCGTCCTCGTCTTCTAACAATTCAAATCGGTGGAAACGGAAACAAAATACTTTACCAGTTGACACTCATCCTAAAAGAAAAACACGGTTTCTTTTTTCATCCTCCTGTCTGATGACTAGCTATTTGGAAAAACAGTTTCCCTGATGATTATAATTCTACCAAGTTTTTAACACTCAGTAAATAACAAAAACCTTCAAATGTTTACCATTATTTTTATTTTGCCTACAATTTACATTGGTCCATGTGAAAAATAAATTCTAAATCAAAGAGCAGGTTTAACAAAATGTTCCAATTTAAGATATACAAGGCTGAAAAAAAAAAAAGATATACAAGGCTGAAAAAAACACATCCAAAAATCTATTTCTAATGTAGCATTCACTTTTCTGGTTTCCTCTTTAAATTTACTTGACCTATTTTCATGTTTTTTTAGAGCACTCAGACACTCAAGACAAACAGTATTTGCTGGTCATGAAAACAGCAGAGCCAACATCATAAATCCTATTATTTCTGTGGGCAATTTCTTCATGTGTCCTATAGTCCACGTCTTTTTAAGAGTCCAAACACAGATTAATTTGCTAAAAAGACAAAAAGTCGTAAGTCCTCCAATTTCAATGCCAATGTTATACTTTCTCATCCTATTTAAAAAGTACACACACTGGAGGCGAGGGAGTGCGCCCAGGCACCCGAAATGTCAAGCTATAAAGACAACACTTTTTCTATCATTTCTTGGCTTTCTTCTTCCCTCAATTCCACACCGTTCCAATATTACAAAAATATTACTTAAAATATAAGTACTTTCGAAACTTGAAAAGTGTGACTCAACTGGCACTTAGGATAGAAAAATAAAACCATATACGAAATGGTTAATAAGAGAAAGCTCTAGTTGCCAAAATGTGTGTGTAATGTCAAAACAATTTTGCAGCCTTTCTAGACCCCTACGGAAAATAAAACAGCGACAATGGAAGATTCGTACTTTTTTAGACAGGATTTGGGGGGGGGGGGGGTCGAGAATGGTAGGGAGAGGATTCGTACTCAGGAGCCAGAACAAAGCAACAGCCTCCGCTTTTAAGATGCACTGAGGGCTTTTTTTGTTCTGTTTTTGTTTTTGGCTCAACGAGTAAAGAGATCTCTTAATTGTTCCGATGATTTACTAATCATCAAAACAACGAGAATACGCAGCGCTGGGCTTAACCAGGGCAAGGTAGAGGGACTGTTCTTCCTATTAGGCAAGACCCAGACACTGAACAGGAGGAGGAGGGAGAGAGGGAAGAGAAGGAAGCAGCCAAAGACACTCCGGAAAAAGACAAAATCCAGGGACTGTACGCCCTGGTTGCGATCTGACCCAAGACCCGGGTAGAGGCCTCCACACGGGAGACAGGGCGCAGGATACCCTTCAAACCATAGCCGCCCTCAAATCTTGAGACCGGAAGGTCCCCGAGTAAAGGCCTGACACCACCGCCAAAGGGCGAGGAGAGGGACCTGGTTGCCACCAAAGGCAGAACGAGGACCCCGGCGGAAGAGGCTGCGCAGTAATGGCCGCTGCTCCGCCTCTCGCACCCCGACCGTGACCAGCTCCGGGCCATCGCCCAGGGCAGGGGCTGCGGCGGCCGAAGACAACGCAGCGCCCGTCACAGTCTTCTTGCCTGCTACAGCAGCCAAGGTGGCGGCGGCAGGAAGAGCTGAACTGCCCCATCACGCCTGGGCGCAGGGAGCCACGGCCGCGCCGGCCCAAGGGCGTCCACCTACGTACCGGCCCCTGACCCCGCCGCCGCCCCTCTCAGGCCCGGAAGGCAGGGCCGACCCGGAGCGCGTCGCGGCTAGAGGTGACACCGCGAGCCATCACGCCTTTCCCTGGGTTAGGATGTCAGAGTGGCTGACTTTGACCCTTCCCCGCGAAAACCTCACCCTGACTCCCACCTCTCTAGCCACAGCCGCGGCCGTCTCGCAGTCTTTCCTCCTCGGCCTCCGAGCCCGCAGCGGCCGGGAACGCGCGCGGCGGTCACGTGACCGCCCGTCGCGTAGCGGGGGGGGGGCGGGGCCGCGCGGGGCGGAAGTAGAGCTTCGTACCGGAGCGCTCGCGGGATCCTTTCCGTGCGGTATTTCCCCGCGACCCAACACTGAAGCGAGGGGTTGGGTACCTACTTTTTCCTGTCTTTGGAGACCTGCAGTTTCTGCCTGGATCATTCTAACTGCTTTGTATTGTGCTTTACTTGTAAGTAGGTGCCAGAAATTGAAAGAATGCAGGTCCACAACAGAGATTTAGGGCGAAGGAAGTAACACGCGTGTAGAACCAGCAGGTGGTGCTGCTCAGAAACCCCACTTCAGACCCAAGAGAAGCCTTTAGGCGCCTAGCTGGATTTGGGGGTACAAAGTCCTTGGCAGAGTGTTGCTTGTTCTCTTAACAACCACAACAAAGGAGTTCTTTGAGAGTTGTAGTTAATTCACCGTCTGAAGGGTTGAGCAGTTTAATCGAAAAAAATAGATCTTAATTTCCTTTTGGACCCATTTTTCTTAGACTGGAGCATAGGTACCTGGAGGAAGAGATTAGTCAGCAGAAGAATCTAAAACTAAAGGAATGGCTTATCTTTTTCATTAGGGTGGTTTTAAACGTCAAAACCATGGCAGTATCCTCCATTTTAGCATATACATTGTCTTTCTTGGAACTGATTATATTTTCTCAATTTATAGTAAAAAGGTGGAATAGCATGCGTTTTGTCTTTAAAAGAGTGTATATTCCAACCTTCCATGGCAGTATCTTGCTTGCAGTGCTGTTGGATTTCTGAGACGTCATTAACTATTTACTTAAGGTTGGAAACTTTTAGTGTCTGTATGTATAGACATGTTTGCATATTCTTTTATTCTGAAATCAATTTATTTCAAGGTTCTTATATATCAATATATAACTAGTTCTTGAGGAGTGCCATCAAGCTCAGTGATGCTTAATGTAAGCAAAATAGTATTTTTTATAACTTCTGTAAGTGTAATAATGTTGAAGAGTATGTTCTCCAGCTTTAAGCTTAATCCTCTGTCTTACTCTTTTATCCTACACACCCCATAAACAAATAATACCAAAACTTTGACATATACTTGAAAATTTCAGCTTTGGGGCACCTGGGTGGCTCAGTAGGTTAAAGCCTGTGCCTTTGGCTTAGGTCATGATCTCAGGGTCCTGGGATGGAGCCCCAAATAGGGCTCTCTGCTCAGCAGGGAACCTGCCTCCCCCTCTCTCTCTGCCTGCCTCTCTGCCTACTTGTGATCTCTCTCTCTGTGTCTGTCAAATAAATAAATAAAATCTTAAAAAAAAAAAAAAGAAAATTCCAGCTTTAAGGTATAATACTAATATTAACTAACTGTGAATGTCACGGTTCTAAGTGCTTTACACATATTAACTCACAATAAACTATGAGGTGGGTACTATTGTTATTCCCATTTTATAAAAACAGACACAGCTGGGATTTGAATTCAGGCAGGGACCATAAGAGTTCACCTAATCCAATGCTTATTTTATCAATTAAGAAATTGATATAACAAAGGTTAATTGACTTAAAGACTTTGTTGTTCAAGATAGAATGGGGATCAGAACACAAGCATGTTTCCTGATCCATAAGTAATTTTAATTTGGAAAAAGTTATTCACAAGTCTTCCATTGCTCTAGGTGTATATTTAGAACACTTTCTGTAAATAAATAGTATAATTGATATTCTGTCTATCCCTCTGCACACAAGAAAGGAATTGACAAGAATCTCACTGCAATACCTTTGCAGGCTTCAAATTGTCTCCCAGCTACACCTATAATCTTAAATCATATCAGTGAAAAGTTCCATCTTTCCATATCCAAACCCATCTTTATTCTTCTTTCTCTTATGTCCCTTACCCACTTTGAAAATAATCTTGATTTTTCCTTCAAAACAGATTCAGAAAATGGCTACTTACCACTTCTACTACAACCTACACATCTCTTGGTTGGGTTATTGCAGTAGCCCTGGGACTGGTTTTCTTGCTTCTGTTCTTGCCTTCCTCAAAGGGAGATTTGGCCTCAACACAGAGGCCAAAGTAAACTTATTAAAAGAAAGATCATCCCACTTCTCTTTCTGTTCAGAGTCTTTCATGGCCTCCCAAAACAGAATCCTTTAAAACCAAACTCCTTAAACATGGCTCTAAGATTCTCCCCTCCTTACCTCTTTGACCTCACAAACTGCTCTACAGCTTTGTGTTCCAAGAAGAATCTACATAAGCTCTCAACCTCAGTCTTTGCAGTTCCTATTTTCTCTGCTTACAACACTCTTCCCCATAACGGTTTTCTTTCTCTGTCTGTTCCCAAAAACCATCCTTTCAGTCAGTCCTCTTCATGTCACCCTATTTTAAATCATGGCATCCCCTATTCTCAGTATTATTCTCCCCCTTTACTTTTTTTTTTTCTCTAATGCTTATCACAAAGTAAGGTATGATTTAGTTGATTTCTTTATCTTTATTGTGTGCCTCTCCACACTAGAATATAAATCTCTCCAGGGTAGGAATTTGTGTTTTCTTTTGTATCCTAACTGCCAAAAATAGGACCTGATATATTAGAGAAATTCTATAAATATATGTTGAAAGAATGAATGGAGCACACATATTTATATTCCAAAAAATATATAAATGAATAAAAACTTGTTATTTGTCAGCAGTTGCATATAAAGAGAATTGAATATATATAATAGTATGTACCCCATTTCTACCAGCCACCTGAAAGATATTGGTGAGTTTCTATCTATAAATAATACATACAGCACAGCACCTCTCAATGTTGTCAGAAGTCTTTTAAAAGTGATTGGTTTCTGGGGCGCCTGGGGGCACAGTCAGTTGAATATCTGACTCTTGATTGTGATCTCAAGGTGGTGAGATCCAGCCCCACTCTGAGATCTGTGCTCAGGATGGAGACTGATTCAGATTCTCTCTCCCTTTCCTTCTGCCCCTCCTGCTCATGCTCGTGCAAGCGCACATGCTCTCTCTTACTCTCTCAAATAAGTAAATAAATAAATCCTTTTTTCAAAATGAGATTGGTTTCCAGTATTTGTTAAAATGCTCAAACTTTCAAGTGATTTAAAGAAATAAATCAGACCTAGCAGATTGACGTATCTCTGTAATAATGTTACTGTCACTTTTTTGATTCATTGAATCAAACATAAAGGAGTTGCAACAGACTGCTACAATGTGCTCATTATTCCTAACCCATTGTCTATTTCTCACAAGCACATCAAATACTTTCATGAAAACTAGGTATCTCTCTGGGTACCCACACTTCCTCCTACCATCCTCCCAGCACCCAAAAGTGTTTGATGTTATTTGTTTTGCTTAATAAAGTATTTCTTTTGTTTAGTTAATATCTGAAGACATCCATGAAAACACCCATGAGAAAATTACGTGTTACAGTGAAAAATTTGTTGAAAACCACTGATGTAGCTAGTCTAAGGGTACTGGTTTTCAAGGTGTTTTCTGGTATTCCCTGGGGGTCCTTGAGATCTCAGAAGGTTGCAGGGGTGAATATTATTTTGATAATAATACCAAGACTCTAGCTGCCTGGTTCACTCAGTTCCTCACCCCCCTGCACCTCTGTACAGTGAAGTTTTTCAGAGGTTACATGATGTGTGTTGTAGCAACAGACTGAATGTAAAAGGATAGATTAGAATTTTGCTGTATCAATTAAGCCAGGCTAAAAGAAGTTTACAAAATGTAAGATAATGCCTCTCTTCTCACTAAGTAAGCTTTTTCTTGGAAAATATAGGGTTTTTTTTTTTTTTCCAGAAAATATTTAGATACTATGTTTACGTTTAATGGGGTTATTACTTTTTTTTTTTAAGGTTTTTTTATTTTATTTTAGAGAGAGAGCATGAGTCGGAGAGGGCTAGAGGGAGAGAGAAAAGGAGACTCTCCACTGAGTGCGGAGCCCAATGCAGGGCTCAGTCTCAGGACCTTAAGATCATGCGCTGAGCCAAATTCAAGAGTCAGATGCTTAATCAACTGACCCACACAGGCACCCCAATGGGGTTATTATTTCTAAATGAATAAATATTTTAGATAGTTCTCAGTTTTACTTTCCAAGTAGAATTCCCTTGTAAGTAATAGTAGACAGTTTTACTTGTGTTTTTCCTTTACCTGATGTGATAATCAGTGCTCTCTCTTTAACTAGTTATCGGTGTTCCTACTGCAGCCCCAGGAGTTTCAACCGAATTCTGACAATTGTATTCCTGGGAAATAATGCAACACAAAACAGTTACTGGGTGAAAAGTTTACAGTTTGACTGAAATCAAGGATGACTTTTGTCACTCTGGTTGTAAGAATACATAATGTATGTATTGATTTTTAGATGTCTTATATTGATAATATTAGCTATTATCTCCCAAATCCATGCTTGTTTTGTTGGATGACATGACCACTCTTTGAATATAGTATCAAAAGATAAGCACTCTGTTTTACTTATTTGACAGAATTATTTGTTGTTTTAAAGCTTGATTATCATTTTAATAAAACTGAAACTTAAACAATGCCCCCTATTACATAAAAGGAAGTAATTTACATTCCTACAGGCAGCAAATGTGTTTTGCAATATCACATTTTTCTCAAAATGGCTAGGATTTAAGAAATCAATGTTAAATGGACTTATAATCATGCTTATTTGGGCTTTTGTTTATTTATGGAATAAATAATTACTAGCTTAATAAAATTATAACCTTAACACTTGAAATATTTTCATAGCACTGTATCAGTCACAGTCCTATTTGGAACATAGAGACCACCTTATGTATTTCAAACAAAGGGAACTTAATGCAGTGAATTGGTTGTAAGTTTTGAAAAAATGGAGGAGCCAAAGAAGGAAGATGAGGATTCCGTGAAATCAGGAACTAGAAAGTCACTAAGCTCTCCTGAGGTCAAAGGAGCAGAGGACTTTCTAGTGTTCCTAAAGCTCATGTGTTCAAGGCTGCTGGAACACATCTGTTTGAACTGCTACAATAGCAAGCCAGGAGCTCATAAGCTCAGGGAAGCTACAGGGATCCAGGACCTCATGGCCACCAGGACTTACCTACCCCTGCCACTGCCAAAGCCAGGACTAAGAACCAACTTCCCCCTCCACCTCCTGTTTGCATATGACTTTCTTCCATTGGTAGAACTACACAGGAAACCAACAATCAGCATGTTCTGGAAAATGACTTTTAAGCTCCCTTAGGTACCAAGCAGAATATAGAGGTGCCAGTGTGAGGCTGGGCATCAACAAATAAGGTATTTGCTGCTACTATAACTAGTATTGAGTTTCCCCTTTTGTTCTTCCTCATGGTCCTATGGACCTTCCATACGGGGTCTATGAGATTCTAAGAAACACTACACCATTCTTATAAATGGAGCATGAAACTGGACTAAGTCAGTGAGTATATACTAACTCGGGGCTAATGTCTATAAGGTGTGGGCACTCAACCTAAGAGTGCTAGCATGAAATTCTGGGACTTTTACAGAGAGCTTTGGGAGGCAGACTCTCTCCTCCTTTAGATGGCATCAAGTGCAGAGGCCACACCGTAGGCTGCCTCTTTCATATTGTTACCATGAGGAAAACCAGCCTGAAGATGAAACTGATAGGAACAGAACAAATGGACTGAGAGAATGCCAGACGCCTCATTGAAACACACTTTAAGGCTGCCTTTTCCCTGAAGGTCTCGAATATGTAAGCTCATATGGCTCCTACATTGTTTTAGTCAGCTTGAGTTCACTTTTTGCATAGTATCTGCAACATAAAAACATCCTGATATACAATACAGTTCCTAGATCTGGCAATAAAGAGTCTCATACTCTAGCTACAAACTTATATTTCTGGCTATCACCCTCATTCCTTCTAAACCATTAGAAATAGGCAAACTGGAAAAAAAAAATCATCTGTTTTGTACAACCGATAACATCTTTCAACTTTTCATAGAGCACAGAGCTTTTTTAAAAAGATACTGACAAGCCTCGTGGTGGGTATTGAGGAGGGCACGTATTGCATGGAGAACTGGGTGTGGTGCATGAACAATTAATCTTGTAACACTGAAAAAATAAACATATTTGGGGAAAAAAATAGAAAAATAAAAAACTCAAAAAGATAATGACAAGGAGAAATTGCACGATATTTTAAGGTTGATCAATAGGTACACAATAAACTTTATATCCACAAGAGAAGAATATGACTTATATTCAAGTACCTGTGTAATAATTATGAAACAGAAAAGGGAAGAAAAGAAACTCATGTACTTAGACTACAAAGAATATTTCAGTAAATTTCTCAGGTCATATTTTCTGATAACAATGTAATTGTACTGGATATTAATAAAGCTTAAATGGGAAAAAATTACCTATCATTTCAAAGTTTAAAGTGTCTAAATCTTGGGCCAATGATAAAATCAATATTATAATGAGACAATCTTAAAGCAAGAAAAACAAGAATACAATGTGTCAGCATTTTTTTTGAACATAGGCAAAACTTACCAGAGAAAATTTCATAATTTATAATTTTCTATTGCTAAAAATAATAAAAACAAGAATTTTTTAAAAAGGACACCAGAATAGAGGAATAAAATCCTAAATATAAAAATGAAAGAATTGATAATTCAAAAGTTTGGTTTAATTTAAAAATACAAGTAAAAATATATAAACCATGAATATGTATTATTAAGAATGAGAAAGAAAAACAGCCATAGATATGGGAGAAGATAGCATTACTAAATAACATTATAGTAATAAATTTGAAAATTCCAGTGGCACGAGTAACCTGGAATATACTAATCTTTGTACAGAGAGAAATTTTTCATACACTTTGAACTAACTGTGCCTTCTACGTGGAATCTTGCTGTGGTCTGAATGTTTCTGTCCCTGCAAGATTCAAGTTGAAATCCTAAATTCCCAAAAGTGAAGGTGTTAGTAGATGGGGACTTTAGGAGAAGATGGGGTCATGAGGGTGGAGCCCTCATGAAAGGGCTTTAGTGGTTTAGTGCTCTTGTAAAAGATGTACTGCAGAACTACCCAGCGCTTCTGCTTGTGAGGATGCAAGGCGAGGTCTGCAACTTGGAGGAGAGCTCTCATCCAACCTGGTGACCTCATCTCGCCTTAGAGCCTTCAGAACTGTGAGTATTAAATTTCTGTTGTTAATAAGCTACTAGTCTGGACTATTTTGTTAGAGTAGCCCCAATAGACTAAGATAAATCTCTCTGGATCTGTGGTGCTTACTTCTTGTCAATGTCTCAGCCTTGATATCACCTCCTCAGAGAGGTGTTTGTTTTTTGTTTTTTGTTTTTTTCCTGACTACTCATAATTCCTCCACATCCCTCAGCCTGTCATATCCTATCACATCACACTTAAAGAAAAAAGATTTATTTGGGGGCGCCTGGGAAACTGTCAGTTAAGCATTTGCCTTCAGCTCAGGTCATGACCCCAGGGTCCTGGGATCCAGCATCTCCCCCAACCCCTCCCCTGAGTTAGGCTCCCTACTCAACAGGAAGTCTGCTCTTCTCTCTCCCTCTGCCCTTACCCCCCCATCATGCTCTCTCTCTCTCTCTCTCTCAAATAAATAAATAAAATCTTTAAAAAATAAATAGTTCCAAATCATGACAGTTTTACTGTTAAACCCTTGCAAGCTTTCAACAAATAAAAACTCTCCCTGTTACATAAAATGTTTGCTAGCCCAGAAAACAATGACCAATTATCCAATTATATATTTAGAATACTTAAAAGAATAAATTGTAAAATTCTTAGAACTAGAAACTTAAGTATTTAGAAACAAAGCAAATACACAGAAATTTAAATATTACTTTTATTAAATTATTAAAGTAAATATTTATTGTATTAAATATTAATGTTTTAAAAATTGTGGGGTTTTGTTTTAAAAATTATTTGAAGTAATAAGGACTTAATTTGATATTAAAAGTCCAAGCCAAAATCTGAATCTGTTGGAGATGGACAAATTATTCTTACATTTACCCAAATGTGTGGGACATAATAGCTGCTAGTATACAAGTATACAGTGTTCGATAAAGGAAGAATAAGAATTTAAGAAGAACAGGTTTTGGGTAAAATTGCCTACTTAGAGGGAAAAATATATTTACCTCATATGATAAAGCAAATATTATAAACTGGTTACCCTTGTACCATAACTGGGCTACAAATATATACTGTTTGTTGCATGGTATTCTAAAAATCAGAAAATTTTTCAACAAAATATAAATGTTTAAGAAAAACTGTGAAAAAAAGTAAATCAGAAAGTGCAGCAATACTGGACTCTTGTCCACAGATGGCTAGAATTGGCACGAGCAGAGGAGCGGTGGCCTCCTGGGTTCTGCAATTTGGCACAATTCTTCCTACCTCCTGTTCTATGCCGGCTTGTTTCATGCATTTATATGAATGGCTCCACTCCTGTAGGCATTTGAAATTAAAAACTCCAGATGGACCAACAGTCAGATATAAAAGATAAAATCATGAAATAAATGAGAAGAAAACACAGGTGGATATTGAACTGGTTCTTATGAATTGGCCTAAGCCAATTTGATTTTGTACCACTCTTCAGTTATTTTTGTTAATTAATAGTAGTCTCCAAGGGTTAGAGGTGGGTGAGAATTAACTACTTCTCCACAACCTATATAGGGTTATAAAGAAATCAACTTTCAGACCAAATTCTTCTGCACATGCAACCATTTATCAAATTATTATTAGTAGGCAAGACACTTCATTAGGGATCAAATCTTGGTGCCATAGCCAACAGGATATAGGATTCCCTTGATTTTTGTATACTGTTCAAGCCAGAGGAGAAGGTGTCTGAAATTTGTATCCGATGCCATTAATTCCATCAATAAGCATCCATCTCACCAAAAAAAAAAAACCACAAAACTTTTTCTACCATTCATATATTGATTAGCAAAATATCTGGTGGTGATAAGAGAGAAACTAGCTGAAGCACTCATATGTAGTCTTTGGAGTGTGACCTTTCTGATTGAAAGCTAGCCGATCACCCTTTAGATGGGAAACCCTGATTACAGCAAATGACTGCATGTAATGTGTAGCCTAAGCCAAGTAGCACTAACCTGATAGCACACTATCCATGCCAAACATCTTTTAGACTGAATTATGGATATAATATTGTCTTTTGCAAGAGTGTACTTTCCAAGCATGAAAGAAATAGAAGAAATTACAGAAGAAAAAAAAATATTTGATGCCACAAAAATGGCAAGCTTCTGTACAACAAAGACACCTTAAATTAAATAGGGAATGAGGGGCGCCTGGGTGGCTCAGTTGGTTGGGCGACTGCCTTCGGCTCGGGTCATGATCCCGGAGTCCCGGGATCGAGTCCCATATCGGACTCCCGGCTCTGCGGGAGGTCTGCTTCTCCCTCTGACCTTCTCTCCTCTCATTCTCAGTCTCTCTCTCTAATGAATAAATAAATAAAAAATCTTAAAAAAAAAAAATTAAATAGGGAATGAAAAACTGTTGGGAATATTAGTAGAAATTAGTTCCTACGTGAAATATACATTATGTTCATTATATATACACATATACATATGTGCACACATTTATACATTATATATGTACATGTGTTGCTGTTTTTTTCTTTGTCTTTTTATATGACACCTTATTCTGTGAGAATGGATACATGGATTTTTGGGAGCTGTGCAGGTACATATGCTTGCTGGGCAGTAAGCGGACTCTTTCACTCTGGCATGCTTGTCTTGCTTCTGTGTGATGCTGCTGCCGCGGATTCTGTCCAGTGTTTCTCCGCTGGCCGCAGACCATCTACTGATCCCCATGGAGGAAGCCCCATCCTAACCTTAGGCAAAGAAAACTCTCATGCAGTCCAAATAACTAGAGTGTTTTGTTTTGTTTTGTTTTGTTTTGTTTTGTTTTGTTTTGTTTTGTTATGGGGAGGGCAGTTTTTGCTTTTGTTTTGTTTCTGCCATGCCCCAGTTACCTGCTACTCACTCAAGGCACCTTCCTTGACCTGGGAGGATTCTCAACTACCATGACAGATACTGGAAGCTTGAGAAAGTAGCTTATCTTTCTTCATTGTTGTTGCTGTTGCACCTCACACAGCAGAGATTCCCAGCAGCCATTGTAAGCAGGAGTCATTCTAGAATAACATCTTGGTGGCAGCAGAATGCCTCCAGCCCGACTCATTTTCTACTCTAGTATTAACCACTTCCTAGAACAATTAATCAAGAAAATCTCTCTATGTATATGTCACAGTCTTGCACCAAGGTGCAGCTGATAATCACAATGTCATTGTTTTACATTGGTACATTTCCCAAAACCTGTGTTATTTGTTCATGCAGTAGACATCTGTTGTTTATGGCTGCCAAAAATCCATTTCCTCTTGTTTTGAAATGGTGCCTTGAACTTTCATTGGGAAAACTACTTCTTCACTATTGGATACAACAAGGAACTATCATTCAAGATGTCCTCATTTCCCTTAGCCAAGGGATGGAGATGTGACCCAAGCTATACTAATCGGATGCTTTCCTCTCCTTGGAATTTAAAGCTCACATAGAATGTGGAGAAAGGTGGAAAAAGCAGTTGTAGCTGATCAATCCCATCTGGCTGTGACTGTCTGTCTCCTTTCATTTTCCCCATAGATACTTTGGCTTCTCACTTTTCCAAGAATGACTTTGAGATTGTGTAAAGATGTCCCATATTCTTCAATCCTCCAATATATTCCTCTGTGCTTGTTAGGATGGGTTGATTTTTGTTTTTTTTGTTCTTAAAGAATCCCAGTTGATACAAGTTCTACTCATAATTGCATTTTTTAAAAAAATTGTTTTTTCAGTATTCCAAGATTCATTGTTTATGCACCATACCCAGTGCTCCATGCAATACATGCCCTCCTTAATACCCACCACCAAGATTGCATTTTTATGTAAGAATGATTTTTCTCCAAATTTCCTGTTACTCGGTTCCATCTATCTACAAGGAGAATTCCAAATTGATTTTACTGACACTATCCTCCCATCTGGTCTACTTTTCTCTTAAATACTGGATCTATTTGCAGGATGGTGCTAAGATCAGATCATACCTGGAATATGGTTATTGAGGTCAAACAACTGTCATGACTCATTTTCAAATTCTAATACTTTCATTTTTGCTTTTTATTGCCACAAATCAAAAGCACTCTTTGAGTCCCTGATGGGAAGAGAAGAAAACAGTTGAAAGCAATGACTGTGATGTGGATGTGTTCCTTTCCCCTCTTGTTGTCACCTGGCAGGAGTGACTAGACCAAAGCAGGTGTAATCAGGGCTGCGGTTTCTGAGGCTGGAGTAAAAAGATTGAATTTCTCTTTGAGGAAGACATTCCCTTGCTTTGTCTCTTTAATCATCCAAAAATCTATATCTATATCTATATCTATATCTATCTATCTATATCTATCTATCTATATCTATCTATCTATATCTATATCTTATCTATATATCTATATCTATATCTAATCTATATCTATATCTAATCTATATCTATATATAGGTCGCTGGTCCTGGTTCCTGTACAAATCCTTGTAATTTCCTAGGTGACAAGAACACTAGGAACATCTTTTGTTCTGATACTTGATGTCTAACACCTATTTCTGACACAGAGTTCCTAAATCCCTTGGAATTTCTTGGACAATAGCAGTATCTTTTATTCTAATGAGATGACTCTCCATGGGCTCCAGGATGGGGACTGGTCACCAGGAAGACTAAGACGTGATTAGAAGCTTGGAACCTTCAGCCCCATTCCCTATCTTACAGGAAGGGGCGAGGGAGCTGGAATTGAGTAAATTACGATCATACCTACATGATGAAGCCTTCATAAGAATTCCAAAAGTATCAGGTAGAGGGAGCTTACAGGCCATTGAACACAGGAAAGTGTTGAGTAAGTGGTGCTCCTGGAGAAGGCATGGAGTCTCTGTGCCCCTTCTCACATAACTTTCCCTATGCGTCTCTTCCATCCGGACACTCATTTGCAATCTTTATCATACCTTTTTATAATAAACTGGTAAACAGTAAGTAAATTGTTTTCCTGAGTTTTGTAGGCTGCTCTAGCAAATTAATTGAACCTGAGGAGGGTGTAATGGTGTAGGAGTGCTGACAATACTGACTCCATCTTTGGCCCTCCAAAGATGTTTGGTCAGTGATGTCTCTTGGGGCTACGTATTCCAGGCCCCTGGAAGATTAATGCATATACCTTAGCAACATCCACCAAGGCCAAGATAAGGGGAGACTTGTTTTGGCCTCCCACTAATCTGTTAAAGGTAACATAGTCTTTCTCCTTCCGGACTCACAGGTGGTGCCACAAGATCTAACTGAAGAGTAGCTGTCAGTTAGGGGCAAGCAACCCTCTGAGGTGCAGGCAAACCCTTTGATCTCACTGCAATGCCCCTTCCGTGTGTCCCCTCACTCTATAATATCTGTGGACTAAGGTCTGGCTTTTGCAGGGAAAACTATGCAGCTGCCATGCATCGTTCTCTGCCCAATGCTCTCTGTCAGTAAGTTATCCTGAATAACACTCTGTGTAAACTGTATGGAGCGGCCTGCTTCATTTCTGGTTTTCAAGTGCCTTTTCAGTCTGGGAAGTGCTTCACTGTCTCTCTTTCACCTTCTAACAAATGGGAACCTCTAAGTCATAGCTGATTGACCAGAAGAACAGGCAACAACTGGACGTGCTATTGGTAGCCAAGGCTGGGGTTCCATCTTGTGAGACAGCCCTAACCTGAGGGATCTGATGCTTTCTCCGTAGATAGTGTCAGAATTAAGTTAAATTGTAGGTCACCCAGCTGCTGTTGCAGAGTTTCTTGGTGTGGGGGGACTCCCCCCATAGCTTGTGTCAGAGCATCGTTGGTATGGTAGTCATGTGAGAGTAAAGGAGAGACCCAGGAGTAGTGTAGATTTTCTTTACACTACCCAATATTCTTGGAAAAGCCATTTTCATATTTATATATTACATACATTACTCTTCTAAATGTATTGTAGGATTATTTCTAAATTCCGTGAAAAATCCTGTTGGGACCCAGTATTATTACTGGGTCACTAGATTAATTTAGTATAGGGTTGTCCAATTAAATTTCAAGTTTAGATAATTAACAAATTATATAAATATAAACAAATACCTATATCTATACGTGTATATATCTAGATAGATGACAGATATATATATAGAAAGATAGATGGATAGATAGACATATCCATGAAATAATTTTTTAAAGATTTTATTTATTTATTTATTCATTTATTTATTTGACAGAGATCACAAGTAGGCAGAGAGGCAGACAGAGGGAGAGGGGGAAGCAGGCTCCCCACCTAGCAGAGAGCCTGACGTGGGGCTCTATCCCAGGACCCTGAGATCATGACCTGAGCCGAAGGCAGAGGCTTTAACCCACTGAGCCACCCAGACACCCCTCCATGAAATAATTTTTAAATATAAGTATGTCCCATAAAATATTTGGGAGATAGTTATATAAAAGAGTTGTTCATTATTTATTTGAAATTGAAGTTTAACTGAGTATTCTCTATTCTGTGTTTGCTAAATCTGGCAACCTAATTTGGGAAGAAATGGAACATCTTTAAAATATTGAGTCATCCTTTTCACAAACACTCTATACTCTCCATCTATTTAGTGTTTAGATTACTAAATAACTAGGGTTGGATATTTTGCTTATTTTGTTAGATTTATTCCTAAGTGACTTAAAAATTTAAAATTATGGTGAATGAGATCTAATGCTATTGCAGGAGTCCTGTTGATATTTGTATAGTGATCTCATATTGAGCAATCTTCTTGAATTTTATTAATTTGTCTACAAAGTGTTTTGAATTTTTCGTATTCACAATAATATCACTGAGAAGAATGAAACTTCTGTCTTTCTTGTTGATATCCTTTTATTTCTTTTATTTTTTACTGCACAGAATGGGACCCCCCAAGACAGTGCTGAATAGAGGTGGTTAATAGCAACTATCTGTCTTGTTCCTAATTTAAAAGGGATATATCTATAACTTTAACAAAATATTTTGGTTTTTAAAGGTTTTGAAGAAAATTATGATCAGGTTAAAATTTTCTATTTCTAGTTGGCTAAGAGTTAACAATAATACAATATTATCATGAGTGGGCATTTAAATTTACCAAAAATACTTTCTGTACCTATAGAGATCATCATATGGCTTTTCTCCTTTAATTTATTACTGTCACAAATATAGCAACTGATTTCCAGATGTAAAAACATCTTTTGGTTCCTGGAATATTCCCAACTTAGTCACGGCCCACACTGACAGACACAAACACACACAAGCATTGGTGGATTCCATTGTTAGTTAACACTTTAGCTGGAAGATTTATATCCCATGTGACATCAACCCATAATTTTTCTTATAGTATTTATGTCTGATTCTTTTTTTAAAAAAAGATTTTATTTATTTATTTATTTGACAGAGAGAGAGATCCTAAGCAGGCAGAGAGGCAGACAGAGAGAGAGGGAGAAGCAGGCTCCCTGCTGAGGAGAGAGCCTGATGCGGGGCTCGATCCCAGGACCCTGAGGTCATGACCTGAGCCCAAGGCAGAGGCTTTAACCCACTGAGCCGCCCAGGTGCCCCAGATTCTTTTTTTTTTTTTTTTAAGATTTTTTATTTATTTATGTTTGTGAGAAAGAGAATGAGCAGAGGGAAGAGGCAGAGGGAGAAGCAGGTTCCTCGTTGAGCAGGGAGCTGGACATGGGGCTCGATCCCAGGACCTTGGGATCATGACTTGAGTCCAAGGCAGATGGTTAAGTGACTGAGCCACCCATGCACCCCTTTACATCCGATTCTGGTTGGAAAGCTCTATTGGCCTCATGGGGGAATTTCTTCTTTATGTAGTGTCTAAAATAGTTTGTATGATTTTAGGTTGATCTTTTCCTTGAAGCAATCATTCTCAAACAGCAGCATGCATCACCGTACAGAGTCTGTGACCTCGCACCCAGAAATTCTGATTTAGTAAACATGAAGACTAGCTCTAGTTTAGTTCGCTTTGGGGCCTATTTAGTAAGTTATAGTTCGCTAAGAAATTATCTGCTTTTCCCAAGTTTTCGCTTATGTTCACAGAATTATTAAAGATATTCTCTTATAATGTTTTAAATTTTTACTGCATTGCGTATTCTTTTTCAGTCCTGATGTTGTTTGTGACTTCTCTCCAGTGGTATACTAGAGCTGGCTTAGACTGGCTGCCCAGAGCCAAATTTGTGCATCTCTCCCCAGTCTGTGTATACTGACATCATGTTGGTGGATTAAAATCAGCAATAGTGGCAATATTTATACTATAGAATTCAGAAATCTTACAAATTGGGGCATACCCCAACACCAGAGAGAGCTGGTTTAACACAGTACTCTTTCTCTCTGCATCCTCCTCTGCCTCTTTCTCTCTCTTCTTGTCTCTCCTATCAACCTTGTTACATATTTTTCTATTTATTAGTCTTTTTCAAAAAGGTCTTTTTGGTTTACCAGCAGAGGGGAGGAGCAGGTCCCCATAGGACACTGAGATCATGACCTGAGCTGAAGGCAGATGCTTAACCCACTGAGCCACCCAGGTCCCCTTCCTGTTATTACTTTTCTAAGTCTTGGTTGAATAGCTCATTAATTCTTAGTTTTTCTTGTTTTGTAATAAATGCATTTTAAGACTATATATTTTCCTCTAGAAACTGTTGCAAATACATTGCACAAGCTTTACTATATTGGGGGTTTAGTTCTAATTCGTGACTTAAAGTTTAATGATAAACACTATCTGTTATGATTTCTTCTTTGACTTGTGACTTACCAGATATTTGTTACAATAATTTGATTTATTTACCTTTATAGGCTGTAAATGACTGGTTTTTCATTTCCTTCTGGTGGCAGAGTAGTTAAGGAATGTGGTATATGTTAATTGTTTGGCAGTTATTGAGAATACTTTGTGGTCCAGAGCCTGATCAGCCTTTGAAAATATCTCATTTGAGCTTGAAAAGAATGTGCATTCCCTAACTGTTCTCTCAGTTATTAATTTTGTTGTTCATATCTTTAAAAATGTTTTTTAATATTAACTATCAGTTACTAGGCTTTAACTACCAGTTTCTGAGAGAAGTGTGTTAACATTTTCCATTATGTAGATACTTTGTCACACTTCAATCTTCCTGCTTGCCTTAAAGCTGCAGCACCTACATGTATACCTGATGGAACATGATAGAGTTTCCATGGACTTCCAACTGTAGGCGAACTACAGGGGGGAAATATATATATATATTTAGTAAAGTTAACTTTCTTTTCATCTGTTTGTAAAAAATACATGTGCAAAAGTGTGTTTCTAATTATTCCCTAGAGGGAATATCAACAGGGACATCAGCTTCACCTCCCCCCTCTATTAATTGCTTTATTTCTATGTTTCTGGCTCCTGAAGTTTTCCTGCTTTTCTTTCAAGCTAAGAGTTGTATTATTTCATCCAGAATTTTCATTATAGTCGGAGAGAAGCCATTTCAGCTTGCTGTTTGCTCATGCTCTTCTTATGCTTTGCCCTTCTAACAATTTCTTTCTACTGAGATGAAAATTCCAACTTTTAGCTTCCTTGATTCTTTTCTTCTATATCTTTCTTACTTTTCATTTGCTATTTTGTTCTAACTTCTTGGATTCACCTCTCATTTTCTCATCATTATTTTGTACTTTATTTTATAAAAGCACTTAAGACTTGATTTCTCTGTGAAGAATTTTTTTTAAAATTTTTTAATTTATTTGACAGAGAGAGAGAGATCACAAATAGGCAGAGAGGCAGGCAGAGAGAAAGGGAGAAGCAGGCTCCCCGCTGAGCAGATAGCCCTATGTGGGGCTCGATCCCAGGACCCTGAGATCATGACCTGAGACGAAGGCACTCGAAGGCACTCACTTAATCCACTGAGCCACCCGGGAGCCCCAAGAATTTTTTTTTAGGAGAGATATGTGTCTTAAATATAATGTTCTTAGTTTACATTTGTTTTTTTCTTCTGTAGCTTTTAAAAATTTACTGAGGTTTTGCTTGTGCAAAATTATATACTCGAAAAATTTTTCTATATAAAAGTATGCCTGAAAAGACCATGTAGCTGTAGTAGAATTTAATCAACACACAGTTATTGTATAAATCTTATGAGAATATTCAGTTATACCCTATTTTTACAGTTTTTCATCTAACTGACCATAATGAACTGAGAATAACATGGTACATTTATTTGCTCTTTTTATGCTTCTGAAAATGTTTTCTTTAAATATTTTGTGCAATATTCTTAATGATATTTATTCAAATGGTATTTAAATAGTAGTTAAATTATTTTTAAAAGTGGTATGATATATAAGAGATGCAATGGTATATAAAGTTATGTGACCTTTTTAAAAAAAGATTTTATTTATTTATTTGACAGAGAGAGAGAGCACAAGCAGGGGGAGTGGCAGGGGTAGGGGGAAAAGCAGGAGCCCAGGCTCATGACCCGAGCCGAAAGCAGACATTTAATTGACTGAGCCACCCTGGTGCCCCTAAAGTTATAGGACCATTAAATAGTCATTGTGGCTTTTATACTTTATTACTATATATCACTCATTTCCTGTAATTTTTTGCTTGAATTGTAATTTGTTATTTCAGGGTTCCATGAACAAATAAATAATTGCAACATTTATATTCTACATTGCCCATTTATATATAATGGTCAAGATGATCAGTTCTGGAAACAGAGAGATCATATATACATCCCTTATCTGTGATACAATCACTGTGTATCTCTCTAATTGAATATTTCCTCAAATGTAAAATGAAAATGGGTGTCGAGTTTACTTATAAAATTGTATTAAAGTTAAATATTATATTACATGATTATTATATGTAAGGTTCATAACATTATATTATACATTACCCAGATACATAGATGATAATATCTATCATCTATGTATAGATTGATTGATAATATCTATCAATAGATATTGTAATATCTATCATCTATGTATCTGCCGTATGTAATATAGCACTTGGAAAATAGTGAACATTTAGTAAATGTTAGATCAAAAAAATGAAGGGAATTATCCCTAAAGTAGCATTCAAATACTGGCAAATAAACTTAAACAAACAAACAAACAAAAAACAGGAAGCTAAACATATCCCAGTTTAATACCACTGAATCTGTGACTCACATTGTTAGTGAAAATAAGTTAGTGCTTTTTAAATTTAGACATAGTATAATTCTATTAATAAATAAAATTTGTTTTGTGGTTTAGTTTATAAGGTAGCTCAAATTGTGAAAGTTTTGATTTAATTATGTAAGCCTTTAAAAGATATCTTTCAATTTTGAGCAGGATAACATTATGCTGAAGATAGCTGTAAAGAACAATCTATTCTGCACTGATAGGCAAGAGATCTGACATGGGGTCGAGAGTGGAGCCAGAGAGATCAGATAAGAGTTAATTTTAATCTAGAGATATACGATGGCAAGAGATCTGAGAGACAGAATTGAGAAAAATAAGAAACTTGCCAAAGAATAACATACATCTTGGTGAAAATCAACGGTTTCCAGGGATTCAAAATAAACCTTTAAAAAGGAAGTCCTTCTCACATCTATAAATTCTCAGAATTTTTAAAGGGGAAATTAGTTTCTACTTCCATTTGAAAAATGGAAATTTTTCCATTTTTTGAGCACATCATTATTTGTTAAAAAATACACTTTAAAAGTTTAGATTATAAATTTCTCTTCCAGTCAAGATGAACTAAGAGGGGTCAGATTTTACCCACATCCAATGACTTCAACAACTTTAGGAAGAGATACATAAGAAATAAAAGTTTTTGGATACTGGATAGCAAACAGCACAGAATTGTGACTTCTGAGAAAAGAGAAGTAAATAGTATGAGCCCTATAATTTACTAGTAGCTTAGACAGAGTTTTCATGCCACAGTAAAGTGATAGGAACCCAAACAGAACCCAGGAGTCTTGCTAAGTTGGAGAATAAAAAAATCAAAGTTTAGGGAGGCTGTGTTGGCTAAAATTTGTTGGTGAGATTACTAGAGAGGAAAGAACTGCACAGAAAGAGTTCCAGAGATTTTTAGAGGGATCTCTTGAGTCTTTAGCTGAAAAGTTATCTACATATAATAAGAGGTTTTGAAAGCTATCTGAGGATCACATAAAGCATCACTGTGAAGAAGCAGAAGAATAATTCCTAGAAATCAGACAGGTTTGGGAATTGTTCATGTTCCTCCCTGAAAATTTGTGAAGATCATATAATACAAAGCTCATCTGATAAAACGCTTAAAAGAGTATTACCTTCGTGGGGCTACATTAGCCCTAGATTGAGGGCTGCTCCGGACACTGTTCTGATGAACTCCTATTCACTCTGTTGGTGAAGGGGGGGGTCCCCTACCCTAAAGAGTATAAGATTGTCAGGCACATGGCACCCAACAATGGACAGAAGAGATTGGCAGCAGTTTGTGGGCCACATATACTCACAGCTTGAGAGTGGACACCAAATTCTAGGCAGGGCTACATGGGGTTGCCCTTGGGAGCCAAGTAACCCCAGTGTGGCTATGGGAGGCAGGCTTTGTAGTTACAAGAGGTGCCCCCTAGTTCTCATGGAATATTGTGATTGGCTTGTTTGAATAATTTTTTGGATTGGCAATGAGATGAGACATGTTAAGTCAAGGACCAAATATAGTGCAGCTGGCCCAGCTGATAGGGGAGCTAACCGGATGGACAGCCTTTCCCAAGAGGTAAAGGGCATATCTGATGAGAGCAGGAGAACACACAGCTAGGCCTGTGGCGACCTATGAGCCTCAAAGGTAACGAGGCAGCATTTGAAATTTTAGTTTTTACACTACAGGCACACTACAACCAAGTTTAAAAGAAAACACAAAATGATCTAACTGATTATAAGTAACTTTCCTGTTATGTAACCTACCTATAGCTTACGTTACAAGTAAAATGCCAGAACAAAACTTAATGCAATTTAAAGGAATATAACAAAATAGAACAACTGATACTATAAAATCCACACTCAAGATCAAAATTAAAATTTTCTGCAAATGAATAAAAAATTATCACCCATAACTATTAGAAAAATCAATCAATAGAAATTGACCCAGAAATAACAGAGATGTTGAAATTAGCAATGATATAAATAGCTCTTGTAAATACGACCCACATGTTCAAGAAGGTAAAGCAAAACATGAAATGATGGGGAGAAATTCTTTTAAATAGAAGCTATAAAAATGGCTGACAGGGAACTTCTAGAGAAGAAAAATACAATATCAGATATGAATAATGCACTGTTTGGAATTAAGAACAGTCTAAATACAGTAGAAGAAAAGATCAATGAACTTGAAGACATGGTAATAGAAACTATCCCTAATGAAGTACCAGGGGTGAGAGGGTGGGGGAATAGATTGAAAAAACAAAGAATCAATGTCCAGTAGGACAATATCTAGTTCCAATATATATGTAATTGAAATCCCAGAGGAAAGGGATGGGGTGGGTGAGGGTGTCAGAAAAACATTTGAAGACATAATGGGTAAATATTTTCCAAATTTGATGAAAACTATAAACCTTACTGATCCAGGAAGGTCAATAAAAATTACTCAGAAAGCCATGTCAAATCACCACCATAATCAAATTATATAAAATCAGAAAAAATGAGAAAATCTTAGCAGCTAGAGAAGAGGTCACATTACAATGGAATATATCTAAGAATAACAGCAGAAACAATGGAAGCCTGAAACAGTGGTGGGAATACCATATTCAAAGCACTGAAAGACAATATGGTCAAGCTAGAATTCTTTAGCTGGTGAAAATGTGTTCAAAATACAAAAGCAAAATAGGGGCACCTAGGTGGTAGGTTATGTGTCTGCCTTCAGCTCAGGTCATGACCTTCGGGTTCTGGGATGTAGCCTAGCATTAAGCTCCCTGCTCAGCTGGGAGTCTGCTTCCCCTCTTCCTCTGCCCCTCCCCCACCAATTGTTCTGCCCCAAATAAATAAATAAAATCTTAAAAAAAAAAAAAGCAAAATAAAACTTTATTTTAGACTAATAAAAGTTGAAAGAATTCATGTCACCAGGTATGTACAACCAGAAATCTTAAAACAAAACAAAACAAACCTCTCTGGGCAGATGGAAAATGATATCAGAAGTAAATTTGGATTTAAGTAAAAGATAAAAAGCGCCTGAAATAATAAGTAAATGGAAGATGAATATTTTATTCTTAACTCATTTTTTAATCTTCTTAATATATAATGACTGTTTAAAGCAAAAATAATAACAATGTGCTATGCAGTTTAAAGCATTCATAGAATAAAATCTATGACAAAATAGCACAAAGGATGAAAGGGAAATGGAAGTAGATAGTTTTATGGTTCTTAGACTATACATGAGTTAAAAAAAGTTATCTGAAGGTGGACTATAATGTTGATGTACACTGTAAACCCCAAAGTAATCACTAAACAATTAAATAAAAAGGAGGAGTGTGCTCGCTTCGGCAGCACATATACTAAATAAAAAGGAGGAGGTAATAAGTTAGTAGTAAGAATAAAATAGAATAAAAAATAATACATAATCTAAGAGAAGGCAGGAAAAATGGATCAAGTTACAGATGGGAAACTAAGAAAACAAATAGTAAGATAATAGATTTAAGCCTATTAGTACTGATAATTGTATTTAATGTATACCAATTAAAATGCAGATAATACACTAATACACTAATACACCAATTAAAATGCAGATATAGCCTGGATTTTTTTTTAAAGCAAGAGCCAACTATATACTGTCTACAAGACATGGAATTTAAATAGAAAAGAGCAGATAGGGGGCGTCTGAGTGGCTCAGATGGTTAAGCATCTGCCTTTGGCTGAGGTCATGATTTCCATCTCCTGGGATTGAGCCCCTGGGAGCTGCTATATGGGGTTCCCTGCTCTGTGGGGAGTCTGCTTCCCCTTCTTCTTCTTCCTGTCCTCCTGCTTGTGCTCTCTCCAACTCTGTCTCAAGTAAATAAATAGAATCTTTTTTAAAAAGAAAGAAAAGAGCAAGTAAGTTAGAAGTAAAAGCATGGCAAAAGATAGACCATGCTTAGAAAAATAAATACCATGCCAATGCTCATCAAAAGAACGAGGACTTTCACTTCTGGTCATGGTGAAGAAACAGGAATGGAGTTTACCTACACATAAGGAACAAATAGAAAATGTATAAATAACTTGAAATAATAATTTCAAAACACTGCATATACAGTTACAAGGAGAGTGATTTCTGACAGATGGGAAAGAAACAAGGTGAGTATGATATCCTTACCACAGTGCTTTGAGAGAGTTTCCAGGTCAAGAAGGAGGGAGGAAATTCTCAGATTCCTTGAAAGACATTAATTACCAAAGCTCATTCATGAACAAATAAATAATCTACCTACTCCTATATCTGTTAAAGAGATTGAAATTGTAGTCATAAAACCACAAAGACAACTTGAGGCTCTAGTTGTTTATCTAGTGAACTCTAAAAAATATCTAAGGAAAAAACAGTATTAATTCCATGCACACTGTTCCAAAAATTAATGAGTAAGGAATACTTCCAACTTGTTCTATGAAGCTACTATTAAATCCATTCCAAAACCAGGCAAAGGCATTCCAAGAAACATAACAAAACAACCAAATAAGAAAAATTACTGATCAATATTCCTCAGAAGTATCTTTATAAACGTTCCAAACAAAATTTTAGAAAATTGAGCCCCAAACTATATTAAATGGATAATTCATCATAACCAAATGGGCTTTACCACGGGAATATAAGGCTGGTTTAACAGCAAATATATTAATATGTTCCCTATATTAGAAGCTAAAAAGGAAAAGTCATATTGAAAACTTATCTCAACAAACACAGAAAAAAACACTTAAAAAAATTCAACATCTATTCCTCATAAAATACTCAGCAAAGAAAGAACACAAGAATACTCTCTCAAGTTGAAAAAGGAAATCTATAAAAATCCACTGCTAACATAATGCTTAATGGTAAAAGAACAAATATTTGCCTTCTAACTATGTCAGGAACAAGACATAGATGCCTGATTTTCCTAAATGCGTCATTGGAGGAGGAATGGCTTCATTGTGATGGAGTTGCGTATCTGGAGTGAAGTTTCCTGTGTATAACTGTGTGTACACATGCAAGAGCCTGTGTGGTTATTGCTCAGTGATAGAACGAATAGAAGGGTCATATACTGCACGATTTCTTCCCAGCAGCCAAAAGAATGCAATGTTTCCATGTTTCTTTTTATTTAATAACTTCCGACTAATTTAGCTATTTGTAACAAGTGACTATAGTTTGGATCCCAAATTCTACCCAGTTAATTCAAACTCCACCAAGTATTCATTCAAAACCATTTTGTTTTATTTTAAGAGAAAATGACATTGGGGGGTGGTTAAAGAACCTTGAAAAGAACATTGGTCTGGAATCAAAGATTCTGGTTGTGATTCTGGTTCTGCTATTTAAGCAAGAACCATAATCCTTCTTGGCCTCAAGAGCTAGACAGAAAGACTCCCAATTCTCTTCTAGCTTGGAATTTTAATAAATGTTTAGAATAATATCTCTCAAACTTTAGCGTGCATCAGAGTCCCACAGACGGTTTGTGAAAACAGATTTCTGGTTCCTGTATCCAGAGGTTCTGATTCAGCAGATGTAGGTGCAGCCGGTTAATTGCATTTCTGACAAGTTCCAAGGTTGGGCTGCTGCTGCAGGCCCTCAGGCTACACTTGGAGTAGCCCGGGGTCACCAATCTAGAGATTACACTAGTTGCAATTCTGTCTCAAGACCCAAGGTGATATATTCTTGCCATAAAATTAGCCACAAAATACTCCAGTAAGGCTGTTTGTTTTAAATAGCCTGTCATAAAAAATACTTTTGTTGCTGTAAAACTAGTATTTATTGTTTTATGTTACCATCTGTTTTTGGTGGGTTAATGAAGTACATGATTGGTTCATGTGTGTGCGTTAGCAGATTTAACCCTTCTTACTGAGTATCTTTTACGTACACAGTCTTTTGATTTGCATTTTGGTTTGTATTTTGAAGGTAGGTTTAGGGTCTTCTGCCTTCAGGAGCTTGTAATCAAGTGAGAAAGGCATAAACACAAACAATTCTTAAATACAGCATCAAATAAAAAATGTTAAAATTATTTTTTAAAAAGTACAACTTAAGCCCCTTAAAAACAAAGGTGTATGAGGGAGAGTTTAATTCTCAGAGGTTACAGAGAAGAGGAAACAAATAATATGTGATGACCTGGAGACTAGACTCTGGGAATAAACAGAAAAGGCCAGACTAAGGGGATGCAAGGATCTATTTTAAATACTCTTTTATATTCAAAGACACCAGGCTTATTGGGAACTTTCTTTTGAGGTACTGTATACATTTTTCAAGTGTATTATTTTTAAGTACACTTAGAATAATCAAGAAATAATTGTTATCTAAAGAATATGTCAACAACAGTCATTATGGCCATAAAAAATGTCACTTTTAAACTACTACTTTCCATTAACAACAATATCTTCTAAATTTTTATGCTCATGAAGAATGGATGAGCAAACATATCAAGAATCAGACACTGGTCAAATCAAATTTAAATTAGAATGAATTCTGAAAATTTTGGTAAAATCTATAATGTAACATATATTTTCTGATTAAATGACAATACATAAATATGAGTTACATTGATAAACTATATATGCATAATATATGTGTAATTATATAAGTTATAGATATAAAATAATTAAAATATTTAGAAATTATTTGCTAGAGGCACAGAGGTTTAACCAGATCCATGGGCTGCATGTCTGGGTTTTATTTTTTTATTCTAGTTCCATCCTGCACTATGATATTAGAGTTGACATAATATTCATAATGATTGCTACTATTTATTGAATGACTATTCTGTGCTATCCATACAATATACGTTTTCTTGAATAATCCCAACAATCCTAGAAAATAAGTAGTGCTAAATTCACATTAAATATGGCTTAAACAAGTCATTTATTTTGCAAATGGTATGGTAGATTTCTCCTTGACTCCAGAGCTTTTGTGAACACCACCTATTTTGCCTTGAACTATTCTATTTTGACCTGGTAATATAATTACATAATTGTCAGTGCTATTACTATCCATGTCTCCATTCCTACCTTTGTGTATGTCTCTTGATTAGCAAATAGGAGAGTCATCCTGACTGGGGTTCTATACTATTAATGAATGATATGCACCTCAATATATTTACAGATGGAAGATACTTCAGAAATATAAAGGACAATGAAAATTATTAGAATTTAGGTTCTTAAAAACAAGGCTGTAGAATCTGAACAAGAAAGTCATGTAGGCAGTTAAGATAATAGATACAATGTAACACATAAGAACATGCAGAAGACCTTTTGGGCCAAGTAATTGTAGCATGTTTAGTTAGTTCCAAACCAAGTGTGCTGCTCTCTCCAGTCTATCCTCTTATTTCTTTCCTTTTCCATAATTATCCAACCCTCAGATTCACTAGTTACCTCAGAGACATTTTCTGCTCTTCAAGTTGCTTCCCATGGCCCTTCCTACTGGGAAGTGTTCAAAGTATGAATCCTTGCTGGCTTCTCAGACATTTGTGCATTACTGGCCTGTTTTTCCTTGAATGGTATGGTAGATAAAGGATAGCCACAAATTCTTTGATACTACTTTTATCAGGAGACAGTTTCTATTCCTTCTCTTCTTGAATCTAGACTGGCATGAGGCGATTTTGACTAATAGAGAGAGACTATGTGAAAGAGACTGTGGCAGTTCTAGACTTTGTTTTTACGAGGGTAGCAGCTCCTGCTTTGGGATCCTAAAGTCCCAAGACACAAAATTAGAAGTCAGACTACCCTGGTGGGGAGACCACAACTTATAGAACTGAGGTAGATACCTACCTATACACACATGTATCTATATGTGGATATGGGTACAGCTGACCCTTGAATGACACAGGAGTTAGGGGCACCCCCCCCCCATGGAGTTGATAATCTACACGTTAAGTTTTGACTCTACCCAAACCTAACTCCTAATAGCCTACTGTTGACTGGAAACCTTACTAATAACATAAACAGTTGACTAACATGTATCCTGTGTGTTTTATGTATTATATACTGTACACTATACAATAAAGTAAACTAGAGAAAAGAAAATGTTATTATGGAAATTATAAGGCGAATATGTTTATAGTATTGTAAAAAATTTGCTTGTAAGTGGATACACATAGTTTAAATTCATCTGAAGTATGAAAATAATAATCCCCAACTCATAGAGTGGTGGGTGGATAAATACACCTTCAGACACATGTGTATCTCTATGTATACGTGTATATGTGCATATGCATGTATTCGTGTGTATTCAGATGTTTTTGACTGAAAATAAGCACTCTCGAAGCATTAGACATGATTGCAAATTTGATTTTCACTGTGTCTCCTTGTCCCCATTCCCTGTCCCCTGCTCTTTTCCTCCTGTTCTTCACCTTTCTCTAGAAAGTAACTGAAATGAAACAGGGGTTGGGGGTGGGGAAGCAAGATGGTGGAGAAGTAGGAGATCCTGTTGCAACCTGTCCCCTAAAGTGAACTGGATATCTACCATAACACGCTGAACACCCACAGAAAGTAACTGAAATGGAAATTTTATATTTTTTTGGAATAAATCAATAGAATTCAACATTCCCATTAATATTTTAAAAATGAATAGATTCTGATTCATTTCTCTCTCTTAAAAAATTCCACTACTGGTCAACTGTACTTTAATAATAAATAAAAACTCCACAGTTAGAGACAAGAATCTTTAAAATTGTATGAACACTCACTTATTATTATTTTTTCTCTCTCTCCTCTGGTACTAAGACTGAGTATATAAAAAGATTCTTCATCCAGGCTTAGTTTAGGGAGGATTCCAACATTGTGTTTGTGTGGTGACATGTGACAGATGACATTCCTTTGAGGGACAGTTCTGCAGGTGGAGTTGGAGCCCTGTGCCATTTCTGATAGGCCATGTCCAAGTTTATCATTTTCTCTTCTATTCAAGACAGCATATTGTCTTAGGCCAGGCTTCTAGGAAGTATACCAAACCCTGGACACATGAATTGTAAAGGAAGTGCTCATGGGAGCCACCAGGAAGGGAGTAGGGCTAGCAGGACACGGAAGCAAAGGAAGCCAGGAGGGTAGGCTCAGCCTGCTTTCCAGAGAATGTCAAGTCCTCTGAAAGGTAAAATTCACCTCAGCATTTGTCCTGAGTGGAGGTGAAAGTGCTGGGCCTTCCTATTTTTGTGTCAGTAAGAAACTAGCCAAGGGCTGGGGGAATGGGAGGTGCAGAGGCTCTCGGGCACCTTCAGATCCTTGGCTCCAACTGTGGGTAAAACAGCTCCCTCTGCCCTCAGGCATGTTTACAAAAGTCCCAGACACTGGCCAGAAACTGGAAGAGGGCCACTCGGGGATGCTCAAGGGAATCCAAGGAGGTTTATATGGAACACTGAGTCTCTCCAGCCCTACACATACCAAGATGCAAAAACAAGAGTGCCAATATTTTAGGAATAAAATCTGAATCAGTTCATATTTACTCTTAAATTTTAATTATTTGTAGGCCTTGGTGCTTTAACGCATAGCAGGTGACATCCTCCACATCTGGTTGCCACAGCCCTGAGTCACGACAACACAGCTTATGTCTAACTAGATTAGACAATAATTCCTTTTTTTTTTTTTTGAAGACTAGTAACTATAATCTCTCTGTGCCTTAATTCAAACTTATTTTCCTCATATTGTAATTGTACATACAAGCTGGCACAAGTAATAATGATATGAGAGAGAAGAGGAGTCATTCCAAGGTTAACACGTATCACAGGTTCATTAACTGAATTTTCAGGTCAAGAAGACTTCTACATGAGATGGCAAGAGCTAACTTCTGACTGTGTTGAGCTCTCTGCCGTGACCCAGTCCACCAAGAAACAATAGGAGTTCAGAGGGGGCCCCATTCATTCCAATTCCCTGACTTCATAGGTGCCACATGGGCCATGAAACCCACTCCCCAGTTTTTCAAAACCTCTCCCTGACTCGTTCCTGAGGCACAGAAGAGGCTGAGCAGGGGGGTAGTGAGGTCGTATCTGGCGGCTTGAGTCCTCTGTCTTCTGCTTCTCTTTTTGTCCCTCTGGGACACCTGTGAATCTACTGCCTCCATGGTTAGGCTCCTCCCAAGAGAGACGGAAACTGAATTTTAACTATGTTTAACCTCTATGGTGTTGTGGGTATAACTGTTAAATAGATGCTTTCTCAACTGTTGTAATCAGCGTTGACCTAGGCCATGCCACGCATGATATTCATGTTTTAGTCAATATGAAAGTTATCAACCTAGCTAGAGATAGCTCCTCTTGCCCATGTTTGTGGAATATAATACCAATGCTCTCTGAGAACTTTCTCTTTCTTTTCTTTTTTTTTCTTTTTTCTTGTTTTCTCTCTTCTTTCTTCCTTTCCCTTCTTTCTTTTTTCCCCTCTTCCCCTCCCTCCCTCCCTTTCTTCCTATCCATCCACCATCTATCTGAGAAAGAGACAGGGAGAGAGAGAGAGAGGGAGAGAAAAGAGAGATCATGTCAAGGTTAAGAAGTAAAGCAGGCTGAAAGTATTTTATAGAACAAATTAGAGGAGTCAATTCTCTATGGAAATCAACTGATACTGAAATCTGAGCATGTAGATGTAAAAGAAAAAGACTCTCTGAAAATAGTAATGAGGGCTTTTAAATGTAAAACATAAATCCCAATGTAGGTGGCCTGCTAAAAACTACCACAGTCATAGAAGAGAGTATAAGAGGATTCCAGATTGAAGCAGTACAGATACTATATATCCTCATTTACATGTACTAAGGGGGTCTTATAAACTCCTTAGTAAGAAAGGAATTAGAAGCCAATTTTAGAACTCCACTATACTAGGATATCAGAACCCCTCATACATGTGTATTTAGTTGTGGTAAAGTATATGAGTGTGTGAACGTGTGTATAAATGTATGTGTGAACTGCAAAAGATTTTTATGGGAAGAGATATGGCTAGCCAGGACACAGTGGCACAAGCACCTGAATTTTATTCTTAACAGATACCCATACCCACAAATAAAACAAAAACAAAACCATGCACCAAAAACAAAACCAAAGAGCACCTTATGGCCATGAGGTGCTGGCTCTAAATTCCTTTGTAGGACTCCAGTGGACAGGCTAGCCTTGACCCTACACTGATTCTTTTGATTTGGCTAATTGGGCCTATAGCCCAGGACCAAACTCTTGTGGAAGGCTTACTTACTTTCTTTTCTTCTGCTTCAAAGTTTAAATCTGAATTCAGAACGTCAGCACTCTTTGAGTCAAGGAAAGCACACCGTCTAGCAACAAACAGTGGAAGAAAGCTGAGAAAACCAAGAAAGTGTTTGGCTCAAGGCGTAGGGCAGAACTGGTTGGATTCTCTTCCTCTGTGATTTTTGGGTTGGCTGGGAGAGGAACTCGAGGGAGCTCCGTTGGCTGTTCTTCCACAGCTGGGTGGAAGAACTAGCCAGCGTTATGCAACATCCATCAGATAAAAGCCCAGCTCCATTATATGAGGCCAGAAATATAATGTGTCTGCAAACTGTTTTCTTTCTGTAAAAACCAAAAAAAAACGGAATCTCTTTTCTTAATCAAGAACATCCTTTGTTCCTATAAAGAAATGAAAAATTCCTTAGATGGATCTTACTCTCAAATTATTCCTGGAGAAATATTAAAATTCTAAAATATACACAGAAACCTCTGTTCTCTTTTTGCCTCTTATTCTGTTCAGGACTCCCAAAGCTTGAGTATGTCAGCTCCAAGTCTAGTAGACCACTGTTGGCTTTACTCAGGAGCTTCCCTCCTTCCTCAGGTCCTGCGCCTACGCATTCCTGTTTTCAGCCACGTGTCTCAAGTGGGGACTGACAGTGATTGGTCTGTGGATAGAAATATTCCACAAACTGAGCAAATCAGAGTCCCCTTCCAGGAACTGAATCTTTTTCTATCTCTTCTCTGGTCAGGAGCTGTTAGGCTTGTTTGAATAGCTGGGACGCATTTCACAGATTCATCATAATGAGAAATCCAAGAAAATAATGCTGACTTCCCCACCCCCCTGAAATAGAGGCATGAAGTAGAGAGAATGTCCTAAGGATATTACTATAAATAGAAGATTCTTTCCGTGTCTTGTTTATCCCTGAGGCTAGTTCAACACCTGTTCTTCCAAAGTCTTGGTTGTTG
Organism: Nasua narica; assembly: GCA_028533885.1. Classification (NCBI taxonomy): domain Eukaryota; kingdom Metazoa; phylum Chordata; class Mammalia; order Carnivora; family Procyonidae; genus Nasua; species Nasua narica. Next base: position 32,224,131 of record CM052802.1, read on the forward strand.
GGTATTTTTCTAAGTTCTGAGCATCAAATGAGTATCTTTCCAGTAAAACTTCCCCTTTTTGCTTAATGTAGGTCAATGTAGGTTTCTGTCACATATATCTGATACATCAAGATTTTCATTTGTTCTATTTTTTTTCTTTTTTGCATAAAAAAGTGCTATACTAGTTCTAACTGGGGCTCCAACTTCAGATTCTATACCGGGAACTCTAGTTGATGAGGCCGGCACACATACAGGACTCCTTTTGTCTAGACTGGGTTAGCCTGAGTGGCCTAGAGCAAAACTGGCCCAAAGTTGCAGACTTTCCTCCTCCACTCAAATTCGTTTCCTGGCTTATACCACACAACAGAGACTGCTGGTTGCCTACTCTCCAGTTTCCATTTTTCTTTTCTTCCTTATAATGGAAACTTGAATTTTGGCTGGAAATAAGCTGGAAAAAAAGGTCTTCATTTTTTAATTTTCCTTGCAGCTAGGTGTGTCACGTAATCAAGGTGACTAAGAAGTCAGCAGAAGGTTTTTTGGGTTTGTTTGTTTTTGTTTTTACAGGTTCTGAAGACTCTTCTTAAGGGACTGCTGGCATATGCTCTTGGCCTCCTTTCTTTTCCAGGTCTCCTCCCTTTTGGCTCGTTGTTGTCTATTCCAGCCGGAACTTGACCAGGTCCTTTGGACCATGAGGCATGAGCTGAGGTTCATGGAACCTGGGTTTATGGCATCACGGAGCCCCTACCAGCTCTGGAACACGTATCTTCAGGCTTCTTCTTCCTTTTTTTTTTTTTTTATGACATAGAAATAAATTACCTTGTTTTAAGTCACTATTACTTTTTTATACGAAGCCAAACTAATTCTAAGTGATGAGCCATTCTGATTGGAGAAAATTCCAGTGAGATCACATCTACTGGCAGGAAGGTCCTCTAAAGAGAAGGGACCTCAGTGATCAGACTGTTGCAGATACATCTTAATTGCACCCACTAGGACCATGGCCCGATATAGTGCTCTGAGCCCTAAACAAAATTAGACTAGGGATCTTCTTCATTGTAAGCGGAATTTAAGGTAGGCTGATGAAAGATGCTTGAGTTCTCCCTAAAGCCAACATATTTATGTTTATGTGTGGTAAAAAGTTCCAACTACTCAATTTCATAAGTTGGTCTAGTCATTCACAACAAACATTAATTTCTTAGTAATGTTCAGGGTCCTCTTCCAAAATTACCATCTGGATACTATCACCGCCTTCCTAAATGCCCCACCGTGACTGACGGCTCTAACCCTATTTCGCAAAGATCATATGTATTTGTTTCCTCACTTGTTTGGGGTTTTTGTTTATTTGTTTTATTCTTCCACTACTAACCACAAGCCATGTGAAGGCTGAAACCACGCCGACTTTATTGTCAGCGGAGCCCAGCACTGTGCACCGCGCAGCCGACAGTTAATGAAGATTTAAGTGAGTCACAGAGACGAATAAAGGAAGCAAAAGTTCACGAATTTGAGAAACCCTTGGGGTAACATATTCCTATAATGGCATGTGGACTGAACTGAGGGTGCAACCTAGTCGAGACTCAGGGGTGTTGAAAATATTAAACCACCTAGCACTTTTGATAAAATCTTCTTTTAAGTGTCCTTTTTGCAGGAAGTCGGTGTCATGATATATTACCTTCAACAGACAGAATTTTAAAGACACCCCACCAATGACCCATAACCTTGTATAACCTGCACCCTACGAGTGGGTGAAACCGTGAGTATAATGGAATTTCACTCTTATGTTTAGGTGAGTGATCTGTTGACTGATAAATCTCAAGATGGAAATTATCCTCAGTGAGCTTTACCTAATGAAATGAACTCAGAGATGAAAAACATCAGATTCATGCCAACTGGCCGGGAAGAAAGCAAACATCTATGTTGTGGACTGACTGGGAGCCACGTGGCGAAGAACTGCAGGTGGCCTGTGGTCACCCACCAACAGGCAGAAAAACAATGGGTACCTCAGTCTTACAACTGCAAGGAGCAGACTTCTTCCAATAATCTGAATAAGCCGGCAAGACAACGCTGAACTCCAAATGATAATGACCTCATGGCCAGCACCTTGAATGCAAGTTCATGAGACCCTGAGCAGAAGCTCCAGCTAAGCCACACCCAGACTTCTGGCTGTGGAGAATTTGAGATCATAAATTTGCTGTCTCTGAGATTGCAGCAAGATTGTCCTGTAGCAATGGAAAATGAATACACACACTTTCACGTATTTTATCCTTAGAGCAATACACAGATTTATGTTTATCTCAGTGTCTGCAGATAATTAAACTGATTTCAGAGAGTTTAAACACCCTGCCAGTGTTTATCCACCTAGGAAGTGCACAGAATAGAGAGTTTGAAAAAGGCCATAATGGGAATGGAACGGAATACCTGTCTCCTGTGTGCGAGCGAGAAGAGCTGACAGGGAACTGAGAAGTGCAAACCCCGCCACAAGGGGGCGCGCTTGCTCCTAGCCAGCTGACAGCATTGGTTGAAACTCTTTAATCAAAGCATAATAACCTGGGCACCTGGGTGGCTCAGTTGGTTAGGCAACTGCCTTAGACTCAGGTCATGATCCCAGAGTCCTGGGATTGAGTCCCACATTGGGCTCCTAGCTCCATGGGGAGTCTGCTTCTCCCTCTGACCTTCTGCCCTCTCATTCTCTCTCTCACTGTCTCTATCTCAAATAAATAAAAATAATCTTTAAAAAAAAAAGTATAATAACCCAAGCTAAATCTTTTTAGCTTTTAAATGCTTAGAAATCAACCATCACAGCTCTGTTGGTGCTTTTTAGTCGGACAGATTAGTATTTATTTTTACTTTTGTCTTTCTACTCTTTTTCTCATTTCCCCATAATTTTATTGGAGGTGTTTTTTTGGTTTTTGGGTTTTTTTTTTTTAAATCTTTCCCAATCTTGTACAGCCTGAGATTTAACAGGCAGAAAGGAAGCAGACAAGGAAGAAAGGAAGGAAAAAAGGAAGGAAAGAGGGCTCCTGGGTGGCTCAGTTATTTGAGGGTCTCTGATGGTTGGACCAGCCCTGCATTGGGCTTCCCGCTCAGTGTGGAGTCAGCCTGTCCCTGTCCCTCCCCCTCTGCTCCTCCCCAACCTTCTCTCTCTCCCAAATAATAAATAAATAAATCCTTAAAAAAAAAAAGGAAGAAAAGGAAAGGAGGAAGGGAGAAAAAGAGAAAGTGAAGGTGAGGTGGGGAGGCAGACTAAAATAAAGTATAGATGAGAGGAAGAAAGAGTAAGATAAGCAGGAAGAAAAAAAGAAAATACAGAATTATGACTTGCTGCTGGGGAAACTCATAGAGGTTAAATGACTTGCCTAAAGTCAGTTTCCAAGACAGGCCGCGGAGTTCCTAAGTCTCCCGGCCTTAAAATTTATGCATTGTTTTTTTCAGGCTGACATAAATATTTTATTCTCCTCATCCTAGGACTTTTCTATTTTTAAAGCAGTGTGTATACTTTCTTTGGGCAAATCATGAGTCTCGTACAAATTCCACCTACTCTCAATCAAAGAGTCACCAGCACCCCTCTGTTACCACTTGGGCTTTATAGTAGGTTTGGCTTTTTTTGCTTTGCTAATAGGAGGCCAATTAAGATAAAGCACGATGGGTTTGGATGAATTTTAATCCACATATGCTCTGAAAATCACATTTTAACTTCAGAATAAAACCAATGTCAAGAAAAAATACAATTTTAGAAAGGAGAAAAGAACAACAAATTAGAAGGTAATAGAAGAGAGTAGGAAGGTTATAAAACAAAGTAAAGAAACATGGGTTTTTTTTTTCACAGTAAATCTTAAGATCTATTTGTATTTATGCTGTGTTTTTGCAAGTCCTAAACAGTTCCTGCTTGTGACTCATTTGTTATGGATGCAGTCTGATTGGTACTATGCTCTAGACCATATGGGCTGTCAGAGTATCTAGAACACACTGGTCCATCTACTTGTCATTATTTCATTATACATTTATTGATGGGACTGCTTGGTTCAAATTATATTTTCTCCAGGAATCAAGATTTTTTTTCAAAGCTTTGATATACAATAACACTTACAGTTCATTGAGGAGAAAGATTTTGCTTGGAGAGAGAATAAATGCTAAGACCTTACCCATAGTGCTCCCCACCACAGTCGAGAGCCATTCAATTCTTTCAGTTGCTCTAATCAGAAAATACTGAAGTCATCCTTAATGCCTTTGTTCCTTCCACATGCCACTTATAACCTATAACCTAGGAGCAAATCTAGTATCTCTGTTTTCAAAATAATTCCAGGACCTGACCTTCTACACCAGTCTTGCTGCTACCACTCTATTCTAAGACACCATCTTTTCTCAGGACTTCCCTTCTTCCTTTTCCCCTGATATCCATTCTCAGCCTAGAAGCCAGGTTGATTCTGTTGAAATATTAGTCAGATCATGGTATGTCTCTGCTCAAACTTCCAGTGGCACCCCATTTACCTCAGAGTAAAATCCCCAAACTCAAATGTCCCTTCCCTAAAATCTTCTCAGTCTGCTCTATTTAAATTTGCCAACTGCCACCCCATCCCCCTGCAGAATGAGGCACAGGTTTTTTGGGGGTTTTTTTGGCATGTATTTATTTTATTCAGATGTACTTCAAGGACCGGGAAGAATACCAGGTACAGAGTAGTCAGTATGTGCTGAATATTTGTTCAAGGAATAAATGAATGATTTTTGACTTGAGCCTCCTCTGAGGAATACAGCACGCCCAGTTATCAGATCTTTTATTAACCTTGGTTGATTCAAATTTTTCTATGGATATTTGGGTATACGTGTTTGTAAGAAATGAGGCTGGATAAACAGACTAGATGATGAATTCTCTAATATGATTTGCTAAAAAGTTTGGATTTCATCCTTGGGGCTTATCAAGAAAAAAAAAATCTACCCATGAGAAGCAGTAACACACAGCAAGCTTTATCGGGCAGTGTTTGGACAGGGCTGCATGAGAGGGCATATCACTCACAGAATGAGACTGTCCAGAGGCTTCTAAACAAAGAAACCCATAAGTACTTACAAAGTAAGTTTTTAATAAATGATAGTTGTTACTAACTTTTTAAAGGCAGTGGAGAGCTTTGGGGGGATATTTTAATTGGGAGGATACCTGGCCAGCTGTGTGGATGATGAGTATGGCTCCGGTGACAGCTGGCAGACAAAATGAGGAACGTCATGTAGAACACCACATGGAAGGCCAAGTGTACAACAGTGATCATAGGATAGTAATAACCACATTATGGATTTAAGGAATACTATGGAAAATGTTGACAATTTAATCACTGAATAAATGTAAAGGTTGAATGCAATCTATGACTTGACAAAATGGATGGGATTTGGTAGTTTGCCAAGACAGGAAAAAAAGAAGATAAACAACTTTCAAGATAAGATAGGAGGAAGACGGTGAGTTCATTTTGGGACATAATAGTTTGACATGTTACAGGACATCCAGATCAAGAAGGTTTGTTTGCTTTTCTTGAACTATCTATTAGCTACATGGATCTGGAGTGGACCAGGGTCGAAGATCTAGATGTTGGAGTATTAACATTAAATTGTAGTTAAAATCCTATAAATGAATGAGATATTCTCTATGGGAGATAAAGGAGGAAAATCAAGAGTAGTTGATGTCATAACAGTCACATGAGGAGAGAATTTCAAGAAGAAAGATGATAAATAACATGAGTAGTAGAGAAGTCCTATAAAGTAAGAGCTGAACCATGTCTACTGTTTTTAGCAACTAGAAAGATGTTTGTAGGCTTGGATTTAATGGAGGTAAAGAAGCACAGATACAGTGGTTGAGACAGTCTTAGGAAATGGGAAAGTAGAGGTAAGTACTTGGTAAGTATATTGGTCTTTGGAGCAATGTGGTTCTAAGAAGAGGAAAAAGAAGGCTATCACTAGGAGATAAAGAGACAACATGGGAGATGCCAAAAGAAAAAGAGACTTTGAAGATACAGAAGAGATGGTATCTCAGTGTGGTTTTGATTTGAATCTCTCTGATGGCTAAAGATGATGAACATTTTTTCATGTGTCTGTTAGCCATTTGCATGTGTTCTTTGGAGAAGTGTCTGTTCATGTCTTCTGCCCATTTTTTGATGTGATTATCTGTTTTGTGAGTGTTGAGTTTGAGGAGTTCTTTATAGATCTTAGATATTAGGCCTTTGTCTGTAGTGTCATTTGTGAATATCTTCAGAATGGCCAAAATCAACAAGAGAGTAAACAACAAATGCTGGAGAGGATGTGGAGAAAGGGGAATCCTCCTCCGCTGTTGGTGGGAATGCAAGTTGGTGCAGCCACTTCACTTTGGAAAACACTATGGAGATTCCTCAAGATATTAAAAATAGAGCTACCCTATGACCCTGCAATTGCACTACTCGGTATTTACTCCAAGAAGCAGATGTAGTACAAAGAGGGGCCACGTGTATCCCAATGTTCATAGCGGCAATGGCCATAATAGCCAAACTGTGGAAAGAACAAAAATGCCCTTCAACAGATGAGTGGATAAGGAAGATGTGGTACATCTATACAATGGAATATTATGCCTCCATCAGAAAGGATGAATATCCAACTTTTGTATCAACATGGACAGGACTAGAAGAGATTATGCGGAGTGAAATAAGTCAAGTGGAGAGAGTCAATTATCTTATGGTCTCACTTACGTGTGGAGTATAAAGA
>CM052802.1:32230917-32415499 GCA_028533885.1 Nasua narica
TGCCTACTCTTAGCAAGGAGAAATGCTCTGTGTTTTATATAATTTATTTCTTAATCCTCATGTCTACTACATGACACGAGTATGACTACTGTCATTTATAAAGGAGAAAAATGAAGCTGAGCTGAATAATCTGAATAAAATCAGAAGGAGGATGAGAAATTAAGATAAATTAAGGGACCAAGGATGACAGTCCTTAATGAGATGGAAGAATATCGCCTGTGAACCAACATGTTGCGGGAATAGAAAATTTAGGACATTGTGGGCAGAGAGTGGCAATCCAGAAATTATAGATCCAAAGCTGGGGGAATTTTGAATGTGGTATGGTCCAGGGTGCCCATATAGGGGGATACAGACAATGAGGTTGGAGTGCTGGAGATATTATGGGCACAGAAGAGACAGTCCACCCAAGATGCAGTCGAAAGAGAAGTGAAAAGCTGAGCTGATGATTGGTCTGCTCAAGGCTTTGATGAACGCGTGGCCACTGAGTAGGGAGTTGCAAAATGGTAGTCGCCCATAAGTGTAAAGCAGGATTCTGCTCGATGTCCTGAGTTTCAAAGAGAATTGAACTTTAAAAACAACAGGAAATTTCATTCTTCTGGCTCTTCTTCCAAGCACACCCTCCCATCTCCAGTCACTCACCAAAATTTGTTCCCTTCCCTCTTTAGTCTGTGTTGCTTCAAGTCTGAATTGTATTTCCTCCACTCTCTCATCTCTCCCAACCCCATACCTAGAATCTAGCACGTTACCAAACTTTGTCAATTGAGGCCTCCGTTTCCTTGCTCTAGCTGAAGTTTGAATGATTCTTTCAAGATGGGGGTGGACAGGAGAGGGGAACTGGTGATGAATTAGGCAAGCCTGAATCCCATCCCCTCCTGTGAAAAATCCTACCTCCTGTGCTGGGATTCCCTGGCCTCACACTTCCCAAAAAAGCTCAGGGTTGAACTTGAGCAGGCAGTGGCTTAAGGATACAAGTGAACTGTTGCTTTTCAAGATTCCAAACTAACTGTTAAAGGGATTTTATTATGGGCCTCTGAGGCAATGCCCAGATGCACAGATTAGCTCGTTCCCAGAACCGGAGCCTAAGGTGAAAACAGCAGCACCGAGGGATGGCAAGCTGTCTGCAGGACCTAGGCCTCACAAGCCCCTTTAAGCGCCTTATCAGATAATCAGCTCCTATTCAGTGTGTGGTCAGTGAAACCTTTAGGGGTTGATTTTTTCCCCCATGCCAATAGCCATTAATCCCCTTGTTCCTATGTAGTTCCTGGAACTTTAATGTGGACTGATGGTTTCTTTTCTTATTGATTCTATCATTTTGGTCCCAGTCTATCATTCTAAACTGTTTGGTTGTTTTCCATTTTTAATTTTCTCATCCAAAGTATCAGTTATTTCTCTCAGTACTGTCTTATTTTTTTTTTTTTAAAGATTTTTCTTTATTCATTTGAGACAGAGACAGAGAGAAGGAGAGTTTGCATAAGTGGGGGAGGGGTGCAGAAGGACAAGCAGACTCCCTGCCAAGTGTGGAGCCCCACGGGGGCTGGATCCCAGAACCTGGAGATCATGACCTGAGCCCAAGGCAGACACTTAATCATCTGAGCCACCAAGGTGCCCCATCACTGTTATTTTCTTCCAATTTAGGTAAGTGTACTTTCCTTAGTTTCATCTAAACTGCTGAGATGAAGTAACAGTGAATAAAGGACAAAGACTTCGGTGCCCATTATAGAACCTGTGGGTGATATAGAAAATTCGATCACTATTCCTTACACAGAGTTGCTCAGCCAGATACTGAGCCATCTAACTGTAGCTGCCTTTGTAAATCTGATTCATAAAAATATTCACAGAAACTCTGTCAAATCCCTTGTTAAATTCAAGATGTGGTCTACGAAATTTCTCTAATTTATTACTTTAAAAACTCTTAAAAAAAAAAACAAACCAAACAACCCTCCCAAACCAACCAGCTAAACAAATGAATAAACATGACAGGAAAGTGCAATTTTGAAGGTAGAGCCTGATGTTTGAGACCTGTGGAGATTCCAGGCAGCCGGTATAGTCTCCTTTGACAGTAAAGTCTGGCCTTGCAACTCTATTAACAGCTTAATACTAGCTTTAGAATTTTGTCAGATATAAACACACAACTTTAGAGCAGTCTTCAGAATCTACATTCATTTCCTAGGGTAGGCCCTGTTATTTAGGGGAAAAAAAGTTTTGAAAATAAGGGAATTTAAAAAATGAGCAGTTTTGAGACAATGATAAAAGGTAATTTATTGTTTTAAAAATATATAATAACTATGAGAAAATTGCTTGATTTTCTGATCCTTGTATACCTGATTTTACAATTTGGGATCTGACCTGAAAGCAAGCATTTCTTTCTTCTTTATTTAGGAAGAACTGTGAAGATAGGAGATTTTTACTGTTTATCTGAGCTTCGATTGGGCAGAGAATTTCTATATTTATCATTGGATCTATATGATACGCATTACGTTAAGTTTCTATTTGTAGACATTAAATAAGTTAATGGAGACAATGTAGCCCTATTTTTGCTGAATATACTAAGCACAAGATACTTCCTGTTGGCAACTAAACACATTAATAAAACATCTCATTTTTAATAGCAGAGCTGAAAGTCTGCCAAAGGTGAAAGATGGAGTTATAAATCATAACAAAACATAATTGGTTTCATTAAATAGGATTGCACATAGAGGTCTGCCACTGCATGTATTTGAAAAAAGCCAAGCAAATATAAAAAAGAACAAATATAAAAAATTATGCTTAATATGAAATAATACTTCATAGATCTTAATCTTTCTTAGTAAATTTTTTCTGTTAGGTCATCATAAATTGCTGTAAACAATTTTCCTTCTTGTGGATGATTTGTATGCATGATTCAAACACTGGCTTACAACCTGATTGAGGAGGTGATAAGGAATCCTCAAATTGATATTAGTAATATTATTATACATTATATTTTTATACTTTAAATTAAATATGTATTTGATGTATTTTATTATAGTAATTTGTATTTATATTAAAAGAACTATTACACCCATTTTTATTTTATCTGTAATTTCTTTCTTTTTTTTTTAAGACTTTATTTATTTTTTTGACAGACAGAGAGAGAGAGAGATCACAAGTAGGCAGAGAGGCAGGCAGAGAGAGGAGGAAGCAGGCTCCCTGCCGAACAGAAGAGCCCGATGTGGGGCTTGATTCCAGAACCCCGAGATCATGACCTGAGCTGAAGGCAGAGGCTTTAACCCACTGAACCACCCCGGCTGCCCCTGTAATTTATTTCTAAAGTAACGTATAGAAAAGTGGAGAATCATTAAGTATATGTATGTTCTGGGCAAAAAGTTGAGTAGGCAATATTGCTGAAAAGTTGAGAAAGTTAACCTAGGTGTTAAGGAGGGTAATAATACAGATTGACTTCAGATAGAAAGGTCAATTATGGTGAATTCGCATTACTGAGTGAGTTCTAATAGAAAAGGAGACAGCGAAATAAAGGAGAAGGTAAAAACGAATTATCTTGTTGGGAATTATGAAGTAATACAGGCATTTGAGAGAGAACTGGAAGATGTGTTGGGAGAAGCAGGTTAGAATGGCAATTCTGTTTAAATATATATTTGTCCAGGGACGCCTGGGTGGCTCAGTTGGTTGAGCAGCTGCCTTCGGCTCAGGTCATGATCCCAGCGTCCTGGGACCGAGTCCCGCATCGGGCTCCTTGCTTGGCAGGGAGCCTGCTCCTCTCTCTGCCTCTGCCTGGCTCTTTGCCTGCTTGTGTTCTCTCTCTGTTAAATAAATAAATTATATATATATATATATATATATGTATATATATATATATATATATATTCGTTCACCGTGCTTCATACACTTTGGGTTTACTACAGGTTTACAATGATTCTACGCCTGACAAGCTAGAATCTTTTTTCTTCTTTGCTGTAGTGGGTTAACGTGCTCTAGTATAATTTCTTCATAAAGCTATGAATTAACTCAGAGAAAGAGGTGAAGGACAGGAGGGGATAGATGTCATCTGGAGGCAATAGCCACAAAAACGTGGTGACCAGTAGGAGGAAGCAGGTGAGTGAAGTGAATCCCATGTTTGTTTCTCTTGGCAAGTCTGAGGAGGACAGGATCATTACCCAGAGACTCCACCACTGACAAGAGGAAGATAGCTTCTTACTTTGTTCTTTTTGAGATGTGTGAGATATTCAGTGGAGATGAACTCAAGGGAGTCTGAAATATAGGTCTGTTCTTGATCGAAATGCATGCATTGTGGAGATACCAATTGAAGAATAATTATCTAATAAATAAATCTGAGGACACGGGTGAGAGGGCCTGGGGAGAATGCAGTTAAAGAGAGGAGCCCGAATACAACTGACAACATTTAACCAGAGAGCAGAGGACAAGGAAGTGATGAAGGAAACTGAGACAGACAGACTCGGAGGTAAATAAAGAACAGAGAAAGTGTTAACACACAAACGTTGGTGTTGGGAATCCAAATGTGTGATTATACCAAATGCCGCAACGAAATCAATCGATCTAAAAACACTGTGTTCCCCGGGTTTGCCAATCTGGTCCTCTTTCAGAGCTTGTTTCAACAAAGCTGTGAGGACAGCATTCAGCTCTCAGCGCAATGGGAGACAGGGAGCTGCGGAAGCAAACCATGCAAGAGAGAAGCGGAGCCCTCTGGCTGGTGCAAGGGGAGGGGCGCCCAGAGCTGCGGTCAAGGCATGATTGACGTGGGTCTGCTTTTTTTTTTTTAAGATTATTTATTTATTTATTGACAGAGAGAGATCACAAGTAGGCAGAGAGGCAGGCAGAGAGAGAAGGGGAAGCAGGCTCCCCGCCGAGCAGAGAGCCCCACTTGGGTTTGCACAGGCAGCTGAGTGTAGTCTTGGGCTAGCCTCTCCAGCCACAATTTTGGGCCTCAGCTGTCTCCTCTGGAAAATGGGAACACTTGGAGGGTTGCAGGGAGGGGAGAATACAGAGCTCACTGTATATAGCACGCCAAATGAGCCACACACTTCCTGTCATCACATCATCATCAGGACTACCTGGGGGGGCCATGTGCTGGGAGGATACCTTGTTACCTCATTTTATAGAATGACATCCCTTCTTGTGTGGTCACTGTGAGGAACCAAGGAGGTGGCCCCCAGCAGGGAGGCCCACAGTGGGACAGTGAGGAAGGGGCTTCAGGCCCCAAGCCTCAGGGATCCTACTCACCCTCCAGCAGCTCATTGTGGCCCCAGTCCTTTGGTGGTCTTGCTCTCGGGAGGCTGGCAGATGAGCTCCTTCTGTGGCCCCAGATGCCACCCAGGGCCTCTTCATCTGCCAAGAGGCAGGAGCGGCCAGCTGGCTATGGGACCCTCCCAACCAACTCGTTGGGGCCCTAGCAGAGAACCAACCAATGGTGACCTCCCTCGCCACTCATCTGTGGTGTGAGAACTTAAATCTAAGTCTTCTGGGGCACCTGGGTGGCTCACTTGGTTGAGCGTCTGCCTTTGGCTCAGGTCATGATCCCAGATCCCTGGGATGGAACCCCATGTTAGGCTTAGCAGGGAGCCTGCTTCTCCCTCTCCCTCTGCCCCTCCCCCCTGCTTATTCTCTCTCTCTCTCAAATAAATAAATAATTCTTCCTATCGCTAAAGCCTGGGCTCTTTTCACTACCTTTCATTCAATAAGGCAACCCCAGGGGTGCTTGTGTGTCTCAGTCAGTTAAGTGGCTGCCTTCGGCTCGGGTCATGATCCCAGGGTCATGAGATCGAGCCCCACATTGGGTTCCTTGCTCAGCGGGGATCCTGCTTCTCCCCTGTCTGCCATTCCCCCTGCTTGTGCTTGCCCTCTCTCTCTCTTGCTCTCACCCTCTCTGTGTCAAATAAATAAATAAAACCTTTAAAAAAAATAAGTAAGGCCACCCAAGACCTACTTCCTAGCATTCTCAGTGATTCCATTTATTCAACTTGTTACAACTTGTAGCCTCAGCAAATTTGACCTACCTCCAATCTTTGCAAAACTGTATCTGATAGAAGACAGACTAGAATTTAGAACATCCTTTAATAACTGGCATCTGGGCTAATCAGATAAAGAAAGAAGAAACTATGTAATGAAATACCTGTTATTTTCAAAAGATAATTTTTTACAAGTTCCCCATTTTGCTGGTACAGTGTAGGTCATATGTAAGAAATACAATGAGTATGTGTCCAGTAACAGTCTGGAGTAGACTGTTAGCAGATGATACTGTATCTCAGTCCATGTCTCATCATCTTCCTCTGCCAAACGCTATTGTTTTTGGTAAGAGAAATATGTACACTTTTTAAAACTACTTATACGAGACTAAATATTCTTACATACTTACTTGACTAACTGAGAAATATTTATTATCCTACTACTTATTGACAGGTTTGTTTCATTTGTTAAAAATCATGATGTAAAAGCTAGGAACAAGAAATAACATAGTATATAAGTTTGGAAAAATTTAACTGATTATTATTTCCTATAAATTAGGCATAAAGATTTTTTAGGAGGCATTACAATTTACTCACAAATGACATAAGTTTCTAATCCTTTCTTTTTTTTAAGATTTTTTATTTATATGTTTGATAGAGAGACAGCAACAGAGGGAACACAAGCAGGAGTGGGAGAGGGAGAAGCAGGCTTCTTGCTGAGCGGGGAGCCTGATGCAGGACACCAGCCCAGGATCCCAGGATCATGACCCGAGCCAAAGATAGATGCCCAATGACTGAGCCATCCAGGTGCCCTGCCTTTTTTTTTTTTTTTTTTAAGATTTATTTATTTATTTGAGAGAGAGAGAGAGAGCGCGCAAGAGAGCACAAGCAGAGGGAAGAGGCAGAGGGAAAGGGAGAAGAGGGAAAGGGAGAAGCCCCTGTTCAGCAGAGACACAGGGGCTCGATCCCAGGACCCCGAGATCATGACCTGAGCTGAAGACAGATGCTCAACTGATTGAGCCACCCAGGTGTCCCTTTAATGCTTTTGTTTCTTTGGCATTGGACATGCAACACTTATTATCTCCTCTACAAAAATCTTATCAGCAAAGTGACTCCTAGGCAGGTCCTTATCTAACAATCCTTACATTTATTAGGAGAAACTCAAGCATTCCATGTAATTATTTTGTACAGGAAGACAGCCTGACCAGTTGCTGTAAAGTCTCTATAAACAATTGAATGGCATCACCACATCAAGTTGGATTTATATGAGAAACACAAGAAACATGGTCTTTTTCCTTGTCATTGGAATGAATAACAATTAAACCTAATCATTACTATAATGTTCTCTTGCAATAGAAGTGTTTCGTTTTTCTACTATATTACATGGGAGGTTTTGGATTTCCATTGCAAAAAGATGATAGTTTTCTTGTTTGCCAGTACCAATAATAATTAGAACTAAAAATGAATTATTTTCATATTCAAATATACTGGCTTAGTAACTGAGCACTTACTCTCTTAGTTTCAAGTAAAAAACAAAAGAATTAAAATATTGCTAAGATTAGCCTAACTTGTGAAAAGATATTATGGACAGAGAGTATTACATTCTTTGGGATTTCAAATCAAAATCAGTACATCCTTGGTTTGTGTTTGGTTAATAGCAGAAACTTAACTTAAAGTTAGTCTCCTAACTTAAAGAAAAATGAAATCCATACTTTATCTTCAGAACTAAGAAAAATTAGCATCCTATCTCATTCCACCCCATCCAAAGCTTTGGGTCCAGATGTCATTTTGTTATTTATTCTGCAATGTTTATTTTGACTGTCCAAGACCTTTATGTTTTCAAGAGACATAGACAGCTTCTTGAAACGGAGACAATTTTTTCCTTTGGGTGTGGTGAAGCTACATAGCATTAGAAAGAATGTGTGTGTCTGGGTTTCTCTAGTGTGTTCTCTGTGATTCCTTTTATTTCCTTTCATTATGAGGACCCTTTTTCCTTTTCTTTTTCCTTTACTCTTAATAAAGTTTTTTTATTAAAAACCTTAAAAAGGTTTTTACCCTTTTCCCTTTTCTTTTTCCTTTACTCTTATAAGGTTTTACATGACTAACCCTGTGAGAGAGTTGAGTTCCTGGAGCCATTACCCTACATAGGAAATGCAAGAAACACAAGGTGGAATGGAGGCTGGGTCTCCCATTCATTTGCTTACAAATCTGGCTCCCGTCAAAGGTGAAACTGGAGATGGTCCCAAGGCTCCCAGGATACAGAGAAGTTAGTTGAGTTTTGATAGAATAACGGGTGCATCTTAAACCAGGCTGAGTACTGACTGTTGGGTAAGGGGAGGGCGGGGCACTAGGTGTTTGTCAAGGTCGTGGAGGCCCCCCTCCCCCGCCCCCCTGCTGAAGGATTCTGTTATCCTTTTCCTTTACATGTTGCAAAATAAAACAATATTAAACTGTAACCCCAGTATGAGAAAGTTCAACAAAGTTCTCATTTTTCCCATTGTGACTAGCTCAATACAAGTTTGGTAATATTGAATAGCATTTTTTTTTTTCAAAAATTGTTTTGTAATACGAAACAGCAACACCTCCCACCACCAATTGTTTTCCTTACCTCTGCTTTGTGGAGTCCCTCAGAGCATGCTTAGGAAGACTATTGGGAAATCCAGCACTGAGTTTGTGGTAGTCCAGGCTGGGGGCATTGCAAAACAGAAGCTTGGAATGTGGTATCCAGTGAAGGCTGGGGAAGCACTGAGGACAGTTTTGGATTAGGGCTGGTGTGGCACCTTTAGAACCATACGTGCAGCATTTTGCAGGGAGATTAAAGCCTCATCTTGCAAATTAAAACATATAAGTGGGAGTGCCTGGGTGGCTCAGTTGGTTAAGCATATGCCTTTGCCTCAGGTCATGATTCCAGGATCTTGGGATCCAGCCCTGCTATGGGAATCATGGGAATCCCTGCTCAGTGGGGGGGAGGGGGGGTCTGCTTCTCCTTCCCCGCCTGCTCTAACGCCTCCTTATGTTCTCTCTCTCTCAAATAAATAAATAAAATCTTTTAACAAAACATACAGGGGATTCCACTTTTAAATATTTTCTTCTCCTTTAGTATTATTTTTCTTTCTACATTTTAAGAAGTGATTTGGGAATTAATTTGTTTTCTGAAGCATTCTTCTCAATTTACTTTTAACTTAGTGGTTGAGTTTTGTATAATTTTGCTGGCTAGTTCCATGATTGCCTTTACAGATAAAGATGTTTTTCTTCAAACTGATAATTGAATCACTTTATATCTGCAAAGTTGGACTTCTGTATTTTCACATTTTCTGATTATTTTTGGCCTCAAAACTAGTATAGTTACATAATTACAAAACAATACTATATTTTCTTATAATTTGTACAGACTGGAAAACACGAATATTTACTATGGATGCAAGGGTTGGTAAAGCAATTATTATAAAATAACCCAAGACCTTTTTAACCTCTACCTGGAACTCTGGTAGAAAGTTTTAGGAAAATATTTGTGGAGCTTGTACACATGAAAATTGTACGTCTAATTGGGTAGCTCTATTGCTATTTAGCTATACAATAAGGATGGCAGAATCTATACTTTATTTATTTAGATGATACCTCATTAATGGATGGTGCTATGGTCTAAATGTATCCCCTCAAAATTTGACATTAGACATTCAACTAATTTCAAATTAGTTGAAATTCTAATGCTCATTGAGGAATATTAGGAAGTGGGGCCTTTGGGAGGTGCATAGGTCATGAGGTTGGAGCCCTCATGGATAAGACCAGTTCCCTTATAAAAGAGGCTCCAGAAAGATCCCCAGCCCCTTGCACCATGCAAGGACACAGAGAGGTCCCATCTATGAACCAGAAAGTGGGCCCTCCTTAGATAACAACTCTGTCAGCAGATCTTAGACTTCCAGCCCCCATAAGTGCTGTCTACAAAATAGAAGTCTCCAGTATTTTGTTATAGGGACATAAACAGGCTAAGACAGGGAGGAAATACCTCTACTGACTGGTTTTATATTCATTTCCCAAAGTGATTTAGTTCCCAAAACATTAAATCTGAAATAAATGATGCTCTTCTATGGTAATTTCTCTTTAAGTTTACTAATTTTTCATTATTTTTTGTCAATTTGGTCTTTATTTATGATCTAATTGACTGATTGGTGTGGACAGTGGAAAGGGTAGAGGAAAGGAAGCTCATACTGGCCCGGAACTTCAAATTGCTTTGGATTGCAGGACTGCCTTTGACTAAACAATCTATTTTCATGATTGCAGAAAGGAAAATTTTCATAATAAATTTGGAAATTTGGAGACCTAAACAGCACTTTCTAATGATCTCTTCTTTTCTATAAATAACAGTTTCAAATTTGATTGGATCATATGGATATACAAATGAAGCTCTATTCTCTTGGCTCTTTCCCATATTGTGTATTAAGCTATGCTTTAAATATTCCAGAATCAATAAGTGGAATCTTAGTTTGCCCCAATAATTCATTTTTCCCACTCCCATTCTAAAAACTCCAACATTTAAAGGGATACTGAAGGAGCAGAGCAGGGCTGGCTCCTTTTGCTTACACCTGCCTTCTTGTGTGTGGCTCCTGCAGAACCTGCCTCTGAGAGGGTCTGAGTGTGGCTCAGCCCTCCCTTGAGCTAACTGGCCCAGACCGCCTGTAGGTTGGGTTTGGGTTAGCCAATAGGAATGTGGAACCCCTGACCCGGAAAAAATATAAATTCCGCCTTTTGCCCACCAAACTTGTGTGCCAATTCTGGCCAGGGTGATAGGCTAGTTCAAACAGTTACTAAGTAACTTTCTGTGTGTTACAATCTCATTGGCCACTGGCCCCTCTAAAACTTGCGCTTTTTGAAATTCGCTCTTTCTCTACACCACGCCGCCGCATAGGTGAGTGTGAGAGACTGAGCTCAAGCTAGCTTGAATAAAGGGCTCTTTTGCTTTTGCATCAGACTCAGCTCCCAGGCGGTCTTTGGGGATCTCAAAATCTGGGCATAACAATGCTAGGATGGCAACCAAGAAAACTAGAATTCATTGCATGAAAACGACTCCCTTTCCTAAGTGGATTCTGCTTGTCTAGGTCTAAAAAGTTACCACACAAGGAAATTTCCTTGGATGTTAAATGCCAAATGTTTTTATTTATTTTTTTGTTGGTTTTCCTAGTTTCCTTTTGTTTCATTTTTTATTAAACTACTGCCTTAAGAAGTGTAAATAATATTGTTTCCTTAGTTCGATATTAAGAGTAGAGGAACATACTAAATTATTTCCCTTCCAACTTATTCTTAGATTAATTTTTAAATCATTAGGTAATATTTTTTCTTTTCAAACTAGTCAACCAAAAAACATAAATAAGCAAATAAGCAAAGTACAGGGCCAAAGCAGGGAAAGAGGCCAAAGGCTAGGTCGTCTGACATTGCCATCAGGGAAAACCCAGCCCCTGCCTGCCCAGAGGCTAGGAGCTTGGATTTTTTTTTTTTTTTTCCCTTTTGGCAGAGCATTCTAAGAGAGAGGCAGTGAATGGTTATCACAGGGTAGCTATAAGGATAAAAGTAAGGACTCGCATTCTTTTCAGGATCAGAA
The DNA here is from genome assembly GCA_028533885.1 of Nasua narica. Taxonomy (NCBI): domain Eukaryota; kingdom Metazoa; phylum Chordata; class Mammalia; order Carnivora; family Procyonidae; genus Nasua; species Nasua narica. The sequence continues at coordinate 32,242,453 of CM052802.1, forward strand.
ATTTTTCTTTTGTTTTTTTTTTTTTCAAATCTTGAGACTGTCATGGCCAGATGGTTGACTGGGCTTTACAGAGCTTCCTATCTCTTGGGATCTTGGGACACCAAAGGTATGCATGATCTGGGCAGAAAGAGCACACATAGTACCATCAACTGACTCAAAAATGTCCCTGGTATAGATTCAAAATTTAGTAGTAGCTTATGCCAGTAAGTCTGGGCACCACAAAATTTACAAAGTGAAGTGGCATCTCCTGTCCTATTTTTTTTTTTTTAAAGATTTATTTATTTATTTATTTATTTATTTATTTATTTATTTATTAGGAAAGAGAGAGAGCATGAGAAGGGAGAAGGTCAGAGTGAGAAGCGGACTCCCCATGGAGCTGGGAGCCCGATGTGGGACTTGATCCCGGGACTCCGGGATCATGACCTGAGCCGAAGGCAGTCGCTCAACCAACTGCGCCACCCAGGGGCCCTCCTGTCCTATTTTTGATGTAGCTCCAATGATATGCCAGAAGGAAAGGCTGTATGCTGTATTCTTATATGTGGTCACCTCAAGCATTACTGCTTTTATTAACTCCTTATTTGGAAATATATGTATAATTTCCTCTAAGAATAAAGTTTCTATGGAGGTCAACAGTGGGAGGAATGAGGAAAGACCATCTGCTGTTGCAGTTCTTCACTGACTAAAAACAATAGTGGATTGTATATTTATTGTGTTTATAATTTCAAAGCACTTATAAATATATTATTTTGATTTTATTACAGAGGTAGATGCTCCTGTATAAGTTTTACTGAGTTATTAAACTGGTTGAAAAAAATCTCTCTTGCTTAAAATCTATTTGTGATGGAAATTTGATAGGGATAACTAAAATAGTAGCTGATACTAATAGTATAAAAGCTAATACAACAATTAAACCTCAATTAGCAAGAAAACTTTGGTAATTAAACTTATTCAGCTCAGCTTAAATTTTTTTCTAATATGTATTTGCCAATTCTCTATTTTTAAAAGCGAAACATAATCTTTAGTAGAGGATTCAATATCTTGGATGCCTCAACATGGTTTTCAACAATATTTTTCATTGCATACAGCTGTAGCTATAGAAACATAAGATTATTTTTCATGTTGTTGATATATCAGATTATTTTGTGGTCAGGTAATTCTGTCTTCTCAAATTATCATGTACCAATTTTCCAGCTAATGAAATATTTTTACTAGTTGAGGGTCTCTTACAACTCTATTTTAAAGACTGTGAATAAAAGTGGTTACTATTTTTGCTTTTTCCCTTCCTTCCCTCCCTCCTTTCTCTTCCTTCCCTTCCTTTCTTTTCCTTCTTCTTCTTCTTCTTTTTTTTTTTTTTTTTACCTTTATATGATGGATATGCAGATCTCTGAACTGTTTAAGAGACGGGATGGGCAAGAAAAGGTGTATGACAATTAAAATATTGATATTGAATGTCTGAAGTAGGTGGGAGAAAATGAGGCATTATCTGAAGGAAGTTGTTTTGGCTGTTCCAACAATAAGAAAGACTTGTTGATGTTTCTTCCTGTATCATTTTAATTCGGACCAAGGACTCAAGGACAAAGGTGGTCATGTTGGCAAATAACTTGCTTACACTGAGAAAGAACTAAGCTGAGCACCAGTCCACAGTTGTAAAGGGCTATAGCAATCCAGGACTTTCCCAAGGAGCCATACCTGTTCCCTTTCTGCTTAAACTTTGGTCTTCTGCTAAAGATGCATAATTCTCATTTCTCCTTTACCCTCTGAAACACTTGCCTCCTCTTATCCACTGCCACACCAGTCGGTCCAGAGGACTGAATGGAGCTCAGTTTACACACACATTCAGATTTGAGTCATCCTGGGTTAAGGCCTCTGTGATTGGACTTCCTAGCTTCTTTTTCATGAAGTGCTAATTCAGATCATAAGAAAATACTTCCATAATGTGTGTCATGGACATTCTTGGAATTACTAATACATAGGATTTTAAAGGGATATGATGTAGGGGAGGGAGCATGGGCTTTCGAGGCAGCTAGAGCTGAGGGGACCCCCAGCCTTACTGGTTGCTACTTGTGTGACATTGGGCAGTTTCCTGTGCCCCAGTTTCCTCATTTTTAAAACGAGGAGATCAGTAATTCTCTCAGACTGCTTTTAGGAGAATTACATAATATAATTTAGCCAAAGGGTGAGTGGCTAGCAAATAGGAGGCCCAATTTTCTTTCATCTTATTTCTTTTTTTTTCTAATTTAGAAATAAAATAAAGAGTAGCACATCTAAATTTGTGAGATGAAGTGTTATGCTTGCAATGGGAAAAGTCTCAACTAATCTGACCACCAGCTTTATTTAATTTTATTCTTTCACTGGAGGATAGATTTGGCTTCCAGATGAACTGTGAAGTAACAAATCAGCCTTAGAAAGAGGACTTTTCTCTGCTAATTTGCAGAGAACAGTTGCCATTGTTTTGAGAAAGAGTCTTGTCAGTTCCTCTGCTATTAAAATATATGCATGGGAAAGATGGAGTGTTTTTACTTATGTTCACTGATAAAATGCATACGCATACTTTAAAAAATGAATAATTTCTCAATTGTAAGAGGATTTAAGGCAAAACTGGCATTTACATTTTAGTTACTATTATTGATTTCATTTTGGTGATTCTCACGTATATACCTTAAAATTATTACATGTGTACATATATATGGATATCATCACTTATTATAACTCAAGAAATAAAATTGATTTATATATGTGACTTGTGAAAAGAGTCATTACTTTTTAGTGATATTTATTTCTACACAGAATAGTTACTCTTATATTGAGGGATGAGACTTTCAATTCTCCTAACAACTTTCCAAGGTAGGCATTGCTATTTCCACTTTGCAGAGGAAGAATGGATGCCCTGAGAGACCACATGACTGGCTCAAGGTCACACAGGTTATGACAGTTAAGTAACACAACTGGGATGTTAACCCAAACTGCCTAACTTTAGCTATAGGGAAGGCCTCGTTTTCTTTGAGATCTCCCTTTGTGGGGATATTCTGAAACCTTCCTGGCATTAGTTGTATTTACATATTCCTTTTTTTCCTTCTCAGTGCTATTCGTTTCAGTATTTTAATAATCACTAATGTGAACAACTTTTAACTCAAGAACATCAGAGTTCAATCTGTATCCTTTACGAACTTATACATTTTCACATTTGGGAAAAAACAAGGTTGAGGATCCCAGAGGACACTGCCACTGAAAACTCCGTAGGGTCATCACCCTGAACTAACAGAGAAGTCGCATGCTCCCCTGCGAGTAATCATCTTCAGCCCACCTCTCTCATGTTGCACGTAAGAAAATGGGAACCCATGGGGCGCCTGGGTGGCTCAGTCGGTTAAGTGTTTGCCTTCGGCTCAGGGATCAGGTCGTGATCCCAGGATCCTGGAATCGAGTCTTGCATCCGGCTTCTTGCTCACTGGGGAGTCTGCCTTTCTCTCCTTCTCCCTCTGCTTCTTCCCCAGGCTTGTGCTCTCTCTCTCTCTCGTTTACTCTCTCAAATAAATAAACAAAATCTTAGGAAAAAAAAAAAAAGGGAACCCAGAGCACTCAGGTGATTTGCCAATGGTTAATATTTGGGACTAAAACCTTACTTTAACTATGGAAGACAGACTTCCCCTTAGTTATAAAGCAGGATTTGGAGACCAGGAGTGTGGACCAGATATAGAGATTAATGTTGCTGCACTCTTTCAATTCTCTTTGAATCAAGAATTTACCAGCCATCCATTACCACCAACAGTTCAGATCCTAGAGCCATAATCAGAGAAGAGAGTTCATGCCTTCTGTGACTAGTGTGGGAAATTTACCAGAAGTTGATCATGAGATTTTGCTCAGAGTAGGCTGCCAATTTGAAGATCATAATGCTTTCATGTGCCTCAAGATCTATTACAGGTACATTTAAAATTGATGTTATCTTTGTCTTCATTTAGATTTCACCCAAAGTATGAATATTAATACTACTTGTCATTTTTTTTCCTTTGGAACAATTCTACTTTTTTTTTTAAGATTTTATTTATTTATTTGTCAGAGAGAGAGAGGGAGAGAGAGCACAAGCAGGCAGAGTGGCAGGCAGAGGCAGAGGGAGAAGCAGGCTCCCTGCTGAGCAAGGAGCCTGATGTGGGACTCGATCCCCGGACCCTGGGATCATGACCTGAGCCAAAGGCAGCAGCTTAAGCAGCTGAGCCACCCAGGCGCCCGGAATAATTCTACTTTTATTTAAGTGCTGCATCAAGGATTTAGATTATCTGCTGTTTTTTGGAGGCTCTCAGGGTAAAAGTCTTGAGTCAAAACACATGGGAAGACATGACCGTCATTGCCACAAGTGTTGTGTCCTGGGTGATTTAACCCTTTTCCAGCACTGCATTTGCATGCCTAGACCCTCCCAGTAACTAGCTTTTTGAAAGAATAGAGAAAAATGACCAACATAGAAAGAGACAAATAATTTGGCAGCTTACGCTTGACAAGATAAGATTGAGGACGAAGATGAAGTCTGAAACCACCCCAAAGTCCTAGAACATGGGAATATACTTCCACTTAATATAGTTTTGTAGGAAAAGGTTTATTTCTGCTTGATGATATAAGCTGTAGTTGAAAATAGAATCATTTTCATACCTGGGGAATAGATCTAATTAGTTTAAACACTTATCTCATGCAGACTAGGAAAGAAAACACCAAAGTAAGAAACAGAAACGCATCATTCAAAAATTTTATATCTTGGAAGACAACAAGAGATGTGAAAAACGAAATAAGCCAAGCAGTCCACATAAACAGCACAGTTGGAGGAAAAAGAGTGACCAGAGATAGGCAGCCAGAAGCCAGACTCAATTGTCATTCTTCCGAAAGCTTTGATCTTTAGAGGGCCAGGAAGTGTGTGGTGGTCAGAGGACCCATGCATCCTGCTGTTACAACAGGAAGGCTTAGGTGGGCTGAGAGGTTCTGTGTGCTTGCTCAGAGATGCCTCCTCCTGCCCTGGGCTGCCTGTGTCCTCTGTGAAACACTGGTGAGGCCTTCAGCTAGGGTGACTTCAATCCCCAAAAGAGATCCACAGACTGAGAAAACATGGAGAAGAAAAGGCCAAATGTTCAAGATGCAGGAGGAACTGACATACAAGGAAAGACGCTAGTTTCTAAGCAATGAAGGGGGAGCAGTGAAATCATTTCGGGAGGCCTATGCATCTAGAATTAGAATTTTGTTGCTTAAGGGAGAAGCTGAATAAATATTTCCTAATAGCCTATAATTCAATCTCTACCTACTTACAAAAGGTGGATTCCAAAAGCAAACATTGAGAAATGTATTATGTTCAGATTACATAGGATACAAGAATCCCCTTTCCTAATTCATGAGTCTGTAAGAGTAACAATTTTCCAATAAAACAGACAATAAAACAAAATGAACAAAACTTTAAAAACTATCAACAAATATATTTATTGTGGTGGCTTTCCCCCCTACTAGATACACCTTGTTAGAAAGTAGTATCCCTTTTAGTTCCAGGTGGATCATTAAGCAGGTAATAAAATTGTTTTTCCCACAGAAAACACATGACTTTGCAAACATGTTCTAGTCTCCTGGCTCTAGTTTCTGTTTTTCTATGAAATCAGACTTTTCTTCTAATAAGCATGATTTTGCTTTTGGAACTTACAGGTATATGTTTACAGACTTATATAACCCAAGGGGTAGCAGAGGCTGAACCACACAGTGCTGACATTGATAGAGACCTGTTCCAGGTAATCACAACCCTTCACAGTTTTGTAAAGCACGGAAGTCATCTCCAAGGCTAGGGTTTCTTCCACAGTCTGCCTTTCTCCAATCCCATACAGTATGCTTAACTGGTGTACACTCTCAGGTTTCTTGCCAAAGGACAGGGTGAGGGCAACAGAATCAATCTGAAAACAGTCGTTTTGGTGGTGATAATTCCTATGATTCCAGATGCCAGGCCCTACTATCTGAGCACTCTCTAGATCTCCTGGACTAAACAACACTGTTCTTTGAAAGATGTTTCTCTTCCCACATCTCTTATTGACTTTGAAGGGATACTGCCTCTTTGCATTTGCAGAACTATCTTTCGCTTCTTTAAGCAATAGCTTGAACAATTATTTTTATAGGGAAAAGATGTTGCTTCTCCAGATGTCATCATTATGTTGTTACATCTTATAGCCTATTGGTAATTATGTACAAAATTTCTTGTCTCTTAGAAATACACAGAAGCATGTAAGATAACCATTTGGAAACATCCCTTCTTTGAACTTTTGGCTCTTTGTTGTTGACTATGCTTGTATGATGAATATAGCAACTATTTGGAATGTTGTTGAGACTGAGCAGTAACTGACACGTTGTCCATTTGCGGTCCTAATGGCTAGAGCACCTGTCCTGGGCATCTGGTTGAGATAGCAGCATCGTGAGTTTACAACGATCTCATGGGACCCTCTAATGTACAGTGCTGACCGATACAGATTTCTGTGGTTTATCTTGGACCTTTCGCTTCTTCTGCTGCTGTTTGTCTTTGTTTTCTCGTTGTTCTGGAGTTTCTCTGCTGGGTTCCAGACCTTTGTTATCAGGCATTGCGTCCTTACTTTCTTCTTTATTAGGTTTTTTTCTTTTCCTTTCCCTTCCTTTTTTTCCTGAAATGAAAGAACACACCTTTTAAAAATATGTTCAATCATGTTCTATTTGGTTACCCTGAGTTTTAAAAAACAAGTTAAATTTCTCTTAGGTTGCATATCATACCCATAGATGCCAAGTATCTACTATTTAAATCATTCACTTAGCTACTTTTGATTAAATCTGTACCATATTTCAAGAAATGTGAACGTGGAGCATAAAATATAATGAAGCAATTAATATATGATAGTTTTGGACAGAAGAGGGTTCTATAGTTATAAATTTGACAATTTATTTACATCATAGTTACTCGTGAATATTTACTATAAAGTTTTGAATAGATTTCATGCCATATAAGAAATTTTTAATGTGGTGTATATAACAGTCTATCTGACTTCTATCGAAAGCACTCTTTTGTATTCAAATTTTTCTAAGTAGCAGTTAGATATTTGCAAGGTGCTGCTATAACTGCAGGCCATCTACTAAAAGAGACTTGATTTACATAACAAATATGCAAATACCAGGAGAACTGTACTGTATTTCAACACAAATGTTTGTATGTTGAAATTGATTTCCTTTCCAATCACAAGCCAGGTGCTAACTATGACTTATCAATAACCCTATGGTATCAGCTATGCAGGCAGGAACATTGTGTCTCTCTCACCCAAATGAGCAAATATTTGTTGGATATACACTAGATTCCATGGAGGTCCCTGATCTTCCCTGATCTTGAACTGGGTTTGAAGCATAGATGTAGTTCAGATTCATAGCATGGGGCATTTTAAAAAGTGGAATCAACAGGACCTTAAAGGTTTTGAAGTGGAAAGGCATTCTGCAAGGTAGACTGGAGCCAGGGAGAAGAACTGACTTTCATTCTGTTGGCATTGGAAAACTGTTAAGAGTTTTGGTGGAAGAGAGTAATTTGAACAATGTGCATGAGGCTTGCACCAAATCGGATGGGCTGTTTTCATTTATTTATTTATTTGTTTGTTTGTTTATTTATTTATTTATGTTTTTGTTTTATTTATAGACAGTGAATTAATTAGGTATTTTATTATCATGTAAATATATATGTACATATATATATTTAGCCTACAGTGCAAAATAATTTCTGAGGGCAGTGTTTTAGTAACATCCATCACTATATATCTATCTCACTGAGAAATTACTGAACTAAATCAATATCACAGGAAATGAAAACTAGGACTTAGTACTTCTTGATGTGGGACAAATTCTGATAATGTGCATCCCCGCAAACTGAGCCATGTAGAATTTGAAATTAATATCTGTCTACAAAAAAAAAAATCATTGGGGACAAAGTATTTTGGAGAATTTATTTGTATGAGAGAACCAAAATATTTTCATGTCCTGAAATAGGCTGCAAATATTGAATTCAGTGGTTTGGCTTTCTTCTTCTTGAGCTCTGGTTTGGTTACAGAATCCTAGGGAGCAATATTATTAATATTGCATATGTATCCTGGGCCAACAAAGTCTCCTTGGATTAATGATTTTATGCCACAACTAGCTTTGTCTGAGACTATATTTGTAAAATCTTCCAACTACTTGATGGAAATTTGCCTTGTTGGGCTAAACATAATGCACCTCCAAATTCTAGACTCTAAAAAGACAGTTAATAAAAATGAGAATTTAGGCCCACTGTAAGACAAATATCAGTCAAATTGTTTTGGATATGTCGTGATGAACAAAAAACGTTAGAGTTCACTATCATGCCTAGAGCTGTACTAGTTGTACACTGACTGACTGATTCCATTACTTTTTCACTTGAAAGAATTTGCTGCATTGATAAAATTTCTGAGGAAGGAACCCAGTTTTTTTTTTTTCTCTCATTCTGGCTTTAATTATTACACATTTGAAGTGCTGACTTGAATTTGGTAATTTAACAGAAAGTGAAGAGACTATGTACCTTTCTAAACATGCGGCATAATTTAATTTTCACGAAACTGTACAAAGTGAAAGAGAGAAATGCTGGTTTTCATGATGTGTGCTGATTTTCAGAAGGACCTGGCCATAAAGGTTAGATTACAGAGTATTTCCATTTTGAGGAGCATTTTGGAGGTGTTCAAGTTCAACTCTAAGAAAATTGTCAGTGAAAATTATTTCAAAGTTCCATAAGAACTACTGACCCCAAACAAAACATTATTTTTATGGAAATTATCCAAAAGTTCAGTGTTTGACATTGTTCTCTTGATGAAGGTCCAACATCTTACAGCTGTGATCTTGACCATAATATTCTGAACACATAAGAAATATATTGTTTCTTTCTTGGCCACAGATTGATTTATATGTTTTTTAGCCACATGTGACAACATACTCAACTTACAGTGCATTTCTGCTTATTAGCAAACTGATATGGTTATTTATTAAGACAGGCAGAAACATTTTTGGAAGTAGCATGAAACTCAGTATTAGAGTTTTATTATCCAAGGAATAACTATTTAGTCTGGGCAGTGAGTGTAAGGGGAGGCCCTAGTAAAGTAACAGGAAACTAGCACATTGTACATGATTGTTGTCCAACAGAGAGCTATTGCACAATAGAAAAATGGGATTATTATTTTTTACACACCATGTGTTAGTGGTTGGAAACACTAACTACCCTTTTGCATAAATAATATATTTTCTCTCATCCAAGAAATAAAATAGAAATGCAGGAGAGTGGCTGCAGGCCACTAAAGATCACGTGCAATTTGGGAAATTCTATAAGGTTTTCATTAAAGGGGACTTCTTTTTCTATTCTGATGACTTTTTATTGATGCGGTCAATAGTTGTTTTATACTTTGGTAAGTTTGCAAACTAAGCAAACTTGCCACAATATTACAAACATGTTTGCATTTCATCATTCACTGATTATGCATGTGTATACATGCACCAGAATTGGGTTGTAGAGTGTTCTAATGATCATCATCCCTTGATGTTCCAGGTATGAGGTTTATGTTGGATAGAGACCATCCAAGAAAAATTACTATTAGCAATCAAGTATGACCTGAGCCTTTATGGTGCAACATTTGTTTAAGATTGCTGTATTCAGAATCAGGTGCTCAAATTCTAGGTCTGCCAACAATTAGTGTGACTTTTGGCAATCTGTTGGTATCTCTTAGGATTAGCTGATATTTAACATGTGGATAATCATTACTACTTGCTAAATGTTGTAAAGATTACATGAGATGCTTATAAAGCACTTAGCATAGTATCTGACACACATTAATCATGGAAGAAATGAAAGCTAATGTTATTAACTCATTACAAAAACATGAATTCAGCTTCTGCTCCCTGCCAAAAAGTGTGCTACAACTTGGGGATACAAATGAGACATGGAGACAGGCACAATAATTGCAGTCACAAGCTAATGCTAAAATAGAGGGGTGCGTGCAAGCTCCTAATGGGAGCACAGCAAGGAAAGCATTGACTTCTGCCAGTGGAGATCGAAAAAGACTCCCCAGATGGGGTGATGTTTTTGAGCCTTAAAGAATGAATGAGCGTTTGCTAGGCTGAAGAGGGCAAAAGGGGATGTCAGGCAGTAAACAGTTATGTCAACGAAGGCATGCAAGGACATGGTGAATCTGGGGAACTGAAAAAGTAGACTTCCTCGGTTTGATCAGAGTCTAAATCTAGGACATTACTCAGAGAAGCTGGAACGATGTACAGGGCTCACTTGCCATGTTGGGAGTTTGTCCTGAGGGTTAGTGATACTGAAAACCGGAAAAGGGCAGGTATCAGATTCCGAGAGCAGGGCAGAGTTTGGATGTTTCTGTGACTAGTTTAGAACAGGTCAATATGAAATGCTGACATGTGACCTTATTTCCGATTTCAGGAGCATTTTTGTAATTCGAATCCATAAAGGAAGTGTACACAGTGATAGGGATTTATTTTTGAGCCTTAACTTTTTAAAAAACTTAAATTCATTTAACATATAGTATATTATTGGTTTCAGAGGTAGAGGTCAGGGAGTCATCAATATGTATGCATGTATGCAGGTATGCATGTATGTATCTATGTATGTATTTGACAGAAAGAGAGAGAGATCACAAGTAGGCAGAGAGGCAGGCAGAGAGAGAGAGAGAGGGGAAGCAGGCTCCCTGCTGAGCAGAAAGCCCGATGTGGGGGCTCAATCCCAGGACCCTGAGATCATGACCTGAGCTGAAGGCAGAGGCTTAACCCACTGAGCCACTAAGGCACCCCAGGGATTCATCAATCTTTTATAATGCCCAATGTTGAGCCTTAACTTTTAAAAAGTAGCTAAAATTCTTGTGCTGATCAGTCTAGCCACATATTATTTAAGATTTCATTGCAAACCAGAATCACATAATTGAATAGGTGATATTTTTGAGATACTGAAATTATTTCCTATTAATACAGAAATACACAGTCCTTTATCTAAGCACCCCCTAGGGCCTTCTGCAGGCCAGGTTTCCAAGCATAGATGACTTTGAGAAATAGGTATTCCTAGGCCCCTGGAACTTATGATCCAGTAGGTCTTATGAGGGGCCCAGGAACCTATAGTTAACAAGTTCACTCCGAGTTTATTCTGATAAAGAGTAAGAACCACAATTTTTACTCTCAAAGTTTATTTCACATCACATAGTTTCCCATTCAATTTCTTTATATATACAAAGTACGTTTTTTGATGTCCTGTAGCTACTAATTTTTAAGGCAAGTTTTCTGACTAGGTGCATTTGAAACAGACATCTAGATACAAAATGAAAATTAGTTTCAGATTGTCTTTTTAAAACTTGTTCAAATAGAAATATGAACTAAAAGGAATAAACATGTAAAAATGAACAAAGACCGAAGGAAACAGTCCTGAATTATTTTTCTTAAATTATGTATTAAGTTCCAAGTGAAAAATGAAAACTATAGAAAATGTTAAATTACCTTTTAAAATGTAAGAGGGTTATAAAAAAGTTGCTTCCATAGAATCACAGATAGGATTTATTTGTTGGGAATTATTCAAATTGTGAATATAAGTTCACAATTTTGTGAATGTTTAGCAATGTCTGTGCAGAGGTCTTTATGAGACTTCTTGGTGAATTTCTTTCATGTCACCACTAAGAGGAGCCATTGAGCTTTCAGTAGCTCCACTTCCAAGACCAGCTGTTACAATTTTTCTCAAAAAGCTAAAATGTATCCCACACTCTAAAGGGAAGACTAAATATTACTGCATCTATAACCAAGACCAATTAAATAAATAGCCCATTAAAATACAAATTGCATTGCTAGGTATTTTCTCTTTATTGGTTGTGGAAAGAAGTTCAGTTGGAAATGCATGGCTTTGTACCTTCAAAAAAGCACAAATCATGAGAAAATGGGATTAATCTAATGATTTTTAAATCTAGAACTGCCCTGATTTTTATGTACAGAGGGTGAAAATTCCAAATTTTATTCCTTTTAGTTAATATATCACTGGGGAAATTTTGCAGAGGATAAATTTTGCTACAGTCTAACTTCTTCAGCAATTATAATCTGGTACATAGATACATATAATATATTAAGGATTTCGAATTGTGGGCTATACAAACACAAAACAGTCTGACCTAGTGGTCAAGAACACAGTTGAAAGTCAGAAAGGCCAAATTTCTTTTCAGCTGTATTATTACCATGTAGAATCAGGAATGTGTTCAAATCTTTTGTTTTGTTTTTGTTTTTTAAAAATAACATAGAAATAGGGGTGCCTGGGTGGCTCAGTCCATTAAGGCATTAGTGTCTGCCTTCTGCTCAGGTCATGAAGCTGGGGTTCTGTGATCGAGCCCGTTGTTGGGCTCTGCGCTCACAGGGAAGCCTGCTTTCCCTCTCCCTCTGCTTGTGCTCTTTCTCTGTCAAATAAAAAAATAAAATCTTTAAACAAATAAAAAGACTTATTTCCTTGATATTACTCTCACCTAGGAGTTTATAATAAATATAGTGAAAATATGAAAAAATGGATTTGTAAATAGACACTTAATTTCTTCAAACTGAAATTTAAAACTACCTGAATTATTTATTCTCTAGTTTAATACCTGAATTAGTTTAATTGCATTTCTATTTAACTTCCAAGATGCTTCTGATTAATTATTCACAGAAAAATAATTTGGCATAGAATTACATACTCTACCAAATGCTGTTAATTTGGGAAATTACCTTGAACCATTTTTGCAAAGTTAGCTCTGATCATTAAAATGTATTAAGATCGAGAGAGCATTTCCCCACCAGGTAAAAAGGACTAATACAAGAGATACAATCTATTTGTGTCACATGCTTTTGGGAATTCAGAAACAAGACTGTCCTGAGTGGAAGAAACTGAGTGTAAGGGGCACCTGGGTGGCTCAGTCAGTTAAGTGTCTGCCTTTAGCTCAGGTCATGATCCTAGGGTCCTGGGATCGAGCCCCGCATCGGGCTCCCTGCTCGTCAGAGAGCCTGCTTCTCCTTCTCCCTCTGCCTGCTGCTCTGCCTACTTGTGCTCTCCATCTCTCCGTTGAATAAATAAAGTCTTAAAAAAATATATTAAAAAAAAGATACTGAGTGTAAATTTTAGGTGAAAGCAGATAAACCCAAGCGACTGAACATGGCACTCAGGGTCCTGGTCCTCTGTCCTGGCCCCTGCTCACTTTGTCACTCTCTTCGATGGCCTCATATTTTTCTTCCTAGTCACCCCTACACTTCACTCCGCACAACCCACTATATTTACTGATCCCATGTGTTTGATACATTCACTAGAATGCATTCTCTAGCATCCCTTGCTCTAATTCAGACTTTGTGTTTAATTCTCTGCCGCATGTCACTCCTTCAGGGGGACCTTCCTCACTTGCTCACCTTTTCCTAGATTAGGTTACTTATATTTCTACCCTCTTTGCTAAGTAAGCTCCCAATTAGGAGCGGGTTGCCATAATCACCGTGAAGATGACTAGGGCGGCCTGTTTCTAAAAATAGTAAGACTAATGGTAATTAAAATTCAATGGACAGGGGCACCTGGGTGGCTCAGTGGGTTAAGTCTCTGCCTCCGGCCGGGTCATGATCTCAGGGCCCTGGGATCGAGCCCCCCATTGGGCTCTCTGCTCAGCGGGGAGCCTGCTTCCCTCTCTCTCTCTCTGCCTGCCTCTCTGCCTGCTTGTGATCTCTCTCTCTCTTTGTCAAACAAATAAATAAAATCTCTTTTAAAAAAAAAGTTCAATGGACACTTACACATACCAGGCATACTTATTATTTTTTAAAGATTTTTTATTTGAGTGAGAGCTTGAGCTAGCAAGTGTGGGGAGAGGCAGAGGCAGAGGGAGAGTGAAAGAAGCTCCAGCCGACTCCCTGCTGAGCACAGAGTCTGATGAGGGGCTCGATCTCACGACCCCGAAATCAGGACCTGAGATGAAACGGAGAGTTCCCTGCTCAAAGGACTGCACCAGGCAGGCGCCCCTGTAGCAGGCTTGCTGCCAAGTGGGAGTGCCATGTCTACAAGCTCCATGATGCCCTCCACCTAACACTGAGGAAAATGAGGCTTTTAACCACACTGTGCCCTTCAGCCTCCACCTCACATCTCAATAGAGCATGCCGTGGTACCTAGCATCCTTGTTTTATTTCATGCTTAAGCTACTGAGTCAAAAAAGGGGGGCAAGGGAAGCGCGGGGACTAACCTTAAATACAACTGAGGGTTTTATAAAAATTATGGTTTAGAATATACTTTCTTAAACCTCTTGGCATTTGAATTCTGAGCAGCAAGTGGCTCATCAAATCCTAACAGCATTTTGAAAGAGATGTTTTGCCAGCACCAGCCGGCCACCTCGTTCTTTCTTCTTTCTCATTGCTACAGTCTGTGTATTCTTCAGTATTTCCACCCCCTTCTCAGTCATAGAGAGGTAGGATGTAGTACATGTGAATTTGCGAAATCATTTACCTATTATGTCATCGATACATAATTTAGAAACTTTATTTATTTTTTTTAAAGATTTTATTTATTTATTTATTAGGAAAGAGAGAGAGTGAGAGAGAGCATGAGAAGGGAGAAGGTCAGAGTGAGAAGCGGACTCCCCATGGAGCTGGGAGCCCGATGCGGGACTCGATCCCGGGACTCCCGGATCATGACCTGAGCCGAAGGCAGCTGCCCAACCAACTGCGCCACCCAGGCGCCCTAGAAACTTTATTTTACTTTAAACTGCCACTGCTACATTTCTGAAATCCTCATAAAATTATCAGAGATTTTTATACTTTGTTACACTGAACATCCAAAGACAGAAAAAACTGTACTGATTTAGATAAGATCCCAGGGAGTCATGAATGCAGTCCTAGCAGAAATCATTTCATTTTATAGCAGACATCATAAACATCAACAATGACCAATTTATAGAACTTCTCTTTTCATAATCTGCTTTTGCATAATAAACTTTTTTTCGTCCAGTCAAAAACTTTCCTTAGGTTTGATTACTTTCAGTTCGTCTTGACAGATTTTTTCCTCTGTTGTTTAAATAATTTCATCACTCACTGAAGATTCAGGATCTGGAATTCTGAATTTTAGTTCTGTGCTGACAGAAATTTCCATGGCCCTTTCACCTAAGGTAACTCTATTCACTGAATCTTAGCCTGGACTCTTTACACTCAAGAGGGACATTAGTTAGAGTCCCAAAGAAACTGTTAAAGGTGCTTGATATTGCATACTAGGCATACTAGCATGCCTTCCTGTTGTAAATCATCAGTGCTAAAAGAATAGTTAAAAGCACAAAGGAGAAAGTGCCTGAAGATTTTTTACTATTTGCAATATTTACAACCTACTCCTTATAAAAGTAAAGGGTATCCTGTATTTTATTTTATAATATTTTAAAAACAGAGCAGGGCAATACAATTTAGATAACTTTTTCATTTAGGTAACCTTTTTAAGTTTAGTATTCTTTTATGTAAACTTAGTTCTCTTGAATCAACTACCTTTTGAATAAAAGTTCATTTGAAATTAGTAATTTCGGTGTTTTGTTTGTTTGTTTCAATGCAAAATCTCTTGAGTTTGAAATTCTATCCACCACATTAGATTACAAAACTCTTGGAAACTAAATCACACACATTAATTTATATATGTCAAACATTTATTGGTCTAAGCATGTTTGCATAATGTGTTTTGAACTAGATCTTGGGTCTTATACAATTGTATCTACTGGATAAGCTTATAAACTTGGTCTGATTTTCACTTGTCAATGGGTATGCTGGTAAATTTCACCTACTAAATCCAGTCACATTTAGTACATTACTTCTGCCATGAAGTTTGTAGCTAGTTTGTGAAATGAGTATTAACCGCTTTCTTAAGGAAAAAATGACCCTGCATATGATATTCTGATTGTTTTATATACCGTTTATAAACTTATAATAGGGGGATTCATGTGTTTATTGCTTTTCTTCAGAAATTTAGATAATGATGTGGCTGGATCCATTATTTCAAAAATCACTGAAGCCTGCCTAGTTGCACTGCTGCATGTCTTCCATGAAGTTTTCAGTTTAAACAAATCTCCTCAAAGTATTAAAGACTATTTCAAAAATGAATTGATTTATTTATCTTTTTTTGTAACACCATACTTTTTTTATTGCCCATCTCAGGCTCATGCTGGCTGCTGCTATAGACCATCAGCTTATATCTCAAGGTACAAAATGTGTGTGTGTGTGTGTGTGTGTGTGTGTGAGCCTGTGGAATGTTTATGTCAAATAGTTCTTTGACATCCTTTTTTTTTTTTAAACATTTTATTTATTTATTTGACAGAGAGAGAGAGATCACAAGTAGGCAGAGAGGCAGGCAGAGGGAGAGGGGGAAGCAGGCTCCCTGCTGAGCAGAGAGTGCGATGCGGGGCTCGATCCCAGGACCCTGAGATCATGACCTGAGCCTAAGGCAGAGGCTTTAACTCACTGAGCCCCCGCAGGCTCCCCTCTTTGACATTGTCCTTAAAAAAATCTATTCCAGTCCACAATAGCTAAAATATGGAAAGGGTTCAGATGTTCATTGACAGATGAATGGACAAAAAAGATGTGGTGTATATATATACAATGGAATATTACTCAACCATCAAAAAGAATGGAATCTTGCCACTTGTAATGATGTGGAAGAACCAGAGGGTATTATGCTAATAAGCAAAACAAGTCAGTCTGAGAAAGACAAAAACCATATGATTTCACTCATATGTGGAATTTAAGAAAACAGATGAACGTAAGGGAAGGGAAGGAAAAATAAAATAAGATGAAAACAGAGGGAGACAAACCATAAGAGACTCTTAATCTCAGGAAATAAACTGAAGGTTGCTGAAGGGGAGGTGGGTAGGAGGGATGGGGTGGCTGGGTGATGGACATTGGGGAGGGTATGTGCTATGGTGAGTGCTGTGAATTGTGTAAGACTGATGAATCATAAACCTGTACCCCTGAAATAAATAATACATTATATGTTAATAAAAAAACAAATTAAAAAAAGAAAATTCCTATCCTACACATATTGCCAGATTCAAAGTATATAAAGAGTATCATGAAGAGGTTTTCTTATGAAATTATTTTAAAACATAATACATAATTGTCATTCAGACTACCTATTGAGTGATTCCCTTAAGAAGTCCGGAAACATTATTTCTTTAGTATTACATTATAATTAATTCCTTTTTAAAGCTTTTCATGTTCTTGTGATAAATCAGGTTGCCTAATTCTGTGTCAATTTAAATTTTAAATGTGTATTTAACACAACACTAACTAGCAATTAAGTTGAAAGTACTGCCTAAAGTGTAGGTTGGTTTGAAAATCTGAGTCTTAAATATTTTTTTCCTGGTTAACTTTATTTTCTTGCTCTAAATCTTTCTGAGTTGATAATCATGCTATCCCCGTCCTCAAAACACATTTTAAAGTAACACAATAAAGAACGCTTAAATCTGTGACTTACCCAATTCATTTACCTTAAAAAACCAAAAACCTCAGTTGTATCAATATTCGATTCTGAAAGTTAGTGTTTTTCCAATTTTTTTTCTGTCCTTACATATTACTCTCAGGAGGGAGCACAGTATAAGAGCGAGTTTTCATGCAGAGCTTAGAATAACATTGGTATTTGAATTTTCCCCATTTTTCCTCAGTTAGGTATATAGGCTCACAGTTCAGTCCTTCATACTTGAAATACATGTTCTGGAATTTGTTTAGGTTAAATATTCACCAAATGTCTTTTTTTGTCTTTTTTTAAAGAGAATCACTAAGCCAAGAGCACTGTCTTTATCTTTAATGAAATATAGCTTTCCAATTAAGAGGAAGTCCTTTCAAAAAGCCTGAACAAAATGCTACTTGAAAATTCATTCCAGCTGGTTAAGTCGAAGAACTGAAAGAATTCCAAAGAAAGAATATTCTCTTGGCATTTATCATTTGATTTTCATTTGGATAAATTTCTGTTTGTTCCAAGAACTTGCCTCAGAATTTTTGTTCTTCTGAGACAGAAAGGGAAGTTGATAGCCATGTTTGACGGGGCTCTACTTCCTCACTCAAATTGTCTACTCAGTTGCATTGGCAGAAGGGGATGGCCTCATACTTGCTGACACATTGGCAGTGATTGGTTATATCAGAAATGTTGATATTATTCTAATCTCTTTCGTCATTTTATGCACTAGTTGATTCTGATGTCTAATTCTCATTCTAACCCAGCCCACTCTTCCTTTCTTGGAAACTTTTTATTGTTCAATGGAATGGGGGAAAATGACACTCTAATCTGGAATTACATCACAGAGGGAAAAACAACGACCAAGTCTCCTATTTAGCGTGTGCTACTCTAATAAATTTTTAGTAGAGATGTCACAAACATTTATAGCTATAATTTAATATTTTCAGCTATTTATTGATTACCTACGTAAAGTTCACTTTTTTTTACTGGACCTTCAGTATATTCTCAAATGTTTTCACCGTGCTTCAGTGTTTAAAAAAATTTTTGAGTTACAGACTCTATCTCAAACTGTTGATTTCTTAAAGTAGGATGGAAAACAGAAAAATCTCATTTAGCCTCTACTATATTAAAATTTGCAATAAATAAATTTTATTCATAATGTAAATAAGATCACAAGCAGCATATTTCACTTGTGGTAGAATATGCAAACTGTTTTAGGTACTTTTTTATCCTGCTTTCTTGGTGCAAATATCTGTTCTTAATTAGAAATACTTTCCACATGCGTTTTCTAAAACCAGCAAGATAGTTCCTTGTAATTATGTCATCAATACTGGTTACATGTACTTGAGTGGAATAGAATAGGTTTAATTTTCTAAAATACATTGGCAATTGAATGTTTGCTAACCTAGCAATATTGGCGCATAATTAAGTGAGATTATTAAGAATTGACTGTATCTCATTTTATGGCTTTCACTGTCCTCCTTCCATCACCGTGCTCATGTATGTTAGGGTGGGACAGAGAGTCAGGAGGGTCAGCACATGTGTAGCAAATGTGTGTGCATGCTTGTGTGTATATATAACTATGTATACACAAATATTTCTTTATAGGTTCCTTCCTACCATAAATGGATTTTTCCATTTTTCTGTTTTTTTTTCTGGTAGATTTAAAATATAAGCTCAAAGACAGAAAGCTTGTTTTGCGATTCAATTTTCAACCAATCTAACAAGGAGATTCATCCTATTATGAGTGTTCTTCAGAAGCTTGATGCTTAAAATTAACAAGACCCTGCCAGGCTGCATAACTTTTTTATTTATGTATGTATTTATTTATTTATTTATTGCACGACTTTTAACTTTCTCTCATCACAGGTTACTTCCCATATGTCAAATGAACACTTGCACATCCTCTTTTTTCTTGATAAACTTTCAAAATGTTGTGAGGAAAACAGAATATAGGTCCTCTAATAGGCAGCTGATTAATGCAGAAGAAATTAAAGAATTACTTTCATTCTTCGGATACACAATCTTCTGCATGTGGACTTTCTCTCTCAATACTGACATGATCATTAGAAGCCCAATTTCCCACCTCTTTCTTCTAGTTCATTTCCTTCCACTGTTTTGACTGGGTCCCTAAATGTATCTTAATATATTATCTACTGAATTTTTATTTATATTCCTAGCCATTTGTGTAATATGTCAAGGTGATACTGAACTATACTATTTTTTGTAATATTAGGAAGAATATGTAGTAATAATTGCAAAAATGATGAGTTATTTTTATAGAAACGCAACCTTAATTTTGATTCCGTATACACATATTTCAGAAGGAAACACAATTCACAGAACAGGTTATTTTAGTGGTAGGGAGATAATATTGGGGCTTCTAGCAGTGGGTTTCAGATTCATTTGCATAATTTTATACACAGAGAACCTTTTTTTTAAATTTTTTTAAAAGACTTTTTATTCATTTATTTGACAGAGAGAGAGAGAGAGACATCACAAGTAGGCAGAGAGGCAGGCAGAGAGAGAGGGGGAAGCAGGCTCCCCGCTGAGCAGAGAGTCCAACATGGGGCTCGATCCCAGGACCCTGAGATCATGACCTGAGCTGAAGACAGAGGCTATAACCCACTGAGCCACCCAGGCGCCCCTATACACAGAGAACTTTGAGGTGTATGAGGCCCACACACCAGGTACACAGGTAAGCATTGCTACTGTTGCTCCAGAGAATTGGTAGATTTGCTTTTTTTTGGCAAGAACCTGTATGCAGTAGCTACTCAGTATTTGTTGAAAACCTTAAATAGAAGATAAGTCATACTCTCTTTCCCTGATTTTATGACCATCATTTTATTTGAGGGAAGGTTGGGGAAGGGCAGGTATATATAACGATGCTTCTGATGTTGTTCTCACATATGCAAGCATGCCATTATTACTCAGTATTTCAATCAAACAACTTGTCTTTTTTTTTTTTCCTTAGAGAGAGAGAGAGATAGGGGGTGTAGTGGGAAGAGGGGCAAGGGAGAGAGAGAGAGAAAGAGAATCCTAAGCAAGCTCCAAGCCCGGTGCAGACTCTGACACAAGGCTCAATCTCATGGCCCTAAGATGATGAACTGAGTCAAAATTAAGAGTTGGATGCTTAACCAACTGAACCACCCAGGTGCCCCTCAAACAACTTGTGTTAATGGGTGTCATTTACTATTGTGGAGTCCTCAGCCAGTAAGCCACTTCTGTTCTAATATTGGTTTCAAGGGGCAAGAGCCCACTCCAGAGAGCTACATCATGCTCTCAAGGAAATAATCTTGACTGACCATGCTTTAGAAGATCATCTTTAGGACCAAACCAATGATGAACATCCCTGAGGCTGTTTCAAGGAGAGACCTTAGAAGCCCAGATTGCGTCAGGGGGGTATCCTACTCTCTTCTAGTTTGAGAAGGAATTTAAATTCTAGAACAGTGTCAGGGATTTGAAGGTTCTAATGTTTCTGAGACTGGAGAATAAGAAGTAGTCAGGAAGAGGGAGGAAAAGGAGAAGTGGAGGAAAAGAGGAAGGGACTTTGGATGATTGTGAAAAGTTGAAAGATGGCAAAATAACCTTTTCTTCCTTAAGTTATCTTGTATAGCAGGCATAAATGATGCTTTATTTGGTGGAGTTGGGAATGTAGTCTTCTTTTAAAATAATGAAATATGATCCTGGCTCATCTTGACCCAATCATGGGGCTTTTGAAGTGGCACTACACAGTCTCAGAAGCCTGATTTTCTCCTTGATTTTGAATGACTGTGGCTTCTGTTGTAATCTATTGAATTTTGCTTTCAGTGGAATTCCACTCAAATAAAGTGCCCTTGGGTAGTATGATGAAACTTCCAATTTAAGAGGGTGTAGCAAGGGCAGCAGATGGTATGTGTAATGCAATTAATGGGGAGAGAAAGTCCTAGGAAAGATTTAAACAAATGAGCTAAAAATTAAAGAAATTGTGACAATTCTTGAAGGAATGAATTCTGTCTTACTCAATCTCCTTGAAAATGAGTATTTGTTTGAATATTTAAGAATCAAATAAGATGATCTTTGAAATAAAAGGTCAACTGAGTAGGAAAAAAGTTTTAAAGGGATAAATACTTTTTGATAACCCATGTTTTTCGTGTTTATCTTCTGAGCAAAGTGAACAGTCTTCCTGTGTGCCAGAAGGCCATACTGAGGTAGAAAGGGGGAACATGTGATCAATGATTGTATGTAAGTCCTTCCCCTACCTTCAGGGACTTTTAAGAAAGGGGGTAGTAGTCAGGAGGTGACTAAAAATACTGAGCAGTAAAAATACTGAAGGAAGGCAGAAGAAAGATTGGCAGATTTGTCTTTCTGCTGTTCTGGGGGTTAGGAGGGTGGATAAGAGGGAGAGTCTTCTCCCTTACACTTGAGTCATCCTTAATCGAATGCTTTTGGGGGCCTTGCAAACTCTGTTGGTACTTTTTTGGCTGTAGCGGAGCCTTGAGGAGTTCAGCACACAATGTCTCCTGGACAGCCTTCCTTGACTATGAACACGTCTGGGTATGGGGGTGTGATTCTGTGCAAACAGAAAATGATACCTGTGATTTCTGAAAATCATCAAATATTTCAGAGATCACTTAGATGAAAGATGATTTTCACTATTGCTTACAACACATAGTAAGCAGTTATATTCTTTATGAGTGTGTACTTGACATTTTTGATTCATACATGAATTGCTACATTAACCAACTGCACTTGTACTTGCAGTGTTAAGTGTTTTGAAAATCACCCCTTGCTTATATACGTCCTTCAAGATACATGTCAAAGGCTGCTTTCTCCATGAAGTCTTCCCCAATAATTCTCCAGCAGGTAAGTAGGGAAGCAGTAAAGTATAGCTTCTGTGACCCTGGACTTTGAAGTTAGATCTGAGTCTGATTCTCTGCTAAACCATTGAGCCGTCATCTATTTTTGACTGATGTTAAACTCTCATTTTTTTAAACATGTGTTTAAAAATATGTGTGGCATTAACTTAAATATAAAAATCAGAAATAGTTATCAGATAATGTGCATTTTAGAAAGATTTGGCCATATTACTAATCAGTTATGTGACCTTAAATGAAGTACTTTCTGTGCTTCAGTTGCCTCTAATTTATAAGTCAGTGTGGATCTTTCTTGTTATTCTCATTATTTGCAATAGGCATGAGGAATAAATGATATGTAAGTACTTAGAAAGTGGAAAAGATTTACGAAATTCTAACTCCTAAAATAATGATGATGATAATTTCTGTGAAAATGTCAAACAGTTGAATGAATCAAGTCACCTTCAAAAATAAAACAGGCTTAATCTGACTAGAGTAAAACTTTAGGGGAATTTAATTCTTTTAAGACTTTTGGTGGCAGTTCTTAACCCACTTGAATCCATCTGCTTTAGTAAAATTGTGAAAATTTTACCTCTCACAAATGTGCTCTTTTCATTCTCATTTAGTTCTAGTCTTTTATCATCTCCAGAATGTATTTTTGCAAAACTAGGGACATTGCTTTTCTTTGCTTCCAGATATTTTGCACCGTGCTGACAAGCTATCTTCTTATACCACAGGGTGCTGGTCTGTTGTTCCTGTTAAGTCTCTTGTTTTTAAGTCTCCCTAGTGCCTGTACTCCAAAATTTTATAGAGCATTATTTCTTTCCCTAATTTGCTATTGCTTCAGCCACACTATCTATCTCATGATTAGTTGGTCACATCATGCTCTTTCTTGCTTTTGTGCCTTAGATGTTGCTCTTCAGTGGAAAGCTTCTCTAGCTGGAAAAATTCTAATTGTTCTATAAGAGCCAATAACAATTTACCTCCTTTGTTCCCAGAACATCATACCCATCTATCTATTTTGCCATTGTTTGCTTACAACCAACTCTCCCATTAGATTATGAACTCTCAAATGAGTCTCATACATATTTGTATATCTTCCTTATCATGTTTACTTCTAGCACCTAGCTCGAGTCCTGGCATATAGTAGTTACTTAATATATAAAATCAAGTGAAAGGATGAATAGACGGAATGTTCCGAGCCAGAATCATGCAAAGCAAGATGAGTGGTGACACCATAAGGCTTAAACTGAAGAGTTTAATGACCATTTTATTCATAAACACTAATTTCCGACAAGGTATTTTATTAGACCTACTTTCCTCTGTCACGATTATATTGCTTGTTCAGTTTCTTTATGCTATTTTCAGTAAAGAAATCTTTTCTTTCTGGTGATGATATGTGATCTAATAAATAAAACTGTCCTAAATGAGGTGGGGTATCAGTGCATCACTCCAGCTGGGAGAAGTGAGGGTACAAGACTTACAGTATCCCTGCAGGAAACTTCCAAATTCTAGGCTCCAATTTGTCCTTTAATTAATATGCACAACGCATGCATGCAGAGCTAGAGGTGACAGATTTAGTCATATGTTTCTACAGTCTGTTTATGAGAGGGATTAACTTTCCTCTTTAAATCAGTGGAAGATAGTCAGAGGGGACACATAGAATTATGAAAGAACTGGGCAGACTTAGCTGAATCTGTCAACAATTTCTCATGAAGGAAATCATCACTGTTGAGTGTTCACTTCATAAGAATGAGCAAAGCCAGTTAATGTTTGTCCTTGGCTTGGTGACCACTTACCAAGGGTCCATTAAGAGAGTATTACGTAAATTGGGGGTCCTTCAGAAGAATGACCTGTTTTACTGGAACAGCCTTGTGGTATCATTCTGTAGGCAGCTTTGGGAAGATATCCACATTCTAATCCTGGAAGCTGTGAATATGTTACTTTACATGGCAAAAGGGAATTAAGACTGCAGATGGAATTAAGGTTGCTAATCAGTTGACTTGGAGATGGAGAGATTATCTGGGATCATCCAGGTGGGTGCAGTCCTTAAAAGTGGAAGAAGAGGTGAAAAGGAGGGTCAGAGAAATGCTATGTGAGAAGGACTTAATTTGCTAGTTTTTTACTTTGAAAATGGAGGAAGGGGCCTTGGGCAAAGAAATGTGGGCAGCCTTTACAAACTGGAAAAGGCAAGGAAATGGATTCCTACCTAGAGGCTCCAGAAAGAAACACAGTCCTGTGGTCACCTTGATTTAACCTAATTAAGGCTGTGTTAGATCTACAGTTCTGACCTATGGAACTGTAAGATGATAAATTTATGCTGTTTAAGACTCTAAATATTTGGTAACTTATGGGAGCAAGAGAAAACTAATACAAGCCCAAACTTGGTAATGGTTTTTTAATATGAGTTCATAAATATACCAAAGACATTTTTGAAGACTGCTATCCTACTATTCAAATGCTCTAGGTCACCTGAATGGATCATATTGGTTATGAGCAGCACCTAACTTGTCTACACAGACCATTAGAAAACCTAAGTACCTTAAATTCCTTTCTGGAAACTCTAATCTAGGAGATTTGGAGAAATTGAATTTATTGATAATAGATACAAAATAATAAATCAAAGGTAGCCAAGTGTCAAAAAGAAACACTAATTTTTTTAAAGTTCATACCTCCTCTCTTTATCCAACCTGTATGAGAACCAAAGTGTGCTTTCCCTAAAAATTATCTGATAAATTATAAGCCAAATTGTGAAACAAGATGGGTCTTTACCATTTTGTTTTTTACGTATAAAGGGAATGCATTTTCAGTGTCAATTTGTGAACAAGAGTTCCTATTAAGCAGAAATTCATCTGGACTATATCATCTGCAGGATCAGCTTTAACAGAAATGAAAGAATGTGAAAACAGGGAGATTCTTTAAGAATGAAATTATGCCTTCCTCCATGCGCCCACACCAATGTGGTTACAGAACTTTGGGGAATTTATTCCAATGTTTTCTGTACTCTTGGTGTTCACTGCTTCAGTTCTTCCTATCAGAACCTCCTGAGGTCAGGAAGTTTTGCCCTTTTCAGAGACATTTTTCAGCCGGTGAAGGCTTCTGAGCTCCCCAGAAATCAAAATGGGATGCTGCACTATGTCAGAACTGCATGTTTAGTCTGCCTTCCTAGAAAATAATCAAGAAAAGTTATATGTGAAAAGACACAGATGCTCCTTTCTCAGCAATATTTTTATAGTTTTGAAGTATAATGTGAAAAAATCTAGTTGAAATCTAGAACAATATGTATTTTGTTTATCCACATATTTTATTGATTTCATTTATAAAAGTTCACAAGATATAAACATCCTTTGGAAATGCCTAAAATTATATATAATGTAATATAATATTACATTATATATAATATGTAATAGAAAGCAATAAATGTCATACCATGTGGATGTTGATTCTTAGCCCAGCCTATTTTTCTTTGGAAATTCCTAAGTACTGATATTGTACACTACTAATTCTGACTTATAATCTAACAAATTTATAACATGTTTTTATTTAGCAGGCTCTCAATCATTTTAGGGAACTCTTTGAATGGATACCTAACACTAAGTTGCTCCCAATTTAATCATATTAGTTATCTTTTATTTTTATGATTATGTGAAAAAATAGGGCTCAAATTAAAACTGCTTTAAGACATACATTTTGTTATGAGTTTAGTAATTAAGAAGCTTGTGTGTATATCTCAAGGAAACTCAAGGAGTTGTCTGTAACATTTATAGCCCAAATTCTACCAAGTGTCTCCATTTGTCAACTATAATATATAAACTATTGTTTAAAAATCTATATAGTGAAATAGAATTAGTTAGCAGTTTGAAATTTGGATTTAAGATAACTATAAAAATCTCATAGGATAAGCAGTCCTGGAAGAGCAGCTAAGTAAATATTTATTAATATTAAATGAATATCAGGTTTACATCATACTCCATTGCTATTTCAGAAATGAGTCAAAGAAGAGCTGTATCCCACAGATTATGAGACTGATACCAGTGTAATCCATTTTATTATTTTATTCCATGAGACAAACAAACAACAACAGAACCCCAATAACAAAAACAAAAGACCACTGTTTGGCTCTCTCTGACTTTTTTCCCTGGGCAGCCATTAAATAATTGGCTTTTGAGGAAAAAACGAATACATCTGTAACCAGTCTGGCTTCTTGTGAGTCTGTTCTCCCTTTGTTTTCAAGTTATAAAAAGAGAGAAAGTAGATGGAAATCTTGTCAATTTACAATTCTAAAACTTTCAGTTTTTGTTTCCTCATTTTAGTTTTTCACCCAGCTCTTAGTATTCATTCCTAGAGTTGTTGTATACTTCACACCTTATCAGTAATTCTAATGGAATACAGAGCCAGGTTCTTGGAACAAGCAATTATTACTGTCATAGGACATTTGGTGTCAACTTCAAATCAATTCTAGATTATATCTGTACCCACATCCTTTTTTTGACAGGATACTACTCTCTGTGGTCTTGAGACAAATATGTGGCTCCCGCCTGCTGTAATGGCCAGCTGGGTTTAAGGCAGTAGAACCACACAGCTGACAGCTACCAGATGAATGTGCCCCTTCTGTCCAGCTGAGATATGGAATTGCCATTGGTGAGCACTTCAGGCAATTTGGTAGCTGGAAGGCTGAGAATTCACATTTGTGATATTTAAGAAGATTGTAATCTCATTGGCTTGGTCCCAAGAATTGGGTAACATGTTATAGTTTTTGATGATTTGTTGGTTATTTGTTATTCTTTTAAATTCCCAAGAAATGAGCAAAACATCCAGTGGGAACATTGACGTGAGCAATAGACTTAGCAGTCACTTTTCATGAGCTATCAGCCATGCCAATCACATAAAAACCCCCAAGGCTGGCCAACTTTGGGTCAGGATCTTCCCCAGTTGGAGAAAGGTTCTACCATGAAGGGAAGACCAAGTTCAAAAGAAGTCTTGGCTAATAATGTAAGGTTTGAGAATAGTTGTGGATTGGTGGGGGGTGGCAAGTAGTGTTTACTGAAAATAGAAATTTGCTGCCCTAGGGAATCATAGGGATATTAAGAGTATAGTAACTTAGCTACGAGGAATTCATATTTTGCAACAGATGTCACCTGAGCTAATTTAAGATGAACTTTTACTTTTATTTTAAAACAAATATTTAAACCTTGGAGTACAATATTTCTTCTTTAAATTGTGTCTTGAGCTTTCTCATTGTCCAAACCCTAGGTTATTATAAATTTATCCTAAAATAATTTTTTGGTGACTCCTGAGATAAAGTGCCTTTTTAGGACCCAAAAAAGCTGATAGGAAGGAGTATTTTAGGTTTATTCACAAAAAAGGAAATAAATTTCTTGATACTGGAGTTTCCAGCCCTTTTCTTAAAGGCTTGTACCTCCGCTTCCTTTTCTGCTTAGTCATCGCTTTAACTCCCACTCTGAGATTAATTGCATGACCCTTAGAGATGAATGATCTTCCACTTAATCTTAGCCAATGCAATCTGGACAACCTCAGGGTTGGTAAAGCTCCTCTTGGGTGGTTTTCATTTGTTTTAAGAACGTTAAAGTATCTCATAAATCTATAATTATTATATTTGTGAGTAATCTACTATAATTAAATATGAAATGCTCAAGACAATGTCAAGGTAACATTGAGGTCACAAGCCTTTTTTTTTTTTAATGGTGGTTTCATGGATGCAAAAATACTCTGGAATTTGCATTTGTCTTTACGTCTGCGTCTGTTTAATATTATGAAGAACCCAAGAGCATATCATCTTCAGATGAGCACTTTATAAGTGTTTTAAAGTAATAGTGATGATTTTTGATGATAAATACACAGTATTTATAAGGAAACAATTTAAGATGAATTTTGGAAAGAATATGGTTAACAATACCCTCATTCAATGTAATGTGTCCTCACCATTGTTAGCCAATTTGGTGAGCCAGTCTTAAAGAATACAGTCTTTAAGAATATCCAGATATCATACTAAATCTATTCTTAGTAGTTTTCAGACTGAAACTAATATAGAGATGCAGAATAATCAGTTTAAGTTCATGAATTTGAAGCCTATGATTTATAATAGACTGTGATGTGTGCTAAAGTTAAGCTTTGCATTACTATCAGGGAGAAGAAGGGTTTGTTAAGCAATTCAATATTGAACCAAATAGTTGTTTAAATTATCAGAGAGTATACAGTTTTACAGCACTTTGTACTCATTAACAAAAATAATCAGTGTTGTCAAGGAAGTATTATTTGATAACTGAAGCAGTCATCTAACGAAGTTCCAATTGGCAGCAACAGATTAACCATATGCAATTTGAGAAAGTAACACAGCTGAATGTCTTTCAAACATATTCTTTAATTCCCATGAGCAAAGCTCTTACTTCTTTGGATTTCTGGAGTTTTCAATATTCAGGAAGATACATATCCTCCCTTGCCCAGGAAAAAACTAAATAATATGCTTTGGAACTTTGATAAAGGTCTTTCAATACAGGACCTCTATTTTCTAAGTTAAACAAATAAACAAAACAAAACAAATGGGAATAGTTGAAGATAAGAAACACAAATATAAGGCTAAAATCACAAATCGATAAATGACCACAGATCAATAAATAACTCTTATTTTTGGAAAATGTATATTTTAGAGGATAAATAAATTATAGAATATAAAGAGACTGAGGTGAGCATTGATTGCTTTCAAAAAGCTGGGGAAATCACCCCACTTCTTTTCATGTTGAAATGAGCATTACAAAGTTTTAAGATTGAGTAAATTTTCATGCATCTGTGGTTCAGGAATATAAATGAATGAAGTCTAACAGTTCCTTACCCATATGATGTCATGGCTATTTTAAAGAGTAAGATAAAGCTGCCCAAATATAGAAAGCTTCTCCATAAATTTAAATGTTACTTCTATCAGACCTTCTTGCAAACTGGCCTAGGACAATTATACTAAGTACTTCAAATGGAAATCTACTGTATGACTGAGAATAAATGCAAATAGATCATAAAACAGGCTTTGTTTAAGAAATGTGTTGTTGACTATGTTTCCAGTTCTCTGACTCCATACATATTATTTTAAATTACCGTGCAGCACACACATATTTAAACTTAGAGAAGAATGAAGACTAGTTCTACCCTAATGGTTCTAGAGAATATGGTGACAGTGCAGTCAACCTGAAAAGCCATAGGACGTCTTCCCATAAGGACAACAGCAACAAAACAAAATCCAGCATAGAAGCAGTTTCATATATTTATCTATTGCCCTCATTTATTAACATTTCATGTTTCTTTTCCCTCTTCACACCTCTCAGTCTATTCCCGATGGAAGCATATCCACTATTCCAACACTAGGCTAAGCGAAGTGTTTGTAAAAATGCATGAGCAATGCCAAAATGGCAACCACCAATTTGTTCTTACTTCTATTAGGACATCCTTGACTTGAAAATCTCTAATTATGTTTCCGGTGCTTTAGATGGCTTAAGAGACCACTAGTAGGTTTTACCACATCTTAATTCCGAAAATCTGTATATAATTTAAAGGAGACATATCCATGTGTTTTTGACTAACTTGCCGTTAAGCTTATTTTGTGAGTTCAAGTTCATGTCTAAGCAATATTTAAAAGCCTCTTTAAATTTTTTTAAAAGATTTTTATTTATTTGACAGAGAGAGAGAGATTACAAGTAGGCAGAGAGGCAGGCAGACAGAGAGGGGGAAGCAGGCTCCCCGCTGAGCAGACAGCCCCATGCGGGGCTTGATCCCAGGACCCCGAGACCATGAGCTGAAGGCAGAGGCCTTAACCCACTGAACCACCCAGGCTCCTGCCTCTTTAAATTTTTAAGGCTTTGCAAAAGCAAGGCATCACAAACACACATTAGAAGTGGGCTATTCTTTGACAGCCCAAACTGAAGGCTGTAAATAGCTATTAATAATACTACTGGAGGAAATAAGTGTTCCCCCTTTTTTTTTTAAACAAACAAATAGCTTACTGTGCTCTGCTGGCCTGCATGCGTGAGTATGCTATACATTTATAAAGCAAAAGCGAAATTCTCATTCTATTGACGACCAGTTTCCAAAATTAAGTTACTATATTCTAGAAAAAATCTTGCACCATTTCCTGAGCCTTAATCTCACATGCTTTCAGCAGATGTCTACCGCAAGTGAGAACAGCATGTGATTTTTCCCATACAGTCATGAGTTCTCAAAGAACAACCCAAAAGTCATGCCGCATCTACTTTATTTAAACATGCACCTCATGCTCTGTCTTGGAACTCTATCCACTTAGATCTTGCTTCAGGCTTGGAAGCCTCCTGGGGTGGGAACTTTGCTCTCTATGTCTGGCATATCATTCACACAACACTTGGGAGACCATACATACTTTGTAAATTGAGTCAAAAATCTAAACCTTCTAAATATATTTTTTAGTGAATCTCACTTTATGTTTTCAATGCTCTTTTAGTGTATTTGAATGGGGTACTGATTTTCGTAACCTTTTATAAAGCCAAATGAGGATATTTATCAGAATCCAATTTAAACATAACCCTGTGAAAATGGCGCAAAGCTCTTAGAGCCTGAATGATACTGACACTGTTGACTGACAGCGTCTTTGTTTAGACAACACGATGCTGCTCACATAACCATTTACTACATTTGAATATGATGTTGACAATTTGTGAAAGCTCTTTGGCTTTAAAACATTAGTGTGATTTGAAGCACCAGGGGAATCATTGGCCAATTTCCTCATCAAGTTCAAGCTTGTTCCTTGAACAACAGAATGTTTGCAAAACAGAAAGACTTAGCAAATTTGGTGGTAGAAATAGAACATTCTCAATTTTATCAGCAACAAAATGACAGTAATAAGAAATAATGGATAATGCCAACCACATGTGTGGTGGGTATAATCAGAAAAGGTCAGACAGAGAAATAAGTGATCACCTTGAACATGTGGCAGGAGTGTTAGAAAGGGACAGGATGGAATAAAGGTTGGATTAGCAGACAAAAGATCCATGGCCTAATCCTGATTCCCTTATTTAATAGCTAGCACTCTGAAGGTGGTTATCAACAGTTTTCACCTCAGTAACTTGAACTCTCACTGGACTTGTCATCAGGTCTGGGTTTGAGTCCTATGTTTCCACTTACTATGTGTGATTTTAAGTCAACTGCTCATACTCAGAGCCTCAACTTCCTCATTTTAAATATGGAGTTGATAACAACAATGCAATATTTAAAGGACTACATGAGCGAATTATGCAAAACTGCCAAGGTTTAGATAAATCATATTACTAAATACAGCCCAATTGGAAAGAATCTATGTCAGTGGATTTGGCTATTGGATTTGAGTAAGGACTACAATTTAAGCAAATTTTTTTCCTGTCTTTTGCCTTTCTGTTACATGATTTCTGGTCCACTGTAATTCCATGGAAAGCCATTTTTACTTCTTCTTCAAACTAGAAGTCTCATCTCTATTTTAATCATCTTATCAGGTTCCCAGAATAATATAACTAGGTAATTGAACTATTGTGTCCTAACTCTTTAGCATCCAGAGGTGAATAAATTCTCTTCCAGTTGTTATATTATTTAATTAGGCTCCATGGAATACAACTCAGAATTTTGATATTACTTTCTTAAAACTTCTGATTTAAGAGCACTACGTATTAAACAATTTGGTTTTAGGTTGCGAGATTGATAGTTAAGAACACACTAATGATTCATCAGCATCCTTTCCAGAAAAATGTTTGTGAAACAGGCATTTAAATGTAAAGGAATAGAGTTTTTTGGGCAAACCAATGCTTAATATGATGAATTAAAAATATTTTAGTTTCCTATGGAACCTTGTGTGTTTGTAGTTAGAGGATTCTGGATCACATGTTGGTAGTTTTATTCTTTTCATTATTCTAAAAATATGTATGTGTGTATGTATATTCAAGACCTTTGGGTCTTAAACTAAGTTATTTTTTAAAAGTTTAGTATTGCACACACAATTTTAGTTAAGCAATAAACATCTGTCATCTGCCATTTATTAATATTAATTATAGATGGTCAGTGGCTCATGGGATCCAAGTACAGCAGCTGAGATTTTTCTAAATTTGACCTCCTTAGAGTTTATATAAAAAGTGTTCCTAAGCTCCTGAGCTCATGGCCAAGTTTAGGCTGATTTGCAACTTAGTATTTTAGATTATGCATTTAGCAATCAAAAAAGGAGAGACAGATGATAGAAATCCTGAAAAAAACATTGTGCCAGAGGATTGGGTGGGACCAATAATGAGGAAAGATGTCCAAAATGATCCAGTGCCATACATTTGTTACAAGTTAAAGGTTATGTGTACAAGTGTATGTGTTAGGAATGTCTCTTTTTCCACAGTTTTGCTGCTTCAGATGGAAGCTACACTTCTATATGGAATATGGAAGCCACACTTCTGTAAATTAGTAAAAGTGAATACAAATTTGAGGAAAAACCAAAAAAGAGAGAAATACAAAGCCCATCATGTTAGTATTTCCTGAAAAAGCTAGTGTTCATAGCTATTTATTTCTTGTCACCCTACAACATCTTACAGCTACAGCATAATATATATTAAGAAGTCTGACATAACCTCTGCATGACGTACACTGGGGGGCACACTGCCATCCTTTTCCCTTCTGAGATACAAGCAATTTCCCTAAGAATAAATACTGTGCTTTACTCTAGTAAAGTGTCCATACCAATGTTAAGTTCAGATTTTACCTGAATCTAATTGAAAAACATAAAAGAGATTTCATAAACCATCTTGTTATTGACTTCCTGTAGAGTACTCTAGCACATGGCTATTGGTTAGTTAGTTAGTCCTACTTCAATACAAGCACTTCTGTATTTTTAAATTATTTTACATTGCAGTAAAATGCACATAACATAAAATTTACCATCTTAATCCTGTTTAAGTGCATAGATCAGTGGCATTACAAACATTCACACGGTTGTGCAATCATCATCACCATCCATTTCCAGAAATCTTTTTGCCTTGAAAAACTGAAATTCTGAACCCATTATATAACAATTTCC
Organism: Nasua narica; assembly: GCA_028533885.1. Taxonomy (NCBI): domain Eukaryota; kingdom Metazoa; phylum Chordata; class Mammalia; order Carnivora; family Procyonidae; genus Nasua; species Nasua narica. The sequence continues at coordinate 32,275,820 of CM052802.1, forward strand.
CATTTTCCATTACCCCAATTCCCTGGCAACCACCATTCTACTTCCTGTCTCAATGAATTTGACTACTCTGGGTACCTCATACAAGTGGACTCATACAGTATTTGTGACTTGCTTATTTCACTTGGCACTGGGTCCTCAAGATTCATCCATGTTATAGAATGTGACAATTTCCTTCCTTTAAATTTTTTTTTAGTTGAGGTACAATTGACACATAACATTCATTGGTTTCAGGTGTATAACATAACAACTTGATATTTGTACACATTGTGAAATGATCATCACAACAAGCCTAGCTACCATCTGTTACCATACAAAGTGAACTTTTGGATTTACTCTCTTGGCAACTTTTAAGTATGCTCTCAAATATTATTGAAGTCACCATGCGGTACATTACATCTTCATGACGTATTTATTTTATAACTGGAATTTTGTACCTCTTAATCCTTTCACCTATCCTGCCTACTCCCCAAACCCCACCCCTCTGGCAACCACCATTCTGTTCTCTATTATCTACAATTTTTGTTGTTTGGTTTGGTTCATTGCTTTTCAGATTCCATGTATAAATGAAATCATATGGTATTTGTCTTTTTCTGTCTGACTTATTTCACTTAGTATAATTCCCTCAAGTTCCATCCATCATCCATGTTGTTGCAAATGACAAGATTTCATTCTTTTCTTATGGCTGTATTCCATTGTGTATGTGTGTGTGTGTGTGTGTGTGTGTGTTGTAAATAATGCTGCAATAAACATGGGGGTGCATTTATCTTTTCATATTAGTGTTCTCATTTTCTTCAGATAAATACCCAGTAGTGGAATTGCTGGATCATGGCAGTTCTATTTTTAATTTTTTTGAGGAAACTCCATACTGTTTTCTGTAGTGGCTATACCAATTTACATTCTCACCAACAGTGCATGAGGGTCCCCCTTTCTCCACATCCTTGCCAATACTTGTTCTTTCTTGTTATTTTGATAGCCATTCTAATAATGATGTTGAGCATCTTTTCATGTGCTTCTTGACCATCTGTATATCTTCTTTGGAAGAATGTCTATTCAGATCCCATGAATAGGGCCGTATGAGTTCTTTATATATTGAGTTGTATGAGATCCTTATACATTTTAGATATGAATTCTTTATTAGATATATGATTTGAAAATATTTTCTCCCATTCAGTAGATTGACTTTTAGATTGATGGTTTCCATTGCTGTGTAGCTTTTCAGTTTGATGTAATCCCACTTGTTTATTTTTGCTTTTGTTGTCTTTGCTTTTGGAGTCAGATACGAAAATTTATTGCTATGACTGATGTCGAGTAGCTTACCAACTATATTTTCTTTTAAGGGTGTTAAGTGTTACATTCAAGTCTTTAATCCACTTTGAGTTACTTTTTGTGTGTGGTATAAGACATTTGTCTCATTCGTTCTTTTGCATGTGGCTGTCCATTTTTCCCAACACCATTTAATTGTCAAGACCGTCTTTTCCCCACTCTATATTCTTGCATCCTTTGTTATAAGTTAATTGACCCCATATGTGTGTGGATTTATTTCTGGGTTCTCTATTCAGTTCCATTGACCTATGTGTCTTATTTTATACCAATACCATACTCTTTTGATTCCTATAGCTTTGTAATATAGTTTATAATCAGGGAGCATGATCCTGATATTTATTCTTTCTCAAGATTGCTTTGGCTAGTCAGGGTCATTTGTGGTTTCATACACATTTTAGGTAGTTTGTTTTATTTCTGTGAAAAACATCATTGGAATTTTGATAGGGATTGCACTGAATATATAGATTGCTTTTGGTAATGTGGACATTTTAACAATATTAATTCTTTCAATCCATGAGCATGAAATATCTTTACATTTCTCTGTCTTCTTCAATTTCTTTTCAATAACATAGTTTTCAGTGTGTAAGTCTTTCACCTCCATGCTTAAATTTATTCCTAGGCATTTTATTCTTTTTGATGCAATTATCAATGGACTATTTTTAAATTTCCTTCTCTGATAGCTTGTTGTTAGTGTATAGAGATGCAACCAAATTTTGTATACTGATTTTGTACTCTGCTACCTTACTGAATTCATTTATTAGTCTAACAGTTTTTTTTTTGGTGTAATCATTAAAATTTTCTATATATAAAATCATCTTATCCACAAAGAGTGACAGTTTTATTTCTTTCTTTCCAACTTAGATGCCTTTTATTTCTTATTATTGCCTAACTGCTCTGGCGAGTACTTACAATACTATGACAAATAAAAGTGGGGATAGTGGACATCCTTGTCTTATTCCTGACCTTAAAGGAAAAGCTTTCAGCTTTTCACTGTTATTTGATTTTAGCTGTGGGCTTGTCATATATGGCTTTAGTTATGCTCAAGTATACCCTCTATACCCACTTTGTTGAGAGGTTTTGTCATAAATGGATGTTGAATTTTGTCAAATGCTTCTTTTGCATCTACTAAGATGATCATTTGATTTTTATCCTTCATCTTATTAATGCTGTACATCACATTAATTAATTTGCAGATGTTGAATCATCCTTTCACTCCCTGGAGAATTTCCTTCCTTTTTAAGGCTGACTAATATTCTACTATATGTGTATACATCGCATTTTGTTTATCCATTCATCTGTTGATGGACAGTTGGGTTGCTTCTACCTTTTGGCTATTGTGAATAATGCTGCTGTAAACATGGGTGTACCAATATATCTTTGAGATTCTACTTTTAATTATTTTGAGTATATACCTAGATGTGGAGTTGGTGGATCGTATTGTAATTCTACTCTTGATTTCTGCAGAACCACCATGCTGTTTTCCATAGTGGCTCTACCATTTTACATTTTTACCAACAGTACACAAAAGGTTCCAATTTCTCCATATCTTTACCAACAACAAGCACTTGTATTTTAACCTATCTTATATACTGGAATGTGCATAAGATTTCATTAAAGCAGAGGGTTCTGTTACTAAAGCCCATTTTAAAACTACTTTTCTGGGGCACCTGGATGGCTCAGTTGGTTGGGCATCTGCCTTTGGCTCAGGTCATAATGCTGGGGTCCTGGGATCGACCCAGGATCTGGGTTGATCCTGCATCAGCCTCCCTGCTCAGCCAGGGAATCTGTTTCTCCCTCTGCCTCTGTCCTCCCCCTGTTGTGTTCTCCCTCTCTCTGTCAAATAAATAAATAAAATCTTAAAAAAAAATAACACTACTTTATTCCAATCTTCTTATTTTGCAAGCATCTATAAATAGTCCAGCAATCTATTACAAGGAGCAAAATAAGACTCAGTATAATGCCCATCAAAAAGGCCACTCTCTTCCCTATAAGATACCTATTAGAAGCTTCCTCATTACTTTTTTTTTTTTGGTCCTTTTTGGTGACCCTTCCCAGACCACATTTCCAAGGAGAACTCAGTTCAATGTTCAAATCTACTTTCCAGAATATCTGGCCCTCAGTTACCTCAGGCAATGAGAACAAACTCACTGAGAAAATTCTATCTCATTAAAGAGAGACTCTCTTTCCATTGTAGCAACTAAGTAGGTGGCTTCTTCTCTTGTTTAAATATAGTGCTGTGGGGCGCCTGGGTAGCTCAGCCCTTAAGTGGCTGCCTTCAGCTCAGGTCATGATCCCGGGGTCCTGGGATGGAGTCCCACATCGGGCTCCTTGCTCAGTGGGAAGCCTGCTTCTCCCTCTCTCACTCCTCCTGCTTGTGCTCACTCTCTCATTGCTCACTGCGTCTCTGTCAAATAAATAAAATCTTTTAAAAAAATAAAATAAAAGTAGTGCTGATAAGAAGTAATTCAAGCAAAGAGAAAGCAGGTAAAGTTAGTGCAGTGATACATTATTAAATATCTCTATAGTTCCACAAATGGAGTTAATAACATCAACACAGTTGTTAATGGAAAGTAACAAAATAATACTACAGAAAAATACTGTGTTGATAAAGCAGTATAATATAGTGAAAAGTGCATTGTACTGGAATTCCCATTCCTCTTCTATCATCACCAGCTTTGTGATGTCACTTGGGCAAAGCCACTTACTCTCTTTAGGTCTTGGTGTCATTTATTGTCAAAAAAGGACTGATGAACCATTCATCTCTAAGGCGTCTTTTGACTCTCATTCTGTTGTTTCATATGATACTACTAGTATACAAGGGGAATAAGATTAGTTCTAATACATACATCCTTTTAATGACATTGCCAGAGGCAAAAGTGAGTTTATGAGAGGGATGTAGGGAGAGATAGCTTATATATATACACATATATGGATCACCATATGTATAACCTAATACATTACACTAGTGCTTCTAGCACTGTCTTGCACACAACTGCTGCCCACCAAACATTTATTGAATACCCACACATTTAAGACTATAGTATCTAACAAGTTTTAAAACATGAGCAACCCAGAAGGAGGAGTTGTAATTATTTAAAAGATAAGAAAACACACTATAAACAGTTAAATAAATCATACAATAAGAAAAATATTTGCTATACGCCTGACAAAAGGTTACTATCTCTACTATACAAAGAGTCCCTACAATTTATTCAGAAATTACTCAATAAAAAAATGGGCACAACACTTAGATAGGTGCCCTATAAAAATCCAAATAACTAAATGTCTATAATAAAACAAAAAGATATCATTTTAAATCCACCAGATTGGCAAGAGTTTGAAGGACTAACGACATCCACTTATGGCAAGGATAACAAAAATAGGCATTTCTGATGTACTGCAAATGTGAACTCTTAAAAGCTTTTTGAAAAATAATCTGGGAGAGTAAATTAATATTTAAAATGTGCACATCCTTTGATTTGTCCATCCAGTGTTTGGAACTCCACTGTATATTAGACCTCACAATTATTGAGTGCTTACCATGTGCCAGATACAAGTCTAAGAATTTTTTTACACTCTCATTAACTCCTCGCTATACCTTTGTGATATGGTTACTGTTATCATCCCCATTTTCCTCATCTGGAAAATAGGGTATATGAAATCTAAATAATTAGCTTACTGTTATAGAGTTAGTTAAAAACAAAACTGAGATTTGAAAACGTTTCTGTGGTTTCAGAGCCTGTATTTTTTTTTCAATTTTTTTTTTTCAGAGCCTGTATTTTAAATACTGTGATGTATCCCACCTCTTTTACCTTTGAGGGAAAGTGAGTGCATCAATTCATTAACATTATAGAGATTTTTATTATAGTAGTAAGGGTAAACAGGAACAAATTTGACTACCTATTACACCATTCTGGAACTTTGGTATATATGCCATTCTTGTATGTATACCTAATGTAGCATGTATACCATTATTGATATTAAAAAAACAATGCTTTTGTGAAAACTAAACAAAAACCCAAATAAACAGCAAGTCGAGAGTTGAACTGAGATGGTTCTGCCTTCCTGACAACTGCAGTACTTTTTTACTCCACCAAGCTGACACTGCAAATATTCAATATTATATTTTGAATTCTGTGAACATGAATTCAAGAAGAAAAGATTCTTGGAAAATTGAGGAAGACTGCAGGGAGGAAAGGATGAGAAGGCAGGGGGAGGGGCAGTAAAGGCATCAAACATGGTAGGAAGCCAAAGGGCAGAGGGAGAGAAATTAAATATAAAAATTCCCCTTACCTACCCAATTCAAAACAAAATTTGACAAATTGGACAAGTGTGAATCCACCAGAGGTCTGCCCATGAAATCCTTGAGTAAGCTGTGTTTTAGCTTATGAAACAAACAAAATTTGAAAGAAAACAAATCCCTTTGGATTTGGCGTTGGTTGGAGATGACATGCATCATATCATATGTTTACAGTATGTATTTATTATAGAGTGATAAAGATATTTCACTATCATATATACATATTTCATGAATAATTAGCTATCCAATTAGCATTCTACTAATTACATTATGGAAAACTAGGTTATTATTTCTGTCAATTAGGATAATAAGGTTACAATCAATTAGATATTAACTACTGATCCTGAGTATGCATTTATTTTATATCTTATTTTTGGAATTATTCACAATTATTCTTATTTCCCAAGTGTTGGTTTAGTATGTAGATATTTTCTTGCCTAAAATGTGGTATTATTAAAAATATGAGTGAAAAATAAGTAGCATTATGCTTCTAGACATTAAATGTCATGTAATGCAAAAATAAAAGAATATCTTATTTAAAAGTATATACGTTTTGCATGGAGATATAAAATGTAACTGGACTCTGTTCAGAAATGCTTTCCTAAATCTGATCCTTTTCAAAAATAAGAAAAGCAGGCTTTTCCAGCAGAAACAACAAATAAACAAAATAACCATTTACAAGGCTTATTTCTCAATTATGGCAGTCTGGGCTCACAAAGGCTAGAGTTATGACCGGGTGGTGTACACACAGTATAAACACAAGAGTTCAGTAATTAGGTTTGAGTTAATTTTAAAGTTCCAGTGACCTGGTGCATAATCAAGCAAAAGGTCATTACCCACACTGGTACATCTCACACAGAACACTCAGCAGCTAGAAATGGAAATGGATACGTCTTTCCTTAAGCTTGCACAAAACAATCCCCAGAAACCACTCCTCTGAGTTGTGGCTTCTTTTTCTATTCATTTCAGAGCTACTTTACTCACATAAAACTGGAGAAATGATTTCCAGAATACCGGAGAAATCAGAAAAAAACATAGTTATGTTAAAATAATATTAGTATTATGCCTATCATGCTTCTCTAGTCTAAAATAGAGGGAGAAGATCTAAAATAAAGGGAGAACTTACCCTTCCTCACTTAAATTCCCGCCCTCCCCATGAATAATATTAGGTGGAGATTACCCTATACAAGAGTATAAACTCAAATTTTAAAATTTTGAATTTGTTTTTTGGAAGGAGGTAGTTTGTATTTGTTGTTTGTCAGCCTAGCATCCTTCTTTCTAGGTAGAACTATCACTCAAAATGGCCCACATGTCCCTTGGCCTCAAGGATGGTCATGCAGCTCAGGCTGTCCAATCATAGGACTCCAGTTCCCTTGCCAGTGATTGGTTCCATGGGATGGCTATGGGACTTAACTTGAGATAGGGTCAACTATATAGGGTCAACTTGAGTCCCTTAATGAAAATGCATGAATGAACACCAAAAGGGAGAGCACTCTATGCTTCTGGGTTGAGAACCATGTGGATATAGAACTAGGACTGCCCAGAGTCAGCTTTCCCCCTGAGTAAAGAGAAGGGCTACAGCAGAGGAGGAAAGGCCAATAAGCAGAGAGAAACAGAAGCAGGATGAGTAGAAATGATGAGAAAGACCCAAATGATATTGTTTGAGCACTTAGAGCAAACTATGCCTAAAGCCAATAGTTTTCTTTTTGCTTAATTTGAAATCTGTCATTTTTAACTAAAATGTCCTGACAAATACAGATGGGGTAACAGTGAGGTTGGTGAAAAAGGATTTATCAATGGGGGATATATAATGATATATTGTTTTTCTGTTAGAGAAAGAATTACCTATATTAGCAAATAATGTTTTATTTGAAGAAACTGAGAGAAAAGCAAAGCATAGAAAACTATTTTCAATGTAGGATATGAGAAATGGGGTAGTATACACAAAAAGTGAAAAGAACCGCACTGAAGATTAAATGGAAAGAGAAATATATATGGAAGGGAGCAGAAACAGTGGATTAAGATGTTTGGATGACTCTGCCATTTACACCCACTTTGTACATGTTAATAATAAGAGCCCTCTGATGCCAGACACAGTGCTAGAAACTTCAGGCTTGGATTTGTTCAGCATTAAAAATTAAACCTCATCCTATTTGGGGTCTGATTTGACAGCAATGTGTAAAGATTAAACTATCTGAGTGGTGCATTTCCATTCATGATGCTAAACATGATATGGTTCTAATGTAAACAAGTTTGAGAATGTTTCTGTTCCAGTGATGTCACAGAATTCAATTGTAATCTGGTTATATTTGCCTGATCACGCCCCCTAGGGAGGCCTGAGTCCTTTCTGCAACGCTACAACAATCTACAAAGTTAGTCTGTAACGCTTCCATGAAGAAGTTGCTGGAGTGTAGATAAAAAGAGGACAAGATAACGATCTACAGAAAGAATAATTCTTTTGTGCCTTCAAATGTCGGGTGTCTTCTCTGCCAAAGAGGTTTCAGCAACACCAGCAGTTTCAAGGAGTGGCTGCACTGGGGAGGTGGGAAGGAGGACAGAAGCATGAAAGGAGGAAGTGTCTTTTTGCTGGAGCAATGTTTACTTTGTAATTAGCACAGGACAAGAAAGCTCTTTTGGAAACTATACTTGGGGGTCCAGAATTTAAATTTATGCTGATGCTCTCTCTGAGTCTCTCTCTAGGGAACCCTCCATAATTGGCAGGGATCTCCGTTGGCTAGAACAGGCTGCAAATGAAGCCAAGGTCCTGGGGTCATTTCTCCAAAGGGCCTGTTAACTCAGCTCTGTTCCATAGCCACAAGCTGGGTCTTTAACCCTATTCAGCCATCTTACAAACACGTATTAGCACATCGATATGGTGGTCATGGAAGAAAGACGTATATTCACCTTGAGACCAAACCCAAACTAGGCAGGGGTATTTCATTTTTGACAGCATAAACGAATGTCTTTGTGACCGTTCTAGCGAACTCCAATTAAGACTGCAGCTACTGATGGGGCAAAGCTCAAAGAGGAAAACTCAATACAGTTAAATGCTACAAGTGAGCTGATCGTTGGTGGTAACTACCTTGTGAAATGATATATTATGGTGCCAACATCTAGAATAAGAGATCCGTGATCGGAGGGGCTTTTGCCTTTCTTGTTTATTGCTATATCCTCAGCCTAGCACATACCTGATGCTTTTGTAAATAATTTGTTGAGTGTATAAAGGTACTTTGGCCTGGACTTCCATTTGTTCTTCCTATTCTTCCCATTACAAATTGGAAAGTACAATAGAAATATTGTAGATAGAGAAACAGAAATACAACATCTCCTATATTAACTATTGAGTGTGTTTTTACAAGGGAAGAGACAGTATCTTAGACAGTAAAAAATAAAAATAAAAATAAAATTGGATGAATGAACAATCACACTCACCTAACTGCAAACAAAAGAAAGACCTTGCGGTAAATGGCAAAAATGGTTGCGGCTCTCCAATCATCCCTGTATATGCACACCACCTTGCCAAGTAACTCTGCAGCTTCTCCCACCAAAAGGTGAAATCTAGTTCTCCACCTCTTGGATCAGGGCTGGCCTTATGACTTGCATAGGCTAAAAGAATGTAGTGAAAGTGAAACTGTGCTACTGAGCCTAGCTTCAAAAGGAATTCCTTCTATTCTCCTCCTTGGAACCCTGTTGATTCACTAGCCACCTTATTGATGATAGAGATCTAGTACAAGTTCCTCAGTCCTCCAACCAACCATGAGCTGCATAGTAGATCTCAGCCCGAATTGCCCACTCACATTTGTTGTTGAATAGACAGTTGTTGTTTTAAGCTTCTGTGTTTTGGGCTTAATTTGTTATGTAGCAAAAGCTAACTGAAACAACTTTACCCTCGTGCACAGGATCTAAACAATGGCAAGATCATTGCTTGCTTAGAGACTGAAAAATGCTTCGTGTAGTGCAGCTACTACTCAATTCAATAAACTGACGAGTATGTGCTATGTTACACATGCTGATGGGTTAAAAAGCCATTATACACATCACAAAAAAAGAAATCTCAGAAAATACAGACATTTGCAAGGATAATTTATTATAAAGACTTCTTTAGAATAGTGATTGCTGAGGTATAAACTAAAAAGCAGAGAAGCCTAAAAATGATTCTATCACCATAGCAAGGAAGGGACTGCACACATAATGCTGACACTTAACTATCCCCCCATAAATATGTCCACATGAATTTGACCACCATGAATAATGTCTCAAACATCTTACACAGCCTACAAAAATGGAGTAATATAAACTTGGCATTCATTATAAAGAGTTCTTAACTTCTGGTTGAATAAAAATGGTGTAGTGCCTAGGATTGCAAGGCATGAACTAAAAGGTTTCTCATTTTCTGCAGAGATTTTCCTTTAACATTGAGAAGTTTAAGAACATACAGTGGGATTATAACATTTGTTAGAGGCAAGAAACCTAGTAACTGTCATTTCACATTTTTTTTTCAACCTCTACTTAGGTGCTGGCTGTGATCTTTCTGCTTCGTTATTACAGAAGGGAATAAACTGTGCATATAGAGGATCATGGCATGGTCTTCAAACCACGTACCTGGGCAGCAGAGAATCCTCACAAATATCCTGCCATTATAATGTCAATATCAGAAGAAACAGTGAAAAAGGTTGGGACCTGTAACAGTGGCTGGAACTTTCTTTTATAGGGAGAGATAACAAATTCAGACAGTTATCTACTGAGTTTTCAAACTGATTTGATGCTTCAAGGTTTCAATGGGAGTTGGTGGGAAAGAAGGAATAAAAGTTAAGTCATATTGCTAAGGAGAAGAAAACATAATCAAATAAATTAAGGGAAGAGGCCAAGAATGACCGCGACTGAAAGGATCTGAAGACGAACTGTGAATGTATGGGAGGTCTTGAGAGATGGACAGCAGTGCTTCCCTCCTTCAAAAACAGTAGTCCACCTGTACTATTGTTAAAAGCCTAATCTTTGAATTAGGTTGAGGTATATACAAACTGTAATCTTTCAATCAGTAACAATGACACTCTGGGTCTGGTTCTAGTACCTAACAAAATTCAGGGAGATAAAATTTTTAAGTATTAGGTTGAAATATATGAAACTGCTAATATTTGGCCCCATTTATGACCTAGAAAAGTGGCAATTTCATACGGTTCAACCTAACAGATGGGAGAAGGTTTAAAACAAGAGACGGCTGTAGCCACATATTTAGTTTTGGTGAAAAGAAACGAAAGTAGTGATTAAACAGCTGCCAGGCTTCTCCATTGAGGACATTAAATGAAAAATTTGGCTTAGCTTTTAAGAGGGGGTATATACATTTATACTAATAAACATCTCTCTGAGAGTGAAGGGGGTTATTTACTGCAATGGACTACCTTTCTTGGAAGTTTTAAATATACCGGAGTATTTTTGTGCTGCAGTATTTTAAATTAAACAATATTAATTGTTAATAAAGTTGATTATTCCCTTTATACTGGGGAGGAAAATTTCTCCCTCTCTTCCACCACCTAGTCCTTACCAAAGACTCATACCTTTCAAGTGTTTTCATTGGTGGCAATTAGTCCACCCCAGAATTTGAACAAACAACCCATTTCAGTCGGGGCTGAGTAGGTCCCAAGAAGAGATAAACAGAGAGATGCTGTTGAGTTCTGCTTGCACTATTAGCAGACAGTTTTTGTTGCGTGCAGCTGTTCCGTGCAAGGTAGTGTACTTAGTAGCACCCCTCCTCTACCTAGATGCCTATAGTGTTTCCCTCCCCCGAGTTGTGATATTCAGAAATGTCCCCTGGGGAACAAAATCACCCCTGGTTGAGAACGACCATCTCTAATGCCACTGTTATTTCTGCTCTGTATTTTCTCAAATTTTCTCTGACCTATCTCAAAGGGTCTTTTAACGGGGTGTAGGGAAAGAGCAGAAAGCTCCCATCCTCCAGTGCTCACGCAGGATGAGTATTTGTAGGCAGCTGCTCTTCCTCCATGACGTGAAGGTGGGGAAAGGACATCATCCAAGCACTCTAGCCAACTGGCATATGACAAATTTGAGCTAATGAATCCATCTATTTAGATCCTCATGAACTGTTCTGGGAATCTTTGCTAAATGTCTTGTTTTGAATTTGAACGAATATTTAATATAAATCCTTCCTTTAGAAAACCGGACTATCCTTTAGTCGAATAGCTGTTATCAAGATTTTAAGAAGTAAACTAAAAAAGAAACAAGCCTAGGAACAAAAGCAGACTCATCATTTTTCAGTTGCTTGATTTTTTAAGAACTGATTTGCTCTAATCTTAAATATAGTGCTCGTGATAAACATAATGCATACTTACAATTCCGGTATTTGAGGAAATGATTAATAGTGATTATTAATTAACATATAACTCTTTTCTTATGTGAAACCAAGATAACTTTTACAACTTTGCTTTTAATTTGGGAAAAGCACATAACGCGACCTATAATCTATTCCAATATGCAGTAATTTCCATACTTATTTCTTTCCTGGAAATATCTCTGAACATTTTGTCTACAAGCTTACCTCACTTTATTGCAATTTGCCTAATTGTGCTTCATAGATACTGTGTTTTTGGTTTTTTTTTTACAAGTTGATGGTTTGGGGCAACCCTGCATCCAACAAGTCTACTGGCACCATTTTCCCAACAACATTTGCTCACTTTGTGCCTCTATATCTTATTTATCCCTGCAATATTTCTTTTTTTTTAAGATTTTATTTATTTATTTGACAGAGAGAGAGAGAGAGAGATCATAAGCAGGCAGAGAGGCAGGCAGAGAGAGAGGAGGAAGCAGGCTCCCTGACGAGCAGAGAGCCCGATGTGGGGCTCGATCCCAGGACCCTGAGATCATGACCTGAGCTGAAGGCAGAGGCTTAACCCATTGAGCCACCCAGGCACCCCTCCCTGCAATATTTCAAACGTTTTCATTATTATTGTGTTTTTTATGGTGATTTGTGATCAGCGACCTTTGAGGTTACTATTGTAATTGTTTTGGGGCACCCACACAAGATGGTGAACTTGATCGATAAATGTGTGCGATGTCACTGCTCCACTGACTAGTTGTTCCCCCATCTCTCTCTCTCTCTTCTTGGGCCTCCTGATACCTGAGATAGAACAGTATTGAAATTAGGCCAATTAATAGCCTTACAATGGCTTCTAATCGTTCAGGTGAAAGGAAGAGTCGCACATATCTCACTTCAAATAAAAAAACAGATAGGATTAAGCTTAGTGAGGAAAGAATTTTGAAAGCCGAGATACACCAAAAGCTAGGTTTCTTGTGCCAGGTAGCCAAGTTGTGAATGCAAAGGAAAAGTTCTTTTTTTTTTTAAAGATTTATTTATTTGACAGAGAGGAGAGAGATCACAAGTAGGCAGAGAGGCAGGCAGAGAGAGGAGGAGAAGCAGGCTCCCCGCCGAGCAGAGAGCCCGATGTGGGGCTCGAATCCCAGGACCCCGAGATCATGGCCTGAGCCGAAGGCAGAGGCTTTAATCCACTGAGCCACCCAGGTGCCCCAAAGGAAAAATTCTTGAAGGACACTGAAAGTACTACTCCACTGAACAGATGAATAATAAGAAAGCAAAACAGCCTTATTGCCGACATAAAGTTTTATTGGTCTGGAGAGAAAAACCAAACCAGCCAGAACATTCCCTTAAGCCAAAGCCTAACATAGAGATAAGCCCTAACTTTATTCAATTCTATGAAGGGTGAGAGAGGTGGGGAAGCTGCAGAGGAAAAGTTTGAAGCTAGCAGAAGTTAGTTCACGAGGTTTATGGAAAGAAGCCATCTCTGCAACAAAAAAGGGCAAAGTGAAGCAGCAAGTGCTGATATAGAAGCTGCAGCAAGTTCTCCAGAAGATCTAGCAAAGATCATTAAGGAAGGTAACTACACATAAAACAGATTTTCAATGCAGACCAAATGGCCTTATATTGGAGGATGACAGGGCTTTCAAAGCTAGAGAGGAGAAATGAAACCTGAAAATGTCACTGAATGGCTACAATCTCAAGATCAAACTTGAGTGATGAGTTGCTTCTCACGGATGATCAAAGAAAGTGGTGTTCTGAGATGGAATCTACTTCCGATGAAGATGTTTAAAGGCTGTTGACAGGACAGCAAAGGATTTAGATGATTATATAAACTTAGTTGATAAAACAGCAGCAGGGTTTGAGAGGATTGACTCCAATTTTGAAGGAATTCTAATGTGGATTAAAATGCTATCAGAGAGCATTGCAAACTGCAGAGAAATCATTTGTGAGAGGAAGGGTCGATCAATGCGGCAAACTTCATTCTTGTCTTATTTTAAGAAATTGCTACAACCGCCCCAGCCTTCAGCAACCACCACCCTAGTCAGTCAGCAGCCCATCAACATCAAGGCAAGACCCTCCACCAGGAAAAAGATAAGGACTGGTTCATGATGGTGGCTATAATTTTTTAGCAACGAAGTATTTTAAAATTAAGGTATGTACATTATTTTTTCAGACATAATGCTATTTCACACTTAGTAGTCTATAGTATAGTGTAAACATAACTTTTATATGTCCTGGGAAACCAAAAAATTAATCTGACTCATTTTATTGCAATATTTGCTTTATTATGGCGGTCTGGAACCAGAACCACAGTATCTCTGAGGTATGCTTGCATTTATATCTAATGGATCCTTTTCTCTTTCTGCTTGGAGGGATGCTATTTCTTCTTGAAAATCAAGAAATTAGACCCTGCCTCATTTCCTCCCTGACTGCTCTGCTTTCTCCTTTCTATCCCAAGATCATGTACTACATGTAACTAATTAGTATGTTATTCATGCAATTAGCTAAAGAATATAATTTTTTTCATTCTTTGTAAATTTCCTCAAAACCCGATATCCACAGGAAATTCTCTTCAGTTAAAGAAATGTACAAATGAATGAGAAACGTGTTCAGTGGTTCTCCTTCCTCCGATCCCCCCAAACCTCTACACATATAGTATCACCTTTTTGCATCAAATACAGGCACATATGTATTTCCTTGTTCTGCTTTCACATCTCTTTTCTAAGATCGTGATGCCCAGTATATCAAAAGAGTCAATAAGTATAAATTGACATCTATTGAACATACATTTTTCTTCTTGTTTACTTCCATTTCAATATTTTGTTTTAATGCGCATGTGAGACTACTCTATATGTTAGCCTTTACACTCTCTTAAAATATATATTATATATCAGACATCTCAGATATATAGTTCTACTAAGATAGGCTCAAGTTAGAAAATATTGCAATAGTACTAATTTCTTATTAAAACTGGTAATTGCAGGAGCAGTTAAGACTGATTAAAAGGTAAGGGAAAAAATTCTAGAATATGCAAACAAATAGTAGTACATCAGATAAAAATTTAGGGGGATACAAAAATTATATTTATATTCTCATATTCATTCACTATATTCTAAACATGAGAAGGATGTTATTAAAAAAAGTGTGTGTTTGTAAGATTTTGCAACCAATTTTTTTCAACATATATATTAAAATACATCTCACAACTTGAAGAAATCATTCTGTTACTAAAAGCTACTTCCATCAGTTCAGCTTCTTTGTGTACATTTTGGAAAATCATTTCTGGAACTTATCATTCTTCCCTGGAGACCTTGCCTTTGGCAATTACAACATAGCAGAAAAAAGTCCTGAACACATGTGCCATACCTTTTCCAAATTATCTACCTCTGTCTTTTGTGAGCCTCTTAGACAGGGATAATATACTTAAGTTTAAATTCAAGATTTTCAGGCTAATTTTATTTTTAAAACCCAATCTTTTAGCTTATTCTTCTAGAAATGCTGAAACCGTGAGCCTGAAAGATCTTATTTTATAAGTCTATAAGCATTTAGGAACAACCTGTGTAATGGCTATTCTAGTGGTAAGAGAAATCAAGCCTTTATCACTTTATTATATTTATTGTCATATATTTCCACGAATATTTATAATATATATCTCACAATTTAAATAAGAAGACTCCAGATAACATTATTATTTGATATGATGTTTGATATAGTGGCCTAGCCAGAGTTCATTATTATTTTTCTCTTTGTTTTCTTTGTGTTTAAATAGCATGTTTGGTAAGTTTTCATCAAAAGAAGTTAAGAAAAATATTGTTAGGGAAGTAAGAAATGAAAGAAGAAGTGGTTTCCTTCCCATGTCAAATTTCTGGGCCACTTGAAAAAAATTTTTTGAGACATATACAAAGATGAATAAAGATTAAATAAAAATAGAACTAAATCTGGAATTATAAATGTGATCCATCTAAATTCTTCCAGTTGGATGAAGTTCTCTTAGTAAATGTAAATGTCACTATATCCTACTCAGAGAGGAGAAATAAAGACCAGAAGAAACTTTTAAGCCAAGCTTATGTCACAGGTTATTATTTTACACTTCATGTGGAATTATTTATCTTATCTGTAGCTAGTTCTAAAAACTGATATTTTCAATTTAATATATGTCAAGTCCTAGCAAAACATATTAGAAGACCACATTCTCAAATGAAAAACTGGTATCATAATTTAATTTTTCTATTGGATAAGGTTTTCCTCACTTATATTTTAAAAGTCAAGTATACTGAATACTGATTAGTAATGTAAAATCTTACTGAAAGAGTAATATGAGCAAAGACCACCTGTAAGTCATTAAATTTCAAGAAAATGTAGCAAACATAAGTAAATGTACGGCTATGGGAGTTTACCAACAAGTTGAGTGATGAAATATTTGATTTCCAAATCCAACTTTTAAAATTTAAGATTTTTTAAATTAATTGGTAACAAATGCCAGAAAGACTGTTTTCACTAGCCAGTTTTCATTCCTTAAACCTAATTTTAATCAAAACCTCATACAAATTTACAAAAGCTTGAAGTTCCCTTTAAAATCATCCATGTCTTCAAAAATTTTATCACATTAACTACTTGATTACTAATAGCAACAGGAGGCTGGATACATTCTGATAATGGGCAATTCCTTTGGTACGGTGAAAGATACTTTGCAAAGCACCAGCGATCCACGTTCTTTCTTTAATGATCTGTGTTAATATTTGCACAACGCTCTCCTCTCTGTTCCCACTGAATTTTGTTCAAGTATCTATAATCTTCCTTTCGTGTATGATATTGTGATTATCTATTTAAACATCTCAACCCTCCACTGGATCCTAATTATACCTTCAGGATAGCGGTAGTACCCTATTCAGTTGTGAATTCCCAAGACTTAGCACTGTGTGTGACCACAAAGTAAAAATTCATAAAACCACGTTGAATGAATGAATGAATGAATGAATGAATGAATGAATGAAATAAAGCAAAAGAAGTTCAGCTACAGAGGCAGCCAAACTCCTTTCAGGCTGCAATTCATTGACAGGATCATTTATTGGCTCAACAGAACTACCAATAAGTACATAAAGCTACATAACTTTCTTTGTAGGCAGTGGAATGAAGGACATAGTGAGAAAGATGGAAAATTGTATTTTAAAGGACAACAACTAAATAGAAGCTTAATTACCTAAAACATCAGATTAAATGGTATATTTCTTCTTGGCAATCATAAGACTTCAGAACAAGCTCTAACGCAGAGTTATTATTTTTTTTAAGATTTTATTTATTTATTTGAGAGAGAGAGAGAGAGAGCACAAGCAGGGGGGAGCAGCAGAGGGAGAGGGAGAAGCAGGCTCCCTGCTGAGCAGGGGGTCCAACATGAGCCTCAATCCCAGGACCCCAGGATCATGACCTGAGCCGATGGCAGATGCTTAACCAACTGAACCACCCAGGTGCCCCTCTAACGGAGTTATTTATTATTGATCTAATAGGTTCTATAATCTGGTTTGTAAAGTTAGTGTAACATTAAAATAATTGGGGATCAAATGTCATTAATGCTTGAATTATATTTATAAAATACAGCCTTAGTGATTTATTTCAAATGTGAAGTCAGCATTAGAAACATGTATTGGAGAGCCTGGGTGGCTCAGTCAGGTAAGCGTCTGACTCTTGGTTTCTGCTCAGGTCACAATCTTGTGGTCATGGGATCAAGCCCTGCATTGGGCTTGGGGCTCAGCAGAGAGTCTGCTTCAGATTCTTTCCCCCTCCCCCTCCCACTACCTCTCTCTCTCAAATAAATAAGTAACACCTTTAAAAAAATACTGTAGATACATATATCCATTTAAATATTTAAGAAATGCTATGTAACCTTTAAAATAGCTTTAGCTACAAAGGCTTACAATCTAATTGTACTACTTTGATTTGTAGGCAGTGAAAAAAGAGTAAGTTTATGGCTGGTGTCTCTGCATTACGGTCTTGTACCAAATGGTAGGAGACCTCGTGTTTGTGAGGCTTCTCAAAAGTTTTTTAGGTACTAGGAAGGATAAGAAAGATAATGACCCAAAAGACAAATATAGGCCTAAAAATCTATAATGCATCCTTTTTCATCAAGATCTAGTTAACACACATCTACAGTAGTTTATAGTTTTGATACCAGCCTCTATTGTTAAAAACTGCACATCTATGTTCTATGATTTACAGCCGACATATGCTTTGGTTGGTATCCCTTTCAGGGTTTTAGACATGAGCAACAGTATTAAATGTTTACTAAGAAATAAGTGAAATTTGCATCAAGTTAGGAGAATTCAAATAAGCACATTTTGCTAGTATGATTGTACCTCGTTCTCCCTTCTGACACTTCTTTCTTTGCACTGTACACTTTCTTGTCTCACTGGTGGGGGGACACAGGTTACCCTTTGCTGATGGATGCTGTGTTATTTCTCGGACCCGTGTTTCAGTCCCTCTTTTGAAACCACACGTTTTTCCTTTCTTCATGCATGGACTCCAAGGACTCCATTCACTGGCCTCGCAGTGCACTGAAA
Source organism: Nasua narica (assembly GCA_028533885.1). Classification (NCBI taxonomy): domain Eukaryota; kingdom Metazoa; phylum Chordata; class Mammalia; order Carnivora; family Procyonidae; genus Nasua; species Nasua narica. The sequence goes on from CM052802.1 coordinate 32,294,328, forward strand.
GAGAACAGTGGAAACAGGCTCAGCGGGGTCACAGATACTTTCACAATTGTTCAATAAACAAAGAGATTTGCTTTTATCAATACTTGCTCAAATTCTGAGAAATCCTGCAGAACAAACTGGGGCAAGATGACTTAAAGAAAACAAAGAGAAAGGGAAAGGCAGGAATATAATGCTTGCATGTTTTTCGTGCTTATAAATGTCAGGTAAACTCATTCTTGCATTAAGTTTACTTTTCACTCTAGATTTATAAACTTGGGCATTCATAGAATTACTCACAATTGACTGAGGCTTTACAATTTCTAGAGCACTGCTACAGTGATTGGTTGATCCTGATCATGACTTGATAGACTAGTCATTATTATGTGCCACAGATCTGCTTCTCAAACTGGAGCGTGCAAGAGAATCACCTGGAGGGCTTGCTGAAGCATGGACCACTGGACTCTACCCCTAGGGTTTCGGATTCAGTTTTCTGGGATCAGGCCTGAGAATTTTTATTTTAAATAATATATAAGGTGCTGATTTGCAGGTACAAAGAACACACCTTGAGAACTTCTGTGCTAGAGAATAGTTAAGCAAAAAAGGCGTCCAGGGGATGCCTAGGTGGCTCAGTCGGTCCTGCCTTGGGCTCAGGTCATGATCCCAGGGTCCTGGGATTAAGCCCCACATCGGGCTCTCTGCTTAGCAGGAAACCTGCTTCTCCCTCTCCGTCTGCTGCTCCCCCGGCTTGTGTTCCTGCTCTCTCGCTCTCTCTCTGCACCAAATAAATAAAATCTTAAAAAAAAAAAAAAAAAAAAAAAGGCATCCAGGTCGTTGGCCTGGATTCACTGCTTTTTTGACTTCATGTGCAGTTGAATACTTAAATATTATTTATTAATAGGAATGGTTCAGGCATAGCAGCATCTATTTTAAGTGGATTCTGGGTCAACTTCAGCTGAGAAACTGCTTGTAGAATTAAGGTAAAGGAATGATTTCTAAGATGAACAGATGTAATTTTTCTAAAGCTTCTTCTGTAGATTTCCCCCCCCCTTTTTTCTGTATGTATTAATCTCTTCTTTTCAATCATGGATTTCCAGAGTCTTATAACAGATTTCTGCACTTCTAACAAAAATAAGTATCTGCAAGATGCTATTATTCTATTTATGTTCATACAACTTCCTAATTACAATAACTGAAACAGCTTGCAGCAATAATTCTTTAGATGATGTAAGATTTTTCCACAAAACACGTTTCCATTAATCTTTCTTGCTGCCTTCTGGTTTAAAGGATCCTTATTTTAGAGCAGAATTTTTTCATGCAACCTCAAAAAATATAACCTAAATGTTTTAAAACTTAAATTATTTTGCCACACCTTTTTTTTCACATGCTTTTATAGTTATCATCAGGTATCTAAATGTAACAGAGTTAAATGCAAATGACTAAATAAGTGAATTTAAGTTTCTGTGAACTTAAATGAACCTTACTGAACCACTCTTAAAGTAGTTTTCATGTTCAGTTCTAACATAACGATGTTAGTCAAAGAATAGAGCAACAGGGGCTCCTGGGTGGCTCAGTCAGTTAAGCGTCTGCCTTCGGCTCAGGTCATCATCCCAGAGTCCCGGAATCAAGCCTCACAACGGGATCCCTGCTCAGTGGGGAGCCTGCTTCTCCCTCTGCCCTCACCCTGCTCTCGTGTGCTCTCTCTCACTCTCTCTCAAATAAATAAAATCTTTTTTTTTTAAAGAATAGAGCACAAAGTCACTTAATGATATCATATCTTTTGCCAATTAAGGACATATTTCCCAACCTAATATTAATGATACAAAAGCAGTGGATTTTTAGCACAAATAAAACTACTTCCAAGAAAGCAAATGGAAAAATAAAAATCAAAGTTTGCGAGCTGTCACTTTGTCCAATATTCATTTATTGCCAGAACCAAGAGAACTAAATTAGAAAAAAAAAATTACATGATGTGAAAATGATCAGAACATTGGTGTTTTTTCACAATTGCAAAGGTGGTCTAGGCAAATGTGTACTTAGACTTCGAAAAAAAGATTTTTTAAAATTACAGCTAGGAGTCCTTAGTCATATGATAAGTGGTTCTAAAAATGAAATTCTTTTTTTTTTTTTTTAAGTAGGCTCCACTGGATGCTTAACTGACTGAGCCACTCAGGTGCCCCTAAGAATGAAATTCTAATGACAATCTTAGATAATTCCATTGAGGAAGAAGGAGGAAAAATATTTAAAACTTATGAGTTCAGAAATTATAAAACTCTAATAAAAAGGGACAGTTAAAAAGCCTTGAGAGGAAGAGAATATTCCTAGAGAAATACTGTAAATGAATCTATAGTATTAGTTTCCAAAAATATTTCTGGAGGGGCGCCTGGGTGGCTCAGTGGGTTAAAGCCTCTGCCTTTGGCTCAGGTGATGATCTCAGGGTCCTGGGATCGAGCCCCACATTGGGATCTCTGTTCAGCAGGGAGCCTGCTTCCTCCTCTCTCTGCCTGCCTCTCTGCCTACTTGTGATCTCTCTCTTTAAAAAAAAAAAAATTCTGGAAAACTGGAAACTTTGGAAAACACGTAAAGATAACAAAAAGGGTGATTTAAGTTACATTCAGGTTATTAAATAAATGATAAAGAACTGGGGCATCATTTGGTTAAGAGGTAATTAAGAAAAAACCAAAATTACTCACTTTCTCCTATTTTCTGTATTAAAAACAATCTTAACTCTGGAAATCTTTAACTATTCACTAATGAAGCAAGGGTCTCAAAAAGTCATTAGCTTCCTGTCCCTGGAAGTGGGCATTCTGTGGTAGTCTGGAATCTCTAAGAGGGATTCTTGAATTGGGAGAAAAGCTGAGCTGGATGTTCCACCAGTAATGATCTCACAACACCATTACTTGTTTGGTCTCATTCTTGTTGACCAATTGCATGGTTCCATTAGGAATACAGCAAGGGCAGGTCCCTTGCTACTCACTGTTTAAAGTTGGATATCTCCCTCTGTGAATACTTGAACAAGGCCAACTCTACAAGAGGAGCAAAAAGGATGACACGATGACAGTGCAGAAAGGAAGCAAATATCTAGAAAATGAGGCAGAACTATATTCTCTTATAAAATTGGGTTCAGTGGACGTTTATGCCTAATTTGACAGCAAACCATGAGGAGTGGCTATATTGAGACTTAAGTCTTTCCCCTAGCTTTATATCAGGGTGGCATTTTCTCTATTTATGACCTTTCCTCTTAATAATAATCTGGGTAAGAAACAAGTCACACAATGTAGATTTCAGCAAACACATTCTTCAATATCTTCGGTGAGCACCAGAGAGCTAGAGTCAAGGTACTAATAATAGCCCTTACAATAACTCACGGTGTGCCCTTGGAATCATTATTTCAAGCTCTCAGTCCTACTTTCATATCTGTTAAAGGAATAAGCTTTAATATTTCTTTGTGTTAAGCAGGCAGGGCATCATTTTTCATGAAATTCTGGGGCAAGCTCAGTCATGGACCACCTGCTGCTTGTTGGCTAGATAGCACATGATGGGAGGCATCCCTTATGGCAAGCAACAAGGGATAGCCCTGAACAAAAGTTGTGGATTTGCACTATTACCATGTCCTAGGTCATTTACACCTAACTGTTCAATAGCCAGATTCACTAGATGGCTTTTAGATTGCTAACCCCCATTCTTAAACATATAAATTACTTAAACTTAACTGTGTTAAGAAATAGTTTTTGTCTAAGTAGTAGTATAAATTACCACTCAGCTTTACTAGTTAATCGAACAGTGCCAGGTGCTAAAAGCTCTCTATGATAGAAAAACATTAATACATTTAAGATAAACAGACTTTCAAGGACCGAATGCTACACTTTCAACAACTAAGAGAATCTAAACATGTGCTCTTTTTCCTGGGTTGAGAAAGACCACAAACTTTCTGCAACTCATCCTGAATTTCTGTCCTTGAGTACTCCACAGAACTGTTTCCTATTCCACAGTTTGGAGCTTATTACCTTTAATCATCAGCCCTCAGGACTTACAAAGGAGATGAACTTGAAGTGCTTTCTCATGTACGTTTTACCCTATTCCTAAGTTGTTTCTCTGTGTCTTTACTGACTAGAGAAAAAAAAAAAAAGACTAAACCAAAATGAGCCATGAACTGTTTCATGCTTGCTGTTTTCCAGATGCTTCTGAAATTATCTTTAAAATATCATCTGTTCGTTTCATTCTCCTACAAAGTTTGTTTAGAACTAAGTGTTTCTTGTGGACCTGAAACAGGTGAACCACCACGTTAGAGTTATTACTCAATACTTTTGATTCTAATGGATCTATCTGTGGGGACCCCAGGGGAGTCCTGGAGACTATCTTGTACTGAATCAGGAGAATATTTGTGTGCGAATGCCAATATCAGGGCAGCATCAAAGGTTCTTGTAGCTCTTGCCCAGGGGATTTTAAGATTTAGATTGCTGTTTTCCCATTTGGTTTAGCATCTGCTCCCCAACTGTTCATCAAATTCGTCGCTATAGTAGCTGTGCAACACTTAAAAGAGGGAAAATGGAGCCTGACAGTGATCCGTTATTTAGACAGACAACTAGTCTGAGAGACGTCCCCTCCAGGAAATTCAGCCTGCATTTAATCAGACCCTGTGACTTGTGTCCTCCTGTCAGTTTGAGTGAGTCCCAAATCCGCTCCTTGTTTCTTAATACCTGTGCAAGCAGGACATTTCAGCAAAGCAGTGTGAGAGAAAAAAGTCAGATTTTTAACTGTATCAGTTCCATTTCTGTAGGTCTTTGGCTCATAGGTCTTTGAGCTCAAAGGTCTTTGGTAGGTCTTTGGCTCATCTACTGAGTGTCAACGGGCTATATCCAGAGAGTGTTTTCTCCTCTTGGAAAACAACATTGCTCACTGCTTGACATCAGACCTAGGTGTTTGTGAAACTCTTGTCCTAATGTGGAAATTTAGTTTAAGATCAAATATATACCTGTGTGTGTGTGTGTGTGTGTGTATAATACATATGAAAGCATGTCTATAATAAATTAAGTAGAACTTTATTGTATCATAATGATACAAAATAAATATGTAATGATCAGAAGAGCTGAAACAGTTGCCAACAGTCTCTAAGAAATAATGGGGCACCCATGGGGTGTTAAATTATACTGTGATACATGCTGGGTAAGGCTGTGGGAACTCCGTTAAGATGGTTTCTTTGAAAGGAAGGATGAAGAAAGTCTCTTGGAAATAGTCCCTCAGGTGGTTGTGAAATAGGACTTTAAGCAGCACTTCCATGGAGACTGACATTATCATTTGAGGTGTTTCTCCTCCCCTATAAATCTTAGAGTTCCTTCTCACCAATACTGACGCACTCCATGGTATGGTTGTTGGCTTCCAACCCTTCTGGGCAATTGTCAAGGCACTTTCCAAGGTGTAAGTAAAATCCATTTTTACACTTTGTGCAGAAATTTTTGTTGAAACAGGTATCACAGTCAGCTTTGCATTCTGAAAGAGAAAAAAGGAAAGAAATATACTTTCTTTATCTTCACTTACCTATTGCTGGTCCAGGTCTGTATGCTTACATTATAGGCACATGTCACTTTTGTGTCAAATATGGTTAGGATTCAAAATTAATTTCTCAATTGCCAAAAATGTTTATAAGACCAAGTATCTATTTATATTAAATGACAATAAAAAGTGTTTCATCAGACCTTTAATGAAATATACTAGATATTGGTTTTGGGCTGTTTTGGGAGATTATGCATTCGTTCAACAAATATTTGATTGTCCACTATGTGCCTAGCTAGATATTCTAGAGTTTGCTCGACAAATACCTATTCTAGATATTGCTCGACAGTAGTGCATACAAGAGCGATAAAGACTTCACAGAGCTTACATTTTAGGATGGGAAACACAATAAACAATAACAACATCTGACCCTTATATGGTGATCACTATAAGTCAGACACTGCTGCAAGTATTTTATAATATTAAGTCACTTAAGAGGTTTAAGTTGTGCAGGTTATTGTGAGGACAATAACCCAGTGAGGCTGCTCTTATTATAATTTCCATTTTATAGATAAGGAAACCAAGGCTCAGAAAGATTATGTAACTAACCCAGGACCACTGAGCAAAGTGGTTCCAGAGTGATAAGTGCTCTGTAAAGAATAACAATGACACAAAAGGTAAGAGAAAGATATGGCAAATGACTGATAAGGGGAAAGGCTGATTATTGTGAGTAAGCAGGTCATGCAATGCTTCCCTGAGAAGGTGACATATGAGCAGAATCTTGAATGAAAGAAGAGAGCCAACCAAGCAAAGATGTTGGCAAAGAGCCTTCCAAAGTCTCAGAACAGTGAGTGTAAAACAGTAACTGCAAAGCCTTGAGTTGAGGTGGGAAAATCTTGCAAGAAGGCCAGTGATGTCAAGGGCCAGTGTGCAAAGTTGCTGAGATGCAGTCGCAGGGGATGAGTTGGAGGGGAAGGCAGGGCTACGTGTGGGGTGTGACAGAGGAATGGTATTTCTGAATTTAGATTCTAAAAAGTTACTGGGTCTACAGTGGGGAGAGTAGACTTTCAGGGTCCAGAGGAGAGGGGATAATGACAGTGTTTTCAACATTTATTTCCAACAGATAGATAAATGTTTCACTGGCTATACTGGAATCCTTCTTGAAGCAAAAATAGCTGAATTTATTAAGTCATTAAATACTTGGATGTTATGACTGTAATGGGAACTCAGATAGCATTAATGCTTACTATACTTTTCTATACGTTCCATGAGTAATAACCAAGTTCTCAGTTTTTGCTTTTATAATGAAAAACAACAATAACACAAAACATGAGTGCTTTTTAATAAGAGGTGAAAATTTTCCTGCTCTGAGGACTAAGTCCAAGTATGGTTTAGCCTAATTATCAGGTAAATATCATTATTTCCTTAACACCGAATATCACAAATATGCTAGAGGCCAGTTCAAATCTGGAAAGTTCCCAAGGATGAGATAAAAACATAATGCCATGTAGCACTTACTTGTACACTTATTTATATCTGGATATCGAGTTCCATAATATCCACTTGGACATGAAGAAAGACACACTCCAATCTGCTTCATGCCAATTCTTTCCAGAACAAAAAATAGTCTGGGCTTACATGACAAACATCCATTGTAATCTGAACACGTTGCACAGCCTCCTTGGCAGCCTTGACTGACGTTAGGATGCACTGAAGGGACAAATGCAGAAAGATAAAAATAAATGTTAAATTATAAACACAGAAGTTCGGATACACTTTGTTTCATTAGCTTCCAATTGGTGGTAGTGGGTGAATGAGTTGGGATTTTCCCTTCCCTTTTCTATGATCTAGTATTTCCCTTTAAAACATACATATATTGTTTTTAATTTAAAAGTTCTTAGAATTTGGGAATTTGGAAACTAAGAATATACTGCCTCAAGCTATTTATAGATCTCTCTCTCTCTCTCTCTCAATCTCTCAAAATCTCTCTGTCTCTCTCTCTGTCTCTCTCTCTCTTTCTCTCTCTCTCTCTCTCTCACACACACACACACACACACACACACAGTAAAAATATTCTCATTGAACCAGAACCCTGGAAGATTGGAGACTGGGTAGTTTTGCACTGAAATCAATGCACATTAGTTTGCTTGTCATTTATGTGATGGATGAAAAACATGCATCTAATTTCTTCAAGCAAGGATGACAACATAGATGAAGGTTTAACTTGAGTAAGAATACTTCCTTCTAGGGTATCTTTTTTCAACTGTGGTCTATTAGAGAACAGTTTTACCCTTTGCTCCCATGTAAATTGATTCTGAACCTATGTAGTTCCTTAGAATCCCCATCTCCCATACTTTCTTAAAATATTTCCTTTCCCAGGAGTTTTATATGTTATCAGTTCAAATTGGTACAACAAAGAAAATATGATATTTATCTTCTAGTATTTCCACGTGATCATGTGTGGTTATTTATATTACTAGTTATAATTTATAATATTTATAATGTTCCACATTTTATCTTTGGGGAGAGAATTCTTATAGTTCTTTGTCTTCATCTTCCATCTATTCAAGCAAAATATGTACTTTGTGAGGACATGACACTAAAGACTACTGCTACACATATTCCTGTGTGTGGTGAGACTATTCATTAGCAAGTATGAACAAATATAAACAAACATGTGGAAGATTCATGTTTATTTAAGATCTTCACAACTCTTAACCTTCTTGCGACTATTAACTGGTCATCAGCACGTACATATGAGCTGAGGGAAAACTGCTGACTGGAGTACATCTCTCACGTATCTGGTGTTTGGGATGCTTTCTTCTCCTAGTGTACTCTGTGTTCAAATACAATATAAGCAGCTTTATTGTCCTCCTAGGAATCCGGAAGGGAAAAATTGTGACTTTTATGACACACAAAGGTTGATGCACAGGAGTGTAAAGGTATCCCCAGCGTATTCTGACTTCTTTTGTTGTTGGTGGTGGGATTGGGTTCTGATGGGCCTTGCCATTACCAGGTCTGACTTCAAAGTGATGTTTGGTTCTTGCTAAGTTCTTTACCACAAAAACAAATCCCACCAGACTTAGTTAGAAGGGGGTACCCATAAGCCCAATCAGCCTTACCACAGGGGTGCAAGGGTTAGCTACAGAGAGTCAATTGGTTGACCAGCATCCTCTGCCTGGAGGAAACCATCCCTGAATCAGCCACAGGAACCACAAGCAGCTCATTCTCATTCCAAGACGTTTTGTAAATAAATTGAGGAAATGTGTGGGGGAAGGGAAGTCTGCTTTTCCTGTACATGCTCTTCTATGGGGTGGGACGGACATATAAAGTGGCACAGGAGGTTTAGACATCATAGGACCTGGGGGACTTGTAAGTGAAAACTGTTTTCCAAGGAACAGGATCATTTTTCATGCCAGTAAGTCAGCATTGGAGACTTACAGAAAATGTGTACATATATTTTAAGTAGGGAAAGGCCCTAAAAAGAAAAGGGATGAAGAAACCTTCCTGTGCTCAAAAGTGAGTTTGGTCCGTTTTAAGACACCAGAGATATAGGTAAAAGCCAGTGGAACCTTCTCATAAGAACTGTCTATGGAGAAGTGGACTTCACTTTGAAAGAAAATCACTTCGAGCCCAGGGCAGTAAGTGACTCTGAGTTTGAATGAACATGGGTTTGACTGGCCCACACCAACCTATCTCTAGCTCTGAAATGCAGCTGCTCAAAGGAGACAGAATTGTAATTTCAAGCATCTTGAAACTTTTGTCAATTATGATATAACTTAAATCAGCTATGAAAATAAACAATTTAGATGTGCAAAGCCTCAAGAACTGATATACCTTAAAATACATTTCATTTTAAATTTTGGGTTTTGGATGTTTAGAAACCCATCCAGGAAAAAGCCCCATAAAAGGACCCATAGTTTTAAAGGACCGAAATTATGAGATATGCCAAAGTACTTTGCTCAATTCTTTCTTTAAAACTTTCACTGATGAAATCTAACAATCAACTCATAATGTTGTGCTATATTCTTCTTGCTTGCTTTTTTTCATATTTTGCCTCTTTAGAAAAAAGTGTTCGGCAAAGTAGATTTTTGAAAAAGTAAAGAAGACATAATTGTCCTAATTGGCAAATAAAATTTCTGTTTGTATTTAATCAGGAAGATTACGGGCAACCACAAATGATGGCAAACTTTATTTCTTCAGGAAGGTTTCAGAGTTATGCTGTGGGAAGTGGGAAAAATTGAGACTATGAAGCTCAGATTCTAGGATTCTTTTTTTTTTTTTTTTTACAGTTGAGTAGTGATTGTTTCTTGAATGCTGTATAAGGGTCACTCAAATTATACAATCAGTATTACACAACTAGGTACAAATTTCCCAAACTTAAGGCAAGTTTTTACTTTTTATATGGAAACCACAGAAAACTTTGGTCTGGATTGACTGTAACTCTTCTAGCCTTAAAAATTTATGATTCTAAAGTTAGAAAATTAAATTCTATTTTTTCACACTTCTTCTTTTCCATTCTAATAATAACTTCATTTTGTATTCCTGAATCACCTTTTTTTCAAGCAGTGTTTTTGGACTATTATTTCATATGAGCAATGGAGATGTTACTGGTGATGAGGTTTCATAGAATATTTAAGGTTTAAACCCAATCTTAGAAAACGAGTTGAATAAAACTGAAAGGCAACCTACAGACTGGGAGAAGATATTTGCAAATGACATATCAGATAAGGGGCTAGTATCCAAGATCTATAAAGAACTTAGCAAACTTAACACCCCAAAACAAATAATCCAGTCAAGAAATGGGCAGAAGACATGAACAGACATTTCTCCAAAGAAGACATACAAACACATGAAAAAAAAATGCTCCATATCACTTGGCATCAGAGAACTACAAATCAAAATCACAGTGAGATACCACCTCACACCAGTCAAAATGGCTAAAATGAACAAGTCAGGAAACAACAAATGTTGACAAGGATGTGGAGAAAGGGGACCCTCTTACACTGTTGGTGGAAATGCAACCTGGTACAGCCACTCTGGAAAACAGTATGGAGGTTCCTCAAGAAGTTAAAAATAGAGCTGCCCTATCACCCAGGAATAGCACTACTGGGTATTTACCCCAAAGATAAAAATGTATTGATCTGAAGGGGCATCTGCACCCCCAATGTTCATAGCAGTGATGTCCATAATAGCCAAACTGTGGAAAGAGCCGAGATGTCCACCAACTGATAAATGGATAAAGAAGATGTGGTAATATATATACAATGGAACATTACTCAGCTATCAGAAAAGATGAATACTTAACATTTACATTGATATGGATGGAACTAGAGGGTATTGTGCTGAATGAAATAAATCAGTCAGAGAAAGACAATTATTACTTGGTTTTGCACATATGTGGAATATAAGAGACAGTGCACAGGATCATAGGGAAAGGAAGGGAAACTGAATGGGAAGTCATCAGAGAGGGAAAGAAACCATAAGAGACTGTTAACTATAAGAAACAAACTGAAGGTTGCTGGAGGGGAAGGGTAGAGAGGATGGGGTAACTGGGTGATGGGCATTAAGAAAGGCATGTGATGTGATGAGCATTGGGTGTTATATGCAAATGATGGATTATTGAACTCTACATCTGAAATTAATGATGTATTATATGTTGGATAATTGAATTTAAATAAAAAAAGAAAATGAGTTGAAGTTATCAGTATGTAAGTGGTCATGGTGGGGCTAGAGGAGGGAACACCCCAATTATCAACATCAAGAAGGAGACTGGCATGAGTTCAGTGCAACTGAGGCCTAAATAGTGGTTAATGGAGAAATGATGAATATAAAAAGATCAGAAGCACAGGGTAGGTTTAAATATGGAACACTTTGTGGGCTGTGCCAAGGAAATGATTCTGTAGATATTTCAATCTGGTGAGTGATGTGATCACATTTGTATTAGAAAGGTAATATCTCTGGAAGTATGAAAGGCACAGAAACTGGAAGACTAATATAGCGATCAAGGTAAAAGTCCAATGATAGCTTAAAATATAGTAAAGGCAGTGTAAAGTGTTGGGGAAGGTATGAATACTGCAAGGATATTTAGGAGGTAAAATCAATCAAATATGGTGAGTAATGTGGACTGAACAAGAAAGAGGATTTGAGAAGGTGTGTTTTGAGTTCTAGTCAGTGAAAAGTCTAAAAATATAAACATGGCTTGGGATCACTGCTTTTGCAGATTTTATGAAATATCCAGGAAGTGATGCTTAATAGATGGAACTTAATATTGTAATGGTTGCCAGAGATGTAAATGAGAGTCTCTGGCTATAGGTACTTAATTAGAGAAGACATCTTGAAAGAGGAGATGAAGAACGCCAGCAGAAGGAAACAGTCCAAAATAAGGGACATTTGGTAAGAGAAAAAGATATATTTTCAGCCGATTTTTAGCAATACTTTGTATTTCTATACCATTTTTGCTTTCAAAGCATGCGTCTCACAAGAAGCTAAATTAACTATAGTAACCATTGTTAGTAAGCATAGAAGCCATCACAATTATTAATTTTGAAACCTCAATCTAGGACTCAAAGAAATGCTAAAACTGTAAGACAAATAGCAAGTCTACATCAAAGGTTAGAACCTAGATCTTTGTTATCTAGTAATAACTTTTTTATATATAAGCAAACTTTAGGTGTGTAACAAGGATAAATATGAGTGGAAAAATGGGCAAAATTCATGGCAACATTAAGTTGGGACTGTCTTTTTTACAAATGAGTCAAATACACGGTAAAATTAGTGTATATTTCCCTAAAATTGGGAAATAGGAAACCATCTTTTCTTAACTGGTATACAAAGGTTAAATATGAAAAGAGTATGTATTAATGCATAATTTAAACCAATTTTCAGTGTTGGAACTGTCGATACTCTCTGAGTGACTTCAATTTCTCTAGCTGTTGAGCCTTCCTACTATTTCTCTATTTGATAATCTTGTGATGCATAACTGATGCAACAGTTCATAAAGGCTATGGTCATGAGAGTTAATCCAACTGTTTAAAAAAAGATTTACTGACTTATTTTAGAGAGAGAAAAAGCAAGTTTCAGGGGGAGGGGCAGGGAGAGAGGGAGAGAGAGAGAATCTCAAGCAGACTCCCTGCTGAGTTTGGAGGTACAGGGGGAAGGGGATTTGACCTGGCTCTACTCGGAGCTTGACCTCATGACCCTGAGATTATGACCTGAGCCAAAATCAAGAGTTGGACACTTAACCAACTGAGCTACCCAGGTGCTCCTCAACTAACTTCTTTGATAAAATATCCAGAACACAGAGTTTTAAATGGTAGAGCATTTGGTAAATACACAATCTTTGGCTAGTTCTATTTAATGCTTATGATATACTGAACCAACTGCAGCACTGACATCTGAGCTCTGTTTCTGTAACAATATAAGTGTAAGCTTAAGGATTTGCCTTAGTTTAATACCCTTCTAAGACCCAACTGCAAATGTACTCACATCTACTGTAAATTGCTGTGTGGAAGAAATCCAATATTGCATGGTGCCAATTACCTCTGACAGTCATTTATTTGTGGCTAGAGAATTCCCAGAAGTACAAAATTTAGGTTTATAAAAGGTTTAACTTAAGTTTATAGTAAGTGCCAAATACATGAAAGTACTATAGTGATTTTATAATTCAGAGAATAAAAGATAAATAACATTTGATAAGTTATTTTTTAATAATAATATTTTAAAGACCAGATTTTTCCTAAAGCATTCTTATCTTCACAACATTAACTGCCTGCTCTTCTCCTTGTAGTGACCTTAAGTGACAGGGTAGGGATAAGAGGCCAGTGGAATTCTGTAATCAAAGCTAGTTTTGCATCTGCCCTTTCTTCCATGTCCTCTCCTTTTATGAGGATGTTCACATTGATTGGAAGCTTCTTGAAAGTTGGTCTCGATAATGTCTTCATAATCTTCTTGATAATTTCCAGTTTCTACATAGGGCAGCTACTTATTAAATGGGTTCTCCCTTCCAAGTACTAAACAGGCCCAACCCTGCATAGCTTCCGAGATTAGACATGATCGGGCATGTTCAGGGTGGTATGGCCATAGACTTGAGTGGGTTCTCAATGAAGAGTTTTGATTACTGAACAGAAGAAGGCACTAAATATGAAAGATAAGCTATTTATTTGTTCTTAAAAATAATAAAGATGCCAGAAAGGTAAATACTTAATAGAAAGTATAATAACTGATTTTAAGTTGGCTGTGCCTATAAATATCTGGTAAAGGAATAAAGTTTCAAATCATATATACTGTGAAGATGCTTAATTATGAAATAAATCATTTGAAATAAAAAAAAAAAACAGAAGTTTTTCTAGGACCATTTACTGCAGTTCTCTATTCACCTAAAGGAACTGTAGACTTACATTTGCCTAAGTAAGGACAGAATATTTCTATCATACCTTGAGCCTTGATTGTTATAGAGTAATTTTTAAGTTTAATATAGTGCTGTCATGGAAAGAGATGTTTCATGGGTCCTCTGGAATGTTTGGCATTATTCACTTCAAGAAAAATCTAATGTTAAAAATTTGAATTACTTGGCAGTCTCTTTCAAATTTTATTGAATCAACCTCAGAAAATATTGAGAGTCAATGTTTCTTATTTACTCATAAGTTAAAGCAGCCAAGGCGGATCAAACAGTGGCTAGATCTCCACAACCACTTGTTAGGTACAGATAGCAAAATATCAAAAAGGTGTCTGAATGAATACAATTACTTATTGGTATAGAATACTCCTTTACAATCTCAAATGATGATATCTGGATGAATAGAAACCTATCATAGTCTTCCACTATTATTTCTGACTAGTAATTTGTTGAGAGCCACATGTTTATATATACAAATGTACACAGATTTTGCTATTTTTGCAGTGTAGCATCTGAATGGTGTGTACATATGTGTATATATTGTATATGTGTATATATATGTAATTAGGCACAAAATGCCCACATACATAACAAGACACATGATACACACACTCTATTTGGTCTTTTATCAAAGTCAATAGCACAGACATTAATTGACCTAAAGCAGTTAGGATAATAGAGTCTGCCACATCTTTTGTCCCAGTGGATCAACCTTGAATACCCTGAAAGTCTGTGCCCACACCAATGAGTTTACCAATCCTAAAGTCTCAGAGAGAAATGTATTCACCAATTGCTGAATACAGCCCTGTTAGGGCTCCACCATTATTATGTGGGGAAACATACTGTTTTTAATGGAAACTATTTCTTTGAGAACTTGGAAAATCTTTCTCTTTCTCTTACTGAATAATAATTTCCTGAAGGGAGTCTAATATTTATATTCTATAAATACTTTAAAATAAAACCACAGCAATAAAACAGACCTAACATTAAATAGCAATTAGCTAGACTTTCCACTAAAATCAAGCCAGCTCAAAATATTATGAAAATGGCTAGCAAATGATGGCAGATATAGGATTCCTGAAATCTAAGCTCTGATGAATATTTGGTAGCTAGATGCCAACTTGGTATCCAATGGCTGTGCTCTGTCTCTCCACAGGCTACAGAATTAGGACTAGAAATGAAAGACAGATGAAAGTGGGCTGCATTGTATACACACTGTGAAAACCATGATTCAGGTTTTCAACAAAAATTTCTAATAACTCACTATGTACCTAACCCTACTTGTGATGTAATAAATGAAGGAGCGAACAAGACCTCTAGTTCTTGATCTCATGATGTTAATCAGTTAATAAGCCAGTAAATAATTAAATACTTAAAGATTGTAATGGATGTTGAGTGATATAAACAGGTGAATAAGATAGGGAATAACTGTGGGGAGTTACTTTAAATACAGTGGTCAGGGAAGGCAGCTTTTAGAACGTCACCCTTTAGCTGAGACCTGGAGAATGAGAAGGAGTCAACTATGAAAAGCTAAGGGAGGGAGAGTATTCCAGGTGGAGCATCAGCAAGTGCAAGGATTTTAAGGCTATGGGAAAGAACCAGGCATAAGGACCAGCACAAGGGGAACTAATGAGGCTGCAGCACTGTGAATGGTTAAGAGATGAGTTTAGAGAAGGAGGGTAGAGGCAGATACTACAGAACCGTGTGGACCAAGGTAAATAGCTGGGATTATATGCCAAGTGTATTTGGATTCTACATTGCTAATTGAATATCAGAACGAAAGGAAAGAACACATTTTACCTGACATAATCATTCACTTTAATTTTTGTTAATTTTATGGATTGTGAAACGGAAACAGCATCTTGTATTTCTTGGAGACATGTTGCTTTATTAATTTTTGTATTAGAGGAAAATGTTCTAACTAGCCCAACAAGATAGATATTTGTATTCAGATCCTAATCTTTGAAGAGACTGTGCATCAATCTATATCTTCTTTGCTCTTGGAAACATTTGATTTCTCCTTTGTTTCTCCTTTCTCGAGCAGTAATTTTAGTTTGTTTCAGAGTTTTACATTTTTGTTCTCTTTTCCTGGAGTATGTGTTGGGGGATAGTGGTGGTGGTAAAGAGAAACAGGAAAATTATGAAATACATAAGAGGTCATAAGAACAAATAAAGAGAATAAAAAATAAAACATTTTGCAATCTTGCATATAATCTTCTCTGTATTTTCCTGAATTCTTGCCATTAGTGATGAACATTGACAAAGTCTAGGTAATTTAGAGCAACAACATTATAGTTTCCATTTCTAAGCTTCCTTTTAGAATGTCTATGTTCTGTTCTTTTTTCCATTAAAAAAATTAGTAGCTTGTGGGCTAATTCCAAAGTTGATTCTTCAAAAGTAGTGAAAACCATATTAGTTTTCCTGTGACCTACCAGATAGCTGTAGTTGATTCTGCTGTTGACACTGCAACAGAAAGCATTTTGTACCACCAAAAAATAGTGTTTTTTTCCTCACCACAAGTCGAAATTTATCCTAAGGTTAATGCACCCTGCTATGGGTGTAAAATGTAAGGTACTGAATCAGCATCTCCAGCTGTTGCTAAAGGAGGGAAAGCTTCCCCTTTTCCAAGTGGCCATGTTCCCAAGTGGAGGTGAATAGAGGACAAGAGGGAGTGGATAAGAGTAATGGAGACCCAGATTCTGCAGAGAGCCAGGACCTGTTGATGAGTTAGTGGGTGGTAATAACAGCATTTTTCATGAGACAGATCCAACAGTGTTCATCCAACAGTGGGAATCATTATGTGCTCTGGTCTGGCTGAGTGAGCCATCCCCCCCTTTTTTTTAAGGAGAGAATTAATTAGAAATCAACATAAACAGAAAATGTGATAGTTTAATGGTAATGAATCTGCATGGGTGTTATTCCCTAACTACTAAGTTTGCATTCTTGAACCAAACAAACTTCAGTTTGTGCTAAAAACAAACTCTACTTTGTTATATTATGAATAAACTTGGATCTTCTTGCCACATAGCATGCTAAAGTAGCCTATCTGATGGCTGAGGTCTTAGCATAAGCAAACAGCAGGCAAAAGACTTGCGGTATTTTAACAGGCACAAGAAGATGTGCAAATAGTGGGTATACCATTAAATAAATCCAGCTTTATGTGTCACATCTAAAATCCTGAGCAGAAAAAATAAGTGGATTTTTCTCCTAGAGTCACAAAATTGCTGACAGAGCAGAAGGTGCTGACACTCACCTTTGTGAATTGTATACATTTTTGTACTTCATGTGCCTGGTTTACTGCATCACCGCCTCATTCAGAAATGGCTCCTGCACATTTCCCAGAGGAGCACAGGGTCTGGGAGGTGGTGAATTGGCTTTGGACTCATACAGAATTCTAAGATTTACTAGCTGAATAGCCAAAATTTATCTCTTTATTTAACTACTCATTTAGACAGTTAAACTCTCCAACATCCACACACTATTAGTGAATGAGCATCTAAAGACCAATAAAACCAATCATCTGTAGATGTGACAGAGTTCCGAGTCTGGTTATTTAGACACAAGTTGCTTTTTGAACCTAAGCTTTCTCATCCGTAATGTGGGATATCTACTTGATAGATACTGGGGGGATTAAATGAGATCACATGTAAGCACCCAGCACTCTTAAAGGCACTGGTAACAAGTCAGTTTGTGTAAGGCACTTTGTTTTACCCGGGAGGTACTAAGTATAACCTTGCGCTATTTCCACTCTAATTCAAGGCAAGTGTGAGGCTTTAGTCAATAATGACTCTCAAAAACCTCCAAGCAAGGAGGCTAGAGAGAGGACAGATGCTGATGCTTCTTCTAACACAGATTTGGGGGAATTTGGAGAGCCAGGGACTCACTAACAGTCATAGAAAGAGGCTACATTTTAAGCACCACAGATGCAGCTTTTAGTGAGTATCAGATATGGTGGTCTCACACCACATTCTGGGCAAGAAGTCCTCTGGGACTCTAGCAATCCACTGAAGACAAGGACGTGCCTCCAACATCCCGGAAGAGGTAAGATGTGCCATAGAAATGATACCAGAGAGGTACAGAACACCTGACAGTCTTTGCCAGTAAGGGTCTAAAACTATACTGGGTATAAAATTGAGCTGGAGTACTTTTTTAATAATGTGAATGCATAGGTTTCATTCTAAAAAAATCTTATTCAGGAATGAGGAGGTGGGCCCAGGTAGTTGCATCTATAAGAAGCACTCCAGGTGAATGTGACACAGGTGATACAGACACCCTACTTTTAATCATCACATCATTGCCATTTTCACAATAAGTATTCACTCAGTGATTACTCTTCCAGGGATCCAGAAACAAAACATGGTCTCCAATTCAAGAAGCCTACAATACAGTTGGTAAAACAGTCTTTGTATTTTTTAAGGCCCATCAATAGATAGACTAGAAACTTTAGCACAGCAGAAATTCCAACGGAGGGGCAGTTGCTATGGCTAAGGTATGTGAAGATGCCAGACCGCAGTCAGGAACAGTTATGGGACCTGAAGGAAAAGACCTTAGACAAATAGAAAGGGAGGAAGACAGTGTTAGGAGCAAGAGTGTTATGCATGAATGCATAAAGAAGATTTGGGAGAATGGTGAATATAACTGTGGAATTTAAAAGGATTTTAGAGCCCTTCCTGCGCTCTTCAGTTTCAGACGAGAACACTGTGGTCCACATAGTTCATTAGCTTCTAGTGATAGAATCATAAACCTCTGGAAATTTAGAGGGATTTAGTTCAAATAGCCTCCCCAGAACAGAACAGTCCATTTAATCATGTCTAGTAAAACAAGTCTTATGTTTTGGGGGCAGCCAGTATAATTATTTTATGGCATCTCCACATAAGAACATCTCACAACATCTCCCTATTTTGAACATCAACCTGCCTGTCTTTCAGAAAGTTCTAGTACCATAGAGCACACCCAATACATTTTCTCCTTTTTCCTTAAGAGAGTTTGTTAAACAGTGTTTGGTGCTTTGGATGGAAAGATGGATAAAACCTATGAGTCTGAAGTACGGTGAGAGACCATAAACAGAGTAAAGCCAGTGTGGTAGATATTATGTACAAGGCCTTGGCAGAAAGGAGACAACTAAGCATCTGGAACCACCTACTTGGGAATCCTGACATCTGAGCTGGATTTTGAGAAATATGGGGAAGCTGGGTGGGGGCTTAAATTTAACCTTTTATAGAACTTGAAGGAACTGTTTATAGACAAATCAGCAACATGATTTAATTTAGTTTGAAACAAATACTCTGATGACAAAGAGAAGAATTTCTGGGGAGAAGAAACTAAAAGTTAAGTTAATAGAGTGTTATATTTGATAGCCGGCACGGCTGTTTGCTGAATTAGAAGAGCATTAATGGGAGTAATGCGAAAAGAGGGCATGGACTGTAAAGTCATTTCCAAAGAAGAATGGGTGAGGTCGACAGGATTTGACAATCAATTTTAAATGGGTAAATTAAAAAACAATAACAACTAATAAATGGGTAAACGAAGGAGTAATAAATGTTGATTTGGATGCCTCTAACTGGGGAGACCAGGAACAAAATGATGTAATTGATTGAGATATAGGGATTCAAAAATATCCAACTAGAAGGGCAGGGGCCTGAAGGAGGGAAAAAAGCAGGTAAAAATGATTAAATTGAGTTCCTGGGGGCTTGGACTTGTCTTTTCTCCCTTTATAGCCCCAAGAGATAGCCCAGGACTAGGCATATTGATGGGTTCATTATAAATCATAAAGAACAAATAAATCCCTTCATTTTATAAAAAAATAAACCCCTCCAAAATCAAGAACTGAGACTTATGGAAATTTGGTGCCTTCACAAGGGGATCACCTAGCCTTAGTGGCACTCTTCAGAGGTTTTTTTGATTTTCACTAAAACATAAAATTTATGGGCAGAAATAAAGGGGAGCAAAAGTTAAGACCAAACATAAGGAGCATGAATAGCAGGCTAAGGAGTTTACTGTGAAAATAACAAGGAAACATTACAATTTTGAAAGCTGCTGGAATTTTAGGAAACGTTCATATATTATAGGAATTCAGAAAACAAACTTGGAAGGATTCTTCTAACCCAGCATTTCAGTCATCACACCTGAGCATGCATGAATTTAGGTGTGGAATCTGAGAGCTTTCCAAAGCCAGAGAGCTAAAATGCTGGAGCTAAAAGCTTAGTTTCTTATGGCATCAATATCTGATTACATTTTCCAGAGTTTGAGATCAGTCCCTGATGTTCAGTTCTGGTGATAGTCACTGTGGAGACAGGACCTGGAAAGTTAGTCATGAAAACTGCTCAGAGTAGGAGCAAAAACCTGCCAGTTATTCCTCTGGTTTTCTGCCTTCCTCCTCATAGCACATTTTCCTGTGGTCCATTACAAATAATCACTCAAGGGGTGCCTGAGTGGCTCAATCCGTTCAGCAACTATCTTTGGCTCAGGTCATGATTCTGGAGCCCCCAGATTGAGTGCCGCATTGGGCTCCCTGCTCAGTGGGGAGTCTGCTTCTCCCTCTGACCTCTCCCCTCTCGTGATCTCTCTCAAATAAAATCTTAAAAAAGATAAACAATCACTCCACATTGAGACTATTGAGCCAAAACCTTTAGTTACAAAAAGAGACACAACATAGCTCATTTTGCTTCATATCCCCAATAGGCATGGTGGTTTGGACACTATCACCAGAAGGTGCACTGATCAATATTTATTAGGGAGCTGATTTCAGAATTCTAATTCATTATTCTATAACAAAAATACTAATTACAGGCAGTGAAATAGTAAAATGGGAAAGGTCTTTTTTTAAATCACTTAATAGAATGTTTTGGTAGTTCCCTCCCTTATCCAAGGTTTTGCTTTCCAGTTTCAGTTATCTGTGGAAACCATATTTTGGGAACAGACGCTCCTCCTAACATAGTGTCAGAAGGTCTGTAGTAGCCTAGTGTTTATGTTATTCGCCTCGCTTCATCTCATCACGTAGGTATTTTGTCATCTCACATCATCACGATTAGAAGAGAGTGGCGTAGAGTGGAATAAGATATTTTGAAAGAGCACATTTACATTACTTTTATTACAGTATGTTGTTATAATTGTTCTATTTTATTATTAGTTACTATTGTTAACTTCTTACTGTACCTAACGTACAAATTAAACTTTAACACAGGTAGGTATGTGTAGAAAGAAACAGTACATACAGGGTTTGGTACTATCCTGGTTTCAGGCATCCACTTGGGAGGTCTTGGAATGTGTTCCCTGAAGATAAGGAGGGACATATATATATTACTACAAGTCACTATTTTTAGTTTCTTTTAGTTTACAAGGACTGTTAGGGGAGCCATGGGCTTAGATTTTATTTTAGATTTGAAAGCATTTTTGTTCAGTCTTTAAAACGGCTTATTTAGCAGTCTTTTTCCCTCAGCATCTCTTTTCCCATGGGTGGGCTCACACATGGATATTTAAAGGGAAAGGACCTTAATGATCCACCAATTCACTTTGTCAGCCAGTAAGAATACTCTACTGCATAATAGAGATTTCCCCTAATTTACATGCTTTTATTGTCAAACACCAAAGAAACTACGCTAATAGGAGGAACTTCACAGGAGATAAAGGGGGATCGTGGTCACGCAGGAAAGGCCATAGACTTGTAGTAAAACAAAACAAATATGCCCCTTTCAGAAATTTGAGATTTAGTTCTGCTCAAGTTTACTAGCTTTGTGATACTATACAAACCACTAACATCTTTAAGCTTGATCTGTAAAATGAGAATGGTAAGACCTGCTCACCCATTTCAGTGGGGTATTGAAAAACTCAAATGAGACAATGTTCATAAACTGCAAAATTATACTGATATGTTATAGTTAACAGTGGGCATAAATGATACTTGACCAACTAGGGCCAGATTGGAATCTAATCATTCCCAAGAACAGAATAAGAATACCTTTAATGAGAACACTGACAAGTGTATTTGATGAGAGTATGTGGAATTGGTCTGTTGTTTTAAATTGTGCACTATCATGAGTCATGTTAGACTAGAGTAACAGATATTAGTAACTTTTTAGATTTGGATCTCATGGAGTAAGGAGATAAGGAGATTGTGAAACAAGTGTCGATCCAGCGAGCAGAAAATTCTCTTTGAAATGACCATTAATTAAACAAGAAAGAATCAGATTGCCTGAAGAATTCTTCTCTGGAAGGCCATCCCTTGAACCCATCTGCTGTGTGGCCTTCGGTGTTACAGAAGAGCCACAGGAGTTGTTTCTACTCTAGGGTCCACTACAAAATGACTACAGTCAGCTGACCTACTTTCCTGGACTTTTTTTTCCCCCTTAAGTAATTTGAGGGGATTATGCTGCATACACTACTCCCCAGAATCTTCCTACCTACTAAAACATGTTGCACACCTAATTCACATGTGCTCTTTCTCTAATATTTTCTATTGACATAAATGGCATCAATCCAGTTGCCAAAGCCAAGATTCTAGAAGCCCCACTCACCCTCATCTCAAACCACTCTTCCCTGTGGACTCTACATCCTTAGCTAAGAGAGCTCTCTCATCTTTCCACTTCCCACCAAGACTACTGCTACTATTTAGCAATTAGAGTGATCTTTTAGGAACAATAGTTGAGATTTTATCAGGGCCCTGCTTTAAAAACAGCTTAAAGGCTCTCACTGCTCTTCCCAAGTAACCACTTCTGTCAGTTAGATCAGTTTTCTCTCTCTCAATCTCTTTTCTTGTCTAAGGAGCCATTTGTAGTACCATCTCAGCTGAAGAGAGAACTCCCATTGTTTAAACCTCCGGCACTGTCTTCCTGATGAAAAGCAGAGTGTAATGAGAAGGCTGTGCTTTAAGTCAGAAGATCTGGGTATACTCTTACATCTACCATGGCTGGCTGCCACTTTGGTCAGCTGCTTAATGGTTTTGAGCCTCAGTTTCTTCATTTATAAAATAGTTAAAATATATTGGGAGGTTGTTGTGAGGTTTACAAGAGATAATAATACATATAAAAGCACATGATATTTAACTTTCTTTACTCGAAAGCTTTCACAAGTTAGTAATAACATACAGAAAAGAATTGGATCATATTATTTTCAAGGGTCTGAATTCTGGCAACTGACATCTTTAAAGCTATCAATTAATGTTAGGAAAGGTCATCAACAGACTTACATAAGAAGTCCAAATAACGTGTTGCTATGTGTTTGCCAAAGTGGTGCTTTAAGGAGACTGGATGGTATGTTCCATGAAGTGGTCAAGGGGTTACCATAAAAGGTTTGAAAAATGCTTTCGTGAGATGGACAAAAATGCACTATTTTTAAACACACAATATTTTAATATTTGTTTGGTAAAAGTAATTCCAGTTAGTGAACTAGCATGAAAGTTCAACTATAGAAATTAGTCAATGTGCTGAAAAGGGAAATTTGCTCAGCCAAACCATGTCATTCCATTACAAGCTTTACCTAACAATGCCAACTACGTTTATAGTACGCATAGCGTACTTCCTATGATTGTCACAGACGTCATGCTAAACGATGACTCTTATTCATTGGTCATAAATTTTCAGACAAGATAATACTGGGAGGCCCAATAAATTCCAGTGTTTTCTGTTGATCTTCCTTCCACCTTCCTGCCTCATCCTCACGTGCTGTCTGGTATCCTTGTTTTCCAGAGAAAAATCTGGGTGTGCATTGGCTCATTTGTAAACCATCTCATTAATTTCCAATTTTGTTTAAACAAGCCTTAAAAAGAAATGTTATACAACTTAGAAAGAATATCTAACAGCTCTGATTTATCTTCAGCCGAATAATGTTTAATTCTCGGTTCATATGTTCTTTCTGTAACCACTGTGACGTGCCACAAAAGCAGGTTTGATGTATGCTTTGCTGACTTTTGTAATCTTAGCATATACTATACTAAATGTTCAATAAATCACTGCCCAATGAATTTATGGTGTTTTGATTAGGACTAAGTTTAATTTCAGTTTTTCCTATTTTTTCTCCCAATAGAATTTCTCTTTCACTTGTTAGCTTTAAAAAAATATGGTCTGAAAAACTCCATGAAAGTATAAAGAGAAACTCATGCTTTTGAATTGAAGCCCTAATTCCACATTCTTGAAGTTTTGACTGACAACTATCTACAGCATGCTACAAGAAGGAAAAGGAAGAGCTCTTTGATTTTCCTGTTGGGGGGACTCTGAGATAAGTCTCTTGCTTTCATCTGAGTAAAGTAAAAGATTATGAGTCTCATTTTACAGTGCATGCAATAGAATCACAGACTAAATAAATGGTTTATCTAAAACATACAGCAGAATGTTATTTGAAATCAATCCATCTGCCCCCTAACATGGGATTTCTTGAACTATAGTCCAAACTCCAGAAGATCTGGATCCAAAAAAGGCAATCATAAAGATGTTATTCTTCTGCAATTAAGTTTATGAAGTTTCCCTTTCTTCTCCCTTAAATTTCTTTTTATTATTTTCTTTGCTAAATTGTGGATAAATTTGGGATTCAAGAGGGACTTTGTAAATGATTGTCATTACACATTTGAAGCAAAACAAGGAAAAGTAAAATCTCATTGTAGATATTTTAATAACATTATTTACATAGCATCTTTTTTCTAGAGTGCTGTTCCACAGAGGAAAAAAATCTTATGTAAAAAAAAAATCCTACTCCTATAAAGAAAGCAACCTGCATATACTAATGAGAAATCTGAGATAGTGACACCAATAAAGAAAGTGAATTAAAATTCAAGGCTTTTTAGATTTTAGTGTAGGGTCTAAATCATCAAAGGCAGGGAGAAACAATAACTAGTCAAAAGGATATACACCTTTTCTAGTCAAGTATCATAGTAATCATTAATAGTGTATAATTAATTTTAAATTCAGTCAGTGAAGCCTCTGATGCTTTAAATTACTTAGCTGTGTTATCCTCTAGTACATATAACAGGAAGGGGCAGAGTGGAACTTGGGGAGCTCTGGCCCCTTGAGGCTAAGGTACTACCCTATTTTACCAGGTGATATTTGATATCAGTACCAGAGCCTAGCCATTATATCCCCTTTTTTAAAAAAAAATTATTTATTTATTTGAGATCACAAGTAGGCAGAGGCAGGCAGAGAGAAAAGGGGAAGCAGGCTCCCCACTGAGCAGAGAGCCCAACACGGGGCTCGATCCCAGGACCCTGAGACCATGACCTGAGCCGAAGGCAGAGGCTTTAACCCACTGAGCCACCCAGGCGCCCCCATTATCCCTTGTAATTGTCTTTAAATAATAATATCGAAACCAGAGGTTATATAAGGTAAGATTTCAGATGTATTACTTTATTTTGGAGGGAACATGGAGAAATAGGTAAGAACTGCTTTTGAACATGTTGATAAAGAGAGCTATAATCACTGCCCCCCATCTTTTTTAAAGCATTAGAATACCAGTAGCAAATTTTTATTATTTTCAATTTAAATTTACTCATTTCCCCTACCTTCTGTGTAAATTAAACCATGTCTATATAGCCATAATTTAAAATAATATTTTCACATTCAGTACAGTTATATGTAATTCCTGTCTTGATTCTTTTACCCTTAGTCTTTTCCAGTGTATTGAAATCTGTACATCAGATAGCATAAAGCCTGCTGTTGCAAGCATTAATAAGATGTATCATTTAGGAACAGTTATGTACACGTTGTTTAATCTCTAATGGAAAGGATTTCTTTAAATATTTACATCAGAACAGTTGTCAGAATGAATCCTGCAAACTTGTTGGCATACTCCCAGGAGCAGGGAACTGGCATGGGGGAGGGGAGATTCCTGGTCCCTGGTCCTATAATTTTAAGCAGTCCTAGAATTTCAGGGAGCCACTTGCTAGAATATGAAGAGTTTGTATTAACAAAAAGGTACTTCAGTGTGTAGACCAATTCAAGTAACGTATCTCAGTAACCACTTTCGTTTATTGCTCTTGTAAAAATGACTCTCCATTTGCTTCAGGTTTAAAGGGATTATTTAGGTTTCAGAGACCCAGTAAATAAATTGTGTGTGAGAAAAGAAACTTGTATAAGAAGTGTGAAGAAACACCAAACTTACTCTGTTCAATGGCTCCCAAGGTGCTTCATATACAGAAATGTCTTGTTGCTTCCATGAATTGCTGAGTAAGAGTTAACATGTAAGACTGAGACAGGAGACAACTGAAATCTGCCAAGATAAATGCAGCAGTGTTTTATAAATTTAACTCAGCTGTCTGTGTTTATTTTTTCTTTGGAAGATCCTAAAATTAAGACTGTTCAACTCATCTTAGTATTGGTTTGGAATTTGGAGAGTATTTGAGGAAGTGATTTGGGGCTAGGAAGGGTGGAGAAAATATCCTGCCCTGGAAAATCTTGGCAAGTATCATCTGAAATGTGTTCGTACCTGAAGAACAGTAGCACATTTGCCCCTCAGCCT
The DNA here is from genome assembly GCA_028533885.1 of Nasua narica. NCBI lineage: Eukaryota > Metazoa > Chordata > Mammalia > Carnivora > Procyonidae > Nasua > Nasua narica. The sequence goes on from CM052802.1 coordinate 32,320,636, forward strand.
GTTAAGTAGTTTGGTTAAAAACTATTACATAAAGCTTTCTGGGATTAAAAGCTCTCCATTTATAGTATGGGCAATATACTGAGTTCAGAGGCAGTTTTTAATGAATTTCTGAAATGTCAGTGAGATGTCCACAGGGGTGCTGAAAATGGCAGTGGTAGCCTGAAATGGCTGAGAGCTCCTTTTTCCGGAACTCTCCTTTACTCTATTAGAAATTAAACTTTGAGGTATGGACACATAATGCTCACAAGTCTGAAAACACACACGAATCAGGGCTGGGTCCTAGAAGCACAGGGCTGGGTGGAATGGCACATGTTATGGATTATTGATACTAGGGTCAAGTATGCATCGACATGACCCTGCAAGTTTAACTGGCTTCCAAGGGAATCCCACCGATCTATGTTTACAGCTTGGATCTGCATCAAGCTCCGAACAGAACTGGAAAGCTGGGTGGATGTCTTGGAAATGTGCTATAGGAAAGAGAGACTGCCCTTTCTTTGTAGAAGGGGCTCAGAGTTACCTTAAGAGTTATCTCGAGGATGGCATGAGGTGACTGGGTAAATGGAGGGCAGAGGGGCTGAAGATGCCACCTGTGGGCTTTTTCTCTTATTAACAAGCAGTAATGAAGGTCCTTTTGGCCTTAGATCAACAAATTGGTCATAAATTGGAAAAGCAAGACTGAATTCTGTGAGGAACAAATCTTCAGTACTTCAGTATGTGCTCATGTAGTTTGTGGCCAAGCAGCATTTGTCTGTATCTTTTGTATTTCCTGGCAGAAATGACATGCCATCAAAAAGTGATGACAGTTACTAACAGCAACTGATAGGTTACAGTCTTTTTTTTTTTAAGATTTTACTTATTTATTTGAGAGAGGGAGTGAACATGAGCAGGGGGCAGGGGAAGAGGGAGAAGTAGGCTCCCAACTGAGCAGTGAGCCCAATGAGACAGGCAAGACTGGCGGGGCTCAATTCCAGGACCCTGGGATCCTGACCTGAGCTGCAGACACTTAACTGCTTAACTGATGGAGCTACCCAGGTGCCCCTTAAGGTTACAGTCTTGATGCTAGGTTTTCAAAAATTAAATTCTTCAATTCTTAGACTGTCTCATGGTCAAATTCAAGACCAAAGAAAATCAAATATATAGTGCCACTGAATTGGTGATATCATATTGACTGTAGGTCATTGTAACTCTTCATTGTGCACAGTGCAGGAGGTCAGGGTTTATTGGCTAGATGTTACCTGGAGATTGCCAGTCGCCAAAGGCTGGCCAGGAAAAGAATCTGACTGCCTGCCTCTCTGTGGATTTAAAATAAATAATATCACCCATTCACATGTTTAAACAAAAAGAGCTTGTGACCCAAAGTCAGAGGAATATTGAAATATACTGAAATTATTCTGAATTATAAAGGAATGTGAAATGTACCACATTTAAGGGCAGTGAACAGTGGGATCCATCACATGAGGTAGACAGTGTATCTTTTCTAGATATTTGAGGCAATGCCAGTAGTTTCAAAGGCGGACTTTCACTTAGGTTATTAAGCACAGATGCATTTGTGCTTCATGAATATTTTCCCATAAAAAGGTTTAACAATCTCTTAGTTTCTAACATATTGAAAGTTTAAAATTAAAGCTCCACTTATTGATAACTTCTCCTTAGCTACTTAGAGCATCATGTTTCTAAATGGTATTCTTTTCAGTACAAGAAATCCTAAGTGCGCTCTTGGTCCTTTCTTAGCTCTGGAGGTTTTAGAACCCCTGTCCTGGAAATGAACTACAATTTTCTTATTTCCAAATGTTACTTCAGCAATATTATCTCTGAATTGACCTTAGGATGTTTACAAGGATCTCTTCCCTTCCCATCCTAATCAGACACCTCTTTTACAAAGCCTTACACCAAACTCCTTAGGTTCTTTTTATCGACGAAGGGAGCAAAGAGAGAACTTGCAAGGGGAGACAGCGGGAATTCTGTACGTGTGCATTTGCATCCCTGCAGGCAGACAAAGTGGTTGTTAAGATGATGGTGACATGAACCGTGCATGCAGGCCAGCGGCATATTTCGATCTCTTGCCTGCTTAGGGTGAATCTACTGAAGAAAAAAATCGGTAGAAAAGTATTGTTTTCTGGTGGATTTCCTGCTCTCTGTAACTCATAATTGCTCCCAATCCTCAGGGACAAGTAACTAGGTCTGGCCACGGGGGCAATGGCTCAAGCGTGCTGCGATGACCCTCCTCCCCAGGAGCCTGGCTTTCCTCAGTCTAATTACTTTTGGCAATTGTGGTTATTGGGATTTGGCCTAGTGACTCACTAGAACCCAAATTCTCCCAAGGAGCCCCCTTAACAAGCAGAATTAAGTCTGACAGGAAGCCCAGACTTCCACTTTGCTTTTACATGGAGATTTCCCTGGTTTATGACAAGGTTTGGAAATTCTTCATGGACTAGAAAAGAATAATAAATGAGATGTGATGAAGATAACCACCCAAAGGAGAGCACATTAGGAGAGAAGTAAAAGCAGTAAGTTCACGAATAAACAACCTACCATGAAACTTAACCCATTAAGATGGAGTTAAAACTATGTTATTTATAGTAGTTTTACTGATCAACAGTAGTCAATCTGGAGTTAGTCAGGAATTGTAGAAACTATAAAAGAAAAGAATGTTTATTTCTCATTAGGCAGTTTTCTAACCATTACATGTTTTCTGAAAACAAAGAGTACTCTAGGGCACATTACCAATCATCTGGTAAGACATGAGAACAGTTGTTTATCATTAAGTAGCTTTAAAAAAAAATTTGGTATGGCTGATACCCCACCTTTTATCTATTTAGTGCCTCACTCAGTCATGGAAGGGTTCAGCAGCAAACACACTCACCTCTGGTTGCACTTTGCCCAGTTGCAATGTTCTTGTCCTAGGAACTCAGTGTCTGTCAAACTCAGTATCATGTCTTACTGTGTGCCCTTTGCTCTCTTTTCTTAGACCCTCTGGCCGAGACAATTCCCTACCAGATAATCTTGTCTATACTAGTCAGTGCCACAAGTTTAACAATACTCTATTGATAAACAATATGAGGCTATCGGACTACTTTATATTTTAAACTACTATCTGCTCAGGTGACGTGTATCTCATCTCTTATCACACCCCACACAAGTCCATTTTGTTTGTCTAACCCCCATGAAACTGGCATTGCTTTTAACAGTTGCCCAGCTGTAATAATTATTCTCGAATTAAGGGTTCAATAGTAGTTCTCAGTCTTGGGTGCAAAATCATCAGGACTCCCTTTGAAAATACAAATGTCCAGGCTTCATTTGGTCAAGTGTGGAGTCTGACATTTTGGTTGGGTTTTTTTTTTGTTGTTTGTTGTTTAAGATTCCCAGGTGATTCTAATTTGAAATCAGGGTTGAAAACAACTGTACCAAGGCCCATAAAGAAAGAATTTGGAGTGGAGGTTACTGTTAATACTCATGGCAAAAGTAATATAAATAGCAGATTTTATGAAGCACCATAAAGATGACTTTTCTGGAAAACAAAAACTAGCCAGTGAAATATCTATTGTGGTTGTAAATTACATAGAAGGATTTTGATATTTAACTGCAAAATTATAGACTTTGCCACATCCTCATGCCTCAGTTAATCTTTTCTTGGATATGCACAGGGTGGATGAGAAGAATAATCTTAGAGTATTTCATATAAAATGTGCTATTCTATTGCTTCTAAGGAAGAAAATCAGCAATTTCTTTATGTTTAAAAGCCATCAATAGGTAAGCTTAAGGAAAGAGAGCAAAGGAGTAGAAAAAAGAAAGAGAAATGGGAGAAAGAACTAGAATACCAGAAGCACCCTCTATAATAAATGTTTGGGAAACACTTGTGGTTTGTTAAATGAGGAGGAAGAAAGAATGAGCAAAGAGAGAGTAAGGGAAAGAAAAGGTGAGGTGAGTTTTGAGAAAATGCACCTACGACTGCCCCAAGTACTAATCCCAGTAGTTGGGAGATGTGAAGAAATCAAGGACGGACACGGGCTTTGAAGCCAAACCTGGACTGAAATCCCAGGTCCACCACATTTTTGTTGAGTGATCTCAGGTGACAAACATGGGGCTATTGATACCGTCCTTATGGGGTACGTGTGAGGACAAGATCAGATAACATTTGTGAGAACATCAAGTTCAGGATCTAGCACTCACAGGTGATTAAGACATGGTAGCTATTTAATAATCAGTATCTCAACATTCACTCTTGACAAATAAATATAAATGAGTAGTAAAATAACATATATGTGAATATAACAGTGGCTCTTGAGAATCATGAAACTATAGTTTGCCCGGAGGCACTTACACACATTTTGGCATAACATTTTTGTCTCTTTCTTATCAGTAAAATGTGACTGGTACTGTCTTTCCCTATATGACAGCTTTGTCAAGATTACTATGTCCATACCTGTGAGGTACCTTTGTATGGAAAGAAGAACGTAACAATGAGAAATCAGGTTCTTTTTTTTTTCTTACCAACTTATCAAGCATATGTTAAAAAAACAGTGTTCTAAAATAAGCATCTCCCAAATTCTGTTATTTTATATTGTGTGGTGGTGGTTTGTATTATGTGGTTATAAAATGGGGGCTGCTTTACCACTTACTCTCGGGAATGTGCTTTGTATTGGGGTATAATTATAAAAATGCTTACCAGCTAGTTTTCTGAGGACAGTTTTTGAGAGTGAATATAGTGCACTGCATTACTGTGTATTCATTCTAGAAAGATGTTTTAAAGGACCTGAATCTAATCCCATGCTAATGCAAAGTGCTCAGAAGACAACTGGGAGAATAAACACACCAGAAAATATTACCTGCTTCTGATGCAGAAGGCCAAAATTGAATTGGAGGAGAAAGAGGGCGTGGGACCTAGCTGTTACTAGGGCTCACTAGTTACTCAGTAGGGATGTTGCAGAGGTAATCCACAAGCTGTACAGACGGACTGGATTCCTTCAAGTGCCATCCGATCCTCAGAACCTCTCATTATAAGAGAGCACATTTTGTAGAAAAATCTGCTTGGGAGGAGAATGCCGCTGTTATGAGTAGATGTTAGATCCAAATGCAATGATTTTTTTAAAAAAAGCGTTTTTATACCTTAAGGGAATGTATCTTTCATTATCTTAAAGTTTTTCAAGTTTCCTATGATCTGTGGCAAAGTAATATAGTTCCACAGGTGAGGAAATTTCTAAGTATGATCTGTAGTTGCATGATTGGGCAACTTAAAATTGAAGCTTAGGGACCATTCTCTTATATAATACAAAAAGTACTATAAAAATAAGAGGCTTCAGTTGAGAATGATATGTTAGACTCCTTAAAATAGACAAAGTACCTTAATATAATTAATCTTATTTTGATACTACCAGTAAGAGTCTCAATGTCAGCTATGCAAACACTTCTAATAAAATAAATATGGCACTGCTAGATTTTATCTCATGCATTCAACTATCCCCTTTATATGACTCCAAAATACTTATCTTCAGCCCCAACACTCTGAAACTTTGATTCTGGGTTACTAGATGCCTGCCCTCAAAGTAAAGATAGCTCAAGAGAAAAATAAGTTTCCTACCAAATCTGCTTCCCCTAATTTCCTTTTTGTTTATCGCCATTGCTTTTCCATTCACCTAGATCTGAGTCCTTAGACTAAAAAGTCTGTTGCCAAATATGTCTCTCCATCTCTTTTCCCTTCATATCCAATTATCCCTTCATGGGATAATCCCTCCATATCCCTTCATATCCAATTTATATTTGATCCATATAAATTATCTGCTCTATAGACTCCCTTGCTCAGTCAGTCACTGTTATTATAACACAAGGCCTTATTATCTTAAACCTGGGCCATCACAATTGCTGCTTCCACCCTAGTTCAGGCCACTTCTGACAGCCTGTCAGGTGTGTGTGTGTAGGGGGGGGGTTCTGCAGCATCTCTCTAGCTGGATTCCAAACCAGCTTCCTGAGATTCCAAGCCCAAGGACAAGATGCACCTGCTACAGACTGAGTATGCTGATTGGTGCTATGGCTATGGTTTTTGGGCACCAGATACTGTGAAGAATGAGAAATATCAGAACTAATTCTATCTCTGCTTTGATAAAGTGCTTATTAATTAGTCTTTATATATATTTCCTTATAATAAAGGAATATTTATATTTGCTTGCATTCTCAATCTTCATCCACTAAACTTGGTTGAAAAAGAAAACTAAGTTTAGAAGAATTGTTTAACTATGACTATTTAAGTCATAGCCATGACTTACGTTCTCAGACCAAAAGATGGTAAGTTGAAGAGATTACAGGAGTCCCTTAGATATAAATTTTTGACCAACCACCTTATTTCGCAGATGAGGAATTGTAGCCAGTGTGGTAAAGGGACTTGCCTGGATTATTTAAATATTAGTCTATTTTTTCACAACAGATACTGGGGATTCTCTCTCAATGGCATCATAGGTCTCAGTCTCTACCATGAACTTTTGATGCTTGCTACTCATCAAATTCTTAAAGGTCAGATGGAATCCTAAAATAAGGTAGTGTTTTGAAGTCTGGATTAGATTCTTGCATAAGGCATAAAGACAGTTAAAAGTTATTAAATATATATTTAATTGGGGAATCATATTCTTTAGTACCATTGAGTTTTCTCTATAAAACTTCCAGAAGAATTTTAGTGGCAGCAGATGGTAACTAGGTCTCCCTTGCCAAGATTATAAATAAGGCAGAAAAGCTCTTATCAGATAAGAGGCAGCACCTGAAACCATATTTTTAAAATGAATTTTTGAAATTATTCAACCTTTTCAAATGTGAAAAAATGTAGGTAATTTGCTTAAAAGTTTCATCTTGTTGAAAACTCTTTGGAGCAGAAAATGGAATTTCATAGCACTCAATGGCATTTAGACAGTAAGCATTCTCAGCACCCCCACAATCCTTGAGAATGGAACATTCCATTCTTTTCAGTATTGCTGGATAAGTACTTTAGGCAGGATGCTAGTAATACTCCTGAATGGAAAGATCTGATGAACAAGATTAAACAGAAAAAAATGGCCAATAAATTTTTACAGATGTGTATTTTACACTTTATATATTTTGTTAAGGTATAACTGCAAAACATTTCAAACTTACTAGGTTGCCCAACTGACGGTAAATTTAAGATAATCCAATCATTAAGCCTGAAGAAAATATTCACAATTAAGTAATCCACATTCTTCCTCAAAATCAAAAGCAAGGTAAAAAAGAAACGCAACAGTTCTCAAATGATTATTCTCAAAAGCATGGCAATGTACCACGCACTGTTCAGAGAAGAAATAGTTCTAACCAAGTAAAACACGTAATTTCAACACACTGTCTTGCATGATCCTTACCATGCTCTCAGAACTGAATGATGTTTTCCTAATGGTAACCAAAGTTGCTTCTTACATTTCATGAAATATAATACCCACTCTGATGGCATTTCAAGAATTCACTACTTGGAAAAGGATTTTTGGGGGGTGGGATGAGTGGATAGCGGGGAAGTAGGAAAAAAGGTTAGGACAACACTGAAAATGAAACGTTTAGATAAAGTGGAGAAAGATAATTTAAGAAATCACTATATGTAGAATAGTCTTATTTTTTGATACTTCAATCTTATAATTGCAGAGGAACCATTTGGTCTTAACTCTACTTAGGGTTCTGACAATCACACATGATATATCACCAACATTACATGGAATTTAAAAGAACTGCATTAAAAAAAAAGATTAACCATGTAATTGGAAAATGTTTTTAGATATTTAATAGTAATCTGGAGATCTCTGTCCAGATTTAAATATTTTAAAATGATCCAGTGACTAATAAATTTGTTTCATAGTATGGTGGTATGTATGGTTTCCCCACAATAACTTGAAAATCAAATGTAACTACATGTTGTAATTCCAATTCATTGCTTTCTCGGGACCTAATTTGTAGAATATAAAATTCTGGGTAAATATTTAATGGAGGAATGATTTAGCAAAAGTTATCTGCTTATAAGTTGAAATACTGTTCATTTTTCATGCTTAGAAGAATAATAAAATGATGACATTAAGTCAGTTTCACACTCATTCTTATATTCTCAATTACTTTACATGGAATAATTTAGGATTAAAAAGACAATATTTAAAAATTATCATCTTTAATGTTCTAAGTAAAATCCTTCTATTGAAGTAATAAAGAATTAAAATAGTATAACAAAGGATATGTTAAGAAATAACTTTGTGTAATAGTGAATATATTAGAATTTACAAAAATAAATGTCTTTTGCTTATATTTAGATATTGCCATTACTGCCTAAGAATTTAAATTGTGACTTTAATTCATACAGATATCACATGATATGTTGCAGAATATGCTCTCTGAGGCAAATTTTACTCATGTCTCCTATCTATTAATGTTTCTTTCAAAAACAAAGTAGACTGGTAACTAAAGTAGACAGGTAAGAAAATGCATTGTAGCCAATTTCCAAACCTTACTTCCATTCAAAATTAAATATTACAAAATGCATAGTAGAATGAAAGATTTTTCTATCCTATAGTTAACTTGTAATTTACTGAATTGGCAGTGTAATTACCAAGATTGTATCAGAATCTCAAAGAATGGCTCAATGTCTGAAACAATGTTATGAGCAATGACCAATATATTCTAACAAGATGGTTTTATTTTATTACCATTAAAACTATTTCCCTTATTTTCTTACTCCTTTATTTCAGACATTTTGATTTAAGATTTTTAGAAGTTTCACAGATTGTGCAATGAGAGCTTTGTAATTACTATGCACACAATGGCTTTTCAAAACTTGCGTGTATCTAGAACCGAGACAATTAAAACCCAATTAATAGATGGCATCAGATAAAAAGGATACTACAAAGACATCTGATGTTTCTAACAATAATCTTCTGGAATAATATGATCCTACAGTGTCTTCTGAATTATTGAATAAAGTTATTATATTTACCAAGCTTCACTATTACTATTCATTATTGCTGTTATTACCAGATTAATTCTTTGACATTGGCCACTAATCTATAATAATATAAATATCAGTTCTAAAATTTCCAGTCAATCAGAACAGTTATTCTTTGAACAAAGTGGATAAATTACTATTTAACATATCTGACATCTTCTCTCTGACATGGATCAGCAGGTAGTGTAAATAGCAGGAGACATGTTCTACCCACTAGCCGTACGGCTTTGTATAAATTACTTAAAGGCCTCTGTTATTCAGATTCTTTCTCTGTAAAATGGGAATATAAATACCTGCACTTCAAGTTACTATTTAGGGGTCTGAGTGTGTAACTCAAGGGAAATGCAGTACAATAGTAAGGTATTGTGGTTATTATCATTATGGCAAATATGACCTTTACTTTTATTAGCAGATAACCTGGAATTCAGAACCTGACTGTACCAAGTTGCAAATACTGAGCTGGAAATGAGTTAACAACTGCATTTGGGGTTCTTGATTCAACACTACTTAAAACCAAACCTTGCCTCTGAAAACATTGCTGGGTGGGGAATTTTGAATAAGGGTTGCATTTCATTTTTATCTTAAATAAATTCAAGTTAGTCATCTCTAGGAGCTGTATATGAACCCAAATAGGTAAAAAAAAAATTGTTGTGTATTTACTCATAATTCCACAGATTTTTTTAAGGTACAAAATTTATGTTTAAAATGCTCTTTTACAAGATCACTAGTTTTCAAAGTGATCACGGTATATATATTTTCAAAGCGACAAACAATATAGCAATTCTTTCAGGAAAACAGGACAATACTAATGTGGCTTTATCTGCTATATTTGAGGATTAGCCATGATTCCTTAAACTTGACAATACTGAACACTACAAACAAATGTCTTTTTTTTTTTGACAAGAAACTTTTCTATTAAAACATTCAAGAGATCACTTTAAAAAACTTTGAAAAAACAGTTCTTACACCTTAATTTTCTACCTCTTGTATTTTAAAAGTTTAAGAAAGTGAAGCTATTTAGCTACAGGCCAAAAGATACTCTTGAGTTCACGTTACTTGTCTCTTTTAGGAAAAAGTAAAGACGGCTTTTTTCTAAAATACCTTTGACTACTACCTTATCTTTCATTATTTTTTTTCCTAGACCGCATTGGAGGAAAAAGTTCTTAAACGTTTCTTACAGAAATTTCCAAAAAACAAGTATGTGCACATGCAATTCGGCCTTGAGTTTCTGGACATTTAACAAAGATCTCTCCTTACCATTCTCCAAAAACCATACTGCACCTGCCAAGAGGCTGGTCTGTCTCCTTGGAGGACGCAAGGGGTCGCCCCTCTCCCAGGATTGTACCAGCAAACCCAGCCGCAAAGGCCGACTCAAGGGCGAAGCAGCATGGAGCATCCCTCGCTACCGGAGCTCTCTCCCAGCCCCACTCCCACAGAATAACTGGAATTTCAACCCAATGCCACGCACTCCCTCCCTCACCCTCGCTACATAACCAGAGGGCGCCTCTGACTTGGCCTTGAGACGATTAAAGCAGGTGGAAAAGCAGTTCGCCTTTTGATTGCGATTTCTCTGGAGTATGAACCTAGAGGTGCGCTATCCCGCTGGTCCCCGCTGCCTTGGGGCAGCATCACCGGGCAGCTTCCTGCACCGTTGTCCTCGGGGGTCAGCTGGGGCAGGTAGGAACGAATGCATGATCAGGTTTCTTTCGCGTGTCTTCCTTCGAAAACAGGGCTCCCAAACTGCAGTCGGAGGCACCTCTACATTGTTGCTCAAGACTCCGTCCCGCCCCACCAATTGTGTAGCTCCTGGCCCTGGGGTCCTCAGTGGGGTGAAGGAAGGAGTGGGTCAGAGTAATGCAAAGCAGGGGACTGCCCTTGGGCCCGGCATCCTTCTCCCCGCTGACCTGAGATGAAGTGTCCGCGGCCGGGCGAGGCGAGGAGGCAGGGACCACCAGGGCGCAAGGGCAAGGCTCAAGCCCCAGGCCGCCCCTTCCGTGAGGCGGCCTCGCGCCTTGAGTGAAAGGGTGGATGGAGGAGTTACGAAGAACACAAACCATTCAGAGGCCAAGAATAATAAATCGGATGCCCTGACATGTTTAGCTTGGGCCCTCCTGCCCCTTGCTACGCGGTCCCAGGAGTGGGGAGACCAAGCCGGAGCCCCTGGCGCTTGGGCCCAGCTACGTTTTTTAAAGGCAATTTTCAGGTGAATCAGACCTTGTCTGCCGGAGGCTAGTGGCACAAAGAGAGCTTTCAGGTGACCCTCACGTCCAGGGACAGGGCAGAGACAAACAGCGGCGGAGAAGCGATTACCCAATCTCCAAAGCACACAAGCCTGGGCTGTGTCCCCGCGGCTGCACCCGCGCCCGCCCCGAGGGGCTTCGCCCGCCGGCGCTCCGACAGGGGGTCCGTGCGCGGGACCCGTGGCCGCCAAGCGCCACTGGCTCCCCGGCGGCGGCAGTCTGAGGGGCCACGGCAGTAGCCTGATTCTCTGCACCCCGCGAACTCCGGGAAGAGTTCTCCCGCCCTGACCCCACCAGCGCCCCCCGCGCGGGAACCAGGGGCGCCCCCAGCCCTGCTACTTGCGAACGGACTCCCCACGCAGGCACGGACGCCAGCGCGCCAGGCTACCCGGGAGCAGGGAGAGGTGCCATTCTCGCGTCTGTCTCCTCATCCCTGGAAGACGCCTCCTTCCAGATAAGACCAGCCCGGGGTTGAGGGTGCCCTGGGGTACCCACCCGTTTAGTCCCAGCTAGGGCACTGTTTTAAGACGACCTCACAAGCCAACCTTCCAAGTAACAGGAGTCAGGGTAAGGGGCAGTGAGGAGGCGAGCCTGAGCCCTGTCGGGGAACCCCACCCTCACTCTGTGTCTTCCCCAGGGGACCCCTGAAAGAGCCTGAGACGGTGCAAGCGCTCACGCGTGACAGGCAAGATCGTAACTGCAAACGGGGCGTTTCGGGCTCCCAGCGGCGGGTTCGGCAGTCCTTAGACCGTCCCCCGAGTGGGATCGCTAGAGGCTCTGCAGGGGCGTAGACACGCGAACCCAGAGCGCCCGCGTGCCTTCCTGCTCCGTTCGTGCGTGGTTGCGGGGAGCGGCCGCGCAGGCGCTCGCTCGCTGGTTCCCCGGCGGGCCCGCGGGCAATTCACGCCCGGAGCGAGGTCTCCCCGCGCGAGGCAGAGACGCGAGGTGAACCCGGCGCCGCGGCCGCTCCTCCCCCCGGCGCTTCCTCAGTGATCTGGGACAGCTCGCGGGCCGAGTGTCTAGGATGCCAGGGTTCCAGCCCCCCGTCCCAGTCACGGAAGGAAAGCACGAATACCGAGAGCTAGTCTAACGAAAAATCGAACTTTTCCTTGAACCTGAAGTACCGAGGGGGCGGGAGCCACGTTAACGCCCGGTCCGCCCGCTTGGGCACCCGCGAGGACATGGAGGAAGAGAGGGGCGCTCAGAGGAAGGCGTGAGAGACGCCGTCGATCCCGGAGCCTGAGCTATGACCTCCTCTCGGAGGCGTGGGGTGCAGGGCGGGAGGACCGCCGACGCCAGGAGCCGACTCGGGACCAGCAGAGACCCGACAGGTGAACGCGGCGGGAGGGAGCAAACGTGTAAAAAACCCTGCACTTACTTCTTCGCTGGCGCCTTCCCCGGGAGGCGTTTTGGCTGCCGATGTATTCCATAAAGTTCAAAATGATAAAAAACCAAGAAATCAGTCGCAAGTGCATAGTAACCCAGTAATGTTTCCTTTCCTTTTCTCCTTTTTCTTTCGTTAATTATATTAAATGTTTTAGAAATATAGGTAGGTGTTAGGCGTCTAGAGAGGGAGACCCCAAGCAGCGGACTTCTCCACTAAGATCCGATAGGCGTGCTGGGATGGCAAACGAAGCGGGTCGGGTGCAGGGAAACCAACTATTGTACTTTCAAATTGTCCGAGCCCTCAACCGCGGCGGCTCCGCAAGGGTGGCTGTCAACACCGCGAGCGAGGGTTCCACGAGCAGCGAGCGGCCTCGCCGGGGCGGCCGCAGGTAGCATGGTGAGGGGCGGCGGCGGGCGGGATCCGGGCGGGCGGGTAGAGGCGGCGGCGGCCGCTGGGGCTCAGAGGTTGCGGCGGCTGCGGCGACAGCGGCGGGGGCCCGGGGACGGTAGGGGAGCGGGCGCCGTCGGCACCGCGGCCATGGCCAAGGGGCGGCGGAGAGACCCCGAGCTGCTTCTGCTGTTCGCGAGTAGGAGCCGCTCCAGTGGTGGAGGGAGGGAGGGAGGGAAGGACGGGACGAGGGAGGGGGAAGGGGGGGATGGCTGCGGGGGGCGGGGGGAGCTCGGGGGCGGGGAAGGAAACTGCTGGAGCAACAACCCTGAGCGACCTCAATAACTTTCAATTTCAAGAGGGAAAGAGGGAGCTGGAAAAGTACAGGCGTTGCGATTTGGCAGAGGGACGGGAAGAGGCGCCTAAGGGGTCCTGGGTCTGCGACGGAACATCTCTGGACACTGCAATGAGGGCGGAGAACGCGAGCCGGGGGGAGTGGGGGAGGCAGAGCGTGGCGAGAAGAGCCCCTCAGAAGGCAGCTCTCGCGCGGAGGGGTGGGCGCCCTGGTGCCGGGAGTGTGGGTGCGAGACCCCCGCCCCCACTTCTGAGCCGGGCCGGTCTCCACCGCCTCAGGCTGGGCGCACCATGCTCTCCCGGAGCAGCGCCCCTGCTACCTCTCGCCTGCACCCCCAGCGGCGGCGCGCTAAGACTGGCCCCAGGGCAGCTCGCCCCTCGCCACCTAGGCGGATCGCTGGAGGGTTTCTATCTGCGGACTTCTTTCTGGTTTTCTTGAGCCCCCTCCGTTGCTTTGCTCCCTGTCTTTCTTCCTTTCAGTAAAGGTAGCTGCAGTTGGGTCCCGGGCGGTTGTTCCGGGGGAGCTCAGTGGGCGCTAACGGTCACTTCGCCCCAGGGTTACCTGCCCCGAGCGGGGAGGATCCAGACGTGTGTGCGTTCAGGACCGTCCCTTTGGAAATTCAGTTGTGCTTCGGCTTTCCTCAAAACGGAGCCTTTGCTGCGGCTCTGGAAGATTCCTCCACCCCTCAGGCAGTTCTCTCTTTAGTCTGATTGCCCTCGCTCTGCGCGCGCTCTCTCACCGTCTGTCTCCCAGTCTTGAAAAGATCTGTTGTGCAATTTGGTTTCTCGTCTAGGGAGCAGGGAATGATATTCGGAAAGATTTTTCCCAGTCTTAGGGGAGGAGGGGGAGGTCCACCACTTCCTCTGTTCCCAGCACAGGTAAGGGCCCCACGGCAGCGGGAAATAAAGGCCGCTGGTACACCCAGGGATGGGAGAACCGAGAGCCGGCATTTCTGAGCCCTGGCTGTTGTTAGTCAATGGTAAAGTTCCCACCGCTTTTCTCCAGTAGCACAAGTCGATGAGTTTCCAGATGTTACTGAAAAAGTATCATTTGAAAGTCACAAGCCCCCAAAGTGATTTTTAATATAAACCAATAGGTAGCTGTATTTAACAGTATCTATAGGACTATACTTTATAGCATTACAGTTTTACACAGCCCCGGGAGAGGTCACTTTGAAAAAGTCCCTGATTCATAAACACCTTGCTAATTCTTATGCTCAAATAATTTAGGTTTAGAAGATAGCTAAAGCCTTGCTGGAAAGCAAGTATGATTTGTATTTCTTTTTCCTCCATTTATAATCCCTAAACTGGATTGCCTTCAATTTATGTGTTTATTAATGAGGGCGATAAAAAGGTCACTGCTCCTACTCATCCCATTTTGCGAGCTTGCAATGCTTCAGATTGTATTACTCTGAAGTCTTCAGTGGTGTGGTTATACAGTCCAGAAGAGGACTGAGGAGATGAAATGGCCTGGAAGCAAAAGGAAAGGAACATGAATATACCCTCTTGTTAAAGTGCTAAAAATTAGAATCTGAGAACCTAGCCTTTCCATGGAAATCCCTTAATTAAATATTATTAATTACTTTGCATACCTGTATTAAAATTTTGAAGGTAGGAGTAGTTTTCTTTAGATTTTATATTATAGGAAAGACAACAGCCCCATCAAGGTTATGATTTTTAGTTTATTTTTAATAATTTTCATTTGCAATTACTTCTCTGTGATAGAATGGTATTTTCTGTACATTGCAGGCACGCGTGCGTGCACAAACACACACACACATACACAAACATACACTCCCCGTCTTTATCTGTTGCATAATGTCCAGTTGCAAATGATTGAATTTATCACTTTGAACCAGAAAAGTTACCAGATAACAGGACAATTCCAATAATGATTATGCAAAAAAGAAGCTACTCTATTTTTCTGTGCCCATCCCAGTCAGCTTTGCTTTCCTTCTTACTTAATACCTCAGATCCTGAATATCTGCACCATAAAATGTGGGGGATTTAAAGGCTGTGGGAGGCTCCCTTTGAAAAGGACTCCAGAGACTGCCTTTCTAATCCGGGATACTTGAGCCGGATGGGATGAGATTGCAAAAGGGATGTAAAAAAAGCAATTTAGTGAACAACTTCAGGGAAATAAACACGAAGGAAGACATTTACTTTTCACTCTGTATTGTGCAGACATATGTTAGTTTGGATGAGAATAGGAATGACAGTGTAAATAAATAAACAAACAGAGCTAGAAGCTGCAGAGCTCTTGAGCCACCCCAGGAAAGAAGTACTAGATGCAGTTTGCAGGAAAAGCTTGTCAGGGAATAAGCATGGTTCTAAGGAAACATAAGGAAAACATTACATAAATGGAGAGTGTATTCTTTCTCTCTTGACGCTATGCTTTAGAATAACTTTTTCCTGATCCATGTTACCATACTATTAAATGTGTGTTTACTTGCCTGGCTGAGTTGTCCATTCCCTCAACTGTTTTAGCAGCTTAGGGGAAGCATGCCATGGCCTATTTTTGTGCAACATAGTACCTTTTTAAATTTTTAATCAATAAAACATCACTCATAGAAGCCTGTGGCTGCCAGTGGATTCCAGGACCCAAGCCTAAAGCAAGTTAAAAACCATAGGCTCAGCATAGAAGTCAACATTTGCTTGTTGTTTTTCTCCAGAAAACATGAAAATCCCAGGGAGTTTGAATAACCAGGAATTTAAGAAAGTCGGGCCAGGAGAACAGAATAGTTTTGGATAAAAATGGGGGCTTAAACACATCCAGACTAGTTACTACAACTTCTCATCTCCCCTTTACCACCTCCCCCACCAAGCAGTGACAACAGTAACAAGTTATTTTTGTCCCTTGGAGGAGTGGCACTTTAAGGAAAGAAAATGATTGTCATATTGTTGAATCCATACTCAAATATGTGAAAGGGGGTGTGCTCCAGAAAGAGAGCAAGCCCAGTCGTTTGGAATGGGATATAACTAGTGGTGATGAGAGATCTTTGGCAAAGTTCAGGCTGACATCAGTCATTATACCACAGAGCTAACATGCAGATCCTGAAAATGCTCAACTCTCTAGTTACTCAGATGTGGAGGCATCTGAGTAAGTCAAACAGAGTATATCGCTGGCGGGGTCTGTGTAACTGATGCAGCTAGAAGTTATCCTTGAAATATAGAGCAGACAGCAGTATTTAAAAGCCATTGAAATTAGCAGATGAAGGACAGCTACTATTTTTAGAGTGAGAAATAAAGGAGACAGAATTATTATAGCAATTTTAAAAAATGGTTAAATGGTTATATAGCATGAAGAAAATGAGAAAATCAAGACCCATGATGGATTACTTGCTGTCAACAAGAAGGAATGTTCTTCCTCCCAGATGAAGTTATGGGACACTTATAAATTGTGGTGAGCACTGTCTGGTGTGCCTATTTTTAAAAACTTCTTTTTTTTTTTTTTTCACAAATAAGTGAATTGCTGGACGCATTTAAAACTGAGTATCTGGTTGTATTTAATACAAGGAATTTAATACCTCAGAAATTTTTGATTATAGAGCTTTAATATAAAGAGGTTATGTGTTGCAGTAAGAAGATTGACTAGCAATCTAGCAATCAAGGTGAAGTTCTTGTTCTGTATTTGTCATTGTGTTTCAGGTTTCTTCATCTGTAAAATGAGAAAATTCAACTAAATGATCTCCAAAGTGCCTTTTAGCTCTGAAAATAATGGCAACATATCCAAAAAAGAAAGGCAGACTTGTGATGGCAAATGTCAATGCTATTTCTAGTTATGTGACAGCACAGCTTTCACTCACAGGATTGTGTTTAATTGAATAGGCCCAGATTTAGAAATCTTCTCACAAACTTGTTGATTTTCCGGAAATGCCTAATGCATTAGAATCCTAGATGACTCTGGCCTAGTACAGTATGTCCAGAGCTGGTTTACTCTCTCTAGATGTCTCTAGACTTTGGGACAAGGAAGAACAGATTTTAAACCTCAGATTGTGGGCCACTGCGTGAAGTGGGTAGGGAAAAAGACTTTTGAACCTCCTACAGATATCCCACTCAATCTCAGTTCCTGTTTTCAGAAATTCTAGGTGAGGAAGGAACTGAGATTTCATTGAATAGGACTTTCCCTTTTATTTTGTGTTATTCCTTTCTTTTATCTATCCAAATCTTTGGATGAGGGTATATATATCCAGGCCTCAGCTTTAGCTTGAGGGGTTACTATAAAGACATACAAGTACTATAGGATGGGGTGTACAAGGCTAGATGAGGGATAATTTGAATGAACATTTTTTTATAGTTGTTTTTGCATATGTTATCTTAAAAGAGCCTCAAAACACTTGTTTCATAGAGGAGACAAGCCAGCAAGGTAAAGTCAGTTAACCTGAACTTGTATAGAAACTATTCTTGTTATTTTATATTACCCTACCACCTATTTTCTCTGTCCTCCCTCACCCTAGGATGTTGACTTCTATGGACCAGTCATCAGAGCTTTTGTCCTCTGCTTTCTGGTTAGGTTCACTCAATGGGGACAGCAGTGGGAACACACAAGGAAGAGAGATGCTGCTTCCTCCCTGCTTTGACGTCATTCTGGAAGTTGATGTACCCCTCAGGGTGACTATAGCTCTGACAAGCAGCTCTATTCCCTGGTTCCAGCTCTTAAACAGTTTTTAATAACACCAT
This sequence comes from Nasua narica, assembly GCA_028533885.1. NCBI lineage: Eukaryota > Metazoa > Chordata > Mammalia > Carnivora > Procyonidae > Nasua > Nasua narica. Next base: position 32,338,655 of record CM052802.1, read on the forward strand.
CTACTCGCCCTGCCTCATTAGGCCTACGAGTAGAAATGGTTTCCCACTATTCCTAGTCCTTGGGTTCCTCAACATCTACTATTGTATCCCTTAACTCTGCACTATTACAAGTAGTCCTTTTATGAAAGTACCTTCCGGAAATTCTTGCTGGGTCTTTAAGTGACATATAAGTATCAGACCTGGGGCTTAAAAACCAGGTTGTTTGATTTAAAGCCAGTGATTTTTTTTTTCCCCATGTTATCTGGCCTTTCCAGAGAATGCACTGTGATTAAAACTGAGTTGGGTGGAGGAGAGGATGATCAGGGGAGGCTGGAGGCTTACAAGCCAGGAATGCTTATCAAGTAAGGAAGATGGCATACAACAGACAGCAGATTACAGTCGTGCACTAAACCAGAGTGAATAACTAGAATCAGAATGGCAAGGAGCAGAGCAAAGTTCATGTTCAAAATTGTAGCCAGGCATTAGAAATAAAGTGAGAAACAGGAAAAGAAGGAGCAAGGCAGGGCACGGCATCAGTAAAAGGTGAATGACATTGATTGTAAGGCTGTTTTGACTAACTCACTTTTATTTATTTGTTTGTTTGTTTGTTTGTTTTTTCCTGGCAAATCTAAAACCAGTCTTGAACAATCCATAAAGCTACCTTATTGGAAAGGGTATAGTAAAGGGTAGTGGCTAAGGTAAGTTGGTTGTACATTCGGTGTACATTCGTCTCACAAATGTTTGTTGATGCTGCCTGCTGTGGGTGATTCCAGGCTAGACAAAGAAGCAGAGTTTTGTTTTTTTTTTTTTTAAGATTTTTATTTATTTATTTGACAGAGAGAAAGAGAGAGAGATCACAAGTAGGCAGAGAGGCAGGCAGAGAGAGAGAGAAAAGCAGGCTCCCTGCTGAGCAGAGAACTCAATGTGGGGCTCGATCCCAGGACCCTGAGCCTAAGGCGGAGGCTTTAACCCACTGAGCCACCCAGGCGCCCCAAGAAAGAGAGTTTTATTTATGGTCTTTAAGATGAGAATATTGAAGAGATGACTTTATTGTTTGTGTTGGTGTTCTGGTTGAAGCAGTGTGATAGTTTATGACAGAAGTAAAATGACATGTAGAGGCATTATGGGCATGCTCAACAACAGGGTCTAGGAAACATCTCTTTAAAGCATCTATATTAAAAAATAAAGTGCTTTTGTCCTTCCATATAACTACCTATAATTTATGGTTTATATTTGTTACTACTGACGGAGTAACAACTACAAGAGTTGCCACTTTTGGTCAGTTGATTACTCTTACTTCAGCATTTACTGACTGTGTGGCAAACACCATGCTAGAGTCTAGAGGTACAAAGCTATGAAGACTAGGGCCTTGCCCTCAAGTAGAACACCCTCAGTGAGGGAAGCCGGCACAGAAACCATTGACACTTACGTGAAATAAATGCTATGTGATAAAGGGTATGTGGTATGTTGTGGGAAGAGGAAAGAGAAATAAAGCTTGGGGTGGGGGGGGTGGAGATAAACTCTGTGTCTAAGATGTACAGCCTTTAAAGGACTTGATGGTGAGTCTTAAGGTGGATAAGGAAGGATTCCTTTCTTTGCTCCAGGCTGGTACTGATTCAGAGGTGGAGGTATAAGCTCTTCTTCTGTCTTGTTTTCTGGAGGTCAGTGGTCACAGTTGGCTGCCTGCTTGCTAGGGAGGCAGCCATACTCCGGGAGTGGTATCAGGCCTCCTCCTCCCCCAGCAATTCAATGTGGCTCAGTATCGACCATGTGGGAGTGTTGTTAATGGCTGATACCTGTGCGGGGGTCTCTGTGGGTTAATGATTCGACTAGTTTATTGTAGATACACTGTGGGTAGATTCTTCTCATGTGAGAAAAATGACACTTCATTTCTCCTATTTCCTACAAGTGTTTGAATGTATTTAGAGTAACAAAGAAATGAGCGTCAGCCTTCTAGGTGCTCTCGTTCTTCTACCCCAGACTAATGCTTCACCATTCCCTGCACATTCTACAATTCCTTTGCAACTTGTTCTCCCCAGTTTTTTATGGCCCCAACCTTACCCAGAAGTCCCTTGCTGAGCCTCATTCATTTGGCTGTGTAGCCCTCTCCACATTAGAAGATCCCTGCTCGGAAACTTAGCCTTAACTCACATAGTACTGATAAAGGGTTGGCCTAGCTCTGCCCTTCTCTCTTTCTTCTTCTCTTTCATATAATTCTTTCTTTCTAGAAACGTATTTTGATTTCACATTGACCTGTGGGATATGACACAGATGTAGGGAGGGAGTTATAAGCATTATGAGGGATAGAAAGGGTTGTCATTGGCTGGTGCTTCTGACATTTGCATGCTAACTGGCTTGCCATGCTTTCCAATTGCCTCAGTGAGAAGTATTCTGCAAGGAAATGAAGGAAAACAAAAGACTTTCCTGCCAAGGAGATTGTATTCTGTTACATATTGCTGTAGCCATCCCTAAAACTTAGTGCCTGGAATTATTGACTATTCATGGCTTCTCACAATTTTGTTAGTTGACTGGTTCTTCTGCTGGACTCCCTGCCTATGCTCAAACACTTCATTCCTATGCTGAATTCAGCTGTTGTTCACTGAATTTGGGCTCATCTGAGATGCTAGGGAAGCCAGGCCTCTTTTTCTCCCGTGGTTTTTCATCCTCTGAGCATGGAGCTCTTGGTTCTAGGTGCATAAAAAGGGGAAACTGCAAGGCCCTTTGCAAATCCTCCAGTGTCATTTCTACTACATTTTATTGGTTAAAGCAAGTTACAGGGCTAGCCGAGATTCCATGATTTACCCAGTAGACTCCATCTGAGATTCCATATGAGAATTATTGGCTGTTTTTAACCCATCACAGAGCTGGTGAATGGGTTACTGATCTTTGTATAAAGTCAAGCTTTCAAACCCCTTGGCAGGTCAGAAAGCTGACACTAAATTGAAATAAGAAAGCAAAATGAGGTTTACCATATATGCTATCTGTAAAGACTGTTTTGGTTCTAGATTAGTTCTTTCTTTGGATTAAGTTTAAATTCTAGCCTGGAGACCTCACACTCAAATCAGTACAAAGTTCCAGACTACTTTTATGGTAAAGCTTCGGCATTGAGTCCATTAGTAGAGAGCTATTATGGTTTGGAACTCACAGAAAAAAATGCTGGGGTATTCTGATTGTGGGGAAGTCATAAGGACTTTGTTCATATAAAGATAACTTCAGCCTGTTATTTTCCTTCCTTTCTTTCTTGTCTTAAGAGCTAAGATAGCATTATTTAAGATTTGTGAATACAATATAGAAGTCTCCTCATTAAAAAGAGCCTCTGTGTAAATGCTTTCTTGCTGGGAGGCCTTTCTTCTGTGTACTAAAATTGACTGAAAGATTTATAATTTTAGTGCATATGAACATGAAGTCACTATCATTACGTTCCATAATTCTAAGATTTAATGAAATAGATACAATTATTTTGCTCTATAAAATAAATACACCTTCAGGGTTTAGGAAAAGAGGCAAGTAAACTAATGGATTTACTCCTTCACTGTTACTTGAGTCTCTAACTTACTTAGGCATTGATTTTGCATGACTTTACATTGATTTTGCATGACTTTAAGGTGAATTTTCATTATTTGTAATCATAAGAATCAATGCTTTTTAAATAACATTATAAACTACATAAAATATGATCTTTCACATTTTTGTAAAAGATACAGAGCCTAACTTCTAATAGGTAAGAGCTTGAGGATATTTCCCCCAAATAATGGGATACTTGTACATATAGCTTGCTTTCCTCTGTGTATATGAATGTGTATATATATTTTTATCTATTAGTTCTTAATGATGAAATAATGCGCATCCTTTTGTACACTACTTGAAATTATCACAATTAGAAATTTATTTTAAGTGCAAATATTCTCAAGAAAGTTCAGAACTATTTTAATCAGAAATATTATTTTAATATTATTATTTTAATTAGATTGTTTTCTTTGTAACAGATCTCTGACATTTGGCAAGGGGAGAGGGTCCGACCTGTGCAAGGCATTATAAAATGTGAGTATTTGGGAGATTTGTATCTAATAAGGATGCTTAGTGATGATGGGAGGTGAAAAGTCAGGGCAGAAACAGAAACTGCAAGAAAAAGCAACAGTAGAAGGGAGGTGAAGTGTTTCAAGGATGAACTTATTTTTCTGTGAATAGCCCAATAAAGCATTAATATAAATTTAGATAAGATACTTCATTGCAGTCTCCTTAATGTAGGAGATTTTGTCAGTACATAAAATGTACTGCTCTAAAAAAAATTTAAATTCCCTGATGCAGATTCACCAGAGTAGGGATATCCTATGACACAGGAAAATTATCCAGAATGTACAGTGAAGATTAGTAGTAGATGAGTACAGATGCACATCAGAACCGTAATGAATTACCACCTCACAACAGTTTGAGTGATGAGTATCAGTAACAAGTGTTTGCAAGGATATGGAGAAGAGGGAACCCTTGTGTACTGTTGGTGGGAATGTAAATTAGTATACCATGAAAAACAAGAGGTTCCTCAAGAAGTTAAAAATAGAAATACCCTATAATCTAATAATTGCACTACTGGGTATTTACCCAAAGGAAATGAAACTACTAACTTGAAAATATATATGTACCCTTATGTTTACTGCAGTATTATTTACAATAGCCACGATATAGGAGCAACACAAATATGTCCATTGATAGATGAATGGATAAAGAAGATTATGAGATATTTATATATATTACATATATATAAAATAGATACTCAGCCATAAGAAAAGAATGAAATCTTAACATGGATGGACCTAGAGGGTATTATGTTAGGTGAAATAAGTCATATAAAGAAAGACAAAGACCCTATGATTCCATTTACATGTGAAATCTAAAAAACAAAACAGATGAACAGACAAAAAGCCAGACTCTTAAATACAGAGAACAAACTGGTGGTTGCTAAAGAGGAGGTGGGGGAGGGATGGGTGAAATAGGCCAAGGGGATGAAGAGGTACAAACTTTCAGTTATAAAATAAGTAAGTTATGGAAATGAAAGGTACAGGATAGGGAATATAGCCAATAATATTGTAATAACTTTGTATGGAGGTCTAAATATAGAGTTTCACTGAAAGTCATGGTTAGTAAGAAATCAGTACTTTAAAGCTTTCCTTATCAGAAGGAAGCGGAAGGGGAGAACCTTTCTGGAACTGAAGGAGAGAGGAAGGAGAGTAGGACAAAGAAATCACGGTTCAGTCTCTTACTGACAGTCAATCATTCATGTTCCTATAGTAAGGGCAGAACTGTTGTGGATACCTAGAATCTTGTGCAAAATGTCCATAAAGAACTTATAATCAAAGATCAGAGCAGGGGGGCTCCTGGGTAGCTCAGTGGGTTGAAACCTCTGCCTTCGGCTCAGGTCATGATCTCAAGGTCCTGGGATCAAGACCCACATCGGGCTCTCTGCTCAGCGGGGAGCCTGCTTCCCCCTCTCCTTCTGCCTGCCTCTCTGCCTACTTGTGATCTCTCTCTGTCAAATAAATAAACAAAATCTTAAAAAAAAAAAAATCAGAGCAGGAACAAAATTCCTCTCCATGCTGGTGGGACCTAGTATAATAGTTCAAGAATAGATTTACATGGGGGCCAAAGACCTCTCATACAGCATTCAAGCATTGGTGAAAAGTGACCAAAAGAGCTTTTTCTGTACTACTGGTCCTGACATGGCCTTGTGTGGTTGCCATGGGACTATGTAGCAAAGTTAGGTATAGAATGTATACATGGAAAGAAATGAGAGCAGAAGCGATACTAAGTCACTTGAGGATAAAAGTTTTAAGAGTTAGGGATGGCTGAATGGCTTAGTCAGATAAGCATCTACCTTCAGCTCAGGTCACAATCCCAGTGTGTTGGGATCCCACCACATCAGGCTCCCTGTTCAGCTGGGGGCCTGCTTCTCCCTCTTCTTCCCACTCGTGCTCTCTCTCATCATCTCTGTCTCTATCTCAAATAAATACATAAAATCTTAAAAAAAATTTTTTTTAAGAGTCAGGGTCATGTTTACCACATTCTCTTTCTAATGCTGTGACAATCCTGGAAGCACTGACAAAATTAAGCCTTCATCAGATTAGGTCACTGTGGGACTATGGTGAACAGCCCTCTCACTCCCTAGCCCCTCCTGACTACGCTGGACATATTACATGAGTGAGAAACACACTTTGTAGTTATTGGGCTTCTGAGGTTACCATTAAGTCAGATTCTGATTCTTTCCGTCAGCATACGACCTAGACCTAGTGTAAGTAAACCAAAATGAGTTTGCAGAAGGTAAGTAAATAAAGGAATTAAAGTAGACCATTTGCATTAAGATAACAAAGAGGGAAGTAATGGATAATTTACAGGGTAAGAGTCAGTAGGTCTGTACAGATAATGGGCAAGATTGACTGAAAGATGGAACATTTGAATCTCCTATAATAAAATATATTTTCTGTTGTTGAATTAATTGATGTTTAAAAGTTAAATACAAGAATGGCTTATTTTATGTATATTGGTAAAGAATGATTACCTTTAATACCAAGTTGAAATACATGTATTTTAGAGAATTCAAAGGGTTTGGGAGTTAATCATTCATGCTTGGCAAATGTTTCATTCTGGTACCACAGCTCCCTCCTGGTGAAGTGCACAGCATTGATATAATCATGGTACTCTGAATGCTAAGGGGCTTTAGGATCCTTTATTAACCTGTTTGCCACTTAAACTTGAGGCAGGAGAACGTTTCAAGCATCTTTGAGAGAGGAAATTGTCTACTGTTTTTTTAAAGACCTGGGGGGCAGAATTTCTGATGTTCTTTGCAGGCTTTTAAAGTTGCAGAACAAATTTTATTTCCCACTAATAAAGCTATGCCAGCATAAAGTTTCTGTACTGAATTGAAATTTTTCTCTTTAAAAAGATTTATCTATTTATTTGAGAGAGAGAGAGAGAGCGTGAGCGCAAAAGAGAAAGAGTTCATGAGCCAGAGTGGGAGGTGGGGTCAGCGGGAGAGAGGAGGAATCTTAAGCTGACTCCCTCTGAGCCTGGAGGCTGAGGTGGGGCTCATCTCCTGACCCTAAGATGGCCTGAAATCTAAAGTCTGACGCTCAACCGGAGCCAGCCCGGCACTCCCTGAATTGAAATCTCAAAAGCAAAGGATAATCTTTGCCTAGAAACTGGTAAAACTTCTTTCGTTAATGGAGGTTTCAATTTAACTTGGCTTATAAAATCCATAGAATTCTAGAACTGTAAGGACTCTTAGAGATCATTACTATATATTATTTTATTTTATATATGAGGAAACTGAGACCCGAAGACTTAAGTGGCTTGCCCAAGGCCATACTGGCTGAGTTGAGACTAAAACCCTCTCCTTTTCATTAGTAGAGTACTTTTGTCCACACCGGGATTCTGAACTCTTTCATCACTTATGCTTTGCTATTTTAAAAATGCATATCCTTTTGTTTCATATCAATGGAGTTTCAGAACAGCTCATTCATTCACTAGTTCATTCATTCACTCACTCACATTTGTTCAGTATTCCTTTAGTACCATCTTTGGACATTGACCTGGATCACCATTACCATTTAAATGAAGAACTCTTCACGGAGTTTAAAATAATTATGAACTTATTCGTATCCTTGGATTAAACTCTTTAATTTTTGTTCTTTTAATAATTCTTCATTGATATTGATATACTTGTATTTGTAAAGTCAGGTGAATTCTGAATATAATAGAAGAAGTTATAATATTTCTGCATTTACTTTTGGAATTGAAGCCCATATTTGTTTTTATAATAGAGAACTCCAACATGAGTTTGCTGGACAAGTGGCTCTGTTTTTATTTTTTCAGTCATGTTTAAGGAAGAAAAAATTATAACCTCAAATAAATAAGACAGTGTTTTTATTCCATGTATTAAACTAACTTACACTGTTGAAATTTATTCATTTACTTTTACATTACTGCAATGTATAAAGATCACTTGGACCCCACTTCCACACTGCCAGTTAGTTAAAGTGCTGAGTGTCTACTGTGTGGGCAATAAGCACAAATTTATTAAATGTTGTGATTGTTAACACTGAAGAGATGAAGGGCATAGGTCTCCAGGAGCTCATAATTTAGTCAAGAGAAGATACAAAGAAATATATGAAAAATGAAGATTTTATGTTGTATATCTTTCTTATCCCCAGAAAAAGATTACTCTTTAGCCTACAGATAAATGAGCAGTTCAGTCAGGGTACCAGTCTTTGAAGACTTGAGTGAAAGCCATATTTTGAAGTAAATCTGAGGGAGATATTGGGAAAGGGCAGTTCAGGTGTTAAGATTACTACTGTTCAAAGGAAAGATTTAGGCTCAAATTTCCCCCTCTTTCTTGAGACCAGTTGAATGACCCACTCTCTGCACATGGCCCCTCACAAGGTTCAGATTCCTATTCAGAGGCAATTTCTGAGAGCTTGCATTCCAGACCCCACATCAGGCAGTAGGGCATGTTGTCACATTCATTCACCTAATAGTTCTGCCCTGGAGGCAGGTTGGCAGGTTACTCTCAATCTTCTCTTCCACGCCATTCACTTTACTCACTACTGGAAAGGGACTCTTAATCTCAGGAAACAAACTGAGGGTTGCTGGTGGGGGAAGGAGTGAGAGGTTGGCTGGGTGATGGACACTGGGGAGGGTATGTGCTATGCTGAGTGCTATGAATTGTGTAAGACTGATGATTCACAGACCTGTACCCCTGAAACAAATAATACAGTATATGTTAATATAAACAAACAAACAAACAAATAATTTTAAAAAATATATAGGAATAATGTGTGTGGGAGAGGGAGAGGGAAAGGGAAGGTAAGTGAGGGAACACTAGTTCTAGCTCTGGCTCCAGTCCCAAAGATAGCCATTAGTAGTTCTGGCTACTCACATGTGGTCCACAGACCAGTGACACAGACATCACCTTGTTAGAAACATAGATTCTGAGGCCTCACCCTAGACTTGTTGCATAACAATCCACTGAATCACTTTAACCATTTTCCAGGTGATTTGTGTGCACATTAAGGATTGAGAAGCACTTCATGATATAATCATTTGGGAGAGTTGTTAAAAGTAGTGATGAATGGGCTCTGTTTCAACACAATTAAATTAAAATCTCTGGTGATGGGGGCATCTGTATGATTTAAATACTTCCCAGAGGTTTTAGCGTGCTAACAGGGTAAAAAAGTACATTCCCTACTCTTTCCCAAATATGCCTAAAAGATAAGAATCGCGTAGAGCCCTTATTAACAAAATAGAGTCCAGAGTCTATTTTCAGTGTATTGAATAAGCAACCCAGGTGACATTTATTAACAAGAAAGCCTGGGAAACACTGGTAATCTTAAAATGTTCCATTTCTTTTATCTGGTAGCCTTGTGGGAGATCATTTTTGTCTCAGAGCCCCTCTATCCTTTTCCTGGGTGACAAGGGAATGGACTCACAAAATGGGGAGGTCAGCATGGAAAGGAGAGAATGTGGAATGAGATTCTAAAATATGTGATAGGACGGGAGCAGAGGTGGAGGTGGGACTCAAATGAGGTACCCTTTTATCCTTATCAACAACCATTGCTCCTCCTTGATCAGTGAATGATTCTCAACACCTTTAAGTCTCTTTGTCTGGGGAAGGGCTGGTGCTGAAAGGGAACATTTCAGACAAGATAACCACAGTTTTTACGGGAAGAGGGAGAGCAAATCAGAATGGTTAAACTGACTCTGAGTCTTGGCATTCAGTATGAAGGAAAGGGGTAAGGACTCTTCAGTACTGTGAAAAACTATCCTTTGGATTCCTTTTACTCTTATTTAAGCCCCAGATTGATGAATACCTATTTCAAGGTAGTCTCTTTATTGATAAATGTGACACAGAAGGAAAGAACCCATTTCGAATACTGGTGTGGCTAACGCTTATATTCAGTATACCTGCTATCTTGACATAAAAACACCAGGTTGGTTTGACAGGTTTCTTCAAAAAATTGTCGGTTGTCATCCAAGATCTTTCATTGATTTATAAAATTATTTATATTTTTACTTGTTATATTTTGTAGTAGGAAAATACCATGTATTTTAAGAATCTATATAGAGAAATGTGTATTCTTCTAGGTGTTACAGATAAAAAATATTAGAAGAGGGGCACCTGGGTGGCTCAGTCATTAAGCGTCTGCCTTTGGCTCAGGTCATGATCCCAGGGTTCTGGGATCCAGCCCCTCATTGGGCTCCCTGCTCAGCGGGGAGCCTGTTTCTCCCTCAGCCTCTCCCCCTGGCTTGTATTCCCTCTCTTGTTGTCCTTCTCTCCATCAAATAAATAAATAAAATCTTAAAAAACAAATATTAGAATATATAGCCCCTGCCTCTGAAGGGCTTAAAATTTACTGGCGTGGATAGTGGGGATTGGTGTCAGAATTAGCGTGCTTAAAAAATAAACAACAGTGGAGCAGAGCACAGACTGAAAGCCAAATAGGAGATTCAGATCGTCTGTGCAAAATAAGTTGAGAATGCTGTTCGGCCTGCCTGTGGGTACTGTGCCTCAAACTCTCCCTCTAAATGATGCCCATATTAACTAGGAAACTATATTCTGTTTCATTACCTATCCTTACTTACAACAGTTATTTAACGTCTCTGAATGTTAGATAGCTGAATGCAAATGCTTCCTGGATTTCCCCTGGTGCTCAACTTAAAGGTACTTGAGGGACACATTGAGTTATCTTATCAAGTTTGAATATCTAGGGAAATTACAAGACCCTAAGATAATTAGCCTTTGTAATACGCTCACAGACTGGACATTTGGCAGATAACTATTGTCTGGCCTTCTCATTCTAGCAAGCAGTTGTGATTTCCCAACAAAGGCAGAGAAGTTGCAAAACAGCAGGGCTTTGCTACAGTTAGTAATTAATGAGGTGCTAAAAGTGCCAGAGCAGAGGCTCCCAGACACAGTGTGTGACTCAAAGGGATAAGAAGCCCCCAGAATTTCAAACAAGAGTGTCACTTAAATAAACAGAAAGTCAAGTGAGTCTAGTCTGTGGAATGGGAAATGGTCTATTGACATCAGGAATCATCATACAACTGTGTAATACAATATAATAAGGATTAGTCACTACATTTTGCAACTTGTGAAAAACTGGAATTTTTTTCTCAGTCCTGCAGAAAGTGAGCAATTATCTGCTTTGCAGTATTCAAGGAAGTCATAATGAACTCTTAAAGCCCCATAGTGTCCAAATAAATTACCAATCTGTTACAGGTTCCCACCAGCATGAATTTCTTCTGCCTCTTTAATGTATATTAATCAAGTTAATTATTAATATTAGTAGACAGGTCAAAGCACTTTACTAATCAACTAATAGCTGGGGAACCAAGGCCTAATGCGAGCTTTCTGTATTGGGAGGAACATTACTGAGAAAGAATGACATAAGGGGTAATTTTGGACCATGAGCGCTGTCTAAAATGGAATGTGTTTTCCAGCAGAGTAGAATTTCTGCATAAATTTGGATGAATGTTAAGGTATTTTCAAATTAAGATTTTATGGTTTCTTCTCCCATGTTATATTCAAGTTTAAGTACACTCTTTAAAATTGGGGATGGTAGGTAGTAAAATAACACTGTAACTGAGTCTACCAACATAGGCTAGCAGAAGCTCACCAAACAGAGCTCACTAATATATATTTATATCCATAACTACTGTATTTATATATATTTGTCAAGTATGTGTATGTATATGTTTATGCTTTATGTATGTTCCTTCCTAGAATGGGAAAGGGCAAGAAAGATTGGAGGTAATATGATTATCCGAGCGTGGATGTTATCCCTGCAAAAGATTTCATAAATACTTCCATTATTATTGATGTATATACTTCATGCTTCAGTGACATTGAGAAAATTTTTGGGTTGAATAAGTTTACCTTAGATGGAGAATGCAAAACATGTGAAAGAAGTCTCTTAAATGTATTCAAGGATTAAGATTTTAGGAGAATCAAGCAAGTTCTTGAGTTTCTTTTTTGCAATACGGAACTAATACATTCATAGCCTGCCATAAAAGAACTTATGACATTTTCACATTTACAAATGAATATGTGTTTTTTATATATGTTAAAAAGCTGAATCTCATTGAATGGAGTTAATGAACTTCTGTTAAAACTGTAGGAAGAAAAAAGGTTTCACAATAAGTTTATTTGATTTGATAGCATTTATTAAATTCTAGCTCATTAAAAAGAACATAACCTGCCCCATGCTAAAGGTATTACTGTGAGTTTGGAATCTGAATACTTGAAATCACAGAGCTAGTATTTAATGATGTACTTTAGAGATCTCTGGTCCTGGTACCAGTAAGTGAATGAGTTAGAGATATAAATCAATGGTTTATTCAGAAGAAGCATTTTAGCTCCATCCATTAAGAGAAACTGAATTGTTTTTGTTGTTTTTTTTTAAAGAAAACTCCCAGATTTTGTAGGAAAAGAGGGAGTATTGCATCAAGAACTTTCCATGTTTTAAAATGTGTATTGAAAGAGAATTCACTGGATCAAGTCTTTCCCTCCAACATACTCTAGAGGGAGTCAAATCTAAGAAAGTTATGTTAATGTATTTCAACTGCTATTGGTTCTTTTCAGAAATTTTCTTGGTGACAACGTTGTTTTGACCTTCTTGGTTAAGGTGTAGTCTAGGAGTTAGTTAGAACCTGCGAGTTAACAAGGCCAAGGTAGAGACAGACTCCCTATATGAATCAGTTAGCATCTTACAGTGAAAATACTCTCTCCCTTGGTCAGCCTGTGAACTGCATGGGTCAGCCTGTGAACCAATGCATATTTTGGCAAGAATAAGGAGAGAGTGGGAGGTAGGGTGTGGAACAAGAGAACATTTATGGCTTGGGATAAATCCTTCCTCCTGGACCAGAGTGATAAACTCCACACTACGAGTCTCAGCGCTGCCATTAATTAGCTGTGTGAACTTGCAAATGCCACTTATCCTCTTTGAAATTCAGTTTTTCAATTCCACCAAAATGAAGGGTTGATCTAGAAGGTATCAGATGTAAATTTAATGATATTATTTCAACAGAAGATAGTTTATGATTTGTATACAAGCATGCCTTGTAAATCTGAGTATGAGCCAGTAGCTCCTAAAATCGTGAAAGTCTAGCAATTTTTTTAAAGATTTTTATTGATTTATTTGACACAGAGAGAGAGAGATCACAAGTAGTCAGAGAGGCAGGCGGGGGGGGGAGGGGGGCGGGGAGGGAATCAGGCTCCCGGCTGAGCAGAGAGCCCGATGTGGGGCTTGATCCCAGGACTCTGAGATCATGACCCGAGTTAAAGGCAGAGGCTTTAACCCCCTGAGCCTCCCAGGCGCCCATAGCATTTTGTTTTTAATATACTGAACATCTACACTAAACATACACAGCTAGACTACATGTTCTTCCCTCAAATACCTCTTGGGCTTTCTCAGGTTTGCTCCTGGTATTGCCTTATTTCTTTCATTTGGAATTCCTTCAGTTTTTATCTATAATTCTAGCAATCCTACATGTTCATCAGGGCTCTACTCTGCTGATGTGTGCTCTATGAAAAACACCTTGCCTCTCCCAACACTGTGCAAATATTTTCTGCTTTCTCTAAACTATCCTTGGATTTTGCTTTAACATTTAATTTTTTCTTCTGACATCTTATGCTTTGCATTATAGTTGTTTTTCTGAATGCATCTTCGAGATCCTTAAGTGTAGGGGTCAATTGATCTAAGCTTTATGTTTTTCATTTTAAGCAATATGGCTTGCCCATAGGAGATGCTCAGCAAAAATGTGCTGACAGAATAAATAAAAGAAAGCTATTGAAAAAGAACAACCAGTTTTTGAAAACTGATTGAAGAGGACATGGAGTCTATTTTAGTGCCACTAACTGCTTCATACTTGAATGGTGAGGCAGCTCCTGTGTTTATGAGGAAATTAGTTTTAGGACATTTGCTCTATAGGAATTGAGGGAGAAAAAAATATTTATAATATTTTTAAAATATTATTTTAAAATATTTTAAAATAATATTTTAAAATATTTTAAAATAATATTTTAAAATATTTTTAAAAATATATAAATATTTTTTTCTTTTGTACTTTACATATTTATAAGAAATCATACAGCTTTAGTTTTGGTCTGTGGCAACGATAAGCTGGTATTGAGATCATTTTACTCAAATGCAATTTGCCTATTTACTCAAAGCAGATTTTGAGTGAATATCTTTAAGATTTGCATAACAATTTCACACAATCTTTTGTAGGTATAGCCCTTGGAGATGAGTATAGCCAACATTTTTCTCATCAAGTACCAATTTAGTTTCATATTTCATTAGGATCAAATCTCCAAATAGAGCTGACACGGAATTAGAAATTATTATATTTAGTACAAGATATGTTGCAGGATCTTGTTCATGCTTTCTTATTGTTGTAACTTTGATTTCTGTCATTATTTCTTTTTTCTATCTTCCTATGCATTTCTACATTTTGTTTCTTCCTTGTAGCTCACAGCTACAACAAGGCATTTGTAGACAAGGTACCCAATGCATACTTTGTTTACTTGGACTCTCACTTCTCCTTTTTCTTAACCAGAGTACCGAAAATTCAGGGAAAAGAGTGACATATGTGAAATATCTGTCTTTTTTTTTTCTTTTCAATTGATTTATTTGACAGAGAGAGAGCACAAGCACTGGAAGAAGCAGAGGGAGAAGGAGAAGCTGGCTTTTCGCTGAGCAGGGAGCCTGATGTGGGGCTCGATCACAGGACCCTTGACATCATGACCTGAGCCAAAGGTAGATGCTCAACCAACTGAGCCACCCAGGCACCCCCGTCTTTTCTTTTTTTTTTTTTACTTATAATTACCTACACTCTCCGTGGTCTTTTTTATCACCAACTTTTCATTCTATATTTAGCTTTTCTGTATTTATTTTTCAAGTGGCTGGCATTCTATTGCTTTTGGATGTTAGCTTGCACTGTAGGATCTGCCTCCCGTTGGTAATTGCAAAGGCATAAATCCCTGATGATAAAATGTCAAGGGGTGGGGTTGATATTTTGGGGCAGGAAGTCCTTGTGCATCATCATGTCTTTCGTATCATCCTGCCATGAACATATACGGTTTTACCAGTGGGTGTGGGCAGAGTGTTTTTCCCTCCAGTGATGTTGAATCTTTTCGACTTAGCTGTGGCTTCCTCGCCCCTCAGCTCAGCTCAGCTCAGGGCTTGCGACAGAGCTTTTGCCAGGTTGCTTAATTTTTCTTTCCCCTATTCCTTCATGCCTTTCTGGACTGCTGTGATGACTGGGCTAAGAAGGCTTTATCCTTATCCAAAATATATATCTGAAAATAGAATCTTCTAGCATAAGATTATGTAGCAAAGCAGGGTCATTAACCAATCACAGAGTCAGAAGGGTCAAACAGATTGATGTTAAAGGTCAAAGAGAAATACAGTGTTAGAGAGGGAATAGATGTCATTGCAAGGATGAGCTCCGGAAGGAGTTTATGGCAGCCTGGATTTTAGCTCTGTCCCTTGGATCCATGTTCTCTTCAACTGCTTCTTTTTGGACTTGCATTGAACTGAGTAGTGTGGAATGTGAAATCTAACAGATGAATGTGTAAATCTAACAAACATAGACTGCAGACAATTTGAAATAATTTCCCAGCTTAATTTCTAAGTCTTCACTGTAGAAGGAAGATATTTCCGTATGAAATTAAACTACTGATGGAAGAGAAAACAAAAATTTTTATTTTTTACAAGAAGACTTTGAGCAGAATTTCATAATAGAGATAATTAGCATCATCCATGATTTTAAAGTTTTAGTTTCTGTATCTTTGGCAATTCCTTTCACAGTTTGAGGTATGCCTTTAAGTTCCGGAGGAAAGCCAGTGTGACACTACTAAGAAGCAGCTGGCTGTCTGCCCTTATGGCATAGTTGGTATCATTCTTTTCTCTTGGCTTCAGAACTGACTTCAATTGCAGGCTGGTTCCTTATGCCATTGGTAATGATATAAGTGGTGGTAAAGCATAGCATATAGTGGCCAATATCAATAGAGAGGACTTAAATCTTATCATAGAATTGATCTACCGTTAGTAACTATTCAGGATTTTAGATTGTGTCCTCATTGTCTTTTCTCTCTTCTTTCCTTTTCTCTTTCTTTGGTTTCTTTATTTCCCTTAATAGAGAATGTTAAAACATGTTAATAGCTTTTATCTGTTTAGTTACTCATTTTTAATTCTATAATTAGCACATTTACATGATATTTACATAAGTATTTACATATTTACATAATATACCAACAGTGGAATTAGGCATTCATGTACCTTCCTGCATTCACTTGGCCCCATCTGTTTCCTGGCGTCTTGGGCACTTGTTCAGTGGAGATCTCCATCACCTTGTGGAGTCACCTTATTCCCAAATAACAATTACTGTCTCAGGTTCCCCTGGCAAGAAGTTGGGCTTTACTTTTCCATGATGAGGGGAGACCTGTGGCACCATCTAAACCAGGCTCAACTCAACTAAATACATTACAGTTCTGTCTCTTCCCATGGATTCTGCATTCAGATGAGCACTAAGTATTTCATATGAGATCTGTCTTTCCTAAAGATTCTTCACATGCAAATGAGTAACATGACCCAGAAGTTCAGGGGAGTTAACTTTTGGGGAAAAAGTTGACCACTGAGGAATAGGAGATGAGAGAAAGCTGATTCTGTAGTCTACTCCCCAGCCCACCCCCATCTGTTCCAAGGTGCAGATATTCTAGGTGGCCTGCCAGGACATGTCCCAGCTATGCTTTCCTGGGAAGCTGTGCCAGCTCCTTACTGCCCCATGTCGTTTTTGCTTTCCTTGCTTCCCTGCCTAATTTTCTGTCTTTTCTCACTCCTGAAGCCATTGACTGCACTCTTCCCCTCAGTCAAACATTAAGATTGAAGCTTTACCTTAGCCTCTGTGTTTTAGGAAACCTGAGTTTTGACAGATATATTTTTATTTTAGGATAAATCCTATAGAAAATTATAAAATGTAGGAATTAAAAAATAATTCCCATTCTTTCTCTACTTTTCAAGATTTTTAAGAGACACTTTCATGTATTTAAGGCAGATAATAATATGTATCTTTTTGCTTTGTGGAGTTTTTTTTTTAAATAAATGGAATAATCTTATATGTATTTTCCTGAGATTTGATTTCTTCATAAAACTATGAATTTTGAACAGTGTTCTATGTCAATATAGTGTTCATTCTCATTCTTTTTATTTTTGTAAAAGATTTATTTATTTTTAGAGTGAGAAAGAGCACACACGTGAACGAGGTGGGGGGGCGGCAGCTGGGGGTGGAGAGAATCTCAAGCAGACTCCCCGCCCATCATGGAGCCAGATGCACGGGGCTCGATCTCACAACCCTGAGGTCATGACCCTGAGCCAAAACCAAGAGTTGTATGCTCAACCGACTGTGCCACCCAGGTGCCCCCATTTTCATTCTTTTAAATGCAGTATTCCATAGCATAGATGTACCATATTGATATAACCCATTCCCTTCTTAACTCACATTTACATGTTTCTGATTTTTTGGTGTTACAAATAATGCTGCAATAAATATTTTGGAAGTACTTCCCTGAATAGAGAAATACTATGAGATTGTTGGACATGAGCGTTATGTACTTTGTAAATTTTACCAGCTATTCCAAAGTCTTATAGCTCTCATCATCTGTACACATATTTACTGTGATCAGTAAATATGATTTTTCATATTTTTCATATTTCATACTGATTTTTCAAATTCAATAGCAGTGGATGATAGAAATCTCTATGCCATTCCCATATGTGAAAGAACCTTTCATTGTTATTTTAATTTATATTTCCTTAATTAGGAGGACAAATACTTTTTCATATTTCTTAGCCACTAAAATTTCTTATTCTAAAAAAGCCCGTTTTTACTCTTTCACTATAGTATCTTTTAGGCCCATATGTATGATGAGGTCTAAGGGTCTAATTTTACTTTCTTTAACTCTTTCTGCTACTGAGGTACTGATTTTTTTTTAAATATTGACTTTACAATAATAAATATTACAATATTGTTATTAACAAATAATTACTTTTTCTTGTGAGTTCCCATTAGGTTTTACTATCAAGTAAGTGTTTCAGCTTGGCTTTATGCTTCATAGAGTTTAGTGCTTAATTATCGTTTTTAATATTATGAATGTCTAATTTTTATTAATCTGTTTCCAAAAACATTTTTTATTTTAACTTTCTTTATTCTTGTGGCATAAGCAATTGCATACTCCAAAAATGGAAATTAAAGGAACTCTTTCATACATGATAACATTTTGCCATAAAAATTTTTAGACATTTAATATGAGCATATTTGCAAAGATACACATTTTTTTCAAAAAATGGCTTATGTAATGCCTATTGTTTTATAACTTGCTTTCCTCATTTGATGGTGTAATACAAACATTTCTCGAGTATGTGTATTCTTTTTTTTTTTAAAGATTTTATTTATTTATTTATTTATTTATTTATTTATTAGGAAAGAGAGAGAGTGAGAGAGAGCATGAGAAGGGAGAAGGTCAGAGTGAGAAGCGGACTCCCCATGGACCTGGGAGCCCGATGTGGGACTCGATCTCCGTACTCTGGGATCATGACCGGAGCCGAAGGCAGTTGCTCAACCAACCGCGCCACCCAGGCGCCCGAGTATGTGTATTCTTTTCATGAGTGTTGCAAGGGAGGGATATTTCTGAACATTTGAATATCTTGTTGCCTTCATAGATGAATAATATTGAGACAAGAAGTTTTCTCTCAACTCTTTTTGCCAACTATTATTACAGGGGGGAAATGCTATGTCCGCGGTTCTTTTTCTTTATACTCCCTCATGTAAGATTTTTGTCTAGGTTATTTTTACCTTTATGGATAATAAACCTATAATGTGACTTTTGAAATCCTTTATTAGTTAAATTCTCTTTTTTTATTTGACTATTTCTTTTCTTCTAGATATTCTTTTTGAGAGATATTATACTATAGTGACTAATAGCTGACTTTGATGTCTGATGGCCTTGGTTATAATTCTCTCCCTAATAGCTTTGTGTGCTTGGGGTAGTTATTTTTTCCAGTTTCTGTATCCATAAATATGAGGATGGAGTATTGAGAGAATTAAGTGGGTAGAATGCATGTAAAGTGCTTTAAAAGATACTTTGTGTTAACTGTTGTTGCATATTTAAATTTTTTTAAATCTTGCCTACATATCCATCATTTAGGGTTTTTTTTTCTTTTTCCACAGTATTTTGGGATATTTCAAGCATGTCCACTGTATCACTGGTTTCATATCACACAGTGTTAATATCATCACTTATGTCTTTCAGTGTAGATTTAAATCTGTTACTGCATTTTTAGCTTGAGAAAAATAATCCTTTCTTATCTTACGTATATCTTTGATTTGTGGTTCTGCTCATGTTTGGCTTTCTCTTCTGTTTCTTAATGTTCTAACTTCTCGTCCTAATTGAAATACCAAATATACACGTATTAAATTATTTTTTTCAAAGTTCTCTTTCTTCCATTGGGCCTTACATTCGGTGTCACCTTTCTCAGGTGCCATTCCTCCTTTTTCCAGAAGTCCAGCTTCCTTTCTTTATTTTTGTTGTATTTTTTTGATTCATTCACTGTTGGAATTTACTAACACATGGGATATGCATCTTGCTCTTTGGCTTCAGAGCCTGTTTGCCTTAGTGATGGTTAAGTCTACTTCTCAGAC
The DNA here is from genome assembly GCA_028533885.1 of Nasua narica. Classification (NCBI taxonomy): domain Eukaryota; kingdom Metazoa; phylum Chordata; class Mammalia; order Carnivora; family Procyonidae; genus Nasua; species Nasua narica. Next base: position 32,358,380 of record CM052802.1, read on the forward strand.
TTATGGCTCTAGTGACTGATTGGTCCACAGAATTTGTTCTCAGTTTTTACTATCTGCAACTGTTTATCTAATGTCACTGTCTGAGATATGATTTACCTTTTCATTCCATTGCCATGCTATTTTGAGCACATACATACATTTAAGAAACTACAATCTTCAATATATCCTGCTTCCACAAATCTTGTCTCTATCTATACTGTAATGACTCGCTTGTAAGAAGTAAACTTTCTAGAAATAAATGTGCCATTACTGTTGTGCTCATATTCTATTCCCTATCCAATTTCCTAGAGTTTGCAGGAATAGACTAGATGTAGAAAGGGAGCTCCAAGTAGTGGGTTGGAAATGGAAGTAGGAAAAAGCCCTCTGCCTGCTTTGAGAACCTGTACCTATAATGAGGGTGATATTGCTTCTGGAGAGTACACTTCTAATCCAATGAGTTGTGATGAATTAGGTTCTTACCTAAGCACCTACTACAGTACTTGATACATAGTAAGTACAAATGTATATTACTTCCTCTTTATGGTGGGCAGTGTCACTGACTTTGCATTTAGTGACGATTCTTCCCAAATGCTTCCTAAATTCTGGCATTAGTTTACTGTCAGTCTTAATTTCCAGTGTTATGTCATCTTTTCCTTTCCTTTAGATGGTGAATAGTGAGATTTATTAGACACTTCCAGCCTTTTCTTACTGAATTATGTAAGAATGTTTTAGAAATAATGCTCTGGTATCAGATAGGGAGTAAGGTGGGGAAACAAGAATTGTTAGTAGGCTACATTCATGATTTTAACCCCAAGTGAAAAAGACTTGAACATTAGTAAGAGGATTAAAGAGAATAAGAAAGTGAAAAGATAGTTGGGTGGTACAATGACAATGCTTAGCCCTCAGTTATTTGTGATGTCTGGGGAGATTGGTGAATAAGAAGAAGGGGCTGACAATGGCTAACAAATTCTAACTAGCACTATTGATTCAATAACAGTTCAGGGAGAAATAGGTGACAGGGCAGGAAATTTAAAATTTTAGTTTTGGACATGTTAAGCATACGAAGTCTGCTGAATGTCCATTTGGAGATGTTCAGAAGGTAGTTATAACCATGGATCTGTGGCTTAGGAGATCAGTCAGGACAGGGTTTGGAAGTTATCGGCATGTGGAAGTAGGATTAGAGTGAATGAATGTTGTATGCAAGGAGGCAAATGATATGGAAAAGCAGGGAGATCAGTTAGAATGTTCAGTATTTCAGGAAAGAAATTATCACTGATTTCTCCAGAACAGTAACAAAGTAAATAGAAGGAAGAATCAAATTTCAGGAAGCTTACTTTGAATGTGCAATGAAGAACAAGGTAGAGAAGTTAACTGCCTAACTGGAAGAAATCTGTTTGGGCTGTGGCAAGTGCAACAGCATAGAGCCTGAGGAAAGAAGTGAAAATTTGGAATCTCTAACGTGAGAAAATAGGAGGCAAGGATAAAGACCAGGGTCAAATGAAACATTGCAAGCCCCACTGAGGCCAGAAACCAGAAATTTATAGGGGTCACAATTTTTACAATAAGTGATTTTCTTCTTATCTCTTGGTTGTTAAGAAAGAAGATGGTAGATTTGTTGTCCTGGTAAAAGTTTGGAGATTTTCTAGATAGGCAGTATGAGGACCAGGGACCATGAAATGGCAAAAACATAAGAAAAATATGATGCCATAAGGGTGTAAGTTGTGTACAGAAGCAACAGAAACAATGTATGTCGGAAGTGGGGGGAGGTAGTTAATATTCTAGAAGAGAAAAGATGGGTAAAGGGATCAGAGACCTAATTTGGTTAAAGACTACGTGTCTTAGTTCTCACAAAAGTTTGGAGGAGGTTAGAGTTCCAATGAATGGTAAAAATTAGATGTTTGTATTTAGATTTCATCCACTTATTTTCTTCCCATGTAAGGCAATGCCAGATATTAAGTGCAGACCACATATGAATTACATAAGGTGGTTTTACTGTCTGAAGCAAAGAATAGGATAGTGGTACATTCTAGAATGTGATCTTTCCATTTTTGTCCATGTGGCCTAGGATCACCTCTATAGGTCTATGCAGATTTCTTGGTTGCTGTTTGTCTAGGACCTGATATGTTAATGTAATAATTATCCTGTATGCAGTAGCAGAAGTGGCTGTCATAGGATAACCCCAATAATAAATAAATCAGATGAGTGCTTGTTTGAGAGCTCTAGGAAGAGACTTCCACATGTATATTATCTGTCTATCTTCACCATGCTCTCTGAAACTTCCCTTGGATTACTTTCCCTGGATTAACTTTCTCAAAAATACAAACCTTATGATCTTGTGTATTTACGAGATGAGAGTAACTTAGCAGCAGCTGTACACAGGCAGAAAAGAGTGACCAAATCAAAGTGCCGGATGTACAACTGGAGAATGAGGATTACAGTGGTTACAGAAAAACTGTATTATTATTATTGCTATTATTTTTTAATATAGGCTAGTTTTTTTTATTTCTAGTACCTCACAGTTTAATAAAAGTGAATTACAGGAATGAGTTTAGCCACTTGTAATTTTGCTTCATTTTCAACTTTGCAAAAGTATAGTAACATATATATGTAAATATATATGAATATATTGTATGAGTATATAATATTTATAAACATTTTTTATTTTGATAGGTCAAATCATTTAATAAATGTAGTAAGTTACACCAACTAACAACCTAAATATTTTTGTTGGAGTGGCAATCTAAGTGTGCTTTCTATGATGGTCTGTTTCCAAAGATAACTGCCTACTTTAAGTTCCTTAAGGGCAGGGATTTTGTTTTATTCATCATTTGGTACTTTGTGGTGAGTAAAGTGGCTTAATATAGTAGGGGATTGGGGCGCCTGGGCGGCTCAGTCCTTAAGTGTCTGCCTTGGGCTCAGGTCATGATCCCAGCCAGGGTCCTGGGATCGAGCCCTGCATCAGGTTCCCTGCTTGGTGGGAAGCCTGCTTCTCCCTTTCCCACTCCCCCTACTTGTGTTCCTTCTCTCCTGTCTCTCTCTCTCTGTCAAGTAAATAAATAAAACCTAATATATATATATATAGTATGTGATCAATGACTTTTTTGCATGAATAGGAGACAGTGAAAAATTATAAACTAAAAAGAAAATTAGTTTAAAATGTAGATTCTGGGGCCACCTGGGTGACTCAGTTGGTTAATCCTTTGACTCTTGATTTTGGCTCAGGTCATGATCTCAAGGTTGTTAGATCAAGCCTGATGACTGGGTTCACCTTCAGCGGGGAGTCTGTTTTTCCTCTTTCTCCCTCTCCCTGCTCCCTCTGCTCTCTCTCTCTCTCAAATAAATAAATCTTTAAAAAAAATCTGAATTCTAGGGGAAAATTTCCATTGGCAGAAATAAGAATCCTGCTTATTATACCCCAGGGCCCTATCATGCAGTCCTGAAGAAAATAAAAACTGTGGATTCCAATATATAATTATTAAACATTTCATGTTTTTTTGTGATACCAGGTTAAGTAAGCACATAAATCTGGTCTTGGCCAATTTGGTGTGGCCAGAAAGATAGCTTGATTCTTAACATAGATTAGTTGGGATGGGCACACTATTTCCCATCATCTCTGAAACCTTAGTCCTTTGTCTGTGCTCAAACAGACTTTTTAGCGATAATGCTTTTGCTTTTGAGTAGGAGGACTTGTTAGACCACAAACTTCCATACTCAATTTTTGTATATCCTGATGTAAATTCTCAGATTTCTGTTCTGAATGTAAACAGATGTGTGATGTGTTTAAATTGAAACTTACTGAGTGTTGGCAAAGATTTCCTCAAGTGAATGGGGTGGTGTATTTGTATTGGTCGAGTTGTTTAGAACATTAAAGTGATAATAATCTAAATAAACACAATAATCTAAACTTGGGATATACTAGTATGCCTGCCACAGGCCACCACCTGCTCTGTCACTTCTGCCCCTTCTGGATTTCTCTGGAATTTACTGACCTTTTTGCCTATTTACCTGACACTCAACTTAAATCCCTATCTTGTTGTTTCTTTCACATTTACATATCATGACCCTTCATCCTTTCCACTTGTATCTTTCTCAAACTATATTCCAGGGTGACTGCCCCAATCTAGATATAATGCTGATAAACAAAAATAAATTAAACGTTTTCATTTGGGTTGCCAACATGCCATCCAGACTAAAGAAGATCTGGAAACTTTGGGGCCACGTAAGCCATGGACACATTGGCAAGCACCGGAAGCACCCAGGATGCTGAGCTAATGTTGGTGGCATGCATTACCAGAGGATCGACTTTGACAAATATTCCTCAGGTTGCTTTGGAAGAACTGGTATAAGGCATTACCACTTTAAGAGGAACCAGAGCTTCTGCCCAACTGTCAACCTTGATAAATGTGGACCTTGGTCAGTGAGCAGACACAGGTTAATGCTGCCAAAAACAAGACCAGAGCTGCTTCTATCATATATGTAGTATGATCAAGCTACTACAAGGTTTTGGGAAAGGGAAAGCGCCCAAAACAGCCTATCATCATGGAAGCCCAATTCTTTAGTAGGAGAGCTGAGGAGAAGATGAAGGCGCACGTTCACACCTTGGGGCAAGGGGTGGAGGAGTGGGGCATATGTCATGGTAGCTTGAAGCCATGTGGAGGTTCATTATGCTAACAAGTGCTTTAAAAAAATGAATTAAAAAAATTCCAAGTGACCTCTATAAAGAGCACCAAGTAGATATGGTTGATATTTCTCAGAGCTTTTAACAAAAGGCTTGCAATACTGACCTAGACAAATGTAGATATGATAACTGGAAAAAATAGGTTGATATAATTCAATTATATTTGAGACTAGCAAATGAATATCCTGAGGACATAAATAAAAACTAAGTGCAACTAATGAATCATTGAACACAACATCAAAAACTAATGAGGTTTTAGTCAATTCTGTGTTGGCTAACTGAACATAATAAAACCACAAAACAAAACAAAAGGATTTTATGTTCCTCTAAATGTCTGCCTACTTATAACACAATTGAATTTTCTCATCTTCGTTATCAAAAACAAAAAACAAAAAACCTAAGTGACAATTGGAGTAGAAATCAAGAACAAGTGAGGTCATATTTTGAAACTCAAAATCAAAGGAGAAAATTCATAGGATTTCTAAACCCAAGTTTTATCTATCAAGAGGAAATCTTGTTTAGGATACAGATAATGTACTCACTTTTTATTTAAGTATGAATGGATTTCGTTTTAGTAGGTACATATAGGCTTCTGAAGTAAAATTGGATAAAGCCAGTATTTTTGGTGTCTAAAATATAATAGATAAACATCACATAAAGTACATGTAATGGTTAGTCTAAACTTTTAAGTTTTTCCAAGCCTGTGGTGAAGTACCACTTCTCACTAGAGGTAGTTAACAAAGGTGAGTCTCTCTGAAGATGGCTCTTTTATAAGAAAGTTATTTTAAATTATATTTATTCTCTTTGAGATTTTATACTCCTTGCAAGCTAATAAGTTTGCCCATCACAGTTACATAAATGCAATCAAAAGATACAAGACTTCTGGTTCAGAAACAAAAGACCTTATCAGCAATATCCATAGCCAAAGTATCAGCATTGTCTAGTGCTGGTTCCCCACACCCCAGTTCCCACAAGACTGTGAAAAGATTAGGTAATGCTTGTCCTTGAAGCAACTGGTGTTAAACTAGAGGCGTCTTGAGGTTAGGGAACCTGAATCTTTTATAATAGGTGTAACTATTCTGTCTTATCTGAAGATAAGCATGCGTTTTACTATACAAGACAGTACCTTTTGCTTTGGGAAACATGGTCTTTATCTTTCAAGGTTCTTCATTTTATAAACCCCATGAAAAGATAGTTTGGAAAAATGATGGAAAGTGCTTCGGTGCCCAAGATGTGGAAAAATGGAAGAGACTTATGAACTGTCTTTCAAAACAAAATCTGACAAAAATGGCTACTCTTCTTCTCTAGATGACCTACATTTAAATTATTGAAGTGTCTGAGAAACCTTTTCCTTTTATTCTCCCAGAAAAACGGTACTAAGGTAACCTCAGATCGTCCAGAACATCTTAAGAGGATTTGACATTTTTGTCTTCCTAGTGGATAACTGCAGTGGCAAACATTCAGCTGAATCCTCCTTTAAGCTGACTAATCTACCTACCATTCAATATTAAAAAAAAAAAAAAAAGGATTCTGGCATCCTCGCTTCTTCATTCACAGTCAAGATAGCAATATTGTAAATATTTCACTACATCCTACCTTCCACTCTGATTTCTGACCAGTTCATCATCCCTTTAGCTCCTGACTCTTTGCTTTCTTTCCTGTATTGTTACATTTGCTTGAGTATTCTGTTCAATATTCCTTTGGTAGTGACTGGTAATCCCTGTGATAATACTAGTGCTTACTCCTTGGCTTACATCTGTTGTCCAATGCTCTGCAAAACATTCCTGATCCAGCCTGGATTCCATCTCATCATGCCTGAGAACTGGTCCACAGGGTTGAAGTCCACACCTGGTTTTCACCAGCTTTTATGTAAAGAAGCCAGACTCTGCTCAAAGTATGAACACCTTCTGTAGGATCTCCACCAGATGGCCATCAAGCTTTTACTTGATTTGTGTCTTATGGATTGTTAGTAGAGTCAAAAGAATCAAACAGTTATGTACATTTGGAAGTTATATTTTAAAAAAACAACTCAGTAAAGATCCAGACCTTGGATTTAAAACCCATTTCAGTGTGGATCAGATATATATGCATTAAAAAGCATAGAGAATACATTATTTTCATAAGATATGTAGAATTGTCTAATCCTTAAATATGATCCAAGACCTAGGAAATACATGGTGTGAAGGGCTTTTCCTGATTGAGATATATTTTTTGTAAGAAAACACCAGAAATATTTGGAAATATAATAAATATAGTTTTCACTACCCTATAGAAAAGTTTGTGATCTTTAAGCCTGAGGATGGACATGAATGTCAATGTTAATGACAATATAGACTTTATCAAGCTATACATGTTTTTGTTCTGTTTTTCCTTATGTTCTTGACCTTCTGTTCTACTCATAATTCCCTTGTTTTAATTTTTTTCTCCCCAAATATGTTTATTTTAATTTTTCAGTGTTACAAGATTGATTGTTCATGCACCACACCCAGTGCTCCATGCAGTACGTGCCCTTCTCGATACCCACCACCAGGCTCACCCACCCCAAATCTGCTAATTTTTTGATATTGTAATTTTTCCATATTATTTAATACATTCTTCCAAGTTGTGAGTTAAAGCAAGATATGAACATATACATAACACCTTCATTGACTTTGTTTCTGTTTATTTAATTCACCTGGGTTGAAATGCTTTGAAACACAATATGGTTTTACCTGGTATGTGCTGTAGACTCTAGATCCTTTTACTTTCCGATCAGAGTGTAAGGAGAGATTGTACTTAGAAATACTAACTCAGTTTGGCAACATAAGAATTCCTGAGGATTGTTTGGAAGTCAGAAGGTCATAGAATTATAGAAACGATTAAAGCCTTAGAAATTAGAAATAAACATTTTTTTTTCTGAACAAGGAGAAAACTGAGCTCCTGAAGAGTAAAAAGAGCCTGATACAATCAAGCTTGATAAAGCTATACATTTAATGAATGAATAACAAAGCCAAGACCTCAATTCAAGTCTCCCTATATTAAATTCAACATTTTCCCCCTATAACCTTTTGTGATTATTTTATCTGGATATTGAAAAGTGAATTAGAATTGAGGAATTAAAAAATGAAAGCCATGCTACTTAACAAAAGACAAGATACTCTTAGGGAATGTGGAGCTAATGCATATTGAATTACTTGTGGGGAAATTGAACTTATAACCAGTATGTAGAGACAGGTCACTAGGTTCAAAAGTGAGCCAGAGATCTTTAAAATGCTGGGTATTTTGTGACCAATAGCATTTGAAGTTAGAAAAATCAGATGAAGATAATCAAATCTCATACCACAGCACATAAATTGATTGCTCCAGGGACCCAGCGCCTCCTTCTCTTTCTCCCTCCTTTTCCCTTATGACGTAATTTCTTGGCCCTTAGAACTGTTTTTAGGGTTTATTCAAAGTGTTGCTGCCAGAGTCTCATCCCATTTGGCAAAAGGAAGGGAACAAAGCCCCCAACAACTGCATTGCTTTTTACAAAGAACTTGACTCCCACTATCTCTTTATTTCTTGGCTTTGAGCAATGACAGATTGCAGAATCAGATGTTGCACAGAAGTCTTGATAACAACTTAGAAAGATGACCATTGCTTGCTTGCACTGTCAGGTTTCTCCCCCCCTCCACCCGCCCCACCGGAAAATTTACTATGTATGCTTCTAAGCACAAAGAAAGATTCTCAGCTCTATCTTCATAGGTACCTAATTCTTTCTGGCAGCAGAGCAACTACTGACCCTCCAGAAAACCAGACTGATATTTCTGTAGGCGTGCCGACTAATTTCACAAGATGCCAATGCATTTCATTTACTCTTAAGAATTCTTTTGTATTTGAACCTGATCTGAAAATAAAAATCACTCTATCTTGTAAGTAATCAAGCTGAGGGCAGGGTGCTTTCTGTAGCAGGAAGAGCACTATGCACTTGAAGACAGAATTTCTGGGTTTGAGTAGACAGGCTCAGCTGCTTACCAACTGGGTCACCCCAAGTATGTCACTTCTTAGCTTTATTGTCCTCATCTACAAAATGAGGTAATAATACCTTGTCTTTCTACTGCATAACAGTGTGTGAAAATCACATGGGAAGATGTTGAGCGAAGGCTTTTCTAAAAACTATAAAGCACTGTGCCAATGAGAGTTATCGTTGTTACCATGCACAGGCTGTGGGAGGGTTAGAGAACCATTGTGCCACAAACAGCCACGCCAATGAAAAATGTCAACTTCAGTTTGTTTTCAAATAATTGTGTATTTAATCGTATCAACTCTCTAATAGTGCTGTTTGCACTTGTGATGAAGAATTACTATTGCTTTTTCATCAGGACATTCATCCTAATTGGCTGTGGGAAGAGCAGGGTTGCAAAAACTACATATATGGTGATGTTTATGAAAACCGGTGTTCCAGTGTTGAGAGAGGTACCCAGGAAGAAGCCATTTTTCAAACTCTTCTCATGTGCAGTATCATTAATGTAAAATCCTGTGCAATACCTTGAAACTAAAGTGAAAGAACACTGAAAGAGGACTCATGAGACCTTGGTTTGAGTTTTGCCTCTGACTAGGCCTAAATAACGAGGCTGCTGCTGCTGCTGATAGTAGTAATAATAACAACTTTTATTGAGTAGTTAGTCTGGGTCAGATACTATGGTTAAGTGCTTTATGTACATTAAATTATTTAACCGTCTCAATTACTCTACCAGATAGGTATTATAATTATCTCCATGTTACAGATGAGTTGACTGAGAATCAGAAAATCACACAGAAGCTATTGCTATTAAAAGTTAAATTTAGTCTTGACAATCTCATTCCAAAGCCTATGTGTTTACTGAATACTTTATTGCCTTAATGTTTCCGTAGTTTGGTTATTTCCTCCGTAAAATGCAAGGATTAGGGTAGATTTTCATGACATTTCTTCGAACTCCATAATTTTGTAGATATGGCTTATTATTAAAATTTTGTTGCAGAATACAACTTCCTAAAGCACAGTTTGAGTATCTTATAACCCTGGAGTAAAAAAAAGAAGGAATGTTACCTGAATTTCCCAACACATGTTTATTGCCATTTGAATCATTTCTCATTTAATGTCTAATCCTGCTAGTCCTTTTCACAGAATAGGCAAAGATTCAGACAGGGAGATTTTTTTCAAAATTAAATACAATGTAGTTACTGAATTAAGGATGCATTTTTAAATAAAAGAAGTGTGAAGATGAAGCATTCAGGAGAAAGTAAAGGAAGTAGGAAGATCAGGTACGGGGAGTACCAGTCAAATGGCCCATTTAATTTTTTAATTTTTATTTTTTAAAAAGATTTATTTACTTATTTGAGAGAGAGAGAGAGTGTGTGTGTGTAGGAGGGATGGGCAGAGGGAAAGGGAGAGAGAATGTTAAGCAGACTTCTGTGCTGAGCACAGAGCCTGATGTGGAGCTCGATCCCATGACCCTGAGATCACCACCTGAGCTGAAACCAAGAATATGATGCTTTACTGCCATCCAGGCACCCCCAAAGGGCCCATTTAAAAATGCTGCTTCACCAGCAGTGAATAAATAAGGTGAGTTGTCCAGTGATGTAGTTGTATAATGGAGATATAGAAAATGTTAGAGTTGGAAGAGGTTTTAGAAAATATCTAGTTCCATAATTTTATTTTATAGGAAAGGAAAGAGTGAAATAGAGAAAGATCAAGACTTTAGAATCTGGCATATGCACATTTAAATCTTTTTTTTTTTTTGCTACTTATTAGGTATTTGATTTTTGGCAAATTATTTAACTTCTGTGAGGCTCTTCAAAGAATGAGAATGGTACTCTCTACCTTACCAAGATACATATGTTTATAAAGCAGCTAGGATAATGTTGAGTTCTAATTAGAATTCTGTAAAAATTAATTCTCCTCCCACTTAAAAACCTGATTCTTTGTGAAAGAGTCCCATGTTCTACCTCACCAACCTCCCCCCTCCTCTGACCTTCATAATCAGCAATGCTCTGTGGGCTCATTGTCGATCTGTCCCACTCTGCTACAGAGGGTTGCCTGCTTTGTTTCTTCTTCAAATACCCCTACCCACCTTGAGGTGACACTATGAAAAAATGGGCACTATTTTTTAAGAGAGAGAAAAAGGAATAGGGAACTTTTATATTCAAACAAAACAAAACAAAAGAATCTATCTTATCTTTTGGTCCCTCTTGGGAACTTCTTTCTTTAATATCCTGTTTTCCCTGATTCCTTATCTTTGTCTACAAACATACTGAACAACACTGCAATTTGTTATCCCAGTGCTTTTAAAGATTTACGCAAGGGCTTCTTTTTAATTACTTATGAACATTTAAATAATTTCAGCATTATAACAATTTTTTTACTTACTAAAATAAATGAAATAGTAGTCATCTTTACTTACTTTTACTTGTTTTTCATCCTTCATTTATTTTATAAGTATTCTTATTCTTACTAACTCTCCTATGTGTAGGCATATCCTATACCCTTTCTCTCTCATACAAATAAAAGTTTCTCAGCATTTCCTTTACCAACTCCATACTTATGACATCAATATTTTTTATTACTTCAATATTTTTATTTTACTCAAACTTTTTTCATTTTCCAAGTATCTCATTGTCATTAAAACAAACTTCATTATTTTGTCAGTTCTCCTTGTTCCCTGTCTCTTAGACTCTCTACTCCCTTTAATTAATTAATTATTGAATATCATTGACCTACAATATTGCATTAGTTTCAGGTGTAAAACATAGTGATTCAACCAGTTTATATGTTATGCTCTGCTCACCACAACTGTAGCTACTATCTGTCACCACACAACACACAACACATTCCACCTCTCGTCCCTGTGACTTGTTCATTCCACAACTGGAAGCCTGTATCTTTCACTCCCCTTTACCCATTTTGCCCAATGCCTCCTGCCCCTGGCAACTGTCAGTTTGTTCTCTGTATTAACAGGTCTAATTCTGCTTTTTGTTTATTCAATTGTTTTGTTTTTTTTAGATATCACATATAAGTGAAATAATATATTTGTCTTTCTCTGACTTCTTTCACTTAGTATGATACTCTCCAGGTCCATATATGTTGTCACAAATGGCAAGAGCTCGTCCATCTTTATGGCTGAATAATATTTCACTGTATATGTGTATATATATATAAATATATATATATATATATATATCGCATCTTCTTTATTCATCTTTGGATGGACACTTAGGCTGCTTCTATATCTTGGTTGTTGTAAATAATGCTGCCATAAACATAGGGGTTCATACGTCTTTTCAAGTTAGTGTTTTTGTTTTCTTTGGGTGAATATTCAGTAGTGGAATTATTGGATCATATGGTAATTCTATTTTTAATTTTTTGAGGAATCTCCCTACTGTTTACCACAGTGGCTGCACTAATTCACGTTCCCACCAAGAGTGCATGAGGATTTATTTTTCTCCCTGTTCTCTCCAACACTTGTTATTTCTTGTCCTTTTGTTTCTAACCATTCTGACAGGTGTAAGGTGATATCTCATTATAGTTTTGATTTGCATACAAAGAAATTACTATCTACGTTCTCTTTCTTTTAAGAGTTCTATGATTTTAGGTCTCCTATTTAGGTCTTTAATCCATGTTGAGTTTATTTTTGTATATGGTATGAGAAAGTCGTCCAGTTTTATTTTTTTGCATGTAGCTGTCTAGTTTTCCCAGCAACATTTATTGAAGAGACTGTCTATCCCCCTTTGTATATTCTTGCCTCTGTTGTCATGGATAAATTGACCATATAAGCATGGGTTTATTCCTGGGCTCTCTGGTCTGTTCTGTTGATCTGTGTGTCTATTTTTGTGCCAGCATCATACTCTTTCAATTAATAATCAAAATAGTATAGCTTTGTGGTATATCTTGATATACCACAAATATACAAATATAGCTTTGTGGTATATCTTGAGATCTGGAGTGATGATACCTCTAGGTTTGTTCTTCTTTCTCAAGATTGCTTTGGCTATTCAAGGTCTTTTGTAGTTCTATACCAATTTTATTATTACTTTTTCTAGCTCTGTGAAAAGTGCTGTTGGTATTTTGCTAAGAATTGCAATGAATCTGTAGATTGCTTTGGGTAGTACTGAGATTTTAACAATATTAATTCTTCCAACCCATGAGCATGGAATATCTTTCTTCCATTAAGCATCAAACGTAATATTATTTTTCTATTTCTCATTGATATTTAGGACCCAACAACAATATGAGACTTTGGGCGTTTTTTTGAATATCTCACTTCAGCAACAAGTCAGCTGCTCAGCCAAGTTAATTCTGTCGTCACAAACTCCTTCCTTTACATTAGCATAGACAGTAGTCTAGCCCAAGTTGCTATCAAATCATTTCTAAGGTGCTGTAGTTTTTTACTATTTGATCTCTTCTTCCTCATTCAGTCCATTTGCATAGTTTTGGCAGAAAATAATTCAGCTTTGATTTCCCCCCCCCCCTCAACTGTAAGAACTTAGAGTGCTTTTACATTGCCCACTGAAATAACGCCAAATAGTTTTTTAAGATTGCAAACAAAGCCATTTGACCATAATTATATTTATTAACTTGACTTCACAGTACTCCCAATAAGTCTTCCACTCCAACCAAGCTAATTTTCTCACTTTCAGCACTCCTCCCATACATCAGGCTCATGGGGCCTCTGGGTCTTCACTTACATCATTTCCCCAACTAAAAGTTTTTTTTTTTTGGTGGTGAGTTTTTTTTTTATTAGCATATTTAAAACTGTAGCATTTTTATGGCTCTTTGCAGTTTCCAGAGCACTTCTGCTGGCATTATTTCATTTGATCCTTCCTATAATTATAAGACATAGGTAGGTATTACTGTTGTTCCCATTTCTCAGATGAGAAACCTGAGGTTCAAAATGGTTAACCAGCTTTCAAAGATCTCAACTGACCCAAAGTCTTGTGATTTCAAAAAAATGATGTTTATTATTTCAGAACACAATTAGAATACTTTCCACAGCTCATCATCTTTCCATTTATTATTCAAGCCCAACTAAATTTTCTTTCTTAAAGTTTCTTATGGTTACAAAAGCCTGCCAAGAACTCATCTCATATTAGATGACTATACCATAGAACACTTATAAATATATTCATTTTTTATCTCATAATATTCCTTTCTTCTCTGTTAGACCGTGAGTCTAAAGTATTAGGGGGGAGTCTTCTTTTTTTTTTTCTTCTGAGTGCCCCTTGTGGTGATTTGATGCTCAAATTATTTTTGTTGAATGAATGATTTCTGCTCTGTTTTTGTGGGTCAGAGTTTTTTATGCCTACCACATATGAAGCATGAGTTCATCCTTGTCTTTAATTGTTATTATTAATCACTATTTAAATAAAAAAATATTATCAGTGTTTAAAACAGACATATTTAAAAAGAGAGCTTTTGTTTTCCCTAGAGCAATTCAATGGTAAAATTAATACAAGAATTGATACAGTTGATTCAACAAACTCTAGTGTTTTTACCCCTTGTCTAATGCTTTTAATTTTAATATGAGAAATACAACTTGGCTTTTCAGTCTCATTCCAGTTCTTAGTTATTAAATCTTTTCTGAGAACAAGGTGTGGTTTATCAGTTTTCTCTGAAAATGGAGGCAATGTGGATTAGCTAAGTAAAAGTGTTATTCCACTGTGATTAACCCCACAATTGACAAAAAACTACAATTGGCTATGTTATGTGACCTTAAATGATCTTTCTGAGCTGTCATGGTACTTTTACATTGCTAAACTATCTTTACTTGGCTTGGACCTATTTATATGACACAATTATACATGACAAGCCAAGAACAGACAATATCAAATACATACAAACTAACATTTCTTAGTTTTTTTTTTTTTTTTGTATTTGCCAATCTTAGAAAACACACTGAATTGGAAATTCTTTTTTCATATGTCAAAATTGCATTATAAATATTATATAAATGTATTTTAAGTGAAGTAGATCCATATTAAATTATCCACCTTTAAAACACTTACCTGTAACAATTACTGACATAGATTTGTCTGACTATTCTGCCATAATTATATTTCTTAGATTCTTATTCAATGCATAGATGACACACACAGATTAAAAAAATATACATAATCACTTTGGATAGAGTTTAGAGGTCATATATACTGGTAAGAAATGGAACCATCTCTGAACCATACCTCCCTTAAGAGGTGTTTCCAAAATTATCTCATCCCCAGAGTATTAATCAGGTGGCTGGTTTCACTTACAGAAATTCTAATTTGTGTGTGTGGGATGCCATTTAGGCATTTATATTTTTTCCAATACTCTGCAGATGATTCTCGTAATTAATCAAAGTTTTGAATTACAATTTTAGAGAATTGTCACCACTTTTACTCAGGATTAGTTTTTTCATACAAGACTTTTGCAGATTATTTGCCTCTTCTGTGGAGATGTCTCACCTCAAATGTTCTAAGCATGGGAAACTCTGACCAAAAAACCAGAACAGAATCTATCCATTTAACAAAAATTTTTTGAATTAAAAGGACTAATGTAGGCACTCAGAATAAAAAAAAAGATGCTATTCTAGCCCTTTGCCTGACTCCATAGTCTTTATGGAAACCAGCAGTCTATTGAGATTAAAAACATTTTTCTTAAAGATTTATTTATTTGTATTACAGATGGGGGTAGGGGTAGTGAGAAAGGGAGAGAGAGTATCTCAATCAGACTCCTTGCTGAGTGTGGAGCCTGATACAGGGCTCTATCTCAAGACCCTGAGAGCAGACTGAAGTCAAAATCAAGATCGCATGCTTACCTAACTGAGCCACCCAGGCACCCTAAGATTAAACACATTTTAATTATTAATAATAATGAAATTACAATTCTTTAATTAAACATAGATTGTTGAGCATATGTTTAAAAAATGGCTGTATTAGATTTATCAAGGAAAACCACTGTTGGTAAAATGTAGCTCCTGCTGCCATCTAAGAGCTTACCATAATAGTAATAAATATCTGCATAGGACATAGGAGGATAAGGCAAGAATGCAGAAGAGTATAATTAAGGGCTAACTCTAATAATTATGACACAGGACTTTAAGAAAGGAAAGTTCACAGCCAAATTAAATGATCAAGAAAGACTGCATGTGAAAAATGACATTTAGGGTAGCAATGAATGATAAGTAGAAATTTGTTAGGAAGAGATGAAAAGGATGGTGCTCCATAAACAAAAAAAGCTGAAGCAAATATTCTGAGACTGGAAGACATAGGGCATATTTGGGAAACATTACATAGGTTAGCTTGGTTGAAGGTTACGGCACAGGAATAAATGCAATGAGTGGGAAGTCAATGAACCAAGTACCCAGAGGTTAAATAGGTATTGAAATCACCTGACATAATATAGTGGTAAAGAGAAAGATGATAAAGTAGTCACTAAATGAGAGGGAGTGACCTGGAAGTTGATAGATGTTTGCAACAAGGAGGGATTATCACATATCAGAGTGTGATAGCATGTACTTGGAAGTAGCTATAACTTTTAGGGAGGTTGGAAGAAGCAATAAAGGGCAGAGAGAATATCTAATTCTTCCCTATGAGTGGAAGAAAAAGCCATTAATTTAAAGGCATGCAAGGTAAGCTGGATCTGATGGTGAAGAGAACTAATAGAGAAGAGGTTGAGAATATTGGGTTTATTGATGGTGACAAACCAGGAGTTTCAGAGGGCATAGTACAAGAGTTGAGTGTTGACAAGATGTGGAAGCTTAGTTAGGCTAGGGGATGTACAGATCCAAATTAGAGTAGAAATCCATTTGATGCACAGGGAGGCTGGCCTGCTAGTAAAGACTGAGATAAACCAGAATATAGGGAATGCTGTGATTTAATTTAGTCATCTCATAGAGCACATAATCATTTCTGTTACCTACTTAACACTCAGAAGAATCCTTTAAGGTATTTTTAGTATAAATTTACAAATATTTTTAGTATAAGTTTTTATATTTTTTAGTGTAAATTTACAAATGAAGAAAGCTAGAAACAAAGGAGTAACTTGTAGACGTAATTGACAAAGAGGTTTGCAGCTTTTGCTTAGAAAAATACTCCTCTATCAAGCTGTCCAATAGAAGGGAGTGCCAAGATCAAGGGAGGAGTTACATACATCTTCTTCGTGATTCTTTAGAAACATCAATGATTGGTAGCATGGAGACATGTGGCTATTTTATGAAATCTTTTAACTAGACTGTATCTAGCAAGGTAGCCCTAGTGCCATTTTATAAGCTTTACATTCAAAAGTCTTTTCCAAAGCTTGTATTTTTTGCTTTGATTATATACATTTATTCTCATTATTCATGGCAGTTATGTTCTGTAAAATCATGGCAAACACTGAATTAGCAAATAATGAACATTGCTGCTAAGGGAAATACAGTGTTAGGTTCCTCTGGTCACAATATATTTTTGACAACTGATCAATATATAACCTTGTTTTATTCATGTTTCTGCTTAAAGACACCCCAATTAATATATATTCTTGATTATTAACATTGAACTCATGGTCAACAGCACTCTCATGATAACTCATGCCTGAGTTATCCAGTGCACACTTTTTCTCCATTAGTGCACATGACAGTCTCTTGTATGTAGGAAGACTAAACAGCACATTGATACTGCACTTGGAGATTATTTGAAATGGCAAAATCCTGTCTCTTATTTAGGTCTTTAATCCATTTTGAATTTATTTTGGTAGTTACCAGAGGGGAGATGGGTGGGAGGAGGGGTTAAATGAATGGTGGGGATAAAGGAGGGCATTTGCTGTGGTGAGCACAGGATGTTGTATGAAAGTGTTGAATCACTAAATTGTATACCTGAAACTAATATTACACAGTATGTTAACTACCTGGAATTTAAGTAAAAAAAAATTAAATGGCAAAATCACCAACCGAATGCACAAAAATTAAAAAAGGTATTAAATGGACAGTGAAAAAGTACTGGCTTATAGTATGAGAGCTAAAATAAGAAGACAGGGCATCTCCTTGTTTAACCTCAGCTGGGAGATGTGCCAGCCAGAGACTCAAATTTTTCATTGTTCTGTACATGTCTATGAATGACAGGGAAAGCAATGCAGATACTGATTTGGGGAATATAAATAAATTTTAGTGAGTAAGCAAATTTGCAAATACAGAATCTGTGGATAATGAGTATGGACTGTATTACAAAATTAAAAGTCTTATATTACCCTAATCAATCTATAGAATCAATGCAATCCCTATAAAAATTCTGATGGCATTTTTCACAGAGATAGAAAAAACTATTCTAAAATTCATATGGGATCACAAAGATTCCAGATAGCCAAAGCAATCCTGAAAAAGAACTACAAAGTTATAGTAACCAAAATAGTGTGTCACTAGCATAACAATATACACATACACCAGTGGAACAAAATAGAGAGTCTAGAAATAAATCCATGAATATACAGTCAACCAGTCTTTGACAAGGGTGTCAAGAACAAAAAATGGAGAAAGGATAGTCTCTTCAATTAATGGTGTTGGGAAAACTGGTTATCCACGTAAATAAAAATGAAACTGGATACCTGTCTTACACCACTCACAAAAGCTAACTGAAAATGGATTAAAGACTTGAGTATAAGACCTAAAACCATAAACCATAAACCTAGAAGAAAGCATAGAAAAAAAGCTCCTTGACATTGGTCTTGGCAATGATTTTTTGGATATGATGCCAAAGGCACAGGCAACAAAAGCTAAAATACACAAATGGGACAACATCAAACTAAAAACCTTCTGTACAACAAAGGAAACAATTCATAAGAGAAAAAGAAAACTTATAGAATTGGAGAAAATATTTGCAAACCATATATCTGATAAGGGATTAATATCCAAACTATATGTGGAACTCATACAACTGAATAGCCAAAAACCACATAATCTGATTAAAAATGAGCAAAGGGCCAGAATAGACATTTTTTTCAAAGAAGGCATATAAATGGCCGATAAGTATATGAAAAGGTGTTTAATATCACACTCATTGGGGAAATGCAAATCAAAATCACAATGAGATTATCACCTCATGCCTGTGAAGATGGCTGTTATCAAAAAGGGCAAGAGATGACAAACGTTGGCAAGGATGTGGAAGTTGTATTCCACTGAAGTGGGAATGTTTATTGGTACAGCCACTATGGAAAACAGTAGGGAGATCCTCAAAAAATTGAAAATAGACTTACCATATGACCCCACAATTCCACCCTTAGGTATATATCCTGAGGAAAGGAAATCAGTTCTCTCAAAGAGATATCTGTACTCCTGTGCTTGTTGCAACATTATTCACAATAGCCAATATACAGAAACAACTTAAGTGTCTTTCAGTGGTTGAATGGATAAAGAAAATTTTGTGTGAATATGTATAATAAAATTATTATTTAGCCATAAGAAACAAGGAAATCCTGCTGTTTGTGACAACATGGATGAAACTGGAGGGCATTATGCTAAGTGAAATAATCCAGACGGAGAAGAATGAATACTACTAAGTGGTATCCTTAAATGTGGGATTAAAAAATTTGATATCATAAAAAAAATTTGATATCATAGAAGGAAATTGTTGAATGATGGTTGCAAAGGGATGGGAAGAGGGGAAAATTAGGGCGATGTAAATTGAAAGGTACAAAATTTCAGTTATAAGATGAATGAGTTCTGAGATCTAATTTATATATAGCATGATGACTATAGTTAATAATACATTATTTTATAATTGAAATTTGCTGAAAGTAGATCTTAAGTATTCTCATTTCTCACACACACAGAGATAAGTATCTGAGATGATGCATGTGTTAATTATTTTCAACTTGGTAATCATTTTATAGTGCATACGTATATCAAATTATCAGGTTGTACTTTAAATATATACAATTCCATTTGCCAATAATTCCTTAATAAAGCTAGAAAAAAAGATTAAAAGTCTTATAGCTCAGAGTTTCTACGTGTAGCAGTTGTCAGTGATCTGAACAAAATAACACAAAGCAATCACTTTTAGTTGAGGGAGGCAAAGAAAATGATCACTTTAGAAACATGACTTCAAAAATCATTTCTGGACATTTGATTTTAGTTTTCTAAAAATATTTTAAAAGGTGTGATAGAACCTCAACAAATTTTCCTCCAAAAGTACCAACCAGTTTGGGACACCTCCACCTACACTCCTTTTATTTGGTAATTTTGTGTGCTGTGTAATTGTTTAAGATGGTAAAGATAAGTCATAAGATTGTTGCTAAGGTAGGGATGTATGGAGCAAAATGCTGAAGATTGGATTGGTATTAAAGTGAACATGCAAGGTACATTACTATGTATCCTGTGAGGCTCAACATATATTCATTTAATGTTATGTCCTTTGCATTTGGAGAGAGCCCATAGAAATCATAGATTTTATATAAATATATACATATTTATGTGTATATATACATATATTTCATTAAATTATGTTTTAAGATGTTGTTCACTCTCTTATGCATAGTTCCTTGTTAGAAAACCCAAGTCAATTTTTAACTGTTCAGTTGGAAGATAAATTTGTCTTTGTAGAGTGAATTGCATGCTTTCCTTGGCAAAACAAACACATGAACCAATACACATTAAACTCAACGTGTTTTGCTTTTTGCCTTAGCTTCCAGGGAATTCAGAAATAATGTTAGTCAAATTTTTAATAAGTATCTTTATCTTGATGCTTGGTGATATCTATCTTCTTTGTAGAATCCTAGAACCTAATAGTTGGCCAGGGATTTAGCAACAGTTGAGTGCAAACTCATCAATTCCCCAAATTCAGATATCCAGATTGGTCACAATGTACCCTTCTCCCTTTATCTACCCCTCCATAGCAAGCCCACCCTTAATTTACCTCCCACTTCTCTCTTTCTACCATACCCACAATTTAAATTTGGCTAAACTGTATTTAGAGTAGAAAAATCTCTTCTCTGAGTACTCATAAAAGAAGATTGGTTTCTTTTTAATTTGCAAGTATTGACCCAATCTCTCTTCTTCATTCCAGGCCAATTCCTAACGTATAAATACCTATTTTTCATTTATTCATTTATCCTTTTTGTTGTTCATTTATATTTTTACATTGCTGTGTGTCACTGGTGAGACAGCAATGAAGAAGACAAAATATATTGCCTTTGAAGAATCGACATTTTAGTTAGTAGAAACAGTCAACAAAGAAAAAAACCAGTTATATAGAATTTTAGACTTTGAAAGTGCTGTGGAGATAAAGTATGGCAGGGTGAATAAGAAGTGTGAGACAGGGAGGGGTTTGTAATTTTAAGTAGGGCAGCCAGAGGAGGACTAACTAAGAAGATAAAGAGTTAGCCATGAGGATCCTAGATCCTAGGAGGATCTAGGATCATTTTCCAGGATCTGGCAACAACCTAATTATAAAAGCACTGAGGGGAATGCGTACCTAGACTACTTGGGAAATAACAAAAAGATTGTGTAATAAGAAAGGGAATGAAGGGGGAGTTACTCGAAGATAAGTACATCTCAGGGAACAGCAGCAACTAGACAGGTCATATTAGACATTTGTATGGATTGGGGATTTTACCCCAGGTAAGATAGAGTCATCAAAGAGTTTTGAGCAAAAAGTATTTCTCTGACTGCTCTTTTAAGAAAAGAGGGGAACATGTATGAAGGCAGAAACCCTATGGAAGGAAGATTTTGCAATGATCTGAGAGAAAGACAATATTGATTTAAGAAGTTGTTTGGGCTGGGAAGTGGTGATAACTGGTCAGATCCTGGATCTACTTAGATGGTAGAGCCAACAAGATTCTCTGTAAAATTGAATGTGGGATATAAAGAAAATAGAGGGTTTAAGAATGACTTCAAAGTTTTTGTCCTGAGCAACTGGAATGATGGAATTGTTAATAACACAGATAATAAAGGCTGTTGGAGGATGAGGGTTTGGGAGAGACTATCAGAAGTTCATTTTAGATATATATGTTTAAGAGGTTAAAGTGAAAATTCTGAGTGGGCAGTTAGATATATAGCCTATAGACAAGTAGCACAGGGAGAAGATATGGGGGGAATATAAATCTGTGAGCATTCTATATATAGATGGTAGGAGATGAGCATTATTTTCTCCTTTTTGATGCTCTTCCTTAGGAGCAATACTTCCTAAAATAAAAATGTGGCCTTCCCTTTATCAATTAACTATTTTAGATTGAGATTGAATGGCAAGATACAAACTAATTTCTCTCCTCCTTTCTTCAATATTGTGATGTGTTCGACAAAAGTAGTTTATGTTCCTTTGAAAGGCAGAGTATACATTCTAAATGAAGAAGAAACATTCTATAGTTATTAAGATAGATTTACGGTGGCATTTAGAAACTTGATCAGCAGGTGGTTTATTGATTGAGTCACTATTCATCAATAAAAAACACTTAAACTCCTTCTACGTGGAGTGGAATTCATAGGATTTGGTGAGGGATTATATAAAGTGTGAAGGACAAGGAAGATTCTTGAGAGACTTCTGAGGTGGTCAGCTTGGGTGAATGGTGATGCTATTAACAAAGATAGAAATAGCTGGGAGAAAAAGCAGGGTAATTGGATTTGTACGGAAATCAGAGTTCAGTTATATACATCTTAAAATCAAAGATATTACAGATTATTTAAATGTGTTGTCCTTGACCTTTGATTGGCTGGATTTCTCTTAATTTTTAAATCTCAACTTGAATGTCACTTCCCTTCTTCCTACTTTATCCTCCTACTTTGTGTTCTACTTTCTTTTCCCTGCTGGCACTATTGTTACTTGATTATATTATTTATTTTCTTTTTTTTTTAACATATTTAATATATGGCTCCAGTACTTGACTTTAAGTTGTAAGGTGGTGATGACCATGATTATTTTGTTCCTACTAATGACACAAAATTCCTAGACATAAAAATGATCAACAAATATATGTACAATAAATGAGTAAAATATATGTTTGGGGAGTTTATAGCACATTGATGGCAATTGAAGCCTGTGATAATATTGAAATTTCTAAGAATAATGAAGAAAAGGACCAATGAAATAGTTTGGGGAAGTTCCAACATCAAAGTCAGTAAAGAGAGGAATCATTAAAGAACTTTTCAGAGAATAGGAAAGAGGCAGTACCCTGAAACCAAATGAGGAAAGCATTTCAAAACCTACACTTTTCTTTTTCTTTTTTGGTCCAAAGGAAAGCAAAAGTCAGACTCTAATTCTTGATCTTTATTTTTGTAAAACAAGCAAACAAAACAACACACCAACCAAACAAAAGCAATCTCTTAAAATTTGTTATTTGGCCTCCCTTCTTCTGATCAACTCTATGAACTAAGGATACTGAGTATATTTTTATGTACATTTCTAATGCTTCCTTTGCATTTAGGGCTGTATCACCTAGTTTGAAATAGCAGTCTTACTTTTCTTAAACCAATGTCCAATATAAAGTACATATATTTGTGTGTCTTTGTGTATGTCTTTGTGTATGTAGATGTGTATGAAAGAGAGTGTATGAGTGTGTTCATGTGTGTTCTTTTAGATTAAGGGAGGGTTTGAGTCAATGAAAATATTTCTTGAGTTCTATGTAGGTCTATGTAAGAGAGCTCTGAAAATATAAAGTACGTAGGGCCTAAATGTACTGATTAGAAGATCTAAATGTCACCAGGAATGACCCACGGAGTGAATAATTTGTTTCCCTAGGAACATATGGAATCCACTGACTTCAGGAAATATTTTCAGAGTGCACACATATTTCTTCAAGACATTAACATCCCAGGGGAGGAGGAGGAATAAAAACATGACAGGGAGTAATTTAAAATGGCAGGTACTGCAGTTTTCTTTTCCTGTGCTGGAAACCTGATATTTGATATGAATGTGGATGATTTTCTTATGATTGCTATAAAAAGTTGATACTATTCTTTCCAAAATTCTCTAAGATTTATTTTCCCCCTCCTTTGTGGAATTTTGTTGTTTTTGAATGTCTTAGGTTGTGGGTACAAAGAAATCAAAACATTACACATTATTTCTTATAATGTAACCACAAGAAAATGCAAATGCTGAAGCTCTGATTCACAAAAGAATATTGCCTATTAGTTACGGTATGGTTCAATGGGAAAATAGAGTCCAAAATTAAATTATATTTCACTAGACTGTAACACAATCAAACCTTGATTTTTGTGCATCAGTTATGTTATTTCCCCTTTTAATTTTAATCTTTTTGGCATTTTTTATAAGATTATAACACCTCAGGAGACTTAAATGCTGGATTTGGATACAGACAACCTAGGTTCCGAGTCCTATTTGCCACTAATAAGATATGTGCCTGGGCAAATTACTTATATTCTCTGAGTTTCATCTTCCTCGCCTGTAAAAGAAGGCTGATATTATCCATAAGAGATTACTATGAGGATTAAATCACATAATGGAAAGGAATAAATTTGTTTTTTTTTTCTTTCTTTCTTTGCTCTCTCACTATATACCCACTCTCTGGTGGATGTTGCAAATGCTTGAATTGCTGAGCACATTATCTACAAATCCTGGAGAACATAATCATCTACAGGGATCTGAGCTTGGGAAGGCAACATTTTGTAGAAACTAGTTGTCAGGATGATTTACATGAACTTGATTTTCCTTTTCTGAAATTAACCTTTGTTACAGTATAGAAAGATGGTTCCTGAGTTTAGAAACCATAGACTTCATCTTAGGACACAGATTTTAATGACAATGGCTTTTTAAATGATAACCCACAGGAAGAAATACATCTTATATTGCAGCCTATTACTTTCACTTTATATATATCTATATATGTATACATATACTGTATATATACATACATATACATGTATATATACATGTATGTACACGTATACATACGTATACATATACATATCTATATGTATACATATATATATATATAATAGGTATATATACACCTGAAACTGAAGTTTCATAAAATTATACATATCTTTGCTGTATGTGTAGTACTCTGATCTTTTCTATTTTTGTCTTGTCTGTTTCATTATTTTAAAAAATTCTGGTTACAACCTAGTAATTTGATTTCAGTATCTGTTAATGGAGTGCCATCCCATAGCTCAAAAACCTTTTTTCTTTTTTTTTACTTCAGCTATGTAGTATCTTTTAACTGAGCCTTTTGTCTGATTGTATTTCCACAAATAGCATCTATAAAAGTTCAAATTTACAAGATTTTTGGCAGTCAGTTTATTAGCATTCTTTACACAGTCTGAAAGGTCACATTAGTTCTGAACACAAGCAAAAGTAATCAGCAAAGTCTTCAAGTTCCAACTTAAGGCAAAACTTAAGTCACCTGCCATCTAATGCTAGTGACATTAACAAGCCCGTTGTGTTTGACCAATTAGCTTGTTCTGTGGTTAGGGTTATGGTCTAAATAATATCAGGAGGCCCCATACAGGGTTGGCTTCATGGGTCTACAGCTGTTCGGGTCAACAGGCTTTGCCCTCAGAAGGGCCCTGTGTGTAATTTAATGCTCTGTTGTTGCATCTTCAATTCTTAAAAACTTTACCTTAGAATTTGTTTTGTAAGCGGAGTTTGATGAATAATAGATCATTCACATGAGCAGAGCCGATATTCAACAGAATATATGACCATCATTCCTTGCCATCCCTTTTGCATATAGCCTTTGTGATGTCCGATCAACACAAAATTCCATTGCATTCACAATGCATTGGAGTACATACTCAAAGTAAGTACAAGGTAAACGTTATAGAAAGGAAAGATAAAGCAATCCATAATTTCTTTCCTTTCAGTCTTTCCTTACCCTTAGGTAAGCTGCCAATAGAGAGTTGGTAGAATGTGTGCATATCAAGAAGTGAAACAGGGGCGGCTGGGTGGCTCAGTTGTTGAGCAACTGCCTTCGGCTCAGGTCATGATCCTGGAGGCCCTGGATCGAGTCCCGCATCAGGCTCCCTCCTCGGCAGGGAGTCTGCTTCTCCATCTGACCTCTTCCTCTCTCTCATTCTCTCTGTCTCTCTCAAATAAATAAATAAAATCTTTAAAAAGAAAAAGAAGTGAAACAAAATAGTTGTTAGTTTTATACAGAGTACCTTTTGTTCTAGCAGCAACAAAATACATATGCATATACAAGCTACAAATAGAAATTGTATAATTTCAATGATTCTGCATGAAAGTTAGATTTTTTTATATTTGCACTTAAAACTGGCATTGTGCAATATGAAATGAGTAGTAAAATTTTTAACAATTTAATATTTGAAATTAATATATTTATTGAATTATATATAATATAATGTATAATACATAATTATATAATAGTATATATAATTATATATAATTTAATATTTTAAATATTTACTTAGGATGACATTAAATAGGAAGTAAAAAACACCATAACAGTTTAAAATAGAAAACTCAAAAGAAAGGGAAAAGCTTTGTATTTTGTATTTTATGGCATTTTTTTTTCCTGCTTTATGATCAAGAAATTCCACATTTACATTTTGTGTTGAGCCCTGCAAATTATGTGGCTAACCCAGGCCATATATACATATACATTATGTATATAATATTCTGTTATATAATAATTATAATTGGTAATTATTTCACAAATATGTTAAGAGATAAGAAGAGAAAGTCCAAAATACTGTGAAGGAATATAACAAACTATATCTGAACTGCTGGTATTAATTCAAGAACACCTTTAAATTTCTACTTTTCATAAGTTTTTACATCCCAGTAAATGCTAGTATTGCGTGAGGCAATAGGAATATAACAAACATTGGCCTTAAGGAGTTTCCAGTCTATTACAAGTGTTATTTGTCTGTTGTTAATATATAGTAATGGGCAATTGTGTTATGACAGAGATAGATTCAAGGTGGAGCAAAGATGAAGTAATTATTCTTTTGGGTGTTGGGTGATGGGGTGACGGAGTAATGGGGATCAGGAGCACTCAAAGAAGCTTTCTACAAAGAGGAATGTGGGAGCAACAACTTTTGTAGGATTTGAAAATCAATGTTTTAAATAATGGCACTTTTATTCAAATGGATCAAAGCTAGGATTAGTGAATTTTTTTCCTGTGATAAGCTGCCTTTCTCTGGGCTCTAATAAGAATGTTTCCTCGGATCTTTATACTTCTTCCTATTGAGACAGAGTTTTTATTAGTTCCTCTTCTGAAAATCTCTTTGAATCATGAGTAATTTCACCATCAGTTATTTAGAAGAAATTTAGTGTTAGCTTAGTCAATATTAGTATGTTCATAAAAGTGATAGCAGCATGCTTTGCCTTAGTGGTTCTTTGTTTGATTGGTTATTGTGCATTATTGGCCAAAAGCCTTATTTCCTTTCTTAATTTTCAAGATGTCCTAAGATATTTCTCTCACATTTAATTTCATGTCTTTTAATGTTTAATCTCCAGGACTACACAGTCATTTCTAATTTTTTTCTACTTTTAGATTCTAACATAGTAAAGGACGTTCATCTACTAAACCTTTTAGAACACTCAACAGATTAAAATCTCATTATGTATTTCATTATTATTTTGTATTGTGCTGCATACCCACAACATTTCCAAATAATAAAATATTTTTTCTCTTGATTCATAATAAAATTATATGTAATTACTCTGAGACCAGTGGTAATTTTTCTTAAGAACTTGATTTTGAGGGATTCCATATTAATTAATGGAATATTTATATTAAATGCTTTTTCATTCTTTTCTTCAGTATAACATGTTGGTCTTATATTTCCTTCCATACATGCAACATCTTGTAATTCATGACCTCCTTTTCCTAGATTCCCTCTCCCAGATTTCTTAAATCTCACCGGGTCCATTATTGACCTTCATATCACTTAACTGCCCTTCTACAGTATATTTTCTGAAAATCAGTATTTTGTTCAGATTACTGTTTTATATTATCTTATTTTTACATCTGTGTTAATTTATAATTATTGTCTGGTTCCATCACATGTTTTTGTGTTATTTCCCTTTTTAATTAAACTTGAGTCTCAGGTTACTTTTAAAACTTGCATAGTTTGACAGCTAGAAAAAAATGTTTTGAATGAATGCATAAATGCATACATTTGAATATTTCTAAAGCAGGCTTAAATTTAATGGGAATATTTTTCTACAAGTAATGAACCATTAAGGAACCCATTTCCTTTTGTAATTTTATAAAAGAAGAACAAGGTGTTTTTTTTTTTTAAGATTTTATTTATTTATTTGAGAGAGACAGAGATAGTGACAGAGAGCATGAATAGGGAGGAGCAGGAGAAGCAGGCTCCTTGCTGACCGGGAGCCTGATTCGGAACTCAATCCCAGGACCCTGGGATCAGGAAGACGCTTAACTGACAGAGCCACCCAGGTGCCCAAAGAAGAACACGTTTTAAAAAAATCTTTAGTGGAGCCTGGGTGGCTCAGTTAGTTGAACGTCCAGCTTTGGTTTCAGCTTGGTCATGCTCTCAGGGTCATGAAAGCAAGCCCCCTCTAGGGCTCACACTCAGGGCAGAGTCTATTTAAGATTCTCTCTTCCTCTCTTAAGGAGGGCACGTGATGTGATGAGCACTGGGTGTTATCACAACTGATGAATTATTGAACACTACATCTGAAACTAATGACATACTTTATGTTGGCTAATTGAATTTAAATAAAAAAAAATTTCCCCCTTCCTCTCCCTCTGCCCCTCCCCCCACTTGCTCTTTATCTCTAAAATAAATAAATAAATCTAAAAAATCTTTAAATTGTAGGCAGTGAATTAACAGCACCTGTAGAACCTGAATTACCCAGTTACAAGCACCTCAGGAGAGATTCCTTGTCATAGATACTAACAAAAGTGTCATTAAAGTTTCAGTTTCCTTCTTTCATTTCTGAAGTATGAGACCTTGGGTACAAAACTCTAACACTTAAAAAAATCCACCCATCATAAAAACCTTATGACTAAAATAATTTCTAATAGCTTTCTTTATAGCACAAGGATCATAGTGCCAGCATTAAGGATTTTTTTCCTTTTATGGTTTTAATGACTTATCTAGAATCACAAAATAAACCGAAATTATCAAGTAAGTCACAAAATAAAATTTCCCAAACTCTGTATTATCTTCAAAAGTAAGGAGACTGCACTGTGAGTGGGTCTCCCTTATTATGATCTGGGCAGACCTCTGACTGATGGTTCTGGAGCTGCTTGCTAGTGCGTTCTGAGAAGACCAAGGGAAGTTGAGCAAACCGTGACAGAAGGAATTGGAACTGGCATCTATTCTTTCACCTTTTTAGCTTTTGGTCCATGATTTGGAGAAGAATGTCCAGCATGAAAATGGAATGAACTGACTGAGACCTTATGTCTATATAGCTACTTATCAATGAGAGAAACTGTACCTTCATTCAAATGTATGAGAACAAATTATCTTACTTGATTGAGGGCAACAAACCAGGGCATTCCCACAGTCTGACCTGCTCCTCAGACATATAATATCACCATGAGTGATGTTTCCAGTGCCCAACATACTGTGAACACCCCACCAAACTGTCATCACTAAGTAATATATTCAGAATATGATCGATGGAATCTGACTGAAAAGTATCTGATTGTGCTGTTCCGATTATTCTAAATTTCAAAGCACAGTTGTTTCAACAAGGAGGAGAAAAAAAAAAGAAACAACCAAGATCGAATTACTCAATAACTTAGATAACAGGAGGACATGCTGGCAGAATAGGCCCAAATAATTCAGATCAGATATCATGTTCATTCTTCGTATATTCAGTTCCTAACTTAGAAATGAATCATGTATCATAAGTTCATTTGGCCTACATTGTTATATAATAACAATATTTATGGTGGTGGTTAGTTTTATGGGATTGATATAGAACACCCCCTCGATACAATAAAACATATGCTTGAAGTATCAATATTTACAGAAAATGTTTTCAGTTTTTCACAATAATATTATTTAAGAAGTGTTTTAAAATATTTCTCAATAGGTTGGTGCTTGAAGAAATATACACTTCAATTAGATAAGGAGTTAGAAAATGGCAAATTTGTGCAGGTTTTTAGGAGGATTCATGGTCATTTTCAAGGTCTTTAAGGATTAGTAGCATTCATATAATTTAAGCCTAATTTTATTTTAAAACTTTTTAAGCTTTCTTTTTCCTTGATACAGGTAGTTCCATAGATCCCCAGTTGTATTATCAGCCATGATAATACAATAGAGGTTAAGGGTAGGAGAATGGGATGATTAATTTTCTTTTTTCTGAAGAAAAGGAGCACTCAGTGAAAGATATACAAGAAGTAAAGTGGTTAAAGTGGTATATTTATAGACAAGGGAAAATTATCCAAGATGGAAAGATCTCTATTGTCATAAAAATGGTAATATAGGAGTCTCACTGTAGACACAAATCTCCTCAGGTAAAGAAGTAGTTTGTGGGGTAAAAAGATGATGAGTCAAGCATTGGACTTAGGAAGCAGGGCCAGGGTAGGCCAAAAGCAGTCACCAGTGCAGACAAAGAAAGAAAATGGAAACCAGGACCTGGACTGGAGAAAAATGGCATGTGTATGATGAATATAATTGGAAGTGCTTTCAAACTCAGCCAGGAAGATGAACTAGCTCAATACAGAAACAATACTCAATTATTGAGTTCTAATTAAATGCCAATTTCTGCATTAATTCATTAACATGAGTTACTATACTTAGTCCTCAGAAGAATCTCAATGTGATATTATGATCATGAAGTTCTGTATGGGAATATTATTTTATAGATGAGAAATCCAATTTTATAGATGAAAAGCTATGATATAGGGAGGTTAAATGATTTGTTTAAGATCATTTGGAGGGTAAGTGGCAGATTTGAGATTTGGATCTGGAAAGTCTGATATTGGGGCCCTCACTGTTGTATGCAAACATCCCCAAAGAGGATTAAATGTTTTAAACGCCAGACAAGAAGATCTAGATGTAAGATTATTCAAGGCCCAGATTGGACTCCACTGGGGATTACTTGAGGCTCCTGCTGTCATTGATAACCTCTAATTCTAAATGTTTGGGCCTCCCAAATGCCTTGAAAGTGCCGGATAACATATATCAAATCAGATAGTTCCCCATCCTAGCCACTAGGTGGTGATTAGTACTATCAACCTAAAAAGAGTATTTGCTAATATGAGTAGGGTGAAAAAGGACAAAAGATTTTCAGTTTTCCAGGGCAAACTAGCTGTTCATTTTGCATCAAGGTGCTAAGTTGCTTGTAGTGAGATGAGTAATTATTTTTTTTTTAAAGATTTTTTATTTATTTATTAGGAAAGAGAGAGAGAGTGAGAGAGAGCATGAGAAGGGAGAAGGTCAGAGTGAGAAGCGGACTCCCCATGGAGCTGGGAGCCCGATGTGGGACTCGATCCCGGGACTCCGGGATCATGACCTGAGCCGAAGGCAGTCGCTCAACCAACTGCGCCACCCAGGGGCCCCATAAAAAGAAAAAAATAATATAGAAAGGACAGATTGTCTCATTCTTTAAGAATTTATTGAGTATCTATTGTGTGCCAGTGAAACAGACCCTGGAAACACAAAGATAAGCAACAGAGAGTATCATAAGAGAAATAAAAATTAACCAGGGTTATATATCAATGTGGCAATTGGCTAGATAGTGAGAATATACACTAGGAATAAAATTGAATAGAAATATCCAAAAATGAGATGCACCCATGTGGGCATACACGTGTGTGTGTGTGTGTGTGTGTGTGTGTGTGTGTGTGTGCATCTACATGCATAGTTAGGGAAAGATTATAGAAGTTTAGGTGTGAGGATACCAAACCTAGGTAAAGACTTTACCAACTGTGCTGCAAGATGCAATAGCATGTATGGAACAAAGTAGGGCTGTATCAAGGGTACTCATATTATCAGAGTATGAATTATAGTTTCTTCATTTTTAATGACAGTGACTTGAATTATAATCAATTTTATCTGACCACCCCATCACTACTAAACTACATCTGTTTGAAGATTTGATCCAGCAATCCTTATTTAAATAATGACTAGTTTCTCACTTTATATTAATAAAAAACATTGAACTTCTAGAAGCTCTGGTCCCAGCATTATGATACCCATGTAATAATAAATAGAATGCAGAAAACTATATGACTATAAAATAAATTAATATTTTTGTGATATATATTAATGCAGAAAACAATTAGAATTTTAAGCTTGAATAAACTTGATTTTCCTATCTCATTATTTTAGTGATTTGGAAAGCCTAGATTTGAGAAATTGAATTTTATGAGATAAGATACAACATTTGTTCTTGTCATACCAGTTAGTGTAAAGATTGGTGTCATGTTTGTGGCTTAAGAAAATACTAGGGTTGAAATTATCATCCATGTGATACTATCCCATGAGTTGGTTCTAGGCCCAGTAGCAACAGAATGAATCCATGCATGATAGTCTACCGACCAGAGGTCCACCAGTAGTTAGAATGAGATTTAGCCTTCTTTAATGCTTGGACGTCCTGATTTTAATTTCCATAGTATCTGGAAAAGTTGAATATATACATGATAGGAAGAGTATTTACACTATAGACCTAGATATGGGTCTTATTGCTAGACACTCTAAAAGAATGACACTAAAACTACTTTGTAAGATAGACCTTCTAATATCACATAAAACCAAGAAAACAGAAATAATCTTCAAAAATTTGTTTTAGTAATCTCTACGCCCAATGTGGGACTTGAACTATGACCCTGAGATCAAGAGTCACTTGCTCTTCCAACTAAGCGACTCAGGTGCCCCTAGAAATTATTGTAATCATTCTGCTTTTATTGGTGTATAGAAATACAACATATTTTCGTACATTGATTTTGTATCCTGGAACTTTATTGAATTCATGTTATCAGTTCTATCAATTTTTTGGAGGAGTTTTTTGGTTTTTTTATGTAGAGTATCATGATATCTGCGTATAGTGAAAGTTTTACTACTTCTTTGCTGATTTGGATACCTTTTATTTCTTTTTGTTGTCTGATTGCTGAGGCTAGGACTTCCGGTACAATGTTAAATAGCAATGGTGAGAGTAGACATCCCTGTCTTATTCCTAATGGTAGAGGAAAAACTCTTAGTTTCTCCCCATTGAGGATATTAGCTGTGGGTTTTTCATATATGGCCTTTATTATGTTGAGGTATGTTCTCTGTAAGCTTACTTTGTTGAGAGTTTTTATAATGAATGGATGTTGTACTTTGTCAAATGCTTTTTTGGTTCTTATCCTTTCTTTTATTACTGTGGTATATCCCATCGATTGACTTGTAAATATTGAATCACCTTGCACCCCAAGAATATAGGAACATCTTCAACAATAACCAAATTTTGGAAAGAGCCCAAATGTCTATTGACTGATGAATGAATAAAGATGTAGTATATACAAAATATGGAATATTACTCGACCACAAAAAAGAGTGGAATCTTGCCATTTGCAATGATGTGGATGGAGCTATAAAGTATTATGCTAAGCAAAATAAGTCAGTCGAAGACAAATACTATATGATTTCACACATACGTGGAATTTAAGAAACAAACCAAATGAACATAGGCGAAAAAAGAGAGGCAAATCAAGAAAAAGAGTCTTTTAACTACAGAGAACAAACTGAGGGTTGCTGGAGGGGAGGTGTATAGGGGCATGGGCTAAATGAGTGATGGGTATTAAGAGGGGGGCACTTGGGATGAACTCTGGGTGTTGTATGTAAGTGATGAATCACTAAATTCTATACCTGAAACTAATATTTCACTATATGTTAACTAACTGCAATTTAAATAAAAACTTAAGAGAAAAAAATAAATTATCTTAAACATTAATATAAGCTATCAAAAGCAAGAAAATTAAAGTTTTCTCTTTACCTTTATCACTGCATATGTCTGTAATTTTCCTGAGAAAACTTAAGTATGTCTCTCTCACTAGAAATCACCCTGTAGCCAAAACAGGGTCTCATCAGTTTATACCATTATAATTAGAAGAATAATTATAAACACACAGAATGATTAAATGCCTACTTACATGTATGGAAATTAACCTATAACTCTGAGGGCTACTCAGAATTTATCTAAAAAATTAGACTTCATTTTATTCTGTAATTTGATCTTGTTCATGGTAAAGAAAAACTGTAACCTGAAAGCTAAAAGGGCTAGTAGAGTAACTCAATGAGGTTTTGATTGTGCCAATGTAGACTCAGTATTTAATTGAGAAGATGGAAGAATATAAGTTATATGCATAATAAAAGTAGAAGAATTTTAAACATCTGTTAGCAGAATGAATGAAAAGATGGAGTCTTAATTTTATAGACTTTTCTTTTTCTTAATGGGCCAGAGGTGGGTGAAGACTGATATACTTTAAGAAATGTCTAATTCAGTTTTATGTTGCCTGCTGCGCTGTTACATTTTCATCACTATCCTCACTGTCCTATCATGACCACCAAATTGTTAGGAAAAATTATAAGACAGTGGTCCTATTTGCATGGTGTTTAAAAGAAATCTTCAGTCAGTAGTGGCAGAAAAAAATTACCACCCCTGAACAAAATTAGAAGTGCACCTGAGAGAAAATGTAAGCTAAACAATACTTCTTTGCTTAGGAAGAAGAAAAAATATTTTTTTCAATCTAGATTCCAAGGAGGAAAAATCTCCACAAACTTATACTGATTTGTAATACTAATTTGTATTGCTTCTGATTTTCAGGAATGCTCCTAAGGTAAGAAATTAATGAAATAAATTATCTTGAACCAGCGATACTACCAAGTCACCTGGGAGAAGTAACTAAGAGGGCACTTCCGCACCCCCGGCCACATGCAGTTAACACAGAGAAAATAATCTCCTCTATAGGTGAGATTACAATAATAAGTTACAAACCAGGGGAAAAAATCTACTATGAAAAGATATGACAGCAGAATTAGGCACACGGAACTTTAGAATACATAATTAAGAATACAGAATATAGGTTAAGAAGTATAAAGTAAGTACATTTACATTGATAATATCAATACAAAAATAAACTGAAAAGTATAACATGTTATGAAAAAATATGAAGCTTTGAAAAATAACTAAATAGGACCTCTAGAAAAAGACAATGTTATTATTTTTTAAATTTTTTATAATAAGACCATTGAAGGCAGGTTAGGTATAGTTAAAAGGAGAATCTCTGAACTGGAATATAGATCTGAAGAGTTACCCAGAATGCAAGACACAGGAAAAAATTAAATAATGAAAGATAAATTAAGATACTTGGGGGTAAGAGTGAGATAGATCCAGTATTTATGTAGTGTGATAGAGCCAAAATAAGGATTTTCTCAGAAGTGATGAAAATTATAAACACTTTTATATTAAAAAGCAACAACTTGCTGAGTCTCAAGAAAAATTTATGAGTGAATCTATATCCATAAATATTGTAACAAACTATAGAATCACCAGAGATTACAAGAAAAATCTTAAAAATAATCAAAGTTAAAAAAATATCATCTACAGAACATAATTGGACTTCTCAGTGGAGAAAAAGACCAAATGTAATGGATTGAATTGCTTCCCCTAATAATTTATATGTTGAAATTCTAACCCCCAGTACCTCAGAATGTTACCTTATTTGGAAATAGAGTCAATGCAGATATAATTAGTTAAGTAAGTTTAAAGTCATACTAGAGTAGTATGGGTCCATAATCCAATGTCTGGTGCCCTTATAAGAATGTGAAATTTAGAAACAGGTACACATAGAGGGGTGATGATGTGAAAAGACATGTGGAGAAGATGGCCATCTACAAGCCAGGGAGAGAGGCCTAGAACATATCCTTCTCTCATAGCTCCAGAACTGTATGACAATAAATTTCCATTGTTTAAGCTGCTCAGTGTGTACTAGTTTGTTAACACTAGTCCTAGCAGGGTGCCTGGGTGGCTCAGTGGGATAAGCCTCTGCCTTTGGCTCAGGTCATGATCTCAGGGTCCTGGGATTGAGCCCCGCATCCGGCTCTCTGCTCAGCAGGGAGCCTGCTTCCCGCTCTCTCTGTCTGCCTCTCTGCCTACTTGTGATCTCTCTCTCTCTGTCAAATAAATAAATAAAATATTAAAAAAAACCCCGCTAGTCCTAGCAAACTAATATGCCAGACAGTAATGGAATTATAGCTTGAGAACAGTGAAGACCTAAAATTATATGACTAGTTCTTACTCACATATGATGGCAATAGGAAGGTAATTTTAAAACAAAGAAGAATAACTTTTCCATCAGAGATTCTCTCAAAAATTTCTGAAAAGATGTATCTTAGGAAGAAGAAAATTGCATTCCGAAGGAAGAAATTGGTTACACATATGGCATACAATTTGGTTTCCAAACACATAAATAAATTTAAACAATCATTAGCCTAACAAAATAAAGGTTATAATGATTAATTTTAAAAATACCAGAGAAGGTACCAAAGAAAGCTCTAAAATATGATAAAAAAATGTTTGCTTGGAAAATAATGATTAAAATTTAAGCATAATAAGATTCCTATATTGTTTGGGAGGAATACTAGAAATATATTTTAAAAACTCAGGACAGAGAAGTCACGAAAATAGGAGATTAAATGAGCTGGTAGAACTCATGTTTAGGAGAAAAGTAGAGAAAAAGTCAGAGATGAATTTGGAAAGAAGACTAGGTATGAGATACACTGGAGAAAGTAGACGATAGAAATAAGAAACTGAGTAAGTTAAGTAGAAATTAGAGAAATATTAAAAATAAATAGAGGAAGCATGAAAAATATTGACTATGAATACAAAAAACCCAACATATGCATAATTGGGGGTATGAAAAAGAAAAATAATGGAAAAGAAAAAAATGTAAAAATATATAATTCTAATATTTCTTAAAAAAAATCAACTTAAATCCACATATTGAAGTGCCACTATGTTGGCCAGAGAAAATTGTTTCAGAAAAGTTGACACTGAGATATATTCTAGTAAAATATAAATTTTAGATATAAAGAAAAAATATGAATAGTCATAGATTTAGATAAAGTCACTTCTAATGGGTGTATTTGGGTCAGGAGGGGAATGAAGGCTAGTCTGAGTTCTGATTCCACTGTGGAAGTGTGAGTTCTCTGTACCTCATCCCTTTAGCAAGTATAAACTCTGAACAAATACAAAAGCAAACATGACAAGCAAAAAGATCCCCAAACTCCCTGAGATTTCTGAAAAGTAAAGAAAAGCAGGCAGTTTGTGGAGGACAGTCAAACATAGAAAAGCGACTGGCATGGGAGGGTAGGTGGTATTTTTCTTGTTTGTCATGGTTTTATCCCAAGTTCAGACTCAGTTATTGGAAGTGCTACGTGGATAGCTCACACTTCAGGGGCAATAGTGACATCTTGCTGGCTAAAGCAAGTAGTTCTCAACCAGGGGATTTTGTTCTGCAGGAGACATTTGGTAACATCTGGAGACGTTTCTGGTGTTAAAATGAGGGGTTGGAGGTCGGGGTGCTCAATGTCCTACAATGCAAGGACAGCTCCCCACAACAAATAATTATTTGGCTCAAAACATCAATAGTGCCAATGCAGGGAAGTCCTAAGATAGAGCAACTGCAGAAAGGAGCCTTGGTAAGCCAGAAAAAGCAGGGAGAATTGTGAAGGCGAGAAAGCCACAGAAGGAGAATCCCTTAATTTAGTTTATGAACCCATTCAGAAAAGTGATAAAGCTCAAGTTTATAATGTATGACATACCCCAAATAATCACACCCATATAACTACCACCAGTGCAAGAAGTAGGATATTGCTAGTGTCCCAGAAGCCTCCTATGTGGAGAAATAACTTTTTTTTTTAAAATTTCATTTATTTATTTGACAGAGATCACAAGCAGGCAGAGAGGCAGGCAGAGAGAGAGGAGGAAGCAGGCTCCTTGCTGAGCAGAGAGCCCAATGCGGGGCTCAATCCCAGGACCCTGAGATCATGACCTGAGCGGAAGGCAGAGGGTTTAACCCACTGAGTGACCCAGGCACCCCGTGGAGAAATAACTTTAAGGAACTCATTTTCATTATAGGCAAACCTGTTTTAGCAACTACTGACTTGGGGTGCCTGACTAACTCAGTTGGCAGAGCATGTGGCTTTTGATCTCAAGGGTCCTGAGTTCTAGATCATGTTAGGCATAGAGATTACTTAAAAATAAAGTGTTAAAAAAAAAGATCAACTCAAGTCCAATCTTGTTTTGCTTTGTACCCTCATCCACTTTTCTCCCTCTTGTATTATTTTGAAACAAAATCCAAACTTTTTATACTTTCTACTGTTAAATATATCAGTACATATCTCTAGAAGATAAAATTCATAAATATACTGTAATAACATTAAAAACACCTAAGCATCAACTATAATTCCTGAATTATAATTCACAAAACCTCCAATGTCTCATAAATGTCATGTAATTTTTAGTGTTTTTATTTGAATCAGAGGCAAACATATCTTTAACGTGTCTTTCGATCTGTAGTTCCTCCCATCGTTTTTTTTTTTATTCTTTGTGATTTATTTGTTGAAGAAATGGGTCCTTCAGAGTTTAATAGTCTGAAGTTTGTTGCTTATGTTCCTGTTGTGTAGTTTTTCATGTTCCTCTGTCCATTGTATTCCCTTTAAATTGCCCCTTGGATTTAGGAGATTGATTAGATTCAGATTCGGTTTATCAAATTATTTTTACAGAGAGCAAGACCTAATGAAGGTGCATATCTTCTTTAGAAAAATGTCAATTCAAGTCCTCTCAGCATTTCTTTTTTTTTTTTTCCTCTCAGCATTTCTTAATTGGATTCTTTGCTTTTCTGACGTTAAGTTATGTGAGTTCTTTGCCTATTTTGGATATTAACACCTTATTGGATGTGGGATTTACTAATATCTTCTTGTACTTAGTAGGTTACTTTATCATTTTGTTGATGGTTTCCTCCATGGTGCAGAAGATTTTTAGTTTAATGTAATCCCATTTGTTTGTCTTACCTTTTTCCACCCTTGCCTGAGACAGGTCCAAAAAAAATATGGCTAAGCCTGATGTCAAGAGCTTACTGTCTGTGTTGTCTCCTAGGAGTTTTATGGTTTTAGGTCTTACATTCAAGTCTTTAATCCATTTTGAATTCATTTTTGTGTATGGTATAAAACAGTGATCCAGTTTCATTCTTTTACATTTAACTGTCCAGTTTTTCCAACACCATTTATTGATGGTGTTTTTTATTATTTATACATTATTTATCTTTTCCCCATTGTATATTTTTGCCTCCTTTGTCATAGATCAATTGACCGTATATTCTATTCTATTGACCTATGTGTCTATTTTCATGCAGGTACACCACTGTTTTCATTACTATAGCTTTGTAATATGTTTTGAAATCAGGAAACATATTATCTCTAGCTTTGTTCTTCTTTCTTAAGATTACTTTGGCTATTTGGGGTCTACCATGGTTTCATACAATTTTAAGATTTTGTTCTAGTTCTATGAAAAATGCTGTTGTATTTTGATGGGAATTGCATTGAATCTGTATATTGCTTTGGGTATGGACATTTTAACAATATTAATTCTTTTAATCCATGAACATTGTCTTTCCATTTATTTGTGTTATCTTCACATTCTTTCATCAGTGGTTTATAGTTTTCAAAGTCTATGTCTTTCATTTGCTTAAATTTATTCCTAGGCATTTTATTCTTTTTGATACAATTGTAAGTGAATTGCTTTCTTAGTTTCTTTTTCTGATAGCTCATTATTTGTGTATAGAAATGAAATTGGTTTCTATCTGTTGATTTTGTATCCTCTGACTTTGCCGAATTCATTTCTCAGTTACAATAGCTTTCTGGTAGAATCCTTAGGGTTTTCTATATAGCATATCATGTCCTCTGTAAATAATGAAAAATTTACTTCTACCTTTCCAATTTCTATGCCTCTTATTTATTTATTTTTATGGCCTAATTGCTCTGCCAAGGATTTCTAATATTATGTTGAATGAAAGGGGAGAGAATGGGCATCCTTGCCTTGTTCTTGATCTTGGAGGAGAAGAAAGTTTGCCTTTTGTCATCTTTCCTTTCTTAATGTCTGTCTTTAATACCATTGTTTCATATATTTTGTTTAGGTTTTTTGGTTGTGTCAGGTGGGAGGCTAAATCTGATTCCTTCCTACTATGTTGTCTTGGACAGAATAAAAAGTTGCTTTATTGCCTATCAATAGAACTTCATAAGTTTTCCTTTACAGAGCTTATATAGATTTCATAATATAAATTATGAATTATGAATTTCAATTATGAAAATGAATTCAAATGAAATTATGAATTATATAAATTCATTCCTAGAGATAGAATGATTGATAAGGAAACTTTTAAACATTTGTAATACATATCCAATCATGCATTTATTCAGTAACATTGTTTGGGTTTCACTACCTCCATGTTTTATTCTAGATAGTCTCCTGAATATAAAGATAAGTCAGAAATGATCTCTGTCCCCAATGAGCTAATGAAAAACAAGACTATATATATATATAACAAAACAAAACATACACATACACACGGACGCAAACACAGTGATATAATGACCAAAGGCAAGGTGGTTTAAATGAATTTTGGCTATTTGGTGATTCTTTTGAGGAGACAGGAAAGTGCTTGGAGGATGTGTCATTTGAACCAATATCTGCAATCTATACAGAGTTTTGGTATAAAACGATGAAAGTAAATGCTCTCTAGGAAGAGAAAACAGCAGGATCAAAGACACTAAACTGAAAATCTAAAATTTTCAGAAGAGGCAATAAGTCTTCTAATTTGGCTAAGATGTTGAGTTATTAATTGAAAAACCTTGGAAAATAAGATAGGCAGGATAGTGTAGCAGCAGATTCAAGGAGAATTGGGTTAAAACTCATTGTTTTGAGTTTCATTCTGTGGGCAATAAGGACTTACTGAAAAACTCCGTGTATTACAATAGTAACTAAAGAGGTGCATTTCAGACAGAATAGACTGGCATCTGTGTGTGAAACAAAAATTCAGTCTGTTGCTACTGAGGAGGACAGATCAGGCACTAACATTTGACTAAGACTTAATT
Source organism: Nasua narica (assembly GCA_028533885.1). Lineage (NCBI taxonomy): Eukaryota > Metazoa > Chordata > Mammalia > Carnivora > Procyonidae > Nasua > Nasua narica. The sequence goes on from CM052802.1 coordinate 32,399,012, forward strand.
TGAATGCTCCCAAATATGTAACAAAGGGAAAATTAATCAAATAAATTCAAATTAATGTGTATTGATTAGTGAAAAATAATTGTTAGGCTACTAGAATAAAAACTAACTAAACCACACAATATTGACCTCAATTTTTTACCACATTAGATTTGATGATTCAGGTGGGGGGTGTGTGTGGAATTAAAAAATATCAGTGAGTTAATTTTGTTTTTTATTTGTTTCTTTACCAAAGATAACTTCTGTGTGAGACTTTTCATGCCAGAAGATGACTTGTTTCACATTTTCAATTTATAGTTAGTTCACTGCTAACGACCACATCAGAAAAACTAATTTACTTATACAGTAGTTTGTACTTTCTAATCATTTGTTTTAAAAACCTCTTATGTTCAGCACCAAAAACATATACTCATCTCAGAGAAAAACCTTGGCACATGAGTCTGTACCATGTTAATGGTATTAAGCACATCATATGTGATATTACTTCAGTTATTTTGACTACTTTACAAGTTATTATTAATTTCATCAGTATTATCTTTGGCTTCATTAAATAATAGTGCTTTAAAGCTTAAGAAAGATGATACTCAAAGTAAAATCATCCTTTTTCTCTACCGATCCCTTCCATAGCCTTCCTACACATTGGTGTTACCTTAGCAGATGTCAAACACTTAGAATTGCTTAATGAAGGAAAAAAGAAATAACTTATGAGAAAGTCCTTAAATCCTTGAGGGAATGTACAGGGAAAAAGAATCCTAATCTAAATTTATAACACTTTTAGTTTTGGAGACTGGAAAAAGAATACTCCAGTTTTGGGAAAGATCTGAGGTTTTGATTAGTCTGTGCTAAATTTTACACAATATTAACAAACTAAAAGAGGAAAAAAACAATCGCTTCTCGGCCTTTTGGCTAAGATCAAGGAGGAAAAAAACACATATGGTCCTGTCTTGAGTTCTTGAATTTGATACCAAAAGCACACTTCATAAAAGGAAAATTTGATAAATTAGAATTTATCAAAATAAAAAAAATTTCTTTGTGAAATACCCTGTTAAGAGATTGAAAAGACATGCTACATCCTGGGGGAAAGTATTTGTAAAAAGACCTATCTGAAAAACGACTAGTATCTAGAATATGTAAAGAATACTGAGGGGCACCTGTGTGGCTCAGTCAGTTAAGCTTCTGATCCTTGATTTTGACTTGGGTCATGATCTCAGTGTTGTTAGATTGAGCCCTGTGTTGGGCTCAGTGCTGGGTGTGGAGCCTGTTCAAGATTCTCTCTCCCTCTTCCTCTGCCCCACCCCCGACCTCAAACATTAAAAAAAAAACAAAACACTGAAAATTTAACAGTAAAATACCAAACAATAGAATTAGAAATGGACAAAGGGCAAAAGATATTCCACATCTTTACCCATTAGAAAAATGAAGTTAAAACCACAACGAGAAAGATGTCAAATAAAGACTAGTGTCCTAAATAAGGAATTGAGGTTTATGGTTGAGGTTTATGGATGGAAGATGTATTGTGAAATGTCAATTCTTTCTGAATTAATTCATCAGTCCAACTTTTTTACAAATAGAATTTGAAAAAGTGACAAGGTGCTTTAAAATATAAAATATAAATGTAAATAAGCTAAGGGACAAGAATAACCAGATAACCACTGAAGAAGAGTACAAGGTGAAGTGAAATTACTCGGCAAGACATTAGGTCTTATGGTGAAGTTACAGTAATCAAAAGAATGTGGTATTAGTGCTAAATTGAAAAAAAAAATGATGACTGGAATAGAATTAAGATCCAAGAAAAAAAAAAGATCCAAGAAATATATATATGGAGCTTTACTAAATGACAGAGGTATTATGACAAATCAGTGATCAAAAGAGAGATTTCTCATTAAATAATGACAGAAAAATGCATATTGATAAAGAAGATAAAATGAGATCCCTACCACACACCATATACAAAAATTGAGCCTAGATGGTGCAATGAAGTGCAAGTTTATGTCCCCCTCCTTCCTAGATTTATATGTTGAAATTCTGACACCCAAGGTATTAGGGTGGAGTGTTAGGAAGGTGATTTGATCATGAGAGCTGAACTCTCTACCAAAGATTAGTGTCTTTATAAAAGAGACTCCAGAGAGATCCCTTACTCTTTCTGCAATGTAAGTACACGAGAAGTTGAGTCTGCAACCTGGAAGAGGGTTTTCACTAAACACTGAATCTGTTAATGCCTTCATATTGGACTTCCCAGCCTCCAGAATTTTGAGTAATAAATTTCTGCCATTTATAAGCTACCCACTTTGTGGTATATTGCTATAACAGCCTAGACAGATTAAGACACTAGGAAATAAACTATTTCAGGGAAGATTTTTAAAGAATGTTTCCAATATTTACCCCTTTCAGATGGAACAGATGTTTTCTCAAATTCAAACAGTTTTACACAAATCATTCTTAAATGTGTAACTTTCCCTGTTCTGAAATAAAGTGTATTAATATCATATTAATATGCCTTTGGTGTTACAGGTTCCTTTTTATGAATATGAACCAATGTGATAGATGCAGAGATGTCCTTTAAAATCCTTTAGGGATATTTGTTCTTGAGCTAAACAGCCACGAACTGCTATATTTTAGGGCTCATATCCCAAATTGCATACTTTTATCATTTTGTTCTCCAGTACTGTCTGTATTTGTATTTTGCTGGGAAGTGGGAATTGTACATCCCTACTTGATAGAGTTTTTATGAAATAGTGACTTAAATATTTTTCGCTAACAGGATTGTTGTCTTCCTAGAGTTGAGTGCATCTATTTTGGATCTGAAAGCCTTATTTCCCTTCCTTCTACATTTGTGAGCACCTACTAACATATATAAAATGCTGGATAAGTAGCTAGCAAACAGTAACATTTTAAACTTTCTTGAGTTAGTTAGAAATTGATGTTATTCACAGAGTTTTCCTAAAGTAAAGAACTATTATAATCTATGTGAGAAATTAATTATCTGGCAAGATTATGATATTTTCATTCTACAAAGAACAGAGCATTTGCAGTTATGAGTTTCTTTCTCTTCTAATGAGACATCATATGATTGCTTTTGACAAAGAAATGAATGAGGACAGCAGTTGGGAATTATGAATTGTATAACACCCAGCTTCAGTTTAAACAGAAGAACCTAAGGATAGTAAGAAAGCTACTTCAGATTATATGTTGATATTCAGGTATATGAAAAATTATTCTGTATATACCAACTCTTTGCATTACATGGATTTAGAACCTTTGAATATTGATAAATTTTACGTGATTTTTTGTTTATTGATTTATCATTCTAAAACATATTTTCAATTACTGGAAGAAGAGGAATAGTTTTTTCCTTTAACATGCTTGTAGCATATTGCTACCAAAATAATCTTAAAGGAATGTTATTAGTAGTTTGAGCCTATTTCTCACTTGTGCATTTAAGCTTATTTTTATTAACATGATTTTATAAGAATATGCAGGAATTCAAATGAAACCAATTTGAATTATCAAGAAGAGGTCCTTTCCCTTACTGATATGTATGTAATTAAATTCAGCACTGCACTGAGTTCCTAGACTGGCCAAAAAACAAGTTAGTAACACAAATAATACAACATATTAGGAAGGATGTTTAAAATATTGTGGGAGTCTAGTGGAAGGAGAGATTAATCCTGACTAGAAAGTTTGGATACTCTCACTAAGAAATGGTATTTGAGAGTACCTGGGTGGCTCAGTTGGTTAAAGACTGCCTTCGGCTCAGGTCATGATCCCAGGGTCTGGGATTGAGCCCCACATTGGGCTCCCTGCTCAGTAAGGAGCCTACTTCTTCCTCTCCCTCTGCTGCTCTGCCTGCTTGTGCTCTCTCACTCACTCTGTCAAATAAATAAATACAATCTTAAAAAAAGAAAAGAAAAGAAAAGAAATTTGATAGGAATCTTTAAAGGTTAGTAGGACTTTAAGTTGTAGATATTGGAATAAAAATTCCAGTAAAAAAAAAAAAAAAGAAAGAACCCTCAGATACAAGAACACATAAGGAAGAACTTATCAAGGAAACTGAAAAGTATAGGTGAGCTATTCCATGGGTAATGTGGGATTTGGAGTATGACAGTAATTTATATTTTCTGTATATACTGTTGCAAAGAAGGTACTTTATAGACATGACCACATTTAGTCTTTATTTCAACCTTGTAATTTAGGTACTACCGTTAGCTGTTATTTACTGGTAGAGAATCCCAGGCTAGAGGGTTTAAGCTGCATCCCTGAGGTCACAGCTAGTTAGTGGCAGAGTTTGATTAAACTCAGTTACTCAGTTTTGCCTAAGTTTAGAGCCAGTACTGACTCTTTTGGAGGTGCACTTTAGAAATTGAAAATCTGAGTTGAGGTCATATTCTCAGACTATCTTTATCCTTATTACAGTAAACTATATTACCATATTCTTCATCATACTTATTCTCGAAGTATTCTTATGAGCTGGGATTGCAGTGAAAATGCAGTCACAGAGACATAACACTCAGAGAACACAGTAGCAAGATGAGACCGTCCTAGGATGCATGGTACTATTAGGCAATAAGAGTTGTAAGTTGTCTTTCCTTAAGTACCTGCTATGTTTGTATCACATTAGTACCTTTCACATTGGTATACAATGGTAAATATTAGGAGTCATGTTATTTGTTCTCCAAGAATTGCTTTCTTGAAGAAACCATTTTTAGTCTACCCTTGTGATCAGAAGGGACCATCAGTATTAGTGCTCTATTTTTCTCCTAGAAAGTCCCATGACCTGGACTATATGAGAGAGAGTACTGTATTTCTCTAGACGCAATAATTGGTCCAGAAGAGGATTATCATCCAAAGAGGACTGATAGGACAATGTTTCTGCTATCCATGCCTGTTTACCAAGAAAAAAATGTGTTTAAACTGAGTTGGATTATTTCAGAGCATGTGAGTCTTCAGCTGCTGGTATACATTTCGCTTAACACTTAGATTGGTGTGAGTGTAGAATGAAGTTAAGCAGAAATGAGAATTGTTGAAAGGTGGAGAGGGAAAAGCTCCTCAATTATACTGTCCAAACTCCTGGATTGACTTATTCATGTTTTCAAAAAGCATTTGTTGAGAGCACCTACATTACTCTAGACAGTTGGGGAATCTAAGTCAACAGCAGTGAACACAACAGAAAATTTTTCTGCTCTTGGGAAAGAGACACGAATCCATCCATCATCCATCCATCCATCCAAAGTGAAGTGGTTATAAAAACACACACACAAAAATAAAACAAGGAGTGAGAGAAATTTTTTATTTAAGAAAGAATGATCAAGGAAAGCAATACTGCAAAGGAGAAATTAGGGCAGAAACTTCAATGAAGGGAGGAAGAATGTCATTTAGATAATCTGGAGGAAGAGATCTTGGCAGAGGAAACAGTGATTTCAGAGGTCCTGAGGTGGAACAAGGTATTCTGTGTGGCTGAGGCAGAAAAGAGGGAGATGGTAGGAGATGAGGAAGAGGCGAGGAAAGACTATGACTGATTTCTGTTATAACAGTTATAAATAGTTATAAACTACAATACGCCAAGAAAAAAAAAAAGAGCAAAAACACCTCTCTACATGACTACAACATAGGAAAAACCCTGCTCACAGAAAGAATTTCTTTTTCATCAAAATTCCTTTTCCTGATTATAGGTACTATTATTAAGAGCTTTGCAATTTGATATTTGAATAATATGTCCCTAATATAGATCTTGTTAATGCTATATTACAAACCTCTCAGATTTGTCAGTTTTTTGCTCTTAGTTCAATAATATGTGGTTTAGCTTCTGCAATTCTGTGTGTAGTAAGCTAATCACTTACTGAAAATATGCATAACTTTGTTTCATGCTATTTTGTATTTCACAGCAATATCCATGTTAACATCTGTCGAGAAAGTTGCTATGAAAACTGAAGTATAACATATTCTATTATACATACAGATTTAACATTTTGCTTTATATCCTTTCTAGTGGACGTTTTGTGCATATGTCCAGTTTTATATAACTCTGTATTTTAATGTCTTAATTTTCTTTTCAATAGAAGCAGAAGTTATTTGATATTCTAGCACTCCTCTGTCATACAAAGGGAATTTCTCTAAGCTTTCAAAAGTACCTTGGCAGTATGGTTTTAGAAAAAGGGAATATTAAAAAAGACAGCTAAAGCAGATCAAACTGTTTTAATATGCTTCCATTATCTGGCATTTAAGTAATATTTGAATATTTAAAATTTACAGTAACCCAGAAAATATTTGGATTGTTTAGAAAACTGTACCATTCAGAAAGGGATTGCAGTGTAGTTTAAGAGATAAGATGAGCTTTAATCTTTAGGCTTTTATTGAAAGTATTATATAGTGATCTAAGAATCAGGGTAACAACCTTTGATATTGCACTTTAAAATAAGAAGCAGATGAAACAGAGTAAACAGATTTGTAGAACAATAACTTAAAATTGTTTAATTGGATATATTAAGTTATTTAGCTGAAGACATTTATTGACTACTGAATTGAGCTGTTAATAGATAGGTCTTAAAATTGAATTTTTCAGCATAGGTCAAAGTTTCCGTGTTGCAGGTCATAACAACCAGTTTAGGTCCTTTTGGAAGATGAGTAATTAAAGTTGGGGATATGATTAAGGTTGGATTATCCATCTGGCAAGTCACAAAGCATACTGCACTGACTATTTGTTGTATTGTTGTGCAGTGTATTTAAAATTAGCAATATTAGAATTTCGCTTCAAAAATATTAAATCACAATTGTTTGAACACTAACTCCTGATTTTAAGAAAAATAATCTTTCCTATTACATTGCAGCTAGATTTTTGTGTAAAACCCTTGATGCCTTATTTTACTTTTCCTGAGTTTCATACCTATTTTTAATTTTTGTTAAAGATTCAATTCCCGTTCTTTGGGGCAGAAACTCTATCTTCTATGCATTTATGACACACAGGGGTCAATAAACCATACTTTTAATACTATGTTAAAATTCTTCTTGTAATTACTGTGTGGTGAGCAGAATCTTAAGATGGCCTCCGAATTCCTGCCCATTGGTATATATGACCTGCATTACTCCCTCACCTGGAGAGTGGATCAGACCTGTGAATATGGGGGACTATCACTCCCTTGATTAGGTTGTGCTGTATAAGACTATTATTACAGTTTGGAAGGAGAGTCCCCTGTTGGCTCTAAAGAAACAGCTGTGGTACTGGGACAGGGCTGTGTTGCTAGGACCTGAGAGTTAGGTCTAGAAGCTGAGAGCAGTCCCTCAGGAACTTGAGTCCTGCAACTGCAAAAGACTGAATTCTAACAAACTGAGTTTGAAAAAGGACCCTGAGCCCCAGATAGAACACAGCCTAAGCCCATATCTTGGTCACATCTTTGTTAGACGTTGAGCAGAGAACCCAGCTTACAGAGTTTGTGGACTTCTGACCCACAGGTACTGTGAGACAGTAAGTAGGTAAAGTTTTAAGGCACCAAATTTGAATTTATTATGCGGCATTAAAGAACTAATGATCGGATTTTCTCTTCTATATTTCTTTCACTTCTCTTCTGCCATCGATGTGATAATAGTAGCAGGGGATTTACATGATGAATTTCAAAAGGAGTCATCAGGACTAATTGTAATGGAAATGCGGCAACCTGAGGGCATACTTCTGGTGTGGCAAGGCAACCTTCTGTAAGTGCTTACACTTACACTGTGTGTTTTCTTAGTTTGGACATGTGTCTTAAAAATTCCTGGAAGTTTTTTATTCCCAAGAATTCCTACCGAAAATGAAACATTCCTTATAAATGAAGGATTATGTTACTAAGGTTGAGTAATAGTTAACTAGTTGTAAAGTGAACTCATTCTAAATTCCTCCTTTAACCATGCTTTGTGTGACTATACATTTATTTTATCACTTTATGCTTCATATGACCATACATTTTATCATATCACTTCAGATAACCAACCAATTCTTCATTGTAAATGGATTTCTGTATGCACAATATCAAAGTAAATTATCAAGGTTAAAAATAAAATATGAAAAAATTATATCAAATAAATGCAATCAAGATGATGCTTTAGGTCTCAGTATTGGTATCAGATAAGAAGGAATTTGAGAAAAAAAGGAAAAGCATAAAAGTGAGCAAAGTGGCTATTTTTTTTAGTAGGTGAGGATAACAAACACAATGAAGTTTTAACAAAATAAAATTTTTACAAAGAAATAGAACGTCAAAATTGATTAAGGAAAAAGGAGTATAACTCAAGGAGAAAATGAAAAAGAACCACAATTGTTGAAGAAGACTTTACTGTAACACTGTCTTTTTAAATGCAAGTAAGTAAAAGAAAAAAAAGACAGTCTAAGTAATATAAACAATAACATTATTTTAAACATTTCTATATGTCAAATTTAGAAACTATAGAGGGGCTAAGTCTTAAATACTATTTATATCATTTGGTGGTTCAGTTATAGGAAATAGAGATCATTCTAGCTATTTTAAGCATAAGACATTTGACACAGATAACTTAGTTCATACGAAGTGGTTGGGAAGGCCAGAGAATGAGGCTATGGGATGATCCCAGGATGATTCCCAGAATGACACTGCCAAATAGTCTTTTGAGGTTGCAGCTACCTTTACTATAATCAGAAATGTGGATAATCAAGTGAACACCACCTGAACTGTCAAGTTGAAGAATACACCATTGGAGTTGTGATCCAGGCATCAGGAAACTGTTGCTGATACCTCTACTGCAAGTGCTTTTGAAATTAGTGACTGGGCACTGGAGTGGTGCCATCTTTGCCTTCATTTGACAGAAGCAAAAGGAAAAACAAGAAATGTTCCGTTCTCTGCCACCCCCTGCCCAGGCAAACTTGCACCTTCCCAAACTCAGGGAAGTGGTGCATCTTCATTGTAATCTAATTCACATCTCCATCCTGAATTGCCAGTTAACTTTGGAAATGTGGTTTTTAGTTTTCCAGCCTCTGTAGTACAAGATTCCTTAGAAGTAGACAGAATGGATGCTGAGTGCCAAATTCACCATGTCTGCCTCATCTATGAGGCAAACTAAAACTTTTCAAATAATGGGTATATATTTGGATGTAAATAATATATTTTTTAGTGTTAACAAACTGAGTTATGCAAATCATAGTCTCAGACCATGAATTAATAAAACTAGTAATCAATAATATGTATATGTTTGTATATGTGGTGTATATGTAAACAAATAAGAACAAAGACTAGAATTAAAAATTATCCTATGTAATTGTTGGATCAAGTATAAAATTGAATCTGCAGGGCCCTTATAAAACAATGATAATCAAATATCACATAATAACATTTTCAGGATGAGGTATAGTTTAAATATATAGCATCAAATCCCTTCATTCTTACAAGATCTGAATTCCTGATCTTCTCCCTGAAACCAGCTACTCCTAATAACTTTGCCTGTAAATTAAAGAGTGAGATAGTTTATATATATCAAAGTTTGAGTTTTAAGAAACTAAAATTCTCAAGGTCATCAAGGATAGAGTGGCAGTGATATACACTTTTAGATTAGGAGTTGGTACAAAAATTTTAAAGGGTAATTTGGAAATGTGTATCAATAGTCTTTAAAATCTGAATAAATTTTGATGTAGCATTTCCATTTTGGAAACTTTATTCCAGGAAAGTAATGAGAAGTATACACAAAGAACATATAATAGGTCAATGAATACAGAACCATTTAGCAAAAATTTCCAGTTTTAGCAATGGTTAGATAAAATGTGGTATAACTTTAATTCAGTGTCCTGTAACTATTATAAAGTGGGAAAATATTTAATGATGGGAAAATGTTCGTTAAGTATTTTTTGGTGAAGAAAAGTTTACAAAATAACATGTGCAACATGATCTAAATTTCTCTATATGTTTATATATAGAAAATAATACTGGAAAGCTAAATGCAAATATGTTGACAATTTTTTAATAGTGGTTAATATATCAGTCTAGATAGGTCACATTATGATTTGGAAACAAACAATACTAAAATCCCAGTGGCTTAATACACAACAGTTTATTCATTTGTTCTCTCAAGGTCTGCTGAGGGTATAGGCAACTTTCCAGGGCAGCTGTCTTCCATGTGGGAGCTCAGAACCTCAGGCTAATTCTATCATGTGGCATGTCCATAACAAGTTCTTCCATGATTGCTGTGGCAGTGAAGAAAGAGTAGTCTGCACAGTCCTACAGGTACTTTTCTCCTTTGAATTCATATTTCGTCCATATACAGGTATAAATGATGAATAGAATAAGTTTCTCAACCTAGAATCCAAAACGTCACTCACCCCAAAGTGTTGAGTATTTCAAATCATTCTAGTGCCTAAAAATTAGCTTCCAATTCATTTCATTCCTTGGAAATAATGTACTGGCTAATCTTGAATGTGCCAGTGCTCCACCAGAGTCTCAACTACCCTAGGTAAAATGAGAAAGAAATATTTATATTAAAGCCTTGATAACAAATTCTCAAATATCTCATCAATAGATAACAGTGAACTGAGATGTGACACATAACTTATACTTATCTCTTAGACTTCTTTGGACACATTCTGCTCTTTCCATTAGATAATGCTCATAAACGTTAAATACAATGGACTCTGGAGTGATTTTATGGATGGAAATTATGTTGTTTATTTCAAGTGACCTGCCTTTATTTTCCCCACCAGCTGCCATTGTTTTGTATTCGTTGTTCTCCTAAGTTTTCCAGGGATTTTATGCACTCTAACTTTCAAGCAGCTTGTATTGCCCAGCATTAATTGGGAGCAGGATAATATTTTAGTCATGCTCCTCATCTTGTGTATAACCTTCTGTCAGCTCCTCTACATCCTGGATTTTGGCTTATTGTGATGTGAAATGAAGTTGATTTTCATCTTAAAGGAGGGAACTTAACTTCTATAGTGAGCTTTAAGGACAAAATCATGCCCTTTTGTTAGAACTGGATTAACAGCAACGGGGCACCATAGTTAGAAAATCATTGTAGTTGGTATATAAACATAACAAATAGAAAATATACTGACATTGAACAACATCCCAAATTACTTAACCTGCATTAGAAATAGATCTTAGGTCTCTACTATAGGGTTGTTCCATCTTCAATGTAAGAATGATGTGGTGCAGCAGGGATTTTTAAAATATGCTACATAACTCACTGTTAAACTACTCAGGTATGTATGCTACATTCAAGTGACTTATTCAGAACAATTGAGATGGGATAAATGATGGAAAAGGAAAAAAAAGACAAAATTTTAAAAGAAAATTGTATATAGTATTAGATATATAAGATATGTGATTTCTTGATTCCTTCTGCATGTGGTTATAATCAAATCCAACTTTTCCTATTTCACATACGAAATGAAGTTGGAAATTGGGCTGGGAAGGGAATTTCAATTGGCTTTGACAGGTTGGAGTAATTTTCAACATGGCTTTGAGATAGTGGTTTTGCTTGGCTAATACATATTTTTCAATTTTGTCAATTGAGACAGAAACCCCAAACATTACAAAAGTGTTTGAATACTGGTTGTTTTTTGCCAGGAAGGCACATTGACTTTGGTGTACAATGTTAAGATCATGAATTTTGCTAAATACAATTGCAAACACATGTTCCATTGCAAAGCAAGCAACGAAGAACAAATTAAAAATAAACACAGAAATGGGTTTCACTAAGAAACACTGAATAACACCAAAGGTGTTTTTAAAAATTAAAATTGTACAACTATGACAACTACTTTTTATATTGCTAAACCATATTGGTTGTGCTGTTTCTATTTTTTAATAATTGCATCAAATATATCGAGTCATGAAAACTAGTGTCTTAAAAATTCAGCCCTTTATTAGTGAGGATGTTTTAAATACATAAGAAACTAATTTCTGCACAATTAAAATTTAATGTAATTATTAATAATAGTTTTTTCTGAAATTTTCTTTTAGATCAAAATAGTATGGATTTTGGCTAAAGACCATTACAGGACTCAAAGAAAGAAGCATAATTACAATGTGATCTCTAAAATAATGTATAAATAGAATAATTCTGAATGGCAAAATAGGCGACATTTTAAAGTTTCAAAAGTGGAGTTATATTTTATTCTCTACCCATCATTTCATCACATTACTTTTTTCTTTGAAATAGTGCGAAGATAGCTCATCATACTAAAATATGGAATCATGATTTATGGAATCCTTATTTAAAAATATGTGGGCAATATGATGCTTCCTAACTCCTAATTTAGAATTTCAAATGTTCTAGTTTTCTAATCTTTCAATTTGTTCGGATAAATTTTCTACCATTACCGCAAAGTACCTTCCCAAAATCATTCTTGTGAGACCAACTGATGGTTAAACTCCAAACTCAGAACTGCAAGAATTTACCATTACCCCTTTCCTCAACTAATAAATAATAGAAAGAATTTAGTTTATTTATTCCTTCATCCACTCAATTTAAGTCTTTCTTTAGGGTGCATATACTTGTCTATACTTCTCTTACATTTGTCTTGGTAACATAGTCTGTCTTAAATCATAAGTTCCTATAGGATGAGGACATGCCTATTTAATTTGCTTTTAACATAACTAACCCAATGCAATGAAAATATGTGAACTTAACACATGAATCTTGATGATGATGGTGATTATAATAATTTATGTTGTTTCTCTTTTGCTTCTCAGTGGCACTTACTAGTAATTCACTCTTGCTGACAGCTAAGTTTTGTGTATTTTTTGTGTATGTTTTCATATTTCTTTCAGAAAAATATTATATAAAGACATAATGCATAAAATTTAACTGCATTATTCCTTTAACTTTATCCTACTCCTCTGGCTCTTTTCCATTTATCTGGCAGAATTACATATGAGGCCAAATCTTTGAATTCTTTGCAATTTTCTCTTTGGATTTACAGCACAAGTCTGTTGATTATTCCATATCAGTCACTATTAATATAAGGCAAACATTAAAGAAATGGGAAAGGGACCATTAAAAGAAATATGCTGCAGAACAATGCATGGTATTTCTCTTCCCACATTCTAATGTAATCCATCATGGCCAAAACTTTACCAATCTGCTGGGTTCCCAGAGAATTATGAGAATTTTTTCTTTTTTGAGATTTTTCTCTTTTTTTGCACACTCAAAAAAACAATAAACTAAAAAAAAAAAAAGAAACTACAAACTATCTTTTTTTTCTCAAAGAGAAGACCAACTATACTTGAGAAAGTAACTTATGGAGAGTCACATTTCAATATAAATAAATACTAGTAAACACATTCAATAAGATCAAGCCTTCTCATTGGAAAAATCGTGCCAATACCATTAGCTGGCATCTGTAGGCTCTTGTACGTTGTTTCATATGGCTATCCCTGAAAAGATTTGAATTTTTAAAAGCCAGTATTATAATATATACATCTTTTATATATTCACTTCACTACCTTGTATAGTTCTGAAATATAATGGATTTCAATAATAAATATTAAAAATTACATTTTATTTATTTATTTATTTGCCAGAGAGAGAGACAGTGAGGGGAACATAAGGAGGGGGAATGGGAGTGGGAGAAGCAGGCTTCTTGCTGAGCAAGGAGCCCAATGTGGGGCTCAATGCAGGGCTTGATCCCAGGACCCTTAGACCATGACCTGAGCTGAAGGCAGATGCTTAACAACTGAGTCACCCAGGACCCCCAAAATTTGCATCTTAAATAGAGTTATTATTATTTAGTTAGTATGGTATCCTTATATGTTAGCTTATGGAGTTAATTCCAGGTCTCAAACAAAGGTTAAATTATAAATTCCTATAGAGAGAACTTCTTAGGTCATGGGTCTTTATTTGCATATTTTGTACATCAGTAATAGATCTCAGGGAATTCACTCTTTTATCTTTCCCTAGCTCAATGTCATTTTCTGTATTCTTTCATCATTGAAGTATTGTAGTCGTTCAACTTTGCATAGACCTGCTGCATAATATCCTCTCCTGTGTGACACAAAGGAGGCAAATATGTTAAAGAGCTTTTAGCAGGTGAAACAGGTATGGCAAAATGCATGCATCTACTTTATAGAAGAACACTACCAATATTCACTCAGTTCTTATTTATTCATTGGACAATATAAAGCATTATATCTGCCATAAATACAAACTAGGGGAAGTGTACATGCTCTGAAAACAGAAGTGAGGCTTTGTTACAAAGGAAGATACTAAAAATGAATCTGTATAAAACAGGTATAATTAAAAAAAGCAATATGGTATTCATTCATTTTGTATAGGTAGAAACAGCCTGTAACTTTTAATAGTTCCACAGGTAACACTGTGGTACATCACAGCTAAATAATGGAAATTTTAATACTGGCTTAGAGTCTTCAAGAATAAGTTAAATAATTATAATTTATATTTCTTTACTGATGTTTGGGTTACTTTTCCAGACACACATGACCATCTTTTAGGTCAAAGAGTTCATGAAATTTGACACAAAAGTACTTAAAACAAATACACGTGATACCAAAACAACTGAAGAAATCTAAGTGTGTTGCAGTAATGGAGATTTACTGAAAGAAAGTCCATCAACCCCATAGACCATTAAATAGTCATTTAAATGATAATTATGAGAACTATATAAAGTATATAGTAATGTTAACACTGTTAAGTAAAAAAGTGATCATGGTATTACACAGACATCTGATATTGTTAACAATATATTTTTTTAAAGATTTATTTATTTATTGGAAAGAGAAGGAGAAAGAGCAAGAGCCAGGGGGTGGGAGAGGGAGAGGATCTTAGCAGACTCCCCACTAGCACCAGGCCACACAAGGCTTGATCCTAAGGCCCTGAGATCATGACTGGAGCCAAAATCAAGAGTCGGATGCTCAACCGACTGAGCCACCCAGGCACCACTACCGATACTTTTAAAAACATATTTGTCAATAAAGATTAGGATGAAACAACAGAAATAGAAAGGCAATGGCAGATCATAGAGGCCATGTACACAGACTCAGAACCAGGTTTCCCGAGTTTGGTTCTCAGATTTGCCACTTTTTATTTGTCTTGAGCAAATTATGAAACCCATGTGCTTCAGTTTACTTATCTGATATATAAGGATAGATTCTCTCATCCATATGGTTGTCATAAGAATTAAACTGATAAAGTGTACATATTATAAGTGTCATATTTATTAGTAGGATTAAGGAGAATTTTGTGTTTTTTCTAGGTAAAGTGAATTTTAGATTCCATCATGTGAGCTAACTCTATTTAAAAAGTCAAGGGATTGCATACATGATTGGGAAAGGATAATGATTAAAATGAAATTCTTTGGATTCTGAAAAGAATACAATTCAGCTGTCTGGAAAACTTAACAAACAGAAATTGTCTAAAACATCTGGATAGTCAAGACTTTACTATTCTTAATTACTTCACTCTTGTTTACAAATTTCCACCATGTTGTTCTCTAAATTTATTGTTAGTTATGTCATGTGTGTTTGGCCTTCACAGCCAAATTGTATGTTTTTGTTTGTATTCGCTAATATTACTTAATATAATTTTCTTTTTACACACATAGTGATAAATAACTCTTATTGGACTTTGATTTTTTTCCACAGAAAGATATTTTTATAGGTTAGAACTTGGCTTCCCCATTGTGTGTCCATGTGCTTCTCTGGTGACTACTTTGCTGCATTCTTGTGTAATTTCTTCAAGTCCCTAGTCTTACTTTTGAGGTCTTCCTTGAGTGTATCTCAGAAGAGACTTTTTGGGGATCCAGAAATTCTTAACGGTTCAGGTATAGGATTCTTTTATAATTGATGCAGTCTGTGGAAGCCAGAGGCTCCCCTGCTGCCATTGTAGTTGTCAGGAAATTCCAGATTAATAATATCTCTGCTTTATACCTAAATAAGCCCCCATAAATAACTTCTGTTATCTCCACCATCAACATCACCAGTGTACCATAATGTTGGCTCCTATTGAGTGCTTAAGATACTTTTAATCTACTTCAGGTAAAAGGTGTTGGCAACAGAAATGGATGAATCCAGGCCAAGGACACATTTCTTGGGTTAGTGACATCCTCTATTTGGCTGTTTCCTATTAGGATATCTGTCTCCTTCCAGTGGGCCTATGGAAAAAACAGTTTCATGGTTATTCTTGGGAGGGAATGACTCTATCCTGAGCAAGCTTGAGGTGGGTAGAGTAGAACCAGCTTTCCTTTGCTTGCCTTTTCTGGGGTTAAATTCCCCCATTTTAAGAGGTATCACCACCTTTAAGTGGCAGAAAGAACAGGGGCAAAGAGGCAGAGGGAGAGAGAGAAGCCGACTCCCAACTGAGCAGGGAGTCAGATGTGGGGCTTGATCCAAGGACCCCGAGACCATGACCTGAGCTCAAGGCAGATGCTTAACTGATTGAGCACCCAGTTGCTCCTCTTTTATCTTTTTTGTTTGTTTGTTTACATGTATACAGATCCCATGGGAAGCTGGAACAGTGATTTTAGGCCTATGGCTTTACATATAGCTC